>OY728138.1:860386179-861586179 GCA_963277665.1 Viscum album
AAAGGTGTGGTTGGTAAGAATGAAGAAGTGGTTGAAGATTGTGTTTTTTATATCTATGGATATATGCATATGAATGAAGATTAGATAGAATTCATGGAAGAGATCATGGGTTGAATATAATGATAGACTGTATGAGGATTTTAATCCTATTGAGATTAATTCAAGACCTAAGGATGTATCTTCTCTTGGTTTAGAATCAAATGATATTGTAGAATACTCATATGAAGGAATAGATGTTGATAGAACTGAAGAATAAAAATATTTATATATAGAAGACAGTAATACAGTGATTCCTCAAAGGACTGGAGAACCCACTCTTGAATCTCCTGGACAACCTCAGGATGTTCCCTCTAGAAAATATCCTCTCTCGAAAGGTGGTGAAAATGGTAGAAAATAAAGAAAAGTTGTTGATAAGGTTAAATATGTCAAAGAAGAAGATTCTACTGTGAAAGAACATGCTGACACTGAGAAACAGACAGAGGAAGAATCTGAAGAAACAGAATCCATTTGTCCTTCTGAAGTAATAATGGAGTAATCTTTTCAATTAGCTAGATATGTGGATGAATCTAATAGAGAATAGGGTGTGGAAACTTGGCAAGATATTGAGACTCTTTTTCCAATAATAGATTCATTTTTTGAGGGGGATAAGAACCCCATCTTGTAAAGAATCCATGTTCCAAATCATGTTGAATAAATCTCAATGGATTCCTAGTATAGGTTTCTAAGTTATTTTGATGTTGATGATTCCCAATAATCCTCAGTGAAGGGAATAGATCTTTCAACCATGTTTCATCTGAAACCAGTCTCTACTAAAGATGTTGTGCCTACAAAGAAACCAGAATGAGTTTTATTTCTTACACCTGAACCTGTTCAAACGGCTCCTAATTATATAAGTTGTGATGATTGGAAAGAGTTTGGAGACAATATGTTGTCTAGTTTTGAGAAGCTCGTAAAGTCTCAACTTGCACCTGTAACCAATATCATTGAATGGGATGATGCATTTCTTATGGATAAAATCATATGGCAGATCCAATCCAAGATTCTTTGTGAGATTCAAGAATTTCATATTGAAAACAGGTAGTTGAGTGATGAGGTGAAATCTTTATGATCTATGGTGAGGAAATGAGGAAAGACTTGCAAGTTTTTCAAGCCCATGTTCCTCATCTCAGTGAGGATGACATTGATAAGATCTCAATGAATTTTGTATCTCCAATTCAACCCAACTTGATTGTTGTGGCCAAAAAGGTGATTAAGGACAACACTAAAGTATGCAATGGAATGTGTGAGCTTCTGACTGCAATCAATATCCTGACAACTAAATTTAAAGAAACCTTATAGATAGTTCTAAAAAGGATTAATGCTCTTCCCTTAGCTGCTCCAACGCAGTCTACTTCTTCTCATACATCATAGCCTTTCGAGAGTGAAATGATCAGATCGATATTTAGATAAGAAATTCAGTCTTTTTTTGAGTGGTACTGATTAGGAGAGTCTCTATACAATCATTAAGAATAATGACCATGTTCTTGACCTCTTATGAATTCACTCAAAACTTGCCACTAATTATCAATAATAAATCTATAAGAAAGTGGAATACTAATTCAAGGGGATATATTCAAAAAATGAGTGGACCAACCATTTCAGGTATCTTGTGGATAATTTAAACTTTCCTCCTACAACTCAAGCATTTGAAAATCAAGTACAAAAGTTAAATAACTTCACACCTACTCTGGATAAATTCTTAGAAAATAAATATGACTTTGTGGAATATGGTGGTGAAATCGTTAAGGATTTCATAAACTTTCTAAAACCATATCTGTATGTTCAGAGTACAGCCATCGTGTCTCCTACATTGGCTCCTTTGAGGATTGGTCTACCTCCTTCCACTTATCCTTCTTCCTCCACTTTATTTTCCTCGACTACAATGTTTGTTTCTTAGGCCCTGCACTAGATTAGACCTATTATTATTGAGAAAACTTTTCCTCAGACTTCCACCAGACCAACCCTTTCCCATTCTACCATTGAAGGAGTTCCATTAACATCCCTTACTACTACTTCTACCGCATACACTTCTGCACCTCTTTCTTATACTTCCGATGCCTCTAACAAAGGTAATAAAAAGCTTGATAAATCTTAAGAGAAGTGATGCATGATTTTTGATATAGATATTTTTTATTTTCATTCATGATTGTACTATCCTCTATCATTTTATTCAATTAAATGTGTTTTGATAACTCTTATTCACTTGTTGATTTCCTTTAGTGTATGTTTCTCCTTTCTCTTATTCTCTTTTTGATAATCCTAAAAGGTGGAGAAATAAGAATTCGCTTTTAGGAATTTGTGGGAAAATTACCTTTATGGGAGAAGAACTGCATTTATGCTATTTGTTACATATATTCTCTAATACCATGATATGATAAGAAATCTATTTGTTCATTTATAAAATGTATGGGTTGTAAATTCCATGATTTGTGATCATCAAAAGGGGGATATTTTTGGACTCTTGTTTTAATGCTCACAAATCATGTAAATCATGCAAATAATGTAAATCATGTAAATATTAAAAATCATGATTACTCTTGTTCTATTATTTTTTATTATGATTATATTTAACCTTAATCTATTTTGTGAGTATTACTTATTAAGACTGATGATAGATATTTGACTAAGTATGAAATGTTTCTGTGATCAAATTGTCTCACTGGTTAGCCTGAAAAATCGATAATGTATCAGACCCCATTTACCTAACACCATAACTATGCGCTGGTTCTATAAATTACAAAGGACTAGACACCGTGACCATGCTACTGGTTCGAGAATTTGCAAAGGACCAGACATCGTAATCATGCTACCAGTTCCAAAAATTGCAAAGTACCAAACACTATAACCATTATACTAATTTCATAACTCACTAAGGACAAGTCTCCAATGACTATGGAACCGCTTCTGACTCACCATGATTGTGGAACCATTCCTGTATCACCAACAATTGTGACACCATTCCTTGATTAATTATTTTTTTCACTCTTTTCAATAAAATTTAAAAGTTGATTCTTATGGTCATAATTGATTCATTTAATGACACTAACATAATTAATGATTTTTTATAGACACAACACCTAACAGTACGAGGTATGAGGTGAATAGATCGTGATTCTTTTTGTCCAAAACAAAAACACCCAAAGATTAAATAAAGTTTGGTGCATGAGTTGGATGTAGTGACTGAAAGAAATGTTATATAATAACACACATTCATGATATAATAGGTAGAAGAAAACCAATAATACATACTAATTGTTGTGTAACATCCTGTGAACATCCTTGTAGACCCAACTCAATGAAGAATAATTGTTACGAAGAGTTACAAAAAAACACACTGGAAACCAGAACATAGAACTCACAACACTCTGTTTCTAAGTCTAATTTTATAAAGAGGACCCTAAAATCAAATTTTCTATATCCCTACATAGAACAACACTTGGATCATTTAAAATCCCTTCTTATTATATTCTTATTTGTTGTGTTTTGTTTTATTAATCTTTTGAGTAGTGTGTGTGTTTGTACTAAAAATAAAAATTGCCTCATGTGTTAAACAAGAGGATACAAGTTATCCTCTCACTAATACTCTCTTACACCATTTTTCTCCCACGTAGAACTGTGGAAGAGTCCCTTGTGCTACCTTGTAGTTATAATTTCCCATGTATAAATGTGGTAGAGGTCAAGTAACCTAGACAGTTTGTATACTTTTGTGTAAACCTAGATCCAGGGTGTGGATAAAATATTTATATATATATTTTTATTGGTGGAAGGTGATCAACAAGTAGAGTGGATTAGGTCTCGTCTTGAGACCAAACCACTTTTTTTAATCTGCTATGTTTTCAAATTTATTTTACTCTATTTTAACTAATTTTTCATAAAACTTAGTTTCACATTGATCCTTAGACTTGGATAGTATTTATAACTATTTTGATTTAGTAAATTGGTTTAAAAAAGTTATTTTAGTCTTTTAGGTTGATTTAACTAAGAATAAATCAATCTCTTGAGAAATTAATTGAATATTCAAACAATTATAAATTTACTACTTTGATTAAATGGCCTTTTTGTTTTTAAATTGGGGGATTTTCAAGTAAAGTTTTTAACAGAAATTTCTATAGGAACTCAATTCAACCCCTTGAGTGTCCTACTCTGACCAACAATTTACAAAGTGATAAGGGATTTTTATTTTTAAAAAATATCATTTAATGTTTTTTATAACTAATTCATTCCATGTCCATGTTTTTAAAATGGTTTTATAAAGACATTTATATGGGAAAAAATATTTATAAAGTGCATTTTAAGTTTATTTTTACTTTATTTTCAATGGTTTTCAAAAATATTATTTTAACATGTTTTCTATAGAACATTTTGAAAAATTATTAAAGGAATTTTATATTCTTAATGTACATATAGAAAATAATTTTTCCACCATCATGACCATTATTTTATTTTTAACTTCCTTTGAAATATTTCATGTTTCCTTCTAAGAAAAAAAACTTTTCCTTTTTGGGTATTTTTGTTTTGAAAATGGTTTTTCAAAAGAAATGGGTATTTTGGTATTTAAAATGGGTTTTTAAAAGAAAATGGTATTTTTATCTGAAATTGTTTTTCATATGGGTTTAAAAGAGTTTTTCAAAGGGTTTTATGGTGAATGTTTTTTAATCATGATATGGTACTTGAGAATTATATTAAATGGGTGAGCCCAATACATATTATATGAAGGGTTGAGCTCCATTATATCTCATTGGTGAGCACAAAATAGATTATATGAATAGTTAGGACACATTATATCTCATAAACGATCAGTGAGCTTGATTTAGCTTATACAAAGGGTGAGACACATTATAGATCTCCAATTTATTTTGTATTGAATATATTAGAAGTAGGTCATATATTTATTAAATTTAAAATGGTTTTGAAAGGGTTTTATGAATATAATTCTCTAAATCACTGAAATGATTTTTAATTATTGGATATGGGTTTTAAAGGATTTATTTGATATAAACATGTGTGTGTTCAATCGTGATTATTTTATTTTTCTCAAATAATATTGATTTAAAGGTAAATATTTCATGGGTTTTCATGTTTTTATTAAAATAATGGTTTCCTTTAATTTTATATGCCTTTTTATCTTTCATTCTCATCCTAATTTTTTTTTTAAAAATAATAGGTTATAAGGATGGGTAAGGGAAAGTAAGAAGTCAAGTTTAAAGTCATGAATATTTTCCATGAAAATAAATCATGATTTATTATAAAAGTTTTATATTATGGAAAAATAGATAGTAATCAGAATTTTCCACTTTGTATTTCATGGTTTTTTCTTGTATGGGTTATGGACTAATTCCTTAAAACTTTAAACCTGAAGAGATCCTCAAATATAATAGAATAAATTCTTGACTTAAAACTCAAGATTTTGTATTGTTTAATATTGGGTCCTTATAATATCTCCATATACCTTGAGTTGAGATATCCTCTAGGTTTCCACATATATGGTACTCCATCTACTTATAATCCATGGCCTTTCCAATTTCACTTACTCATCTAGTTTCCAAAAGACAGTGAGAAAACCCAACCCTACTTCTTTATTTCTAGTTACTAACTAATGGTATGAATCATAAAAGAAATAAAATTTCATAATCCCCAATTTATATTCTATTTTCCCCCCATTTCGTGATACATATTTCTTAGTCTCATCATGTAAAACTTCACAAAAACATCCTTACATCATGTTGTTAAATTGCATGGACTGGTCATTTCACATGACCTTAAACTATGAAACTCAAACTACATGGTCTTTGATTCCTATTAACCATTATGAGAAGGATTAATCTATTAGGATCAATCCTAACATCCTCAAACATACCTTTTCTCTTATGTGATGAACATAATATGACCCATTACTACCTTGAGTTGATATACTTCTCCTAGATCCCTTATATACCCCTTGAGTTGAGATTATCCTCTTGGTTTTCAAAATTCCTTGAGTTTAGATTCCCCTCTAATTTTCCTAAATACCATGAATTAAAAAAATTATCTTAATTTACTCATATATACCTTGAGTTAAGATACTTTTTTTGTTTCCTTAAATCCCTTAAGTTGAGTTAATTCTCTTGGTTTCCTCATATATAGTCGTCCTAATAGGTATAAGCCATAACCCAAGCTAGTTATCTCTTATGTGATGAGAATAATAAACCCATGTGACGAGCATGATATTATCCAAACCTTCCTAAATTGATGATCCTAAGATAATTGTGATCAACCTCCCCTATATGATAATCATGGGACAAACCATGTGATGAGAATGAGACCACTTATGTGATGAGTATATTAAATCCTTATATTGATGAGAATAAAGTGAATCATACTCTTATAGTGATGAAACAAGGATGATCCATTGTCCCCATGTGATGAGTACGAGATAAACTCATGGTATAACATGGGTAAGATAAAATGGTCCACCAAATAGGTATAATCACCAACCATACCTTATCATTACTATTTTTCAAAAAACATTATAAATAAAGGGATTCTCATGTATAAGTTCCACACTAGCCAATTCTAGGAACCTTTCACCTAGTTGTCAATTCCACATGATGTTAAATGGCTCGGAAGTGATCTTTGTCACATTAATATAAAAGGTATGACACATATCATTAAGTATAACTAAAATATGTGGGATATAATTCCATTTATAGGGATATGTAGGAATCCCCTATTAAGGGCCCAATCCTAACTCCACAACACCTACCAGCCACTAGATGTCTGTAAACTCTAGAGTGACCAATTGTGTCTATAAACACTAGAATCACTAACTAAAAAGAGAAATATGGAGAACCTATAATACTTAAAAATGTTCACATCAACCCATGGTTTTGAATAGATCATTGGAATATGGGTGATAAATCCTATGTTTTGATTTTTTAAGGATTTATGAAAACATCTAAAATTAATTATACAGTCATGGAGTAGGTTATAATCCCCCCCCCCAAAGGGTGAGATGATCCTGAACTTTCATCCCATCAAACAATATGTATTCCAATGAATAATTGGTATGAAACCCTGATGAATGGATACCTTTGGAAACAAGTTCTATAATGATGTTCACATCTAACCTTCATGGATGAGAAAGCACATAAGTGTTTCTTTTGTAAATATAATAGTGACCCCGAGGTGAAACCATTAACTATAAAAGTGACTGGTCAACCATGTGCTCTTATTTATGATGATGCAATGATATGTTTCCTTCTAAGGTCCTTTAGGACTCCCTAAAATCCAAATTTAATATCCAAATGGAATAACAAAATTCACTAATAAATACCAAGATCATTGGATATACTGGTAGTACCCATAGGAAAGCTTACACCATTGTGCGCAACTAGTTAATGTGCCAATAATACACCACAATTTCCATGAATACCATTTCTTTATGGCCATAATGTACACTGATACCGACCCATTTCCTTGAGAGACAGTTGTTCAACACCCTCGTATAAGAACATCATCTCAAAGACTATATAATAACATTAGAGTAATATCGTTATAGCCTCTAGGAGATAAAGCCTCACAGGTCATCCTACTAAAGATTTGTTATAGAGAAGTAGGAATCCCCAATTTCCATATCCAACCACTTCAAGAGCCCATCCATGAAGCACAATAATACATACCTCACTCGCCATAAGGAGGTAGATGAGGATGTCCACTATGGCTAGGTAACCATCCTAGAGATGCCCAAGAGATATTCCATTCACCGCGGTCACCGTAATCGATTAGTGGTCATAATCCTATAAGAAGTTTCAAAGGAATAATTGCAATCCCTAGTCATCCAAACTTCGGCATCCAAAAGGAGATACCATCAAGGGAATCCAACCCTTGTAATTATAAATAAGGTCAACATCCATTCCATTTATAATATGCCTAAGTCCCATCAATGCATCTGAAAGTAGACCGAGGACAATTCTAGATCGCTACTAGTAAGAGGTTATAAACATCATTATGTTCATCCATGGTGACCACAACATCCAAGGGAAACCTCATCCCATAGGACTGGGGGAATTTGTATCCCTACAATAATTTCCACTATCAATCATTGGATATAAATACACCCATACAATAGATATTCCTCCAATAAGGAAATGCATACATCTTGAAAACGGATCCATGTCACGACCCGTCCCCCGGGGCCCGTTCCATGACTACCCCAAGCCCAACTTCCATAGGATAGGGGATGGCGACTAGCACTGAAGAAGTATTCCCTAAAATTGGGAAGACATTGCCTTTAAAACCAGTAAGCACACGTAACCAAGAACATAGCAAGATAGGTACACAAGTAAATTGAACTGTAAACAGAGTGAGTGCAGTAAGTAAAAGGGGCCAGAATACAAGCCCAAATGGAAAGTAAAAGTAAAACTGTGATACAATACAACTGAAGAAAAGGTAAATTCATATGTTGGGTCATTCTCTAAGGTTCCTACCTGAAGGGTAGGTACATATTTCCTCCTCAACACTCTATATCTACCCGTCTCCTCTGCGTACCGACACGCCGTATGGTCCACCTCCAGGTACCATCCAGTCCTGGTACTCTCAGCCTCAGTCAGCACTGTCCATCGTCTGCATCCAACACAACAAGGTGTGGGCATAGCCCATGTAGGGGTGAGTATAATGATACTCAGTAGGGACCCCAAGCCCCTCTAGGTCTCACAAAATCCATCAAGGATAAAACAAAAAGTATAAAATCAACAGATAACCTTACTTAGGTATATGCCTATACATATACCTAAGTTATCAAGTAATCTATGTCAATCATGAGGAAAACACAGAGGTACTGACTCAGCTCACACCAAGATTTATTCTAGGGGTAGTATCAAGTAACATTCCTAGTCACAACATCGAACACCTCGGCTGCTGGATAACTCATCCTCTATCGAGTATAGTGGGCCTACCGCATCACACAGAGGGGCTTCCCACTAACCTTGGACTGCTGAGGTACTCCTCATGTTGAGTACCGTGGGTCTGCCACGTCACCAAGGCGCTCCCCACAGTGGGTCTGCCACGTCACCAAGGCGCTCCCCCTCATGGCCTGCTGAGGTACTCCTCCTGTCGAGTACCGTGGGTCTGCCACGTCACCAAGGGGCTCCCCACCGTGGGTCTTCCGCATCACCAAGGAGCTCCCCACTGGGCTTGTCAAGTCACTCTGAGTCGAAACAGCCAGTAGTCTTCAAGTCTCAGCCATCCACTGGGTTCCCGCACTATGCTCGCTCATCTCCGGGAGGATCCGCTCTATAAGCTACTGTTCGATACTCCAACAGACACTAAGTCCCACGAAAAAGTGTCACAAAGGTCCTCCATGTCATATGGGTATCAAAGTAATAGATGACACGCCAATCGGACGCCCGATCTGTGAGTTATTAGCATTTTAGTCCCAGGGGCCCAGTTGGATTTGTGCTCAATCCAACCTGATCGTTTCCCATCTTAATAGAAAACACATTGGGGTATCACTCAAAGGGACTGACTCACTCCAAGGTTCCCAACATCTCTGACGGTTCATCTAACGAACGTCTGGTGCCAAAGTTATGGCCAAAAGAATGTAATTGGGTCGTAGTGGGACCGGTTCCGGTCCGACCCAGTCGGACCGACTCGGGTCGACTCGGCCAGACCCGTTGGGTCTAGATAGGCTCGTTGGGTTCATCCCGGCCCGCTGGGTGGCCAGGACTTCTGGGTTTGGCCCGGAAGGCCGCGAGGGGCCGTGGAGGGCTGCAAGTGGCAACGAGGCTGCAGAGGGTGTCGCGACGGTGCGAGGTTGCGGGGCGGCTCAGCTGGGGAGGGCGGTTTGGCCATGGGGTGGTGGTCTGGCCAGGGAGGGCAGTCCGGCCGTGGGGCGGCAGTCTGGCCGCGGGGCGGCGCCTTTGCCGCAGGGCGGTGCGGAGCTGCGGACGGCGGCGGTGGCCGCTGTCGGCGCGGAGGCCGTGAGGCGACGGTGGTGGTCGTTGGGTGGTGCCATTGCTCCGTCACCTTCATCACGGCTGGCGGTGGTGTTGGATATTGTTCTCGTGCCCCGACTATGGATGGTTTTTGTCCTCCTCCATCGCAAAAAACACCACAATATTTTTGGAAGGGTCGGGCCATGTTGGTTTGACCCATACCCTCCGTGTTTGGGTGGTATCATATTGCTCATCAAGAACATGAACATTAACATCAAAATCCAATCTTCCCACAATGATTATTCCCAACTTAAAAAAGAAATTGAGGGGTTGTACATGGGAAGTGATAAACAAATATAAATAAACCCCTACCTCGTTCACTTGATGA
Source organism: Viscum album (assembly GCA_963277665.1). NCBI lineage: Eukaryota > Viridiplantae > Streptophyta > Magnoliopsida > Santalales > Viscaceae > Viscum > Viscum album. The sequence goes on from OY728138.1 coordinate 860,396,518, forward strand.
CATCAATGAGGTTTCAAAGAAGAAGACGAATCGTTGGGAAAAGATAGACGCCAGTGTCATCGGTGTTTTCCTCAATTTTCGGTTCATGCATCATTGGAGATCATTTGACAGAGTTTGGAGAAGAAAACATTGAAGGAGAGGCATTCTTCATTGGAGAGATTTTCTCCCAAAGCTCCTCCTCTCCCAAATCCACCTCAATGAATTGGAGCCCCAAAATAATAGATTATGTGATCTATTATGTTTAATGGAATATAATTCAAATTGGGTTAATTAATCTCATAGGTTGGCATAATTAAAGTGGTGTGTTGGCATAATTATTGTGGAGGAGGGTTGGCACAATTAATATTTTTGGAGTTGAAGAGTCTTTCCCACATTTAATGAGGGAATTGAGAGGTTTAGGCCTTGAGTGGTCCCTACAACCATAACCTCTCATGGGAGGTTAGACTCGGGTGGTCCCCACCAATATAACCTCTCATGGGAGGTTAAGGTCTAGTGGTCCCCACTTCTCAACTTCCACATGGAGTTTTTAACAAATAAAACGAAAATAAAATCTACACAACTTTATTTTTATTTTATTCATTCATGAAAAACCCAAAAACTAACTTCCACCCTCGACCAACTGCCATCAAGGTGAATGTCTCTTTAAGAGAATACTGACACTGTGAGTTCAACGGTGCCCTCAAAATTAAATTCTGAGCACCGGTTCAAAATTTATAAAAATCCGCCCTCACATTTACTGAACGTACCCGAACAAAAGTTCAGAAATTCATTCCGGGCACTCCGGGCCTCGGAATCACGTGTCGTAAATTTTTGCGGACTCGTAAAATTCTCATTTATTTAAAAACAATTACGTGGAAATTGTGGGTCATTACATTCTCCCCACCTCAAGGCTCTACATCCCTATAAGACACAACTCAAACTAGGTAAACAAGTGGGGTTACTGATCATGCATCTGAGCCTCCCACTCCCATGTGCTCTCTTGGAGGTTCATGTGCTGCCAGCGAACGCGCACCAGAGGTATCGACCGTCCACGAAGGACTTGCTTCTATCGATCCTCAATCTCTACTAGAACCTCCGTAAAAGTCACTCCATCATTGATGTCCATCTCACCATGTTCGATGATGTGAGAAGGGTCGTGCATGTATCTCCTCAGCTGGGACACGTGGAAGACATCTTGCACCCGGTGCAACTGAGGTGGAAGAGATAAGAGGTATTCCACCTCGAAAACTCTACTGAGGACCTGAAAAGGTCCAATGAATATCAAAGATAACTTTCTGTCTTTTCTAAATCTCCGTAGACCTCGTCGGGGTGAGACCTGTAGAAAGACGTGGTTTCCATCCTCGAACTCCATAGGTCTTGGTCTCCTGTCAGCATATGACTTCTGCCTACTCTGGACAGTCTTCATTTGTTCCTGGATGATCTTCACCTTCTCTATGGTAGCTTGTACCGTCTCTGGTCCCACTAGTGTTGACTCCCCTGGGTCAGTCCAGCACAAAGGTGATCTGCAGGGTCACTCGTACAATGCCTCAAAAGGTTCCATCCCAATGGTGGAGTGATAACTATTGTTGTATGAAAACTCCACCAAAGGTAAGTGATCCTCTAGCTGTGACCAAAGTCGAGGATATAAGCACGCGACATGTCCTCGAGGGTCTAAATTGTCCGCTCAGTCTAACCATCTGTCTGAGGATGGAAGGTGGTGCTCAAATGAAGTTGTGTCCCAAAAGTCTCCTGAAACCCCTTCCATATCCGGGAAGTAAAACATGCATCAAGATCGGAGACAATCGTCGAGGGTACTCCATGCAATCTCACAATCTCCTGCACATAGAGGCATCTCAATCTCTCTACTGAACCCTACTATCTAATCGGTAGTAAGTGGGATGACTTGGTGAGTCGGTCGACGGTCACCCAAATCGAGTCATGTCCCCTGGATGTACGTGGAAGTCATGTCCCAAAGTCCATGGATATCCCATCCCACTTTCACTCTGGGACCTCTAAAGGATGAACCAAGTCTGCTGGTACCTGATGCTCCTCCTTTACTTGCTGACATGTGAGGCACTGAGAGACAAACTCTGCTACTAATTTCTTCATTCCCAGCCACCAGTGCTGTCTTCAGAGATCCTGGTACATCTTCTCCACTCCTGGATGTACCGTTATATGGGATGTGTGGAACACCCTCAACACTTCCTCCACAAGTGACACTTGTACCATGGTACATCATCTGAAGAGGATGACGTGCTCCCCACCTTCATAAAATCCATCAGGTGCATGTCCTGTGGATATCTGAGCACGTCATGCCTCGTAATCAGCATCCCCACATTGCGCCTCCCTGACTCACTGAAGAAGTGGGGGAGTGACTGTAAGATACTATAGAAAAGCTGCTCCATCTCTATCCACAAAGGATATCTGTAAAGCGGCCAGCTACTCTATCACCTCACCTAGAAGTTGTATACCAGATCTCCTGCTGAGTGCATCTACTACAATGTTCCTCTTCCTAGGAGTATAGACTATCTCGAAGTCATAGTCCTAGAGGAACTCAATTCAACATCACTGTCTCAGGTTCAGGTCCTTCTGAGAGAAGATATACCTGAGACTCTTGTGATCAGAGTACACTGTAAAATGCTTGCCCATCAGATAGTGTCACCACATCTTCAAGACGAAGACCACTGCTACTAATTCTAGGTCTTGGGTAGTGTAGTTCTGCTCGTTTTGTCTCAACTGTCGAGAACCATAAGTGATAACTGCTTGCTCCTACATCAGGAAACATTCGAGCTCGGTCCCTGATGTGTCGCATTAGACTACGTACCCTACGCCCTCCTCTAGTAGCCTCAAGATGGGGGCACTAGTCTACCTCTATCTCATCTCCTAAAAACTCTATTGGAATCTCTCCGACCACACGAAGGGTTTCCCCTTCTTCGTCAACGCTGAATATGGTGCTGTAACTCTAGAGAATTCTTTCAAAAACCTCCAGTAGTATCCGGCCAAACCCAGGAAATGTAGTACCTCCATCACACTCCTGGGTGGTTCCCAATCAAGTACCACCTCAATCTTCGATGGATCTACTGCAACTCCAGCCTCCGATATGACATGTCCTAGAAAGTGAAACTCTCGAATCCAAAACTGGCACATTGAGAGCTTACCATAAAGCTGGTGCTCTCGGAGTGTGTCCAGCACTACCTACAAATGATAGGCATGCTCCTCCTTAGAAGTCTAGTAGATCAGAATGTCATCGATGATGACTGCTACAAAGTGATCAAGGTATGGCTGAAAGATCCTATTCATGAGTCCCATGGACACTTCTGTAGCATTGGTCACACTGAATGGCATAACTAAGAACTCGTAATGGATGTACTCATACCTGAAGGTCATCTTCTGCACATCCTTGTCTCGTACTCTGAGCTGGTGATAGCCTGATCTGAGGTCTATCTTCGAAAACCACCGTTCTCCCTTCAGCTGATCAAAAAGGTCATCAATACTCTAGAGTGAGTACTTTTTCTTCACGTTCACCTGGTTCAGGCGCCGATATTCAACACAAAGCCTCAAGCTCCCATCCGCCTTCTTGGCGAACATAATCGGGGCTGCCCAAGGAGAAACACTGGGTCGTATGAATACCTTCCCCTACAAATCCTCTAACTATACCTGCAGCTCATGAAGCTCCGTGGGAGTCATCTGATATGTTGGTGTAGATATCAGTGTCATGACGGGGTACAAGTCAATGTAAAAGTCCACTTATTTGTGAGGAGGTAGACCTGGAACATCATCAGGGAAAAAATATGTGTACTAGTCCACCAATACAGGATAGCTCAGACTCTCCACATCAACAGCTCTGAGGGTAAGGCTATCCAACTGATGAGTGATCGGCTACACTCTCTTCCGGGTAAAGTCTATCCTATGCTGCAAAGGCACCCTTCTCACTAGTGAAGGTAAACCTGGTCCCGTCTCTACGGACACACTGCACCTTGTGCCTAATACAGTCAATTTAAGCGTGGACTGTAGATAACCAGTCGATATCCAAGATGACTTTGCAAGGCCTTGATGCCACTACTAGGAGATCCCAGTCGAATCTCTTGCCTCCTAGAGTAAGCTCACACTGCTGGCACCAGTGCGTAATCGTCGAATCCGCTCCCGTAGAAGTCTCTAGCCGTAAGGATCGATCCAACAGCTCCGTCAGAATCTCCGAGCTCTGAACGAGGGTAGTGGAAATAAAATAATGACTAGCACATGTGTCTATATGTACTACATCTATGGTGGAGTAGACACATATTGTACCTCGTATCATCTCTAGAGCGCCAGGATCGTAGGCCTCAGCTGCCAGGAGATGATCTCTCCCATGTCCACCTACTCCATGTGGTCGGGGTGGACCTCCTAGTAGTGGTGGCGGTAACATATCAAATCATCACCCACCGCCAGCTGCACAGCCAGCTCCCCTGCCACATCCACCTGCTCCCTGCGGACCTCCTCGGTTGAACTTCTTTCTCTACCGGGGCGGTCCTTCAACTGTCTGTTCATCATCCGTACGATGGGTTGGACAGTCACGAGCCATGTGACCCTGCCCGCTGCATGTGAAACACTTCCCACTCCCGGTATAACTGGCTCCACCTCAGGTGCCCTGCACAACCGATCCTGAGCCATGCGGTCATCCACTTGTAGGTCTGGTCTTCTTGGACCTCTGTGAAGTCTGTCTGCTGCCAACTGTAGAAGACTCCGCTACGTGATGACTGGTAGTGGGTCTCGCTACTAGTGACTGCTCAGAAAGGAAAATCTCCACCAAGAGGGCTCTCTCTAATGCCCCCACCTGCGTCGGGATGCTAGGTGAGATCATCGAAGCCCTGGTCTCTCACCTGAGCCCCTGCTCGAAGGTTCGGGCCCTGAGAAAAGGGTCTCACACCATATATATGGAGTATCATGAGAGGTCAGTGAACCTCGCTGAGTATTGAGCCACAATCATGATGCTCTGCTGCAAATGAAGAAGCTCATGTATGCGCACTACATGAAGAGTCACTGGGACAAACTCTGCCTGAAATAGGCTCTCAAAGTCTTCCCAGAGAAGCATCACCTCATCATGAACCTGCAGCATCAAGCTCCACCATCTTCTTGTTATTGCTTGTAGAAGGCTGGCGGAAAGGATCACCATGAGATCGGTTGGTGTCCCAACAATTCGGAAGACTCTAACCACAGCCTCCAGCCAATCCTCAGCCACCTGTGGGTCCATCTCTTCCCTGAACCTGGGTGGCCTCTGGTGCTGGAACTCATGCAACGCGCTCAAGCGGCGTGCACCGTCTGATGTTGGGGCTGGTGGCATCATTGGCCCAATGGGGAGTGGTACCGTTGGCGCCTCCACTGGTGCCTATACTGGAAAAGGGCCCTACACTGAGGCCTCGTCACTCAGTGGTCTATTAGTGTGTACAACTCTCGGAACCCTAGCCAGTTGTCTGAGTGGAGGCATCCTGAAAAGAAACAGGTGTTCCATGGTTAATAAGTTATACCTGGTGAGCTGACTCAAGAGATAAAAAAGAAAACTACTGAAAACACACACGCAATCAGTGTTTTCAAGCACTGAGTTGGAAATCAGATGTCAGGGTCCGGGTGTATGGATATGTTGGTCGTCGCACCAACACTGGTTTCCCTAAACTGATAACCACACTCACTACACTTAACACTATTTCTATTATAAATAAAGATCAGAGTCTTAAGTTATGTTGTAGAACCGACCCCTTTGATACCAATTTGTCATGACCCGTCCCCTGGGGGCCGTGTCATGACTACCCCAAGCCCACCTTCCATAGTCCAGGGACTGGCGACTAGCAACGAAGGCGTATTCCCTAAAACTGGGAAGGCATTGCCTTTAAAACCTGTAAGCACACGTAACCAAGCACATAGAAAGATAGGAACATAAGTAAACTGAACGGTAAACAGAGTGAGTGCAGTAAGTAAAAGGGGCCAGAATACAAGCCTAACTGGAAAGTATAAGTACAACTATGATACAATACAACTGAAGAAAATGGAAAGTCTGATGTTGGGTCGTCCTCTGAGGTTCCTACCTAAAGGGTAGGTACAGATCTCCTCCTCAGCACTCCACACCCACTTGTCTCCTCTGCGTACCGACACGCCGTATAGTCCACCTCTAGGTACCGTCCAGTCCTGGTACTCTCAGCCTCAGTCAGCATTGTCTGTCGTCTGTATCCAACACAACAAGGTGTGGGCATAGCCCGTGTAGGGGTGAGTATAACGATACTCATAAGGGACCCCAAGACACTCTAGGTATCATAAAATCCATCACGGATAAAACAAAAAGTATGAAATCAACAGATAACCTTACTTAGGTATATGCCCATACATATACCTAAGATATCAAGTTATCCATCTCAATCATGAAGAAAACACAGAGGTACTGACTCAACTCACACCATGATTTATTCTAGGGGTAGTATCAAATAGCATTCTCAGTCACAATGTCGAACACCTCGGCTAATGGAGAACTCCTCCCCAATCAAGTATAGTGGGGCCACCGCATCACATAGAGGCACTTCCCACTAACCTTGGATTGCTAAGTTACTCCTCCTGTCGAGTACTGTGGGTCTGTCGCATCACCAAGGAGCTCCCCACTGTGGGTCTGTCGCGTCACCAAGGCACTCCCCCTCATGGCCTGCTGAGGTACGCCTCCTGTCGAGTACCGTGGGTCTGTCACATCACTAAGGCACTCCCCACAGTGGGTCTGTAGCATCACCAAGGCACTCTCCACTAGGCCTGTCAAGTCACTCCGAGTCAAAATGGTCAGTAGTCATCAAGTCGCAGCCAACCACTGGGTTCCCGCAATATGCTCGCTCGTCTCTGGGAGGATATACTCCACAAGCAATGGTTCGATACTCCATCTTCCATGAAGTCCCACGAAAAAGTGTCACAAAGGTCTGCCACATCATTGGGGTCTCAACGTAATAGACGACACGTCAATCGGACGCCCGGTCTATGATTTATTAGCCTTTTGGTCCAGGGGGGGCGGTTGGATTCGTGCTCAATCCAACCTGACAGTTCTCCATCTTAATCCAAAACACAGTGGAGTATCACTCAAAGGGACTGACTCGCTTCAAGGTTTCCAACACCGCTGATGGTTCATCTAACGGACGTCCAGTGCCAAAGTTATGGCTAAAAGAATGTAATTGGGTCGAAGTGGGCCCGAGTCCGGTCCAACCCAGTCAGACTAACTCGGCCATATCTGGACTAGGCTGAATCGGTTTAGGTTGACCCGGCATGACCTATAGGGTCAGGCCCGGCTTGCTGGGCGGACCGGCCCGTTGGGTTCAGCCCGGCCCGCTAGGCGGCCCGCCGGCCGGCCCGGCCTACTGGGTCCAGCCTGGTAGGCCGCGAGAGGCCACAGAGGGCTGCGGGTGGCTGTGAGGCTGCTGAGGGTGTCGCGAGGGTTCAAGGCAGTGGGGCGGCTCAGCCAGGGATGGTGGTTCCTCCACGGGGCGGCGGTGCGGCCGCGGGGCGGCGGTGCGGCCGCGGGGCGGCGGTGCGGCCGCGGGGCGGCGGTGCGGCCGCGGGGCGGCGGGGCGACGGTGCGGCCGCGGGGTGGTGGTGCAGCCACGGGGTGGCGGGGCGGCGGTGTGACCGCGAGGCGGTGTTCCGACCGTGAGGCAGCTCCTCGGCCGCGGGGTGGTGTAGAGCTGCGGACGACGGCAGAGGCCACAGTTGGCGCAGAGGCTGCTGGGCGGTGGCGGCGGCTGGGGGTCGGCACCGGCGCCTTCGTCATGGCCGGCGGTGGTGTCGGCCGCCATTCTCATTCCCCAACCATGGATGGTTTCCGTCCTCCTCCATCGCGAAGTACACCCCATGATTTTCTGAAGGGTCGGGCCATGTTGGTTTGGCCCATACCCTCCGCGTTAGGGTGGTAGCACATGGCTCATCAAGAACATGAACATGAACATCAAAATCCTATCCTCCTGCAATGATTGTTCCCAACCCACAAAATAAATATAAGGTGTGTACATGGGAAGTGACAAACAAATAGAAATAAACCCCTACCTCATTCGCTTGATGACGTCGATGATGTCATAAAGAAGAAGATGAATCATTGGGAAAAGATGGACGTTGGTGTCGTCAGCGTTTTCCTCGATTGTCGGTTCATGCATTGTTGGAGGTCCTTTGACGAAGTTTGGAGAAGAAAACATTGAAGGAGAGGCACTCTCCATTGGCGTTCTTCGTTGGAGAGCTTTTCTCCCAAAGATCCTCCTCTCCCAAATCCACCAAAATGAAATGGTAGCCCCAAAATAGTAGATTATGTGATCTATTATGTTTGTTGGCATATAATTCAAATTGGGTTAATTAATCTTCTAGGTTGGCACAATTAAAGTTGTGTGTTGGATTAATTATTGTGGATGAGGGTTGGCGCAATTAATATTGGAGGAGTTGAAGAGGTTCCCCCACATTTAATTAGGTAGTTGATAGGTTTAGGTCTCGTGTGGTCCCCACCACCATAACCTCTCATGGGAGGTTAGGCTCGGGTGGTCCCCACCACCATAACCTCTCATGGGAGGTTATGGTCTAGTGGTCCCCACTTATAAACTTCCACATGGAGGTTTTAACAAATAAAATGAAAATAACAGCTACACAACTTTATTTTTATTTTATTCATTCACGAAAAAACACAAAAACTAACTTTTACCCTCGGCCAATTGTCGTCGAGGTGAATGTATCTTTAAGAAAATATTGGCGCTGCGAGTTTAAAGGTGCCCTAATATTTCAATTCTGAGCACCGGTTCAAAAGTTAGAAAAACCCTCTCGCACGTTTACTGAACATACCTGAACAAAAGTTCAAAAATTCATCTCGGACACTCCGGGCCTCGGAATCACATGCTGTCAATTTTCACGGACTTGTAAAATTCCAATTTATTTAAAAAAAATTATATATAAATTAAAGGTCTTTACAATCCACATATATAAATGTTATCACAATTTCCAAAAATGATACTAAAAAATGATAATGTTTAAGAACATGATAAAAAAGTGGAAGATCTATATTCTTTCACTTAAAATGGTAATTCCAATGAGAATATGAAAGGTGTTGCCACATTCATAGACCACCCTCCACATAATGATGGTGAATCCATCTTAGAAGAGGAGAAAATTTCTCAGTTGAAGTCTAGTATAGATGGTCTTGATAAGATCAATTCTACGTTTCTAAGAAGAAATATACCCGTTAAGTACAAACATGAGTATGAAGCTTCCCTACCTCCTTTAGTTGATCCACTTCAATGGGGGGAGATTTTTCGATCCACATTAGAAAAATATGTCCAACTTGTTTAATTGAGGTCATACAAATTGATTATTTTAACATCAATTCCAATTGATTATCCAGAATTTATACAACTTGAAATCATCAGCTTCTATGTTGATAAAGTCACCAGAGGAAAAATTTGATGATAACACACTATAAATTAATGGATACTCCCACTACTCAGATGGAATATCTTGAATACCAATGTGTACTATAATAATGAGATAGGAATATATATCCCAAATGGATGGATTGGAGTCCTCCACCCATCTTTGGGGATCCAAACTTCTTGACATTCAATGGAATGAGATATATAGAGTATCATCTCACCCATTTTTCTTCCTAGTGTGGCCTAATTTTGGGAAACCTAAAATTAAAAGTGGTTTCCAAGCTTAATTATTTGTGTACACCATAGAAGGTATCACATTTTATTGTTATAATAACCATAAAGCTAGATCTATTCTAATATAGAAATATCTCTATCAGTAATTCCTCTACCAGTTCATCTCTACGCTAAGGAAGACGATGAACCTTAACTTCTCCAACTATAATAAGTTAGATATTAATAGATTAATTGATTACATTTTAATATTCAAGGGTGTGAAATATTCTTTAAAATTAGAAATTACCTAAGAACAACTACTATAGATCTATGTAGATAACCTATATGATGATTCGTTAACTCTACTCATCCCCATGGAGTATCTCGGTGGGTTCTGAGAGATCATGACTATAAAATAAACTTATAGATGATGTTATTCACATAACTAAAGAAATAAATCCACGAGAATCACTATCATGAATAAGGAACACAAATAAATAAAAAATCCATCATTTTCACCCTCAAGAAAAAAAGTTTGAGGTAAAGTATGCTTTAATGAAAGAAGAATAAAATGTATTCCTTCCACAATGAACAAGTTATATGGTACTTCATTTATGGCTTGGATAATAACTAGAACACATTATTAGAAATTATTAATCCAAGTAAATAACAGAAGGATAGTCACCTGAATTAATGCCCTTACCACCGTACACTAGGTCACATGATCCAAGAATACTTCATCATCAAATTTCTACTACAAAAGATGGTTGATGATGGAAATTTTTCATTTATAATACCATGGTTCTTATGATATATATGTTTACTATTCCCCCAATTGAAGGAGAATATTTGGAAGAATACCCATATGGGAATGCACAGAACCTTGATGACTAGATGATCCTAAATATAGTATATCAAGAATATTTCACCATTAGGGAATGACTTAATCAATCAGTCATGAACCACATTTCCTTTACATCTCTAAATTCAGTGTCTTATACTTCTTAGCCTATGAAGATTTGAAATAATCAATACAAGTGATACAAATAAAAAGATGACTCCCCAAGGATTCCTTCACAAGTCAAAAATATTATGGACTCGATGTCCCATCATTTAGAGAATGGACACTGACCCGCTAAATGGTCAAATGAGCATCATCCCACAAAATGATTCAAAGGGAATTGTACCACCAAATGTGATCATATTCTAATAAGTATTATCAGTTCATCTCTACCTATATCAATACGCTATCATCAAGAATTAATGAGTATTTCCTTATTTTCAATTATATCACTATTGATAGAGATGCACACACACTAATATAGTCTTCTAGGGCTCAATAGGTTAGACTATACTTTGATCCAAACATTTGTGAAGACAAACTTGGTGATACCCCAACTGCATCTATGGAATGCATCATCAAACCTGTTGATGTCTCAAATTGAAATGTTGATAGTGTATATGTCCAGTATCGATAGAAGATTCAGTTTCTAGGGTTCACACCAGTACTCCCATCGTCATCAACATGTATTTCAATTTGTAAAGTCATGGGTTTTATAGAGACCCTACTTTTTATAAAAATAATATTACATCATTTTAAAGATAAAAAACATAATATCATTAAAAATACAGGATCCAAAGGTTTAGTGTATTGGGAAAATTTGGATTATACATAAATTTTACATAATAAAACATAAATATTATTTAATTCCTTATTCTATATCTTCTTAGTGACCTCACATTTTCCTTAGTACAAGTAATCACCTTAGGATATACGTCAATGAAATGGGTGAGCTAAAAACCCAGTAAGATGATGAATAAGGGAAATTAATCAATAGAGAATGAGTAAGCATAAACATCATCATAATTATAACATAAGCATAGCATTATCATAAACATAATAAAGGAAGAAATGAATAAAGTCATGGAATGTTGCAATGCATAAAAATGAAACATTATACCTTATTGGTTAAATACCACACATAGTTGTGAACATAGCTAGCATCATGTTCGTGCATAACATATGTGAAAAATCATAACATCGTCATTGTGAAAAAATATAGAATCATGTTCACACATATTTTACATTATATCATGAGATACATCACATTACCCAATGCATTTTAGGGATATATAATTCCAGGACCACCCGTTACATCATAACATTTACATAATCATGTACACCACGTAGAACATATAACTATCATAGCCATAAAATAATCCATGGAAAGGAATGGGTTTCATAAGAATTTAATAAGTTATACAATCATGAATAAACATGGGGTTTCTCAAAAGAAAAAGGGAATAAAATTCTTGGTATACTAATCATCAATCTTGAATGAAGAAGAAACAATCTCAAGGGAAGTAAAAGATATGCTTTTAAAAAGAAGATTTCCTTTTGGAAATATTTTTGTTTGTCATAAACTCAAGTATAAAACATGTATATACATGAAAATAAAATTTAAGAATAATGAAATGACATTTAACGTACATTAATGTAATATCCATTCTGAAATTGGTGTGAAATATGAAAAACCCAAGGAAAGGGAGTTGGGTTCAAGAACCCCCTTACCTTAATTCCTCCCATATTTTTTCGCTTTTATGCCTCCTAAATCATAACCTAGATTTATTAATAAATTGATCCAAAAGTTTATTATAGTCATTTATACAAATATTTTACAATTATAATCATTATATTTCATTTTTTAATTTCCATTGGAGAAATTGAAGTGTTTTGATATCGTGTTTTTTCTAAAAAAATCTCATATTTGATTTCTCTATTTTCTTAAATGTAATTTATACATTAGTATAATTAATTAAAGAAGAATATAATGAATATAATTACATTTTTATATAATATATATATAGTTTATAATATCCATCCATGATGATGGTTATATGTGTTTACATGGAAATGTCTCTGTAGGTGGTTAACAGACCTTTGATAGGACATTGTCGGGATAGCAGGAAAGAGATGTTTAAATTATATATATATATATATATAGTAGTATGATTCTTACAGTAGGTTAAAATAAATAATATAATGTTAAATTACATTAAAATTAATTATTTTATTGTGTGGTTGTGAAATTTTTGGTGAAAAAAAATAATGATAATAGGAATAAGAAATAAAAGAGAGAGAGGAGTGGATCAGAACTTACTTAATCCTTAATGCAGCTTCTCTCGTACGACACTATAACTCCTTGGTGATTAAAATTTTATTTCTATATAATATCCCCAAGGATTATATGGTGCTTTATAGGGAGGGTTTGGGAAGATATTGGTCTTTGGAATGGATGAGAGGAGTGGTTTTCCATGGGGGGAGAGGGGTTATTTATACTTGAGGAGAGTGGTATTTTTATAATAAAATATTGAATAAAATCATATATCAAATGTAATACTTGTAATAGTGAATTTGTGACATTACAAATAATGTATTAATATAATATAATGATTTTAAGACTTTAAAATTCCTTTATAATTCTAATTAATTAATTTATTATAAAGGAAAGTGGAAAGAAAGAAAATTTGTTATTTTAAGGGATCACTTTTGACTTTAGGTTTTAGAAAGTTCTTTTTAGGTTTGAAAATTAAGATTATCATATTTTAATGACTCATTTATGAAATAAAATATATCATAGAAAAACCTAAAGTTATTTAATGTATTATTTCATTATTACATCATGAATTAGGTAATTAAAGATACATCAGTTATGTGAAAATCTGTATTTTTATTATTCACATAAGAATTGAAGTGTTTTAGAAAATTACCAAAAAATAACCATTGGAAAAATTTGATGTTCTGATTTAAAAAATGATATTTATTTTATCAAAATAAATTTCTAGAATAGGTAATTTTAATTTTTAATATAAAAATAAAGATTTTTACAGAAATAATTTAAGATAATGTTTATTAAAAATGTGCTTATATTTTCTTTGATTTTTTTAATCATGATATTTTTTTTTGCATTATAAAATTTAAATTTACACAAAATAATCATGAAAAATATTATTTTTATTACAGTTTATTATTTTAATGTAAAATTACTATTCCATTGGTCAGTTCACTATTCCTAACAGTCGGGTTACTATTCCCAATAGTCAGGTTACTATTCGAATGGTCAGGTTACTATTCCATCTGTATAGGTTGTTTAATTTACATAAAAATCAATTATTTCATTATTCATTTTTGATAATGATGTATTTATTGGGCTCTCTATGTGATTTATGTTATTATGAAATAATTATAAGAAGGGAAAACCATTAATTAAAGTTTAGTTTGTTACATTATTCCTCCTAGAAATATTATCCCTAAAATGTCAACTCATATTATCAGTTGAGAATAGGTGAGATTAATTATGTTTCATTGTTTCCTCCAGTTCCCAACTCACCTCTTCATACTTATTATTCCTCCATAATGCTTTGACAAGGTGAGTTGTCTTGTTGTGTAGAAATTTGTCTCTACAGTCCAAGATCTTCACCAGCTGTTCTTCATATGAGAGGTTATTCTTTAGTTGTATCACCTATAGATTTAATACATGTGAGTTTTTAAGTATGTAATTCCTCATTAAAGATATATGGAATAAGTCATGAACTTGATCCATATTTGGTGGAACTTCAAGACGATAGGTCGGTGCTCCAATGCGATAAAGGATCTCAAAGGGACCAATGTAACATGGGCTCAACATCCCTTTATTTCCAAACTGCATTACTCTCTTCCATGATGATGTTCAAAGAAAAACTCGGTATCCAACATCGAAATCCAAGTCCCTTCAACAGTTTTCATAATAGCTCTTTTTCTAACTCTGGAAATATTTTATATATTGTTGTATGGATTGAACATTATCTTCCATCTATTGAAAATGATCTGGTCCAAGTGGTTTTTGTTCCCCAACTTTATACCAACAAGTTGGAGTTCTATATTGCTTCCCATAAAGAGCTTCATATGGATTCATTTGAATACTCAAGTAGAAGCTATTTTTATGTGATAACTCATCCAATGAGAGATGATGATCCCATCCACCTTTGAATTCAATTGAGAAGACTCTTAGAATGTCCTACAATGCTTGAATAGTCCTTTCAGATTGGTTATTAGTTTGGGGGTGATAGGTCATGATGAAATTCAATTTAGTACTCAAATCATGTTGAATACTTCAACAGAATTTAGATTTGAACAATGGATTAAGATCAGAGATGATTGAAAGTGGTACCCCATAAAACCTCACCACTTCCTTCATATATACCTTGTAATGTTTTTCAAGAAAGAAATATTCCCAAATACCCATAAATTGAATAGTCTTGGTGATTCGGTCCACCAAAACACATATCACATTGTTTCCTTGAGATGTTTTTAGGAGACCAGTCAAAAAGTACATAGTTATATTCTCCAATTTTCATGTGGGTATAGGCAATGGTTGTAACATCCTGTTAGACATCTATTTCTCTGCCTTAACTTTCTGACATACCAAACACCATGAGATATACTCCTCAATAATCTTCTACATATTACGCCACCATAAGTTTTCTTGAATATCACGATACATCTTGGTACTTCCTGGATGGATGAATAAAGACAAGCTATATGCATTATCCAATAGCTCCTTCTTTATCCCATGTGAAAAAGGCACACAAAGCCTCATTCCAAACTGAATCACACCATCATCATCGATGTGGGACTCATGTAGCTTCACTTATTTCACCTCATTTTGTATCTTCAAATCATCTATTTGTGCCTCCTTGATCTTCTCTTAAATAGATTTTTGTGAAATCATTTGGTAAAGTTAGAATGTATTCCCTTCCGTTATGATTTCCAAATCCATCCTTTGAATTTCCATGAAGATAGGGTCTTTCTCAATCTACATCATGGATAGAGTGAAATGTTCTTTTCTTCTAAGAGAATCATCTACCTTGTTTTCCTTTCCCAAATGGTCATTAATAGAGAAATCATAGTCCTTGATTAGATCTAACCATATTCTTTGACTCTTGGTGATCTCCTTCTGTGTGAATATATTCATTAGACTATTGTGATCAGTATATATGTCACAATTCTCAACATAGAGATAGTGCCATCAAATATTTAGTGTGAATATCACAGGTACTAAATCTATATCATGTGTCAAGTAGTTCTTCTCATGGATATTCAACTGTCATGAGGTGTAGGCTATCACATTATCATACATGATGAGTATAAAACTCAAGCCTTTCTTTTAAGCATCACTGTATATCACAAAAACTTATCCACTTGTTGGCAGTGTGAGTACAGGTGCAATGATTAGCCTCTTCTTGATCTCCTTGAAACTTTCCTCATATTCTTCCTTCCAGATATACTTTACCCTTTTCCATGTTAACATAGTAAGAAGGATAGAAAATCATAAGAAATTTCTCACAAAACGTCAGTAGTACCCTACTAATCAAAAAAAAAACTATAGATTTCTATGACACTAGTGGGTATGAGTCGTTCCTCAATTACCTTTTTCATTAAAGGGTCAACATAAATTCCCTCACTTGTGATCACATTCCCCAAGATTGTGACTTCACTTACCCAGAACAGGGTAAGGGAAGCACGTCGTTTTATAAGTGCTAAGCAGAAAGCACTGATAGGGGGGCTTTATCAGTGCTAGCTAAAAGCAATGATAAAGGTGTACCCGTTATCAACTCTTTTTTTAGTACTGATAAATGGTTGATTTATCAATACTAGTCTTAGTGCTGATAAAAGTTTTTAATAATAATTTTTATACAATTATTATATTTATATTCAAAAATAATGTTTATTTGTATATATTAAATAAAAAACGCATGTTTATAATTAATATTTTTTTAATAGCTCAAATATATATATATATATATATATATATAATGTTTTAAAAAAAAGTATAAGATTATAATCAAATATATATGTGTTTCCAATGAATTCAGTCAATTAATATATTGATCATGCGTGCATATATGTTTGGTATTATCATGATTGTTTATTTATACATTATATCTTTCTTATTATTCATGTTGTCAGTTGATGACTCGTTTTTTATTATGTATATTTTACTAGGTGTATATGATTAATTCAGGTTACACATATACTAGGTCGATTACATCCGCCACTGCGGAACACAACGCAAAGAAGAAAATTGCAATAAATCGCAGGTCGGGGGACTTGACCCCACGACCTGCCCCTCACCCCCCCAAACCCTCACCCTCCACCACCAACGATGAGGTCAGGTTACCCATATATATACTATATTATGTTCTCAATACTTATAAAATTACATTAAATATATTTAAAGAATAAATATATTTATTCTATTTATAATTATTAAATTTTAAGTATATATAAATACTTTTAAAATGCATTTATTTATAATTATAATTATAACTATATATATATATTTCAATAATTGTAAAATTAAAAAAATACATATATTATAATTTTAAATATATATATATATATATATTCAAATATTTTCAAATATATTTATTTATAGTTATAATTATAACTATATATATATATATGTAAAAATTATAAAAGTATAATAAATATATTTATGATACTACTTATAAAGTTTTAAATATATAATTAAATAAATATATTTATAAATATATACAAATATTTATAAATAAATACAAATAATTATAATTATAATTTCTAAATAAATAAAGATATATTTAAATAATTAAAAAATTATAATAAATATATTAATTATATATATTTACATACAAATATCTATAAATAAATAAAAATTGTTATAAATATAATTCTAAATAAATGTTGATATATTTAAATAATTAAAAAATTATAATAAATATATTTATTATATATATTTATAAAATTATAAATATATTTGTTATAATTTTATAATTATTTTTATATATATATTTATCATTAAAACTATAAAAATTTATTTATTATAATTTTTAATTGAAAATAAATAAATATATTTATTATTTATAAATATAGATAAATATATATATATTTAAATAATTATTAATTCATAAAAAAATATTTATTATTTTCATATATAATGTTATATATAATTAAATAAATATATAGAAATATTGAGAAATAAATAAAAATATTTATAGTTATAGTTATAAATAAATACGGATATATTTACATAATTATAAAATTATAATAAATATATTAAATATTAATATTAATAAAATTATAAATATTAGAAATATTAATTTTATATAATTTTATAATTATTTAAATAAATAAAAATATATTCATTTATAATTATAATTATAAATAAGAAGAAAGATGAGGTCTCGCGGAGGTGTCTCCGATGGCGATTCAGAATAAAATCGCTGATCGCGGTCTAGGGTTGGCCTTGGCGAGGACGACAATCTTCTTGCTCTCTATTGACGTAGCCCTGGATGTGCGACCTGGTCACGCGGTCTTGAAAAATGAAGTTCCGATCTTGCGATCAGGTTACACAGTCCTTAAAATTGAAGTTCTGATCTTGCGATCTGGCCACCCTTGGTGAAAACGTAGGTCGACGGTGAAGGTTCCCTACGATCTGGTCATGACTCCTTGCATCAGATATGATCATCAGATCTGTTTCCTGTGCTAGATTATTGGCGAGGCCAGCTTTCTTCCGATCTCCACAACGCTGGTGACTCTCATGTATCTGGTTTTTGCGGATTTCTGATGGCAGTATTGATTAGAGTCGACAGGCATCTCAGAACTGATGGCTTTCAATCCTGCGGATGTCAAAGCTACAGCCTCAAGGGCTTTTGGGAAAGGTGTTTCTTTTGTGGAGGTCCTTTGTTTGAAGTGTACTACAGATGATGAAACTGAGGTGTCAGATTCAGTTCCGGCTAGAATTTTATCTGATGAAGGTAAGATCTATGTCTTTGTTAATCAAAAAGCCTTCAATGAACGACTGGATTCCTATCAGTTTTCTCTGATTGGAAGGATTATTTTGGAAAAGGGTGATAAACCGGATGACCTAAAAGGTAAGATAAGTCAAATTTGGGGATTTAATTACTGGAATATCATCCCCATTGGTAAGGGATACTTCCATTTTATCTTTCAATCCCAAACTCAAAAGTCTACGGCTTGGGGTTCTAGTTTTTATAACATGAATCCTGTATTCTGAGAATTTTGGAATGGAATTTCAGCTTTAATCCACTTCATCATAAGCACAACAATGCTCATGTTTGGGTCAGATTTCATGGTCTCAGCTGGATTTTCTGGAACCCACAAATTTTGAAGGACATTGCTTCATGTATCGGCACACCTCTCAAGATTAATGATAACACCATTGAAGGAAAATTTGGTTTTTATTCTAGGGTTCTGGTTGATATTGAATTATTGACTCCTAGGACGAATTGTGTATCTCATTGCAAATGGTGAAAAAATTGAGATTGAGATTGAGTATGAATTCTTTCCATACTTCTGCAAATTTTGTAAGTTTGTTGGGCATGATATTGCTCAATGCAGAAAGGTTCAGAAAATCAAGTTCTTTCCACCCAAAGGTGCAGTGTGGGGATTGAAGCGAGGTGATGCCTCATCCAAGTCTAATGCTAAGGATGATAAATCAGCACCCTCCCTTGACCTTTGCATCCCAATGGTCATGAGGAAGGGATGTGCGTCTACCCTGAATGAGGTTGCTTGCATGGGTGGCAGTGCTGATTCTAAGAATGAGGTGAATGCAGCGAGTAACACTATTGTCCAACATTGCTCTACTTTGTAGGTTGATTCACATCTTGTAACACTTCATCAAGGGTCCCGTCCCAGTGACTCTTTTGCCAAGCTTGGTAACAAATCTTTTTTATAGGTTGCTCATGAAGGACATGCTACTTCCGTGCAACATTAACATGATGACGAGCATGTGGTTTCTGATTAGGAATGTGACACTCAGATTAAAACCAATATGAAATTGGATTAGGAGGGATTTATCACCTATTTCAATCACAAAGGGAAGACAAAATGTGATGTCTGTGTGCAGGGTAAAGTGTCTAATGTGGTTGGGGAAAAGAAGCGGGATACACTTATTGAGGATGTCATGGATGGATAGGGGAGGGGCGACACTTCTGGGGTTGATGTGGTGCAAGAGGATTCAATCTTTGGTAAGAACACTATTAGCCTGTCTGGTATTTTAAAAAGGTCTCAAATTAAGGAATTCTTCAGTAAGGAATTTGGAAGTGTGAATGGTGCTCTCCCGATTGGTGGAAGATCTTCAGGTGATGATAGTGTTAAATTGGTCTTGGAGGGATTAGGTCTGATAGCAGATCCAATCCCATCAAAGGAGAATGATAGTGACTGGATGAAACCCAAAACATGGATTAGGGTCCATCATCTAAGGGGGAGGGGCAGTGGTCAATCCCATAGATGATTCCTTGTTTTCTTTGAGGTGTTCTTCACATGTCCCTAATCCTCATCTCTTTTTCCACTTGTACTTTCGGTCTTTTATTTTCACTAAATTTTGGAATTATGGGTTCATAACCCATGGTTCTCACCATTCTTAGTATAATTAAAAATAAATATGTATTCATATAAATAATTTTAGAATTAGAAGAAATATAGTTATATACATCTATAATCATATAAATATATATAATTGATATATTTATTATATATATATTTCTATGATTATAAATATAATAAGTATATTTCTTATAATTTTATAATTATTTAAATTATAATTCAATAAATATAAATATATATTTATCATGTATATAATTTTATAAATTGTATATAATAATAGAAATAAATTATTAACTTTATATCTTTATCAGCTCTTTTTTAGCACTGATAAAGACTTATCTTTATTAGCACTAAAAAAGAGCTGATAAAGGCATCTTTTATTATCACTTTCTATTTTAGCACTGATAAAACATAACTTTATCAGCGTTTTTTAGCTAGCGCTGATAAAAGGTTCACTAGGTTTATAAAGAAACCCTCACATTCTCATCCTTCCACGCACCCCTAAAGCTCTTGCAGAAGTCGATTGCCTCCACCGCACCTCCTCCTCATCTCCCACCGCCTCTCCTCTACCGCGAACCACACCTCCATCGTGCGCCTCTCCTCTGCCACGAACCAGATCGTTGTGCACCTCTCCTCCATTGGGCGTCATACCTCCAACGTGCGTGAACCATACTATCTTGCACTTCTCCTCCATCATGCGTCACACCTCCACCACGTGCCACACCTCCGCCGTGCGCCACACCTTCATAGTGCACCTCTCCTCCACCATGCGACTCTCCTCTATTCGACACCTCTCCTACAACAGAGGACTCCTCCGTTGTGCGCCTCTCCTCCACCACGAACGCACCTCCGTCACGCGCTGAACAACACCTCTGTGGTGAGTTTTCTCTTCTTTCTCTTTGTTTGATGGTGATGTTTTTAATTATACGAGCTAAACACCCCGCTAAAAATGGTGGTCATTGGTGGTCTTTTTTTTCACAATAAATGAATTGCATGTTGGTTGGTTTTTCCTAATAAAATGTCTCTTTTTGAATGGGATTTGATTGTTATTGAACTTTGGTATTATTTTTTTACCATTTCACGAATCTTATATATTAATTTGATTTACTAATATGTAATGATATCCTATATGATTTTTAGACACCCTGTTATGTATGTTTGATATATTTATGTTGTAATTTAAATCATTTATTATTTAAAATAGTTATTCATTAAGTTTTGAATCATGTTTGGTCTCCAAAAAAGGATTTTATCTATTCAATTTTGTTTAAATATTTAAGGATATTTTGGAAAATTCTTAAAAATAATTTCATGTTTTGGTTATCAATGAATTATCAAAGTCATGGTTCGAAATTTATAAAAAGTTTTTTTTTATTTGGGAACATTTTTTTATATTATATTTGGATTTTGATGGTTATATAAAGCAGTTTGATTTTCTTTTGGAATTTTTTATACATGGGTAAAAAGGGGTTGTTTCAATGAAGGGTGTTTATAGGTGAGATGAATAGTTTTTTTTATGTCATTCGGATTTTATGTGATTGACTTCATGATTAATTTTGATCTTCTCCATTTCATTTATCATGAGAACCTCAGTTACTTTGGCGGGACCTAGGACATGTAATTTCTAGACATTGATCCGCTCTTCCTAGTATGAGATTACATCCCGACACTTAATAGGAATCAATATGCTCTACCTATATATGGATCAAAATGCTTCTCTTTGTAGGAATTGATACATTCTCACTGAGAACCACTATTACACCAAAACCTCAACCAATCATGCTCCTTGATCCCTCCCTCTACTACACATCCACCTTTAATGCTCAACATTGTTGAGGCATGTCCTTCTTCCCTCTTGGATCCAAGTTCTCTTGGACACACCTTTTAAAAAAATTCTAATGCTTTCATCTCATGGTTTCCCATTCTTCTGAAAACCTCGTTTCTGACTAATTCAAAATCAATGTAACTTTTGAACTCTCCAAGAGTAGGAAGGCCATTTTCCCCCAAAGTATGAATCCTCCAATATTGAATATCAATCCAAACCTTACCCATTTCAATGACACCACCAATTTTTTACTAGTTCAATTAAACTAAATCTTAGAAAACTAATTCACTAGTGGAAACCCAATAGTCATGAAACCAATACTTTCTATCGAGTCTTGATAAAATAATCACCATATGTTATGTAACCAGGCTTTAATACCACTTTGTGGTAACTGATAGTATAATAAGAAAAAGAGATGATACCACTAGTTGGATTTGGTAAAAATAAACAATCCTAATGTTAAACCCCCAAAACATAAATTAAACCCCTGAAACTTTCAGATAGCTAAAGAAATTCAAGAACATACCTGAATTGAAACAAATCCCTGAACCTAATATACCATAACATAGAATTAAATCTACAACTAAGTTACTAAATTAGATCTCTACTTTCTAGTTCCATTAACCTTATGGTTTTGAAAATACCTCCCCCATAAAAAATGAGCAATAAAGGATAAACGCATGACATAAATGGAATAAGCACATCGCGTGAAATTTATGTTGTTTGAATTACAATCCTACTTAATAGGGGAATACATTGATATTTTTATTAGGGATAAGTTGAGTTATAAGGGAAACATATCTTTTGTTAACCTTACCTATCCCAAGCTACATGAGACACATTATAGACACCCTAGTCAAATAACATTAACAACACATGTAATGAATCCTTCCACCCACAAGCACTTTATGGTGAATCCCCTCAAAGGGACAAATGATATAATTCAAGTGATTACCAAATGATATTTTCTTCTTAGCATAATTTTATATCTAAATATATAAATTATTGTTTTATTACAACTTTAAAAAATTATATGAATTAATTATTAACTTTTGATATTCAATGTTATGAAGTGATCATGACATTTAGGTTGATGCATCCATTGAAGGTACCAAACCTAGATTTTCTTTATGAAATTTTCTTTAAAAGATTCTAGACTATTTTGGGACATAATGTTGTTAACCTCATGAATGCGTTTTTGGAGAGGTAAGGATTCTCTTGAGACCTATAATGATACTCTCTTCACATTGATTCTAGAGGTTACTGATATGAGTTCAGTTAAGAATTTTAGAATGATTAGTCTTTGTAATGTCATTTATAAATTCTTTTTAAAGATTTTAGAAAATATAATATAGAAAATCATACCCTATATAAGTTTAGTACCATAGTTCTTTTCTTATTTTGACATGATACATGATGTACTTAAAAGGATTAGGAAAGAAACATAGTTTCTTCTAGTGATGAGTGGCATAGGGAAATTCTTTGTGTGAAAGGAATGACACTTGAGAAATTTTTGATTATGTAATGGGTTTGAAGTGCATTGTGTTGCATTTGTTGTCAATGAGACATGTTGTTGTCTTAGAATGAATGGATGTCGAGGAAAGTCAAGATGTGAATGACAAAGGTTGTGATGGTGTTGGTGATGAATGGAGAGTGGCCATGGTACTAAGAGACATGTCACTTAGGAGATTCACTAAGTGGCATAGGAGATGTGGTTGAAACATTCTCTAGTAACATCAGACGATTGTTGAGCTGATCTTAAAGTTCCAAGAACTTGTATCAACTGGATACAATGTCACAACATGGTTAGAGGACCATGCATTGTATTGACAATGCATGAGGAAGTGAAGGAGAACCATCCACTACTCCTGAGTGGATGAAGTGGATTCAAAGAAGTCCATGTACTAACTCTTAGTGCATGTGAATTGGAAGTGATCCAACTTGATCTCTAATTGGATCAATGAAGCACATTGGAGATTTTATGTTGATTCAAGCGTTCGGTTGATGGAGAACCTTCAAGAATTCACTCCTAAGTAATAAATAAATGTTGAGGATGAATGGAGGAATTCTTAAGAAGAAGAAGCATAGAGATGGGAAGAAGAAGGCTTGAATGGCACTTGGTTTGGCAATTTGTATATGGAGTACTTTGTTTTTATACAAAGGATTCATCCTTCCTTTGCCAAAAAATTGGCCACCAAGGAGGCCAGCCGAGGGTCATCACCCAAGGCACATGTGGGACTCAAGGTCACCACGCCCATGGGGAACCCTCAAGGCCAGGGCAGCATCCTTGAGGCAGGGGCGCACCCAAGACAACCGCATGGGCGCCAGGGGCACGCCCGGAGTGTCACAGGGAGCATAGTGGGCGCCAGTGGCGCGCCCGCAGGAGGCATGAGTGGGCGCAGAGCGCGCCCGCAGAGAGAACCTGGTGCGGGGCGGCACCGGGAGGGGAGAAGTGCAACTGAGGAGTTGCGGGCAGCGGCAGGGTAATAAACCGTGGAAAATCCGCGGAAAGTTTCGATGTGGGACGCGCATTTTTCACCCGGGACAGATCTGAGCCGTCCGTCTCATCGCGCGATTGATCTGCGCCGCACGATTCATCTGCCGCGCGCCGCGATCTGATCCAGCCGTCCGATGAATCTCCATAGCCTGATCCGACGGCCGTGGCTCGTCTTCCACCTCGAGCTCGAGCCGAAGCCACCCGCGAGCCCCGCTGAACCAGGCGCCTTCCCGACGACCTATTTCGAGTTCCCGGCCACCATTTTCGAAGCCAAAGCCTCCATAGTGATCGTCTGTGCCTACTGAACATAACCATGCAATAAAATAAGCATGCATGCGATGAAAGGAGGATTTCGTGCGAGGCCGAAGCAACCGGAGGTGCGAGGCCATTCGGTGTTCGTGCCTTTGCATGAATTAGGTTTCAACAGAGGCCGTGCATGCGTTATAAATCGCATGCACGTGAAGGAGAAAAATAAAGGAAGAACCCGCGTCAAACCGAGAATGAAAAACAAGATTTGAAAAGATTTTTTAAAGATCCGAAGATCTCGGGTGTTTGAAGTTATTTCACGCGGATCATGTGAGGCATCCCTCTGCCTATAAAAAGAGAGGCCGAGGCATTCTAAATGTTTGCTGATATGCTGATCCTTTGAATATTTGAAGTCCCGCGTGAGCTCTCTGCCTCGCGAAGTTGAAGCCCCGCGCAAGGTATTTGCGCGGCTGAGTTCCTTGCGCGCAACATCTTTGCGCGACAAGAAGAAGGAGGAGGAGGAGTCCCCTGTGCGCATTATTTGCGCGACAGGAAGAGCTCTCCCTGCCCGCATACTTGCGCGGCAGGAGTAGCTTGCGCGCCCAAGGTGTTCTCATCCTTGTGGCTTGCGCGCCTCGTGGTGTTGCATGCTGCACACCCGAGTGCTGGTGCACCTCGCGGCTTTTGAAGAAGAGAAGGCCACACCCTGCTCAGGCCCTTGTACCCTTGCACTTGCGCGCCTTGAAGAAGAAGAGAAGTCCCGAGGCCTTGCCTCGTGTGTGTGCCAAGTGGAGAGGAGAAGCCGAGGCATAACCTTGTGTGTGCAACGGCTTGTGTGTGCAAAAACAGAGGAGGATCCGAGGCCGTGTGAGTGCAAGAGGTGAAGTGAAGACCACCACATCCCTAGTGTGTGTGTGCCGAGTGAGAAGAAGGCCCTACGGGCAGTAGCTTGTGCAAAAAGGAAGAACCCAAGGCTTAGTGCCTTGTGTGCAAGGTGAACAAGGGAGGCCGTAGCCTTTGGTGTGTGCAAAGTGAACATGAGTTGGCCGTAGCCTTGTGTGTGTGCATAAGGAGGAAGACCACACTATTTGTGTGTGTGCACCAAGTGGAAAACCACACTTTGTGTGTGAAAGGTGAAGAAGGAAGGCCGAGGCCTTTGTGCCTTTGTGTGCAAAAAGAACAAGAGAAGGCCGTAGCCCTTGTGTGTGAAAAATGAAGAACCAAGTGTGTGCATAAGTGAAGTGCACACTTTGAAGAAGACACATTTTGTGTGTACATAATTGAAGAACAACCTACGGGTTAAGGGTGTGCAACAAGAAGAGTGAAGTAGGCCAAGCTCAAGTGTTTGCCAAAGTGAAGAAGTTTTGTGTGCAATGAGATAAGGAGGCCGAACCTAGTGTGTGTGCACTAAGTGAAGTGTGTATACACTTAGAAGAAGAAAAGGGAGGACATCCACACTAAAGTATAACACACATTCTAGTGTGTAAGCTAATT
Organism: Viscum album; assembly: GCA_963277665.1. Lineage (NCBI taxonomy): Eukaryota > Viridiplantae > Streptophyta > Magnoliopsida > Santalales > Viscaceae > Viscum > Viscum album. Next base: position 860,422,599 of record OY728138.1, read on the forward strand.
GCATAAAGTGTGTGAAGTCTGAGAAGTAGGTGTGTGCTCAAAAGTGATTACACCCTTTGTGGGTCTACTGCACCAAGAAGAGGAAAGGGAAAGTGCATGCATGCATGCATGCACGTGCACACGTGAACAGTGCTAAATCAGTGGTGTGCATCTGAGGAGTCCAAGACTTGAAGATCTTGAAGATATTGTGATGCCATGCATTCAGTGCATGAAGTTGAAGTGAACTGAGACTGAGCCAGACTGAAGTTAAAGAGAATGGTTGTCTGAGTTTTCAGTAGATTGAGAAGATCCTGATCATCACAAGTGATCAGAGGTACAGAGCAAGGCCAGCAGTCTTTATCCCAGACTGCTGAGGATACTTGAAGAAGCTTAAAGTGAAGAAGAGCTACTCGTGTGACTCGAGGAGCCAGGAGAAGACCCTGTGGGACTCAGGGAGAAGAAGTCTTCAGTGGGATTCTGGAGCAGGCCAGTGGGACTCTGGTAACACTGTGGGACGCAGTATAAAGACCCTCCTGTGGGACTCAGGAGAGATACAGTGGGACTCTGTATCGACCATTGTAATACTAACAGATTATAATGGGAGAATCCATGCTGAGAGAGCATGGCAAGGATGTAGGCCTTTGGTGCCGAACCTTGTAAATCCTTGTGTCCTGTGCCTTTTCATTACTGCATTATCCGGGAAAGGTTGAGAGATACAAGAAGAGTGGATCGAGGCTTTAACCAGCCATAGAGGTTTAATTGATTAAGAATCAATTAGTAAAAAGTTTTAAAGGATCACTGATTCACCCCCTCCCCCTCTCAGTGATTCACACTGATCTGGGCACTTCAATTGGTATCAGAGGGAGGTTACCTCTAAAAGATCCAAGGGAGTCTATATGGAGTGCAGATTTGAGGAAATGAAAGAACAGCCTCAAATGGAGATATCTGCCAAGACTCTGAAAAACAGAATGAAGAAACAGGCAAAGAAGATGAGGAAGAAGGTTGCTGCAATCAGAGAAACTCCTTCTATGGAAAGAAATGTGAAAGTCACATCAGATGACAATTCCTTTTATCATTCTTCTGATGAAGCCTGCTCTAGCTGTGATGAAGATGGAAGGAACAATGATCTTCTAAATGCAATCAAATATCTTCAGAAGAGAGTCCCCAAGGAAATTTCAATGTGTATAGCTACAGGCCTCCTTGATCTTCAAGAAGAAAAATTACAGCTAGAAGATGAAGCCAATTCTCTAGAAGTCCAATTGGCTAAAAGGGTTGGCATAACCAACACTCTCAGAAAGCTGGTAAATGCCAAAGATGAAACAGTATCTCTTTGCAATGAAAGATATGAAGACACTGCTGAAGAATTGCAAAGAAGCCTTTCTGAGAAAGAAATCTTTAAAGTATTGGTCAAAGAAGTTTTCCATGCACTGGAAAAGAGGCACAAAGTGTCAATGGTTGTCAGAGATGCTCAACTAGAAGACAAAGTCAAAAGGGTGAAGGAGCTGGACAACTCATTGCTTGAAATGAAGCAAGTGCATGAAGACCAGATGAAACAGCTGGAAGAGAAATGGGAAGGAAGGCTAAGAACAGTTAAGGATGAGAAGAACTCCCTTAACATGAAATGCCTAGAACTAGAGGTGATATTGAAAAATCTGCAATCACCCAAAGCTAAAGCCTCCCAGTCAGCTGAAAGGAGAAATGTTGCTACTCAAGTATGCCTTGAGAAGGATGATTCTAAAAGAAAGACATCCTCTAGTGAAAGTGCAACAACTTCTAGAAAGAAGGTACCATCCATACCATCTTGTACTGATGCTTCTAATTGTGTTTCCACAAAAAGTGCAGGATGGAAAAATAATTCCAAACAAGTATGGATGAAGACAGTAAAGAAAGAGAGCTCTCCTAAAACAACACAACTTGTCAAGAAAAGTACCCAGCAATCAGAAGTACACAAGAGGTCAAGATTTGTGGGTCAATGCTGGTGTTGTAATAAGTATGGGCATTGTGCAAAGGATTGTTGGTACAATCCAATGAATGTCAAAGCACAGAGGAAGCCCATGCCTAGGGGGAGCAAGCCAGAAGAAAAGAAGCAGCATCCACAGGTCCAGAGACATCTGTTTACTGCTAACAGATTTGGATTACTTGACAACATCTGGGATGGTTGCAAAAGTGGTCAAAATGATACATGTCAATCTCCAACTGTATTCAAAGATGAAAAGAAGAGAAGATCACTGAACCTGGCTAAAAAGGAATCCTTGGGAAGCAAGAAGAAGAAAGTGGAAGATGCTCCCAAGAAGAGTTTGAAGAATGAAGAGAAGTCCTTGGAATTGAAATCCAAGAAGGGTGATGCATCCGGAAGGACCACCAAGAAATGCTTCTTCTGTGGAAAGAAAGGACACATCATGGACCTTTGTAAAGAAGCCATGAAACTAAATAGAAGCCAACTGAACTCCAAAAGACAATCAATCCAGAAGAAGAAGGGATTGATTGAAAATAAGTTGCCTAAGAAAGGTAGCTTGACAGCATCAAAAGAACCATGTGGAATATCCAGAACTGAGGCCACACTTCCAAATGATTTACTTGTCATATGGCCACATCAGTTGCAACTTGCCAAAGATCTGCAGAGAGCTGAAGATGAAGTTCTGGCAATTGCTAAAGCAAAAGGGAAGAAGAAGGTTTCACATGAAGATGTTTTGAGAACCACACCAGCACAATCATCAATGAAGATCAAATGTGCAAGTGTGAAGAATGGTGAAAATGGGACATCCCGGTTGAGAGAATCTTCTCAACCTTGTTGTTCATATTGATGAACCAAGGAGGTTCCATCTTATTCCCTTATACTATTGGTATTTACATGTGCTGACATTGCAGGGAATTGAAGATGATGATCATTCTCAGCTGGAGGATGGTTTGGACAGAATGGAGTGCACCCCTTGAGGGGGAGCCAATCTGGAGAAGATGGGATTCTGATATTTAATACCATCTTGAGAAAAGCTGAAGGTATTCCAATCATACTTTCATCCCTTGTTTCTTAATTGAGTTCATCATGACAATTAAGGGGGAGTATTGATTGAAGACAAATGGATGAAAGGGGGAGCTTTATCTTTGCACCTGAACTTTCTAATGAGTTTTGTGAAGTATGTGCAGGATTTAGCAATTCATTGTTATATCTGAAAAATTTCAAACCCCTAAGCATGATCTCACATGTGTAGAGAATGTTGGACAGCATTGAGTACCTTGGTTACATCACTCTTGTTTTCTACACCGGGTTAGCCCAAGTAGACTTAGAGCTGATTTACTAAAGGTTCTTTGCTAAAGAGAACATGTGACATCATCCCTCTCTCAGTGTTTTTCAAGAAAATACTTTTATAAGGGAGGAAGAGATTTTTGAAAGTGAACCACACCACACCTTTGCATTTGATTGCCAATAAGGGGGAGAAAATATTGGCACACATATTGACCCATTCATATGTGCTGATGGAGTGTATTGACAACAAATACAAAGGGGGAGATTGAAGTGCATTGTGTTGCATTTGTTGTCAATGAGACATGTTGTTGTCTTAGAATGAATGGATGTCGAGGAAAGTCAAGATGTGAATGACAAAGGTTGTGATGGTGTTGGTGATGAATGGAGAGTGGCCATGGTACTAAGAGACATGTCACTTAGGAGATTCACTAAGTGGCATAGGAGATGTGGTTGAAACATTCTCTAGTAACATCAGACGATTGTTGAGCTGATCTTAAAGTTCCAAGAACTTGTATCAACTGGATACAATGTCACAACATGGTTAGAGGACCATGCATTGTATTGACAATGCATGAGGAAGTGAAGGAGAACCATCCACTACTCCTGAGTGGATGAAGTGGATTCAAAGAAGTCCATGTACTAACTCTTAGTGCATGTGAATTGGAAGTGATCCAACTTGATCTCTAATTGGATCAATGAAGCACATTGGAGATTTTATGTTGATTCAAGCGTTCGGTTGATGGAGAACCTTCAAGAATTCACTCCTAAGTAATAAATAAATGTTGAGGATGAATGGAGGAATTCTTAAGAAGAAGAAGCATAGAGATGGGAAGAAGAAGGCTTGAATGGCACTTGGTTTGGCAATTTGTATATGGAGTACTTTGTTTTTATACAAAGGATTCATCCTTCCTTTGCCAAAAAATTGGCCACCAAGGAGGCCAGCCGAGGGTCATCACCCAAGGCACATGTGGTGACCTTGAGTCCCACATGTGCCTTGGGTGATGACCCTCGGCTGGCCTCCTTGGTGGCCAATTTTTTGGCAAAGGAAGGATGAATCCTTTGTATAAAAACAAAGTACTCCATATACAAATTGCCAAACCAAGTGCCATTCAAGCCTTCTTCTTCCCATCTCTATGCTTCTTCTTCTTAAGAATTCAAGCGTTCGGTTGATGGAGAACCTTCAAGAATTCACTCCTAAGTAATAAATAAATGTTGAGGATGAATGGAGGAATTCTTAAGAAGAAGAAGCATAGAGATGGGAAGAAGAAGGCTTGAATGGCACTTGGTTTGGCAATTTGTATATGGAGTACTTTGTTTTTATACAAAGGATTCATCCTTCCTTTGCCAAAAAATTGGCCACCAAGGAGGCCAGCCGAGGGTCATCACCCAAGGCACATGTGGGACTCAAGGTCACCACGCCCATGGGGAACCCTCAAGGCCAGGGCAGCATCCTTGAGGCAGGGGCGCACCCAAGACAACCGCATGGGCGCCAGGGGCACGCCCGGAGTGTCACAGGGAGCATAGTGGGCGCCAGTGGCGCGCCCGCAGGAGGCATGAGTGGGCGCAGAGCGCGCCCGCAGAGAGAACCCGGTGCGGGGCGGCACCGGGAGGGGAGAAGTGCAACTGAGGAGTTGCGGGCAGCGGCAGGGTAATAAACCGCGGAAAATCCGCGGAAAGTTTCGATGTGGGACGCGCATTTTTCACCCGGGACAGATCTGAGCCGTCCGTCTCATCGCGCGATTGATCTGCGCCGCACGATTCATCTGCCGCGCGCCGTGATCTGATCCAGCCGTCCGATGAATCTCCATAGCCTGATCCGACGGCCGTGGCTCGTCTTCCACCTCGAGCTCGAGCCGAAGCCACCCGCGAGCCCCGCTGAACCAGGCGCCTTCCCGACGACCTATTTCGAGTTCCCGGCCACCATTTTCGAAGCCAAAGCCTCCATAGTGATCGTCTGTGCCTACTGAACATAACCATGCAATAAAATAAGCATGCATGCGATGAAAGGAGGATTTCGTGCGAGGCCGAAGCAACCGGAGGTGCGAGGCCATTCGGTGTTCGTGCCTTTGCATGAATTAGGTTTCAACAGAGGCCGTGCATGCGTTATAAATCGCATGCACGTGAAGGAGAAAAATAAAGGAAGAACCCGCGTCAAACCGAGAATGAAAAACAAGATTTGAAAAGATTTTTTAAAGATCCGAAGATCTCGGGTGTTTGAAGTTATTTCACGCGGATCATGTGAGGCATCCCTCTGCCTATAAAAAGAGAGGCCGAGGCATTCTAAATGTTTGCTGATATGCTGATCCTTTGAATATTTGAAGTCCCGCGTGAGCTCTCTGCCTCGCGAAGTTGAAGCCCCGCGCAAGGTATTTGCGCGGCTGAGTTCCTTGCGCGCAACATCTTTGCGCGACAAGAAGAAGGAGGAGGAGGAGTCCCCTGTGCGCATTATTTGCGCGACAGGAAGAGCTCTCCCTGCCCGCATACTTGCGCGGCAGGAGTAGCTTGCGCGCCCAAGGTGTTCTCATCCTTGTGGCTTGCGCGCCTCGTGGTGTTGCATGCTGCACACCCGAGTGCTGGTGCACCTCGCGGCTTTTGAAGAAGAGAAGGCCACACCCTGCTCAGGCCCTTGTACCCTTGCACTTGCGCGCCTTGAAGAAGAAGAGAAGTCCCGAGGCCTTGCCTCGTGTGTGTGCCAAGTGGAGAGGAGAAGCCGAGGCATAACCTTGTGTGTGCAACGGCTTGTGTGTGCAAAAACAGAGGAGGATCCGAGGCCGTGTGAGTGCAAGAGGTGAAGTGAAGACCACCACATCCCTAGTGTGTGTGTGCCGAGTGAGAAGAAGGCCCTACGGGCAGTAGCTTGTGCAAAAAGGAAGAACCCAAGGCTTAGTGCCTTGTGTGCAAGGTGAACAAGGGAGGCCGTAGCCTTTGGTGTGTGCAAAGTGAACATGAGTTGGCCGTAGCCTTGTGTGTGTGCATAAGGAGGAAGACCACACTATTTGTGTGTGTGCACCAAGTGGAAAACCACACTTTGTGTGTGAAAGGTGAAGAAGGAAGGCCGAGGCCTTTGTGCCTTTGTGTGCAAAAAGAACAAGAGAAGGCCGTAGCCCTTGTGTGTGAAAAATGAAGAACCAAGTGTGTGCATAAGTGAAGTGCACACTTTGAAGAAGACACATTTTGTGTGTACATAATTGAAGAACAACCTACGGGTTAAGGGTGTGCAACAAGAAGAGTGAAGTAGGCCAAGCTCAAGTGTTTGCCAAAGTGAAGAAGTTTTGTGTGCAATGAGATAAGGAGGCCGAACCTAGTGTGTGTGCACTAAGTGAAGTGTGTATACACTTAGAAGAAGAAAAGGGAGGACATCCACACTAAAGTATAACACACATTCTAGTGTGTAAGCTAATTGCATAAAGTGTGTGAAGTCTGAGAAGTAGGTGTGTGCTCAAAAGTGATTACACCCTTTGTGGGTCTACTGCACCAAGAAGAGGAAAGGGAAAGTGCATGCATGCATGCATGCACGTGCACACGTGAACAGTGCTAAATCAGTGGTGTGCATCTGAGGAGTCCAAGACTTGAAGATCTTGAAGATATTGTGATGCCATGCATTCAGTGCATGAAGTTGAAGTGAACTGAGACTGAGCCAGACTGAAGTTAAAGAGAATGGTTGTCTGAGTTTTCAGTAGATTGAGAAGATCCTGATCATCACAAGTGATCAGAGGTACAGAGCAAGGCCAGCAGTCTTTATCCCAGACTGCTGAGGATACTTGAAGAAGCTTAAAGTGAAGAAGAGCTACTCGTGTGACTCGAGGAGCCAGGAGAAGACCCTGTGGGACTCAGGGAGAAGAAGTCTTCAGTGGGATTCTGGAGCAGGCCAGTGGGACTCTGGTAACACTGTGGGACGCAGTATAAAGACCCTCCTGTGGGACTCAGGAGAGATACAGTGGGACTCTGTATCGACCATTGTAATACTAACAGATTATAATGGGAGAATCCATGCTGAGAGAGCATGGCAAGGATGTAGGCCTTTGGTGCCGAACCTTGTAAATCCTTGTGTCCTGTGCCTTTTCATTACTGCATTATCCGGGAAAGGTTGAGAGATACAAGAAGAGTGGATCGAGGCTTTAACCATCCATAGAGGTTTAATTGATTAAGAATCAATTAGTAAAAAGTTTTAAAGGATCACTGATTCACCCCCTCCCCCTCTCAGTGATTCACACTGATCTGGGCACTTCAGGGTTCATGCTTATAGATTTTTTAGGTGCATTTATAAAGGAAGGAACCAATAGTACTTCATGTGAGATACATATACATTGTTCTTAGGGTGTAAAACCAATTGATTTGGTGTGATCCAAGGAACATTGGGATAATGCAGTGTTTATAGTAAACTGGAACATGAGTGTTTCATGGTTGTGAGTGTGGTCACTGACTATGAAACATATCCATTGGGACTTTAGTGTTGTGGTGAATGATAATTGATATAACTGAAAAATGGAAGCATGGATAAGGGATATCCAATGGTGGGGTTCAAAATATCAAATGATTATGGAAATTATTATTATTACACCTGCCTTTGGAATAATGTGATAGAATCATACAACACTAATTGATTTGGGATGAATCGAGGTGTTTTTTATGTATCTTTTATAAAGTGTATCTATTGGGATATATGTCTTTGTAAAAACTCCTAAGTGGATCTTTTAAAATTATTCAAGTGTTTGGAAATGTTTCTTATAGGGATGTCACTCATTTTAAAGGATTAAGATTGTTGGTTCATGAAGTTGTCTTGAATGCTTTAAAAAAAGAATTTTGGTTTTGTGAAAGTGTTTGGAACTGATTAATTTATTTTAAAAGGGGCGTGTTATTTTAAAGAGGAATTTGTGTAAATGGTTGGTTTTTTAATGGGATTTCAAGTGTGATTTTTTAAATAGTTTTCAAAGGACATTTGAGTTGTAGTTTTTTCATAATCTTTTAAGTTTATATTTTTATAGAATTAGAAAAAAAATTAAATTATATAGATATTTTTTTTTTATTTTGTTAAATACTAATATCACTGAATAAAATAGGATGGATATGAATAAAGAATGTATGGATGCCAATCGTTTAACAAAAGAGCATGAAGATGGAGTGAAAGAATTCATCATGTTTGCAAAATATCATGAATATGAATCTTATAAAATCCTTAATCCATGTTTACATTGTTGTTATTCAATTCAAGTTAGTCTAGAGGAGTTATAAGAACACCTGATCTGTCATGGAATAGGTTGAAATTAGAAATGTTGGAATAAACACAAGGAAAAAGTGAATGTAGCTAGTGGTTGGGACGATGGTTCATTTTATGGATCATCTGATATGGCTACAAGTGTGGACAATGAAGAATACCATATCGAGGACATGATAATAGATGTGAATGATGATGAAGATCGTATTGAGGAAATGATAAGGACAGTTGAAGATGGACTTCATGATTTCCTAGAATTGTTTGAGAAGCTAAAGAGTTGTGCGAAGATGCCTTCGCATGGTTGTTGCACTAAATATATATCATTGTCAGTCGTACTGAAGCTGTATAATTTGAAAGCATGCAACAAATGAAGTGACACCAGTTTTATAGAATTACCTTATCTCTTGAATGACATGCTCCCAGAAGATAATGAGCTCTCGAGCTGAACATACGATGCCAAATTAATTCTACATTTGATGGGTATGATCTATGAATGAATACACACCTGCCAGAATGATTGTATACTATTTATCACATACCAAAAATTACTTAGAGAATGGAAAAAGTGTGGTGTCTCTCGATACAAGGAAGATGAATCCAGTCCTAAAAAAGTTGTATGGTACTTTCCAATCATTCCCAGGTCTAGGTGCCTATATGGATGTGAGGATACCACAAGGAAATTGATATGGAACGCAGATAGAAGAAATAAAGATGGGAAACTATGTCACCTAGAAGACTCACCTCAGTGAAATAGAATCAATCATGAGTATCGTTATTTTGGAAATGAGATGAGAAACCTTCGTCTTGCATTATCTATAGATAGAGTGAATCTTTTTGGTTTTCAAATAAGCACACACATTACATGAATGATTATGCAGGTAAATTAGAACTTTTCACTGTGGTTATGGATGAAACAAAAACACATCATGCTATATATTATTATATCAGGACCGAGACAATTGGGTAATGATTTTGATTTTTATTTGGCTCCATTGATCGAGGATTTGAATTTATTATGGGATTCAGGTGTTATGTTGTATTATGCTTATAGAAATGATGATTTCACGTTAAGTTCCATGTTGTACGGGACAATAAATGACTTTCCTGCTTATGGAAATTTTTCAGGATATAGGATTAAAGGAATTCATGGGTTTCCCATCTATGAACAAGGTACACATTCAATTAGGTTGAAACATTCATCAAAAACTATGTTTTTAGGACATCATATATTTCTACCCTGAAGACATAAGTATCGATCTTGGAAAACATCATTCGATGGAAGTTTAAAAGAATTTACAACACCATCTCCACTAATAGGTGATAAACTATTTGAGAATGTAAAAGATTTGGACACTACTTTTGCTAAACCATTTTCAAAAAACCTTAAGAAAATCAGTTGGAAGAAGAGATCAGTTTTTTTTAATTACCATACTATAATTTTCTATAAATTAGACACTTTCTTGATGTTATGCATGTTGAAAAAAATGTATGTGATAGTTTCATTGGAACATTTCTAAATGAACCCGGAAAAACAAAGGATGGGATTAAGTCTAGGTTGGACATGGACATGGTTGACATGAGAATATGAGAAGAGTTGACACCAATGAAGGGTGAAAAATGAAATTTTCTTCCTCCAGCTGCTTACACTCTTTCCAGGAAGGAGAGATATCAGTTTTTCATTTCTTGACTAATATAAAGGTTCCAGATATGTATTCATTGAATATCAAGAATATTGTGTTAACGCCTGATTTAAAGTTAAAGGGTATTAAATCACATGATTTCCACGTTTTGATGCAAGATCTAATTCTTATAGCTTTATATTTCATTTTTCTAAAGAATGTATGTTATACATTAACAAAGCTTTGTTTCTTCTTCAAAGCTATATGTAGAAAAGTTATAGACCTGAAGAAATTTCTGAGTATGGAAAGATAAATTGTCATCATATTATGTGAATTTAAAATGTTCTTCCCACCGACATTCTTTGATATGATGATTCATTTGATGGTTCACTTTGGGAGAGAGATTCGACTATGTGGTCTTGTACACTATAGATGGATGTACCCCACTGAATGGTCTATGAAGATTTTGAAAAGGTATATAGAAAATATAATTCATCCATAGGGTTGTATTATGGAGAGATATATTGTTGAGGAATCCATTGAATTCTGTACCGAATACCTGTCTAGTGTGGAAAACATTGGTTTACCTAAATCTCGTCACACTGGGAGTCTTGCAGGTGAAGGAATTTCTTGAAGAGAGGTTTTCACATTCAATATTACAGATCGTGAGTAGGCCCACCTTTATATTTTTCATAACAGTTTGTAGGTTGACCCATATGTTGAAAACCACAAAGAAATTCTTAGTAATTTGAATCTATCAAGGTCTGAAAAATGGATATCAAATACATATAATAGACAATTTATAGGATAGTTTAATGACCATATATTTAAGGAGTCAGATGAAAATCCAGACTCAATTAAAGAATGACATAGATGGCTAGCCAGAGGACCAAGTGTGTATGTATTATCTTACAATGCTTATGTAATTAATGGTGAAAAATTCTATAATAATGAACATGATGAAGACAATACCATGCATAATAGTGGAGTTACACTTGTGGCTGAAGAGATTCATGTTTCTGGTGCTAAGGAAATAAATCCAATTTATGTGAATATGTCATACTTTGGCATCATCAAATAAACAAGGGAGTTGGATTATACGAACATCCAAGTGCCGATTTTTTAATGCAAGTGGGTTGATAATAGGAGTGATGATAAAATAGATGAGTTGGGATTTGTGAAAGTTAATTTCAATAAGGAAGGTTACAAAGATGAACCGTTTATAATGGAATCACATGTAGTACAAGTATTTTAGGTTATAGATCTCGCAAACTGAAAGTGGTTAATTTTTCTATTATCGACCAAAACCATTGAAGGGTCAGATGAAAATTTAATAGAGGATGACCATTTCATTGGGACATCTCAATTATTTTTCAGTGGTCCCAATATAGATGGTGTTTTGTATGACATAGGAAACCATAATGAATGGATTTGGATAGTCAATAGAGGGGTCAAATCTCTTCATCCTTTAAAAAAAGAGAGTTTAATAATCAGGTTATTTTTTAATATAAATTGTATTAGCTTATGTTATTATATGTCCACTACTGATTTTATGTAATCTAAATTAAATGTTAAACCACTTCTACTGATAAGGAAATCTGCACGTGATGATTCTTCCAATCTTGAGGCACAACTGGTATCTCAACCTATTACTTCTCACAGTTCATAGGAACAACAGGTCTCTCAACCTGCTGCTTCTCACAGTGCAGAGGAACAACAAGTTTCTCAACCTATTTCTGTTGTTGCTCACAGTGCAGAGGTACAACCACCATCTGCACATTCCATGCTAGTTCTCTAGAGAAACATATTGATGATATTAAAACCAAGGAAATAGTAGGAAATGAAACACTGGCGACTTAGAAAAAATAGGAGCACCATAGTTTGATGGTGTTAGAAATAATACTTAAGGAAAAGGTGAAATACATCAAATATGAGGCTGGATGAAATAAGTGGGGCCATCATGTTAACCTCAACAAGGCCATGTTCAGTAGTTACATTGGGATCATCACTCAGAAATGCATGCTGATTGATGTACATTCATGGAACCATGTTTTCATCGGGCTTAAGACACTGATGTGGGAAGATATTATGGTAACATTATGATATCATTTATTTAATTTACTAAAAAATAAAATAATGAAACATTAAATTACTCTTCATCATCCCTTGTAGAGTGCATTTATAGTAGATGACTCAGACAAGGACTATGTATTGAGGGTTGCTGGAAGGATTCATAAAGGATTTCTCACAATTTTAATGAGATGTTATCTTAAAGATGATGAAGGGAAAATAAACCCGCACCCACCTCCTATTTACACACACCAGATAACACATGGAGCATGGGATGCGTTTACTAGTCGTCGTGTGGAGCTGTCTTTTTAGGTACATTGTGTTTGGTAATACGTTGTTTGATGATATGTGTATTCATCACATTGATTGACAGTTTTTTATTTATTAAATAACAACTGAGTGATGAAAATAAGGAACGAGCAGCAAAACCAACATACCCCTACCATAAAGCAGGAATGGGGTACACTTCACTTGAAAAAAATTTGGTATGTTTTTTAAATCTGTCGTAATACTTTTATGTGACATAAAACAACACCATAAATATGTTCCTATGTTTATATGAAAATTTATGAATCCAAATCGAAATTCAATTCCATCCCACACCATGTGCTATGGAAGGAGGTGCAAGTAAATAAATATGTGATACTAATAGATTAAAACACACAAAAAGTGTGGGAAACATGTGTAATTATGAAATAATAAATATATTTTTTTCTTTAAATCGATATTACGTAAAAATGATTACTTATTTTACTATATTTTATATCTAAAATAGTCACAGGAATCAACAACATCCAAACTAGATGCAGAAATACTTTAAGTGGCCTCAAAGTATCCAGAAAAGTTTGGCTGCGTCAGAGGTGCAGGTTTTGGGGTGACACCTCGAACATTTTTTGAGAAAAAAAAAGAGGAGGGTCAAAGTGAAGAAATGAAAATGATGAGATAAATAATGGCTATCCTTGATGAACATATGCAATTGTATAGATAATTCATGGAAAATTTGATGGTGGGGGGGTAAAGAGAAGAAATAACTCAAGAACAACCAGCGCATGAAGATCCCGCCCCACCCCCACTAGCCTTAAGGTGAGCCATTCCCCTCAAAAACATGTCGTAGATGAGGTAATGTATGTTCTAATAATTGTTTCTGTAAATTTTAAATCAGATAGAAAATGATAAATTTCATGTACTGATATTGTATAGGGGGAAATGACTGTGACTTATATCTATCAACACCCACCCATCACCTTATAGTGAGAGATACAATGTTCAATATCCAAAATGCTATGCTACACAACATACCACTTCCAATAGGTCATTTCAAAGTGTTTATTAACATATCCCATGATCCAAGCACCGAGATACTTGTTCTAATTGATTATGAATATATTCATAAGGTCGAACAAACTCTTGTAACATTCATCTCATGGTCATTACATGTTGTAAAAAACATGTCAACAAGGAGGTATTCATTTACAATTTATTTTTCAAGATAAACCTTTAATATTTAATGAAAAAGGTATAAACCTATGAATTCTATTACAAATGGACATAGGGGAGGGTGTGAAAAGAAATAATGACTCAAAACCATCTCAAGGATCGACCAACTGATTAAAACGATCTATCGAAATCACCTTAAACCTGATAATTCTATATACGCATTTATTATCATTATAGGATCATGTGAATACGAAGTTGAAAGACGGTGGTACTCACACAATTATTTTTGATGAAAATATGTACAAAGGGGAAGATCCATATTTTATTAGTGTTAACCAAGTAAGTGAAATCCTAAAGTATGGTTGGCTAGGAGGCTTAGTTTTAAATGGATACATGAAGTATGTTTTCATGATTTTATCTTATAGAATATGATATACTATGATAATTATGAATAAATACATTTCATATTTTTCATAGGTGTATATATGAAAAAACAATTGAATGGATTTCCCTATAAATAGAAAATTGGACTCGTTAGTCCTCACGTCACCTCTTTAGAACAAACAAAAATAAAATCTGAGAAAGAGGGTGAAATAGTGGCAGGCATACTCAAATTTTTTAACAGAAAAATTATGGATGACAGACTCTTCTTAATACTAATGATGTAGGGGTAAAACTATAATATTTAATCATATCAAATATATTTTAATTTCTTTTATTACTTATTATTTTTTTGTTCTTAGGAATCATTGGATGCTTATTGCGATCAATTTGGATACTCCAAAGATTTATTTTCTGGATTCATTGCATGGATATCGAACAAACCAACCACACATTATGGAATTTTTCAATTTGTAATACACTACATCCAATATTTTAGAACTAAACATATAGTTATATAATTTATATTATCTTTTAATGAGGATTCTGTTATGATAGGGTGATGAGTGAATATCATCTACATCATGGAATGAGGCTATGGTAAAATGATAAGAAACATCACAAGTTCTATGACTGGATACAAATTAGTGTATATATAATAGGATTTCACTATCCAAACACATATAAAAAATTACATATTTTTCTTAATATTTGTGTAGGGTCTAAAACAAACAAATGATAAAGACTGTGGTTATTATGTCTATAAATTTATGAAATAGATCATATTCCATGAACAAACCAATATCCCTGAAGATTTATTTTTGAACATAGTTACTATTTCATTTAAAATATTTATCAATCCTTTGTGTATTTATATTTTTTCAGTATTAAAATGATTTTTGAAAAGACTCATATTCACAAGGGGATATAGATTCTTTTAGAAACGAATGGGCTTCATACCAAATGGAAGAATGTGCACAAATAGAATAAATATGTGACCGGTATGACTCAAAGTGTCTATTTTTATTTAAAATTGACAGTATTTTTAGTAAAAAAACAAGTGACATACTGAAAACTAATAAAATGCATTAGGATTGATTTTATAATTTAGTAAAATGATCTATAAGTCATTTTTTTCTTGTAGGAATCAACCACACCTAAATCCAACACATGGTGTGAACATTATGACTTTAAGTGTGTATTTTTATATTAAATTAACAATAAATTTAGAAAAAAACAAAAATGACAAACTAAAAACTAAGAAAATTAATTTGTATTATTTTGATAGTTTAGGAAAATGATCCATCAGTCATTAGTGATGTCTATTAATTAACCCCACCTCAATCCGACGAACAGTGTGACCGATATGACTAAAAGTATCAATTATCTATTTAAAATTGACATTTTAGTTCAAAACGTGACACTCAATAAAAACCAAGAAAAATCACTCTAATTGTCTTCATAATTTTGGACAATGATTCATATTTTCTTTGTGACATGTATGAATTAGTGTCATGTCAAACTGATAGATGATGCGACTGGTATAACTCAAAATGCGTGCTTCCTGTTTGAAATGATATTTTAGAAAAAAAACACATATGACATACTAAAAACTAAGAAAATGAATTCATATTGTTTTTATACTTTATGAAAATGATCTATAAGTCATTTTTGATGTGTAAAAATCAACCTCACCTCAATCCAATGCATGGTGCAACCAGTATGACTCAAAGTGTCTCTTTTTATTTAAAATTGACATTAATTTTAGTAAAAAAACAAAATTGGCATACTGAAAACCAAGAAAATGAATTATTATTGTTTTGATAATTTAGTAAAATTATCATGAGTAATTTGTGACAAGTAAGAATAAACCCTACCTCAATAAAATGCATGCTGTAACCAGTATAAATCCAAATGTGTCTTTTTATTTAAAATTGACATTAATTTAAGTAAAAAGAACAACTGACACACTGAAAACTAAGAAAATACATTCAAATTGTTATGATACTTTAGGAAAATGATCCATAAGTAATTTATGATGCTTAGTAATAAATTTCACCTGAATCTGATGCACGATGTGACCAGTATGACTAAAAGTGTTTGTTATCAGTTTAAAATTTACATTTTAACTCAAAATGTGTCACTCACTAAAAATCATCAAAGTTCTTTCCGATTGACTTTATAATTTAGAAAATTGGTTTTAATTCCTTTTTAACGTGTATGAATTGGTCTCATATCAAATCGAGGCATGA
Source organism: Viscum album (assembly GCA_963277665.1). Lineage (NCBI taxonomy): Eukaryota > Viridiplantae > Streptophyta > Magnoliopsida > Santalales > Viscaceae > Viscum > Viscum album. The sequence continues at coordinate 860,438,796 of OY728138.1, forward strand.
TGTGACTGGTATGAATCAAAAATCATTTTTCTAGTTTGAAATGATATTTTAATAAAAAAACACAACTGACATACTAAAAACTGAGAAAAAACATTTGGATTATATTTATACATTAGAAAAATAATATATGTGTAATTTTTAACATATAGGAATCAACCAAACCTCAATCTGATGACTGATGTGATCGATATAAATCCAATTGTGTTTTTATTTCAAATTAACATTAATTTAAGTAAAAAAGAACAATTGACATACTGAAAACTGAGCAAACACATTTGGATTGTTTTGATAATTTAAGGAAATGATCCATGAGTCATTTTTGGTGTGTTAGAATTAACCACAACTAAATATGATGCACAATGTAACTAGTATGACTAAAATTGTCCATTATCAGTTTAAAATTGATATTTTAGCTTAAAATGTTTCACTCACTGAAAACTAAGAAAACAACCTCAAATTGTCTTCATAATTTAAGAGAGCGATTCTTAAGTCATTTTTGATGTGTATGAAGTAGTCTCACCTCAAACCAACACATTATGTAATAATTATGACTCAAAATGGGTTTTTTTGGTTTGAAATTATATTTAGTACAAAACTACAACTGTCATACTGAAAACTGAGAAAACCCAGTCGGATTGTTTTGATACTTTATAAAAATGATGCATGAGTCATTTGTGATGCGTAGGAATCAAAAACACCTTAATTCAATGAATGATATGACCAGTATAAATCCAAATATGAAATTTAAATTTGATATTAATTTTAGTAAAAAAACAAGGGACATACTCAAAAAAACCCATTCTTATTGTTTTGATATTTTAGAACAACGATCCATAACTCATTTATGTCTTGTAGAAATCAACCCCACCTCAATAGGATGCACGGTGTGAACTATATAACTCCAAATGTGTATTTTTTATTAAAAATTGACATTTTATTAAATAATTCTTTCATATTAATGTTTAATTTATTTCTTTATAGTATTACTAACAGAATATTTATTTTATTATATAGGTAGAACCTTTTGATTGAGTTTGGATGATTTTTTCAACAACTAATACCATGGACAGAAATTTTTTGGAGGGGATCATGGATTTCAAAGGATGAAACATTAATGTTTTTAACTGTTTGCTGGATAACTGTAAATGTAATTATATGAAACATTGTTTGAAATGTATATAGCATTGTTTTCCAAACTCTTTTATGTGATGATTTGTTCTTGTATGATATACTTTATTCTTTTATGCATTGTGAAAGTGGTGTGTGTGTTTGTTGTGCAGGTTCTGGTGGGTGTGCTATTATATAAACAACATGTCACTGAAAGTTAGGCCTTTATTAGTGCTATTTTGATCCCTGATAAAGGCTACCTTTATTAGTGCTATTTAGAGTGCTGATAAAGTCCCACTTTATCAGTACTAATTAAAGGCTGATAAAGTGGTCCTTTATCATATCTAAAAATAGCACTGATAAAAAGTGTCTAGTATATATGATAAAAAGGCATTCACTCCTCCCACTTATTTACACATCTCAAGCCATTTTGATTAAACAAACCCTAACAAAATCACTTCTTAAATTCCCTAACCTCATCCTAGAAGATTTATTTTTGGAAAAAATCCAAAATAGGAAGTATTTTGGTGAAACATTAAGTAGGATATGCAAATAATAGGAAGATAAATACACACGTGATGAATCAGAAACATGATAATGGATTTTATCTCAATTTCCTTTCGTTGAGGAATGTATTGATGTTATGCATGTTTATTATTTTATAAGGTGTCTATATAGCCACCTTATCATGTTATATCATGAATTTATCTATTCTCATGATATTTAATGTTTTTAATGTTATTCTTTAATATGGATTATAATTTAAATATTTCCAAACTGATAATGAACTTTTCTTTTTAAAAATTATTTTAATGTTTTCCTAACAACTCCTTTCTATGTCCGTGTTTTTAAAATGATATTATGAAAATTATTATATAGACACAAAATATTTATAAATTACATTTTATGTCACTTTAAACTTTATTTTCAATGTTTTTCAAAAGGAATCTTTTTACATGTTTTGTAAGGAAATTTTTGATAAATGACAAAAGGAATATTCTATTCTTGAAGTACACAAAAACAATGAATTTTCTGCCACTATAACTGTTATTTTATTTCTATATTCATTTCCAATATTTCATATTTTCTTCAAATAAAAACACTTTTACATATTTTGGGTATTTTGGTATTGAAATTTTCTTTTCAAAGGGAAAAATTATTTTGGTATTAAAAATGGGGTTTTTAAAAGAAAAGGGTATTTTTATCTGAAAGTGTTTCATATGAGTTTAAAAGAGTTTTTAAAAGGGTTTTATAATTAAATTGTTTTACTCATGATATAGTACACATGATTTATATGAAACAAGTGAGCCTGATAAAACTTATACAAAGATACGAACCTCATTATAGCTCACGGGCTATCCCAATATAACTTATACGAAGGGATGATCCCCATTATATCTCATAAAAATGGGTGAGCTCGATATAGCTCATATGAATGGTGAGACCTATTATAGCTCTCAAATGTAATGGATAATGATTATATTTGAAATAGGTTGTATGGTTATTCCAATTAAAATGGGTTTTTAAAGGGTTTTATGAATATGATTGTCTAAGTCATCTAAAAGGAGTTTTAATTATTGGATATGGGTTTTAAAGGATTTATTTCAGAAAAAATGTGTGTTTTTTCTTATGATTTTTTTATCTTGATCAAAGAACATTGATTAACAGGTAAATATTTCATGGGTTTTCATGTATTTACTAAACTAATAGTTTCCTTTACTTTTATATCCCTTGCTAATATTTTATGCTCATTCAAAGTTTTTAAAATGTTTTTTATAGGGTTTAAGGGTGGGTAAAGAAAAGGAAGAAGTCAAGTTGAAAATTTCGGAGATTTCCCATGAAAATAAATCATGATTTGTTTTATAAATGAAAAAATGGATACTAATTGGAAGTGTCCACTTTGTATTTCACAATTTTGTTATGTATGATATATGGTCTAATTCTCAAAAACTATAAACCTGAAAAGATATTTAGATTTAATAGAATAGATTATTTACTTAAAAATAAAGATTATATAATTTTTAATAATGGGTTATTATAGTTGGTATTATAGGATGGTTTAGAGAACTTTAGAGGTTAGGATATTATTAATATAATTCCCATGGAAAATTTTAGTTTATGCTTAAGTTAAAATGATATAGCATTTTAAGATTACCATGTTGATTTACCTAAACTATTTATATTTAGAGAGAAAATATAAAATCTATAGTGACAAGAAACTGAGAGGAAAATATCCTTCCAAATTAGTATCTCAAGATGGTTGGAATTGAAATATAATAGTTTGTTACTGTGATGGATTAGTTGACACAAGATGTTAATGGTGGTGGTATCCATTCCAGATAGGTACATGATCTACCCTGAAGAAACATTATAATAGTAGATAATTTCATGCAACAACACCCCCATCATGCATATGATCATCTAAACCCATGATAGTTGAAGGATGGATCAATTCTCTAGGGAATATGTTTGGATATGCTTAGAATTTACAATGGTAACTCTTTCAATTTATCATTTTAAATATGAAGTAGATCAATGGTGGTATTTGGTTAAGAATACCATGGATAAAGATGAACTAGATTTAATGTAATGGGACACATATAAGAATATTTTCCTTTATAAATATTTCCATAAGGTTTTTCAACATAGGATGGAGAAAAAATTCTTAAAATTGATGTATAAGGATGAAGATTTGGTGTCTAAATATAAAGAATATTTTACAAGTTTGGCTAGTTACATACTAGATTTTGTTCGGGACATTGATTATAAAATTAAAAGATTTTAGTTTAGATTAAAATGAAGCTTGTAAATAGATTTATCCACACTATAATTTAAAATTTATGAGAAAGTTTTTTATTGTGATGAGAAATGTGAGATGAAGTTTTTTGAAACTCATGTGTTGCAAGATAAAACAAGTAATAAATGGTCAAAGTGGTATTAAATAGAGATTAAACTAACTAAGAATCATGGAGGTAAGACCCCAACATGTTTAAAGTGTAGTAAAATACACTTCAGGGAATGTATGTTTGGATTTGGAAAGTGTTGTCGGTGTGGTAAGTTTGGTCACAAGGTGTCAAGTGAATGAAAATAAATTTCTAGGGTTTGAAATATTCCTTAAAAATAGAAATTCCATAGGAACAATTACTAGAGATCTATGTAGATAACCTTTATGATGATTCGTCAACTTTACTCATCCCCCTGGAGTATCCCAGTGTGTTATGAGAGTTCACGACTATAAAAAAATTCATAGAGGATTTTATTCACTTAACTAAGGAAATAAATACCCAAGAATCACTATCATGAATATAGAACACATATAAATAAAAAATCCATCATTTTCACAATAAATTTTTTTGAGGTGAAGTAAGCTTGAAAGAAGGAAGAATAAAATTTATTCCTTCCACAATGACTAGGTTATAGGGTACTTCATTTATGGATTGGATAATAAATATAACAAATTTTTAGAAATTTAGAATCCAAGTAAATAAAAGAAGGATGATCACCTGAATTAATTCCCTTACCACCGTATACTAGGTCACATGATCCAAGAATACTTCATCATCTAATATCTACTAGAAAAGATGGTTGATGATGGAAATTTTCCATTTATAATCCCATGGTTCCTATGATATATGTGTTTACTATTCCCCTAATGAAAAAGAAGATTAGAAAGAATCCCCATATGGGAATGCATAGAACCTTGATGACTAGATGATCCTAAATACAGTACATCAAGAATATTCTTCCATTAGATAATGAATTAATCAATTACTCATGAACCCAATTCCCTTTACATCTCTAAATTCAGTGTCTTCTACTTCTTAGCCTATGAAGATCTGACATAATCATCACAAGTGAGACAAATATAATGATGAATCCCCAAGTATTACATCAAAATTTCAAAAATATTATGGACTCGGTGTCCTATCATTGAGATAATGGACATTGAACCACTAAATGGTCAAATGAGAACCATCCCACCAAATGAGGGAATTCTACCACCAAATGAGATAATATTCTCATAAGGATCATCACTTAATCTCTACCATTATCAATATACTATCATCTTGATTTAAAGAGTTTTTTCCTATTTTCAATTAATTCACTCTTTATAGAGAGAAAACACACTGATATAGTCTTCTGTGGCTCAATGGGTTTTACTATACTTTGATCAAAACATTTTTGAATATGAACTTAGTGATACCCCAACTACATCTATAGAATGCATCATCAAACCTATTGATGTACCAAAGTGAAATATTGATAGAGTATATGTCCAATATCGATAGAAGATTTATTTTCCAGGGTTCACATTGGTACTCCCATAATCGTCCACATGTATTTCAATTTAGAAAGGAAAGGGTTTTATAGAGACCCTACTTTTTATTACATGACTATTACATCATTTTAAATATAAAAAACGTAATAGCATTAAAAATCCAGGATCCAAAGATTTAGTGTCTTTGGAAAATTAGGCTTATACATAAATTTTACATAATAAAACATAAAAATTATTTAATTCCTTATTCTCTATCTTCTCAGTGACCCTCACATTTTCCGTAGTACAATTAATCACCTGAGGATATACATCAATGAAAGGGTTGAGCTAAAACCTTATAAGATGATGAATAATGGAAATTAATCAATAGAGAAAGAGTGAGCATAAACATCGTCATCATTATAACATAAGCATAGGATTATCATCAACATAATGAAGGAATAAATGAATAAAGGGATGGAATGTTTCAATGCATAAAAATGAAACATCATGTCTTAGTGGTCAAATATTACACATAGTTGTGAACATAGCTAGTATCATGTTCATGCATAAAATATGTGCATAATCATAACATCATCATTGTGAACAAATATAGCATCATTTTCACACATATTATAAATTATATCATGAGATACATCACATTACCCAATTCATTGTAGGTATATATAATTCCAGGACCACCTATTACATCATAACATTTACATAATCATGTATACCACATAGAATGTATAACAGTCATATCCATAAAATAATCCATGGAATGGAATGGGTTTCATAAAGAATACAATAATGAATAAATATTGGTGTTCCCAAAATAAAAAAGGAATAAAATTATTAGAATATGAATCATCAATCTTGAACGAAGAAGAAAAAATCTCAAGGGAAGTAAAAGACATGTTTTTAGAAAGAAGATTTCTTTTTTGAAATATTTGTGTTTATAATAAACTCAAGTAGAAAACATGTATGTCCATGAAAATAAAAGGTATGAATATTGAAATGAAATTTAAGGCATGTTAAAGGAATATCCATACCTAAATTGGCGTGAAATAGGGAAAACCTAAGGAAAGGGAGTTGGGTACAAGAATCCCCTTACCTTAATTCTAGCATTATATTGTCTCTTTTACACCTCCTAAATAATAAACTTAGGTTTATTAAAAAATTGATCCAAAAATTTATTATAGTCATTTATTTAACTATTTAACAATTATAATCATTATATTTCATTTCTTAATTTTCATTTATGAAATTGTAGTGTTTTGATATCATGTTTTTCTAAAAAAATATCGTCCTTGATTTCTCTATTTTCATAAATGTAATTTATAAATTAGTATAATTAATTAAAGAAGATTATAATGAATATAATGACATTTTTATATAATATATATAGTTTATAATATTCATCCATGATGATGGTTATATGTTTTTATATGGAAATTTCTATGTAGGTGGTTAACTGACCTTTGATGGGACACTATCAGGGGAGTGGAAATGAGATGTTTAATATATATATATATATATATAGTAGTATGACACTTAAAATAGGTTAGCATCACTAATATAATGTTAAATTGCTTCCAAATTAATTATTTTATAGTGTTGTTGTGAAATTTTTGGTGAAAAAAAAGAAAGATAAGAGGAAAAAGAAATAAAAAGAGAGAGAATTGGATCAGAACTTACTTAATCATTAGTATATATTCTCTTGTACGACACTATAACTATAAGGACCTAACCTTAAAACATTACATAATCTTGAATTAAATGAATAATTTACATTGAGGATCTTTTCAGGTTTAGATTTTTAGAGAATTAGGACATAACTATTACATCTCAAAAGATTACAAAGTAGGCACTTCCACTCACTTTCCATTTTTTCACAAAATAAAAACTCTTGAAAAAAAAGATTCATGTCTAGTTCCATGTTTTAGACAACATGACTTTTCCTTGATCCCATCCTCGACCCTATTCATCTTTAAGTCCTGTGAAAAACATTTCAAAACTTAGGATGATCATAAAAAGCTCAGTAAGGGTTATAAAACAAAGAATGAAAACATTAGTTCATCATTACATACATAACATAAGATCTTTATCATACCTCATGAAATCATAAGATTTATGATTAACACAATAGAAAACATAAATCATAAAGGTAACTTATGGCATCCATATCATACTTACACTGTAGTTATGACAACTACGTAGGGAGTTACATTTGGAATACCCATCACAGTATATTCCATAAATCTCTTAGGAGAAACATTCAAGTTTACCTCTGTCACGTTACCCAATGTATTGGAGATCTGTCACGACCCGAACCTACCTGGGCTTGAGCCGCAACTACACCAAGCCCGCCTCCATAGGCCAGGGGCTGGCAACAAGTGCTGAAGTCTAAATAACTCAGGGAGGCCTTTTCCTGAGTACCTGTACACACACACGCAACCCACTCATTGCAGAAGTGCAGAGTAAAAGGAAAAGTAAATTACCAACTTCTATAAACAACCAGAAAAGTGCATCGACCTCTAAACAGTACAAAGTAAATGCTGAAGGTAAACTGAGAAGAAAAAGGAAAAAACATATGCCCATCCAGAAAAGTGCCACAACCCAGAAACAGGTAAACAAAAGTGCAATATCTAGAAGGGTACCTCACCTAGAACCCGACTATGAACACCGTACATGGTACAAGCTCCCAAACTCCTAATCTCCTCTAACGTCATGATCAACCTGTCCGTCGTCTGCAAGGGCACACCAAGTGCGGGCAAATCCCAAGCAGGGGTGAGTATAAAAATACTCAGTAGGATACCTCGAAGGCTCGAGGGAGCAACAAAGGTGGTACTAAGGAGGTGAGTAGTAGATCGAACAGGGAATAGTAAACGAGTACAACCGAGAGTGCCGTAAAGAGTACAACTCAACCCAAAAATAGGAAGGAAGTAGACTTGTCCAAACACAAGGAGATAGAAATGGTGAGAATATGGACTTCTCATCGAGTCTTCTCTACCTATAGTAGGAGAGTAGACTCATCCAACCACGAGAATCTAGACACAGAAAGCACGTGGCATACCCCGCGTGACTTCGCCTCTCTTGGAAGGAGAGTAACCAAAACCCAAGAAGTGGGTACTGGAATAAGGTATATACATATCCATATGCTCAAACAAGAAACCTGAACAAGATCATAAGGGGGTCTCCATCTCATAGCTCAGCCCAAGAAAATGAGTAGCCAATATTCCCAGAGGTAAACACCATCGATGCCCCACATCCCGCATGTCTACCCCGAACTACAAGTCAAGGGGCTCAAATCACCACACCTTGACACTATCCGCTTTGGGCGGCACTGACTCACCCGCACGGTTTTAGGTCGCGCCTCAAGGATGTGTCTTGGTGGGGAAAGAGCCCCTCGTACTTGAGAATTCTGGGGAAAGACAAACCACACATCTTCACTGTCACACAGTCGAGAGGTCTTCTCAAAGTAAAAGTTGTCACATCACTGACCCGTATCACCAAGGGTCCTGCTCCGGTAGTCACGGAGAAAAGCCACATACTAGCCTAGTAAAAAGGACTGAGTCTGAAAGAAGTCGTCGGGTAACCCACTGCCCAGCCCCGCTGGAGGGTAAACCCTAAGAGGTCATCAGGTAACTCACTGCCTAGCCCTGCTGAAGGGTAAACCCTAAGAGGTCGTCGAGTAACCCACTGCCCAGTCTCTACTGGAGGGTAAACCCTAAGAGGTCGTCGGGTAACCCACTGCCCAGTCTCTGCTGGAGGGTAAACCCTAAGAGGTCGCTGGGTAACCCACTGCCCAGTCTCTGCTAGAGGGTAAACCCTAAGAGGTCATCGGGTAACCCACTGCCCAGTATCTGCTAGAGGGTAAACCCTAAGAAGTCAATGAGCAACCCACTACCCAGCCCGGCTGGAGGGTAAACCCGAAGAAGTCAATGAATAACCCACTGCCCAGCCCCGCTGGAGGGTAAACCCGAAGAAGTCAATGAGAAACCCACTACCCAGCCCCGCTGGAGGGTAAACCCAAAACTGCTCTGGCCATCCCTACTGGATGGTACAACCCTAGACAACAGAACACAGAGTGGGTATCGCGCAACCACCCAACTCTAGAATAATTCACCAAGTAGAGGTTCAGTGCCCGTGTAGTGTGGTTTATGCCGATACCTGGAGCTCTGCATAGGGAAACATGTCACGGTAGATCACGGAAAGAGGATATGATCTCGATACTCGGCTAGGGAATCTACGCCCAAGCTCACTGGGGATCCGTACCCTACTAGAAACAACCTCCTGGGTAGAGGATCGGTGCCCACGTAAAGTATTGTTCACACCGAATCCACAAAACCCTACTAGGGAACTCGAAGGGACATGATACTGAAAGCCCACACAGCTAAAGGAACAGGGGAACCCAAAAAACTCCGCCGATCAAAACTTCGAGAACAAAACCAGGGGAAACCACTCAACCCTGCTAGTTTAAACCATCGTTAACAGAGGGACCCTCTGTGTCACAAGAGGTCAAAGGTACGTAAAGTAAAACATGTCGCACACATGGGGCCCACAAGACGTGTGGCCCCAACTCATCTCCAAACCAAGAACAAACATTCTCAGGTACAAACTACAACATTTATCTCTAAGTATTCCCATATACTCTCAGATTATATCACATCTCCAGCCCAAAGGCTATCGTGCTCACAACACCCAACATCAACACGAAGGGGGTAAACGTAACTTTGCCAACTTGCTTCCTCCACGACCCTAGCACGGCCAAACACATCTCTTTAAGCATAATCTTCACTCTCACAGGAGTGAACACGATCACATGCCAAGGGTTTTCTTCCAAACACAGTAAGAAGAACCGCCATCGGAGCACCTTTCATGCTTTCACATTTAATGATATCTCAAATGAGTCTCCGCACATCCAAACGGATTGTACCATTATAATCATCGTGGAAAAACATGTGAGATAGACTATATACTCGCCTCAAACAAATATCCGATGGAAAATTCATCCAACACCGCTTTACGCCCGAACGACATCCCGTGGTCCCGAGCCTCGGTTCCGAAAACAATCGGGCGCATCACACCATTGCGATTCCCTCAGAAAACACGTCCAAAAAGATTGCTTACTTGCATGGAAAGGATGTCTGGAGAAAAAGATGCATCTCTCCATACCACACACGAGCAGTACTACGTGGGACCCGCATCTCGGTCCCGAAGTTCTATAAACGGATCGCACCATTGCGATCCTCTCAGAAAGGTACACAAGATTGACTATTCACTTGTCCAAATCGGACACTTGGTGAAGAAGATGGAAATCACCGCAAACTCCCAAAACAAACCTCATGGGGCCCACACTACCATGCTGAATTAGAGAGATTGGATCACTCCATTTCAATTCCCTTGGAAAAACACCCCGAATCGACTGCTCGCATTCCCCGAATGGACATCCGATGAAAAAGTTGTGAAATGTGACTCGTAGCTTAAAAGACGGGCCGTGGGACCCACATATCAACTCCGGATTCAATGACCGAAAACCCTCTGGAAAACTCTGCCTCGACACCAAGGTCACAACGCCGCTGACGGCACACAAAACGGACTCCAGATGTGTCTGCGCCGCTCAAAACAAGAATCTCGGGTAAGTGTTAAAACCACTTAACGGTGTGTCGCGCCACCGAGCCCCTCGTCTCGGGAATTAAAAATCCCAGAGACCATATCAAAATGTTCTTCTTGAGCCAAGGAACACGTTTCCGTATATGGCTTGTAAATTCGATACAGGGTTTGTGTTTTTGGGAATTTTAAACTTTAATGGACCGAAACAGGGTGGGCCGGGCCGGTTCGGCCGGCCCACCCACTCCCTGAACCGGCGGTCCGCAGTTCACCGTGCGGACCGCCTATCCACCCCCGGATCGGAGCGTCCGGTTCAGATTTTTTGAGTGGACCCACAAGACACGGTTCCTTGCTGCTCCCGGGGTCGCGGCGACCCCAGTTTGTCGCGACGACCGACCGAGCGACTGATTCCGTGTCGCCCGGAGGAGCCCCCTGCCTCGCGCCCGCCCGCCATCGCCCCGAGCTCGCCCAACCACCGTGCTCACGCCGAGACACCATCCCCAGCTTCCTCCACTGGCCACTCGCCAATGCCCTCGATCGTCTCCACTAGAAGAAGCCCGTGCCGCCACCAGGGAAGGCCAGACCGCCCGTCGGACCGGCTGAATCCGCCAGAAAACACCCAAACATGTCAAAACTTTTCCGAACCGCTGCGGATGGCTCGAGACTCAGAATTCAAATACAAAACATGCGTTAGAAATCTCAGAATATATACTACTCAACCATGGGATTCGCTTGAAAATTAAACAGAATTTTAACGCTACAAATAGAGTTCAAAGGAGAGGTTTGAAATTAAAATACGAAATGAAGATCTCCTACCTCTTTGGGCGTAGCCCGAAGCTTCATTGTCGATCCACCGGAGCCAATCTACTATCTCCTTGGAGAAGAGGGGAGCTTGAAGGGAGGGGATATCCTTGGTTGATTATGAATTCCACCACCAGAGAAATGGATAGGGGAGGAAGAAGGGTGGATGGAGTGGTTTAAGTAAAGAATTAAATAAAATTTTAATTAATCCTTTAATCAACCACGAAAAGACCCACATCTGAAACCCCCGACGGGGTCAAGATTAAACCTCACTTAGGGTAAACACCACCTACTGACCACAACGGCGGTCTCAGAATTTTAATCTGAGTCCCCGTTCAAATGTTATAAAACTCAAAGCCTGATGCCACTAAATTATGAAAACGCCCCGGGGGCCATTTTCCACAGAAGGGTCGCGCCCGTGAAAATTACACCCATCCTAGAGTAAACGGAATGCTCCAGACTCAACAATTCCCTCAGTTTTACCATCCGAGCAACTGTTTAGGAGTTATTCTATTTATTTGGTGTTCCCAGTGTGAACGCACTGAAAATTTAATTCCAGACACACCGTGGCTCGGAATCGCACACCGTCTGAAGGCGCTTCTCCAGAATAATATCAATAATATTCAAAAGTCTTTTATAAAAAAAAAAACGGGTTCTTACAAGAGCTATCTCGGGATCACCCACCCTAGGTTTATCACGGAACCACCTGTATACATAAACAATGCCCAAGAACCATAACTTACATAAAAAAAATAAAGGAAAGATAACATTTCCACATTTTAATCACAATATATCATTTAAATATATTGACATAACAAATTCATTATCAAAACCATTTTTAATAAAAAAAATATAAAAATATTATATGGTATTTATTTTCCTTTTAAAAACATTACTTCTTGTTAAAGAAGCTAAATATCAAATAATACTCGTGGCGACGGAAAAGGTCATTGTTACCGCTTACGTTAAAAAGAAACATTATTTTTTTTTCATTTAGTAAAATGAATCTTAGGAAAATATTACATTTGAATTAAATGAAAAGTCAAAGGTATTTATACACCATATAAAATAATGTTGAGAATAAAACAAAATACGCCTCAATGAAAGGGGATTGAGACGAAGTCCATTACCTCGTGTCTGACTTGAACCGATCATTCTTTAATCTCCTGAATAATAAACTAAAGTTAATTTCTACTTGATCAAGAACCTTTTCCAAGTTTATTATTCCTTTTATATCACTTATTACCATGTTATAAACATTATGTAATCATTTAAGTTATTAACGGTTGTTTCATCGAAATTTGGTACTTGAGTAAAAATGAACACCTTATAATTAAAAGTTGTCCATGTGGTAAAATATACATTATCTTAAGAATGATATTAATGATTTAGATATCATATATATCATATATATCCAGTATATACATGTATTTATATTATTACATAACATTTGGAGGTAAGAAATGAAATGCATCTTTCATGGAGACGGTAAGCCATACCTATGCATGAACGCTACTTTCATTTCCATTTCGTATTTTGATGGAATGAAAAAATAATGATACATAAGTATATTATAATTACAGTATAATATCTTAAATAAATCATTAGATCCATCCTTTATTCATCCCACATATGGAATTAACGAGTCATATCACTTTGAGGGGGCGGTAGTCCGCACTTCCTAAAATGAAATTATCGCGTTTACCCATTATGAAAACCATAAAGGTATGCTATAAATGGAAAATACAGAAGCATAAGGAAAAAATAAAAAATATATATATCATATATAAATAAAGTGCCTTCATAATGGCCACCATGAGAGGCAGTAGGAGATAATTGAACAATCATCATTTCGTGAGGCGTTAGTTTTCCATCCATAGAAACATTATGTTCTTTAACCATTAGATGGAGGTGTGTGTAAGTGTAGTTAGAATACTTATCATAACAACATCCTAGTATATTGAGTATACTGTTTTTGTTATAAAATAAAGGAATAAAAAGAGTTTATGGGGTTGGAGAAGTAAAATAAAACAAAATAACTTAAGAGAAGACGTTACCTTTAAATCGGGTAACTCCCTTTCGTTTGAACCAAAAGCGTTTCTTGAAGAGATTTCTGCCTAAGGTAAGGCTTCTAGGTTGAAGAGATGGATCTTGGGAGCTTATTGGAGTAGAGTTTGCATGATCCAAAGGCTTGAGAATTGTGAGAAATTATTTAGAAGTGAGGGTTTTTTATAAGGGAGAGGAGGGGCTCTTTAGGAAAGTTTGAAACAATTATATTATTACAACCTCATCTTTGGTTTCAAATGGTCAAATATTTGTTAATATCATAGTTAAAATGACTCATGGTCAAAATAAAATAATCCAATAATAATTGTACAGGTCTTGGATATTTTTTTAATATTTATAATCTTATTTATTTAAATCATTTATTAATGAGGTAAATATTGCATCATTATTATGTCATAAATAATTTAATTTATTTGATGTCCAAAAATTATAAAAAAAATACCATGATGTAGGAAATATTTTTATATTTACAAGTAATATTTATAGTCTAAATGATAACTTATATAACCCCATGTAAAAATTTATTTACTAAAAGATATTTGTTTATGTCATTTTTTCTTTACTTTAAATTAATTAATATAAAATGTCATTATTACTCCCATGTGGCTCCATGGGGTCCAAAATTCAACCCAATGATTCCCATGGTAGGATATGTATCAGAAAATAGGATTAGGAAATATGTTAGGGTAATTTAATATTATTATAATATTATATTTTACCTTTATTTACTATATTTACCATTTAATCATGGTAAATAAAATATTTACTGAAGTAAATATTTAAAATGTATAAAAATAAAAGTTACCTATTTAAAAAATTTGGACCTACTAATTACAAATATGGAATCCATTTTTTTAAATTCAAAACATAGAAGTGGCAGAAATTAATTTAAAATTAATTCCCGCTATTAAAACAAATAGCGTGTTTTTAAGAAATAATAACTATCAAAAGATTGACACTTGTTTATGTCCAATTTCAAAGTGAAATTAATTCCAATGTCCAACATTGGATTAACTAGTAAAAATATATTCTAATTACACTTTAGAACCAATTCAAAATATGATCTATCCATATAAATAAATTAGATTAAAAGGCACTTTTGAATTAAAATATAGATTTTTTCACTATTCATTAAAAAATGAACTTTATCAGAAAAATACCAAAAATTCATCCAAAGAAAATTTTGATGCCCTGATTCTAAAGAAAAATTTTATTTTTTCAAATAGAACATATAATAGTGACAATAAGTATATTTAAAGAGGGTTCACCATTAAAAGTCAGTAAATCGACCATTTAAAGAAAATTTTGCTTAAAATTAGATTCATTCACATTTTAAGCATCTAAAATTATATGGATAAATGTAAAAACATTTTACAAACATGTATAATCATATTATAGTTAGCTCTATTCATTCTCACCAATACAATGTCTAGGTGTTAACTACTATTTAAAATAATAATATTATATTATTAGTGTGCACCGTAAGATTTCAAAGAAACCCACTGTTGCGTATCGGGTATGCTATCGAACATAGAATCCCATTTAAGGTAAAATTAATATTTAATTCAAAAATATTAATAAACATTCAAATGAATTATTCTTTATATACTTGGGATGTTACATCCTTCCCCCCTTTTGGGAATTGCATCCTCACAATTTTTATTCACTTATCAAATAAGTGGGTGTATTTATCCCTCATAACATTTTCAAATTCCTATTTTGCCTCTTCATCCATATGGTTTTTCCACAAAACCTTTACTTAAAAAATTACCTTATTCCGCAACACTTGCTCTTTACGGTCAAGAATCTGGACTGGATGTTCCTCATAAGAGAGATTCTCTTCCAACTGAACTACCTCTACGCTCAAAACATGAGATGGATCTGGCATATACTTTCTCAACATTGAAACATGAAAAACATTGTGTACCTGAGATAAACTTCGAGGTAAAGCCACTTTGTACGCAACTGTTCCAACTTTCTCCATGATTTCATAAGGTCCAATGAACCTCAGACTCAACTTTCCATTCTTACCAAAACGCATCACACTTTTCCATGGAGAAACTTTGAGAAAGACATGATCACCTACCTCGAAAGATATATCCTTCCTCAATTTATCCACATAACTTTTCTGCCTGCTCTGAGCTATACTCATGTTCTTCTGAATCAACTGAACTTTTTTCTGCCATCTCTTCTACCAATTCTGGTCCCATCAGCTTTCTTTCACCTACTTCATCCCAAAAAGCTGGAGTTCGACAATGCTTTCCATATAATGACTCAAATGGAGCCATCTGTATACTGGAATGAAATCTGTTATTATATAAAAATTCAACCAAATAAATATGTGGGTCCCAACTTCCTTGGTAATCTAGTGAACAAGCTCATAGCATATCCTCCAAGGTTTGAATTGTTCATTCTGACTTCCCATCTGATTGAGGATGAAAAGCTATACTAAAATTTAATTCAGTACCTAATGACTTATGATGGCCTTTCCAAAAGTTATAAGTAAACCTGAGATCACGATCAGATACAATGGAGAGGGGAACACCATGCAACCTGAATATCTCTTTAACATACAACTGAGAAAGTTGATCTAGAGACAAAGTATCTCGAATAGGAAGGAAATGAGCCGATTTAGTCAATCGATCAACAATAACCCAAATTGTATTGTTACCTCTAGATGTCTTTGGTAATCCCACAAAGAAGTTCATGGATATAGTTTCCCATTTCCACTCTGGCACCGGTAAAGACTGAAGCATCCCTTTCGGCAACAAATGCTCTTCTTTAACATACTGACAAGTCAAACACTTCACAATAAAGTCAAAAATATCTCATTTCATTCCATCCCACCAGTAATACTCCCAAAGATCTCTGTAAATCTTAGTACTTCCGGGATGAACTGAAAATGGAGAACTATGAGCTTCACATAACAACTCATTCTTCAACTGTGAATCACAAGGCACACATAATATCTTTCCAAACCTCAAAACACAATCATTATCAATGTTAAATTCAGGAAACTTACCCTTCTGAACCAACTCTACCTTTTTCTATAACTCACTATCTTCTTTCTGTGCTCTCTTAATTCTATTTGAAAGATATGATTCCACTGACACCTGAAACAAAACAGAATAATTTCCTACACCAACAACTTCTATGACAAATTTTATCAAATAAAAAACCAAAGGATCTCTTTCCAAACGTTGCATGGTTAATTAAGCATTAATTTTTTGACTCAAATAATCAACCACTTTATTTTCTTTTCCCAGATGGTAATGTATCTTGCAATTATAATCCTTGATTAATTCCAACCATCTCCTTTATCTGATGTTCAATTCTTTCTGAGTGAATATATAATTCAAACTTTTGTGGTCAGTATATATTTCACATTTTACTCCATACAAATGATGCCTCCAAATTTTTAAAGAAAAAACAACAACAAATAATTCCAAATAATGTGTAGGGTAATTTAACTCACGGGGTTTCAACTGAAATGAAGCATAAGAAAATACATGATCATTTTTCATAAGGACACAACCAATTCCTTTAAACGAAGCATCACTGTAAATAAAAAACTCACCATTTCTGGAAGGTAGTACCAAAAATGGAGCATTCACCAATATTCTTTTCAATTCTAGAAAACAACCATCACATTATTTTGTCCAAATGAACTTAACACCTTTTCGAGTTAATTTAGTCATTGGACTAGATAACTGTGAAAAATTCTCAACAACCTTCGGTAATAACCTGCCAAACCAAGAAAACTATGGATCTCGGTTATATTTTTGGGTCTTGGCCATTCTTCAAAAAATTTTATTTTAGAAGGATCAACAATTATGCCATTTTTTGAAATAATGTGACCAAGGAAAGAAATTTGTGGTAACCAAAACTCACACTTGCTGAATTTTCCATACAGTTTCTCTTCTTTTAAAGTTTTCAAGACAACCCTTAAATGAATTTCATGTTCTTATTTACATTTGGAGAAAACCAAAATATCATCAATGAACACAACCACAAACTTATCCAAGAACTCATGGAAAACACTATTTATAAGTTCCATGAATACAGTAGGTGCATTGGTTAACCCAAAAGGCATAACTAAAAATTCATAATGGCCATATCTAGTATGAAACGCGGTCTTCAGAATGTATTCTTACTTTACTTTCAACTGATGGTACCCCGACCTCAGATCAATCTTTGAAAAATACTGAGCTCTCTGGAGCTGATCAAACAAATCATCAATATGAGGAAAAGGATACTTGTTCTTAATAGTGATATTATTCAATGCTCTATAATCAATGAAAAGTCTCATTGAACCATCTTTTTTTAACAAATAAGACAGGAGTACCCCAGGGTGATGTGCTAGGTCAAATGAAACCTCTATCTAATAACTCCTACAATTTCTTCTTTAACTCTCAAAGTTAAATTTGAGCCATTTGATAAGGGGGTTTTGAAATTAGTTTAGCATCAGGCACTAAGTCAATAGTAAATTCAACTTCTCGATCAGTTATAATACCCGGAAACTCATCAGGAAAAACATCAAGGTACTCATTTACCACTGGCACATCATTAATCTCAACACTTCCTTTATTTTCAAAAATATGAGAAAGGTAACATTCATTTCCATATTTTACCAGTTTCTCATCTTCCTGATATGTTATCAAAAGTAAGGGTTCATTCTTTTACACAAACTGAAAATCTTTCGGAAAAGAAACCACTTTAGCTCTGCAGTCAATCTTAGCATGATAAATAGAAATCCAATCCATACCCAAAATAATTTCAAACTCTACTAGAGACAAAACAATAAGGTTTGCAGGTAGATTCTTTCTGCACACAAGGACATGAAGGTTCTTATGTTTTCTTTTTGCCTCAATATTTACTCTAGGGGTTTTTACCATAAGTTTCGTATTCATATATTTAGATGTAATTCCCAATTTACTAGAAAATTTCTCAGAAATGAAAGAGTGTGTAGAACCTGAATCAAACAACACATTGGCATAATCTGAACAAACAAAAAATGTACCTAATACTACTTCATTTGATGGCCCAACATCTACTGAAGTAGTTGCAAAAGATTTAACCACACCTTTATTCTTGTAGTCTGCCTGCTTTCCATCAGTTGAGTTCTTCGTTGGATACTCATTTGTATAATGACCCATTTCATTACACTTAAAAAAATTTACTTACTGTAAATCATATTTTTTATTACCATTACCTTGATCTTTTTAGTGCAATTACGAGCCTTATGTCCCATTTTACCACATTGATAACACTTACCAGAATTCAAAAGACATTCCCCAGCATGCTTTTTACCAAAATTTTCACAAACTATAAATTTAAGTTTCTTACCATCATAATTTTTTAGAGAGTTCTTCCCTTTCTCCTGGCACCTCGACCTCTTATTTTGTTGTTTGTCAAATAACACCTGATCATCGGCAAACTCCATTTCCACCTTCTCCGCACAACGAACAAGTTTTTCATAAATTTTGAACTCACGAGAAGCTAAATACCTTCAATACTTTGTCTTTAATCCTGAGTAAAAATGGTTGATTTTACTATCAAGATCTCGTATGAAATTCGGAGCATACCTTGAGAGTCGAGTGAATTTTGATTCATAAGAATCCACTAAGTCATCGTCCTTCCTCAATTCTAGGAATAATTTTCTATCCTATGTCAAACCACCTTAGGAAAAATATTTCTCAAGGAAAATACCTTTGAATTCATCCCAACAAAGTGCATCAATCTCCCAACTATCCCTGATATTTTTCACCATCGACCACCACTGATCATCTTCACCTTCAAAACGGTAAAAAAAAAGACTAACATTTGGTGTTCTAAACACCCCATGACATCAAAAATTTTCTCCAGTGCTTTAATACACCCTTCCGCTAGCACATGGTCAGATGATCCCCTGAATGATGTGGGATGTTTCCTCATTAAATACTCTACTACTGACATGTTCCTCTGTGGTTGATATGGCTGATCTCGTGCATGGATACCACCACCATTTATAGCCTGAGTCAACTATTCCATCACTGCAACAAACTGTTCAATTCCGATTCTGACCATCTCAGGTTGCTGATTTGGAAGGTTGTATTCCTCCCAATGTCATCCCAACATATCTACCCTGTTTCCTCTACAGAAAACCATTCTGAACACAGAAATATCTTAGGCAAAGCAACATGGTAATCTATAAATGCTATATTATTTCAATATTACCATAATTTTTTTATGGACATTAATTTAACAATATTCTAACTCCTAAAGTTGTCTAAACCAACCTTTGATACCAACTATAAGGACCCGACCTTAAAACATTACATAATCTTGAATTAAATGAATAATTCACATTGAGGATCTTTTCAAGTTTAGAGTTTTAGAGAATTAGGACATAACAATTACATCTCAAATGATTAAAAAGTAGACACTTCCACTCAGTTTCCAATTTTTTCACAAAATAAAAACTCTTGAAAAAAATAGTCATGTCTAGTTCCATGTTTTAGATAGAATGAATTTTCCTTGATCCCATCCTTGACCCTATTCATCTTTAAGTCCAGTGAAAAACATTTCCAAACTTGGGATGAGCATAAAAAGATCAGTAAGGGTTATAAAACAAATAATGAAAACATTAGTTCATCATTACATATATAACATAAGATCCTTAACATAACTCATGAAATAATAAGATTTAGGATTAACAAAATAGAAAACATAAATCATAAAGGTAACTTGTGGCATCCATATCATACTTACATTGTAGCTATCACAGCTATGCAGGTAGTTACATTTGGAATACCCATCACAGTATATTCCCTAAATCTCTTAGGAGAAACATTCAAATTTACCTCCATCACGTTACCCAATGAATTGGAGAGCTATCTCGTGATCACCTGCCCTAGGTTTATCACAGAACCACCCTTATACGTAAACAATGCCCAAGAACCATAACTTATATAAAAAAAATAAAGGAAAGATAACATTTCAACATTTTAATCACAATATATCATTTAAATATATTAACATAACAAATCCATTATCCAAACCATTTTCAATACCAAAATAAATAAAAATAGAATATGGTATTTATTTTCCTTTTAAAAATATTATGGCTTGTTAAGGAAGCCAAAGATCAAATAATACTCACGGTGGCGGAAAAGCTCATTGTCACCGCTTACGTTAAAAAGAAACATTTTTTTTGTCATTTATTAAAACTCCTCATAGGAAAAGATTCACCTTGAATAAAATCAAAAGTCAAAGGTATTTATATACCATATAAAAGAAAGTTTAGAATAAAACAAAATATGCCTCAATGAAAGGGGATTGAGACGAAGTCCCTTACCTTGTGTCCGACTTGACTCAATAGTTATTTAATCCCCTGAATAATAAACTAAAGTTAATTTCTACTTGATTAAGAACCTTTTTCAAGTTTATTATTCATTTTATATCACTTATTACCATTTCATAAAAATTATGTAATCATTTAAGTTATTAACGGTTTTTTCGTCGAAATTTGGTACTTGAGTAAAAATGAACAGCTTATAATTACAAGTTGTTAATGTGGTCAAATATCCATTATATTCAGAATGATATTAATATTTATAATCTTATTTATTTAAATTATTTATTAATGAGGTAAATATTGCATCATTATTGTGTCATATATAATTTAATTTATTTGATGTCCAAAAATTATAAAAAAAATACCATGATGTAGGAAATATTTTTAGATTTCCAAAGATTATTTATAGTAAAAATGATAACTTATATAACCCCATGTAAAAATTTATTTACTAAAAGATATTTGTTTATGTCATTTTTGTCTTTACTTTAAATTAATTAATATAAAATGTCATTATTACACCCATGTGGCTCCATGGGGTCCCAAATTCAACCCAAGGATTCCCATGGTCGGATATGTATCATCCAATAGGATTAGGACACATGTTAGGGTAATTTAATATTATTATAATATTATATTTTACCTTTATTTATTATATTTACTCTTTAATCATGGTAAATAAAATATTTACTGAAGTAAATATTTAAAATTTCTAAAAATAAAAGTTACCTATTTAAAAAATTTGGACCTACTGATTCTAAATATGGAATCCATTTTTCAAAATTCAAAACACAGAAGTGGCATAAATTAATTTAAAATTAATTCCCGATGTTAAAACAGATAGCGTGTCTTTAAGAAATAATAACTATCAAAAGATTGACACTTGTTTATGTCCAATTTCAAAGTAAAATTAATTACAATGTCCAACATTGGATTAAATAGTAAAAATATATTCTAATTACACTTTATAACCAATTCAAAAGATAATCTATCCATATAAATAAATTAGATTAAAAGGCACTTTTGAATTAAAAAACAGTATTTTTCACTATTCATTAAAAAATGAACTTTATCAGAAAAATACCAAAATTTCATCCAAAGTAAATTTTAATGTCCAAATTCTAAATAAGAATTTTATTTTGTCAAATAGAACATATAAGAGTGACAAAAGTTAGATTTAAAGGGGTTTCACCATTAAAAGGCAGTAAATCAACCTTTTAAAGAAAGTTATGCTTAAAATTAGATTCATTCACATTTTAAGCCTCTAACATTTATTGGATAAATGTAAAAACATTTTAAAAACATGTATAATCATATTTTAGTTAGTTATATTCATTCCTGCCAATACAATGGCTAGGTGTTAACTACCATTTAAAATAATAATATTATATTATTAGTGTGCAACGTAAGATTTCAAAGAAACCCGCTGTTGTGTATCAGGTATGCTATCGAACAAAGCATCCCCTTTAAAGTAAAATTAATATTTAATTCAAAAATATCAATAAACATTCAAATATATTATTCTTTATTTACTTGGGATGTTACAATAACTCCTTGGTGATTGGAGTTTTATTTCTATATAATGTCCCCAAGTATTCTATGGGGATTTATATGGAGGGTTTGGACAGATATTGGGCTTTGTAATGGATGAGATGAGTGGTTTTCCAAGGGGAGGTAGAGGGTTTATTTATACTTGAGGAGAGTGGTATTTTTAGAATAAAATATTGAATAAAATAATATATCAAAAGTAAAACTTGTAATAGTAAACTTATGATAGTATAAATAATATATTAATATAATATAATGATTTTAAGACTTTAAAACCCCTTTATAATTTTAATTAATTATTTTATTAAAAAGGAAAGTGGAAAGAAAAAAAATTGTTATTTTAAAGAATCACTTTTGACTTTAGGTTTAGAAAGTTCTTTTTAGTTTTGGAAATTATGTTTATCATATTTTAATGACACATTTATGAAATAAAATATATCATGAAAAAAATATAAAGTTATATAAAGTATTATTTCATTATTACATCATGAATTATGTAACTTAAGATACATCAGTTATGTGAAAATCTGTATTTTTACTATTCATATAAGAATTGAAGTGTTTAAAAAATTACCAAAAAATAACCATTGGAAAAATTTGATGTTCTAATTTAAAAAATGATATTAATTTTATCAAAATAAATTTTTAAAATAAGTAAATTTATTTTTTAATATACAAATAACATTTTTTACAAAAATACATTAAAATAATGTTTATTAAAAAAGTGCATATATTTTATTTGTGTCTTTTAATCATGATATTTATTTTTTGGCATTATAAAATTTATATTTACATAAATTATTCATAAGAAATATTATTTTTATTACATTTTATTATTTTAATGTAAAATTACTATTACAATGGTCATTTCACTATTCTTAATGCTCAGGTTGTTATTCCCAACAGTCAGGTTACTATTCCAATGGTTAGGTTACTATTCCATCGGTATAAATTTCTTAATTTATATAAACATAACTTATTTCATTATTCATTTATGATAATGATGTTTTTATTGGGATCTCTATGTGATGAATGTTTTTATGAAATAATGATAAGTAGGAAAAATCCATTGATAAAAGTTTAGGTTGTTACATTCTTCCTACTTCAAGAAAATTCTTCCCAAAAATTTCAACTCATATTATCAGTTGAGAATAGGTGAGATTACTTCTATTTAATGGTTTCCTCATGTTCCCAAGTCACCTCTTCATACTTATGGTTCCTCCACAATGCTTTGACAAGGTGAGTTGTCTTGTTGCATAGAACCTTGTCTCTATAGTCCAAGATCTTCACTAGTTATTCTTCATTTAACATTTCATTCTTTAGTTGTATCACATATAGAATCAATACATGTGAGGTGTCAAGTATGTAATTCCTCATGAAATATACATGAAATAATTTAGGAACATGATCCATATTTGGTGGAACTACAAGCTGATAGGCCACTGCTCTTATGTGATCAAGGATCTCAAAGGGACCAATGTACATTGGGCTTAGCTTCCCTTTCTTTCCAAACTGCATTAATCTCTTCCACAGTGATGTTAAAAAAATCTATATCCAACATCGAACTCCAATTCTCTTCGGCAGTTTTCATCATAGATCATTTTCTTACTCTGATCAGCTTTAATATATTATTGTATGGATTGAACATTACCTGTCATATATTGCACAAGATCAGGTACAAGTAATTTTTGTTCCCCAACTTCATCCTAACAAGTTGGAATTCTATATCGCTTCCTACAAAGAGCTTAATGTGGATCTATTTGAAAAATCAAGGATAACTTATTTTTATGTGAGAACTCAACCAATGAGAGATGTCAATCTGATCCACCTTTAAATTTCATTGAGAAGGCTCTTAACATGTTATAGAGCGTCTGAATAGTACTTTTAGATTGGCCATCAGTTTAGGGGTGATAGGTCATGATGAAATTCAATTTAGTACTCAAATAATGTTGAATAATTCTACAGAATTTTGATGTGAACCATAGATCATGATTAGAGATGGTCAAAAGTGGTATCCCATACAACCTCCCCACTTACTTCATATATACCTTGTCAAGTTGTTCAAGAAATAAATCTTCCCATATACTGATAAATTGAATAGTCTTTGTGATTCGGTCCACCAAAAACCATATCACATTGTTTCATTGAGTTGTTTTCAAGATACCAATGGAAAAGTACATAGTTATATTCTACAATTTTCATGTGGGTATAGGGAATGGTTGTAGCATCCCTTTAGACTTTGGTTACTCTGATTTTAATTTTTGACATACTAAACACCATGAGATATACTCCTCAATATCCTTTTTCATGTTGTATCATCATAATTTTTCTATAATATTGTGATACATCTTGGTACTTCCAGGATGGATGAAGAAAGATGAGCTATATGCATTATCCAAAAGCTCATTATTTATCCCAGGTGACGAAGGAACACAAAGCCTCATTCCAAACTGAATCACACCACCATCATTGATATGGAACTCATGTATCTTCCTTTCCATTACTTCTTTCACCTTATTTTGTATCTCTATATCATCCATTTGTGCCTCCTTGATCTTCTCTCGGATAGATTTTTAGGAAATCATTTAGGAAAGTTAGAATTTATTCCCTTCTGTTATGATTTTTATATATATCCTTTGAATTTACATGAAGATATAGTCTTTATCAATCTTCATCATGGATGGAGTTAAAGGTTCTTTTCTTATAATAGCATCATCTACCTTGTTTTCCTTTACCAGGTGGTCATGAATAGAGAAATAATAGACCTTGATTAGATATAACCATATTATTTGACTCATGCTTATCTCATTCTCTATGAATATATACTTTATACTCTTGTGATCGGTATATATGTCACACTTCTTGACATAGAGATAGTTCCATCAAATATTTAGAGTGAAGATAACATCTAATAACTCTAGATCATGTTTTGGGTAGTTCATTTCATGGATATTCAACTATCGTGAGGTGTAGGCTATCACTTTATCATTCATCATGAGTATAAATCTCAAGCCTTTCTTTTAATAATCATTGTATATCAAAAAAACTTATCCACTTATTGGTAGTTTGAGTACAGGTGTAGTGATTAGCCTCTTCTTGAGATCCTTGGAACTTTCCTCAGATTCTTCCTTCTAGACATACTTTACCCTTTTCCATGTTAACTTAGATAGAAGGATAGAAAATCATGAGAAATTTCTCACAAAATGTAATAGTACCCTACTAATAAAAAAAATATGGATTTCCGTGACACTAGTGGGTCTGAGCCATTCCTCAATTAACTTTTTCTTTGAAGGGTCCACATAAATTCTCTCACTTGGGATCACATTCCAAATAATGTGACTTTATGAATCCAAAATTCACAATTTCTAAACATAGTATACATTTTATCCATCCTTAATATCACTATCACAATCCATATTTTCTCTTAATTTTCCTCCTTTCTATTATAGTAAATTAGAATATCATCGATAAAAACTACCTCAAAATTTTCAAGGTATTCTCTGAATAATCTATTCATAAAATCCAAAAATATTACATGGGAATTATTAAGTCTTATGGGAATCACTATGAACTCATAGTAACCATACCTTATACGGAAAGGAGTCTTATGAATATATTCCTTCTTCACCTTCAATTGATGATATCCATAATGAAGACCCACCTTTGAGAAGTAATGATCTCCACATAGTTGATCGAACACATCATAAATCCTTAGAATATGATATTTGTTCTTTATGGTGATCTTGTTGAGCTCTTGATAATCAATACACAGTCGCATTAATCTATCCTTCTTCTCAAAGAAGATCATTCACACACCCCAAGGTGATGCATTAACCACATGAACCCTTTGTCCAAATGATCTTGCAGCTATTTCTTTAACTCCACTAGTTCAATTGAGAGAATCCTATAAAGGAATTTTGATATAGTAGTAGATTTGGATATGAGATATATTGAGAACTCTACCTTATGATCTGGGGTAATTCCTGGTAACTCTTTGGGAAATACGTTAGTGTATTCCCTAACAATGGGAATTTCTTCTAGGTTGATACCTTATTTGACTTGACCATTTGGGAAAAGTATTATTATTCACATTTCATCAACACCCACACCATTATGGGATTTTACAAAGGATATTCATGAAATTCCTTTCATTTTTAGAGGATCATGGGATAGTTCAGAATATGAAAAGAGATTTCCTTTTCCTGAAAGTTGA
The DNA here is from genome assembly GCA_963277665.1 of Viscum album. NCBI lineage: Eukaryota > Viridiplantae > Streptophyta > Magnoliopsida > Santalales > Viscaceae > Viscum > Viscum album. The sequence continues at coordinate 860,465,739 of OY728138.1, forward strand.
TGTGTTGGAAAAAAATTAGAAACAATCCATTCCCATTATAGCATCAAATTACACCAAGGTAAGTATTATTATATTTGTTGTAGGAATATTACCACATATGATATCAGGAGAAGAGTCCAACACTTGGGTTTCAATGATTGCACCACTATGTGTTTTTATGGATATCTTTGCTTCAAGGTATTAGGTATTCGATTCAATAGTTGTAGAAAATTTGAAGGATAAAAAATAATGTGTAGAAGTAATGGAATAAGATTTCACTTTCTCCTTTGGATTTGGCAATTGATGAAGTGAATTACCATCAAGGACCTATGGTTTAGTGCAATAGCTTTCATAGAGCCCTTTCTCCCTATAGTTGAAGAATTTTACTATAGGTGGTGCATTATTAGGTTGCCTAATTTTCTCCATCATGTTGTAATGATTATTCATGTCTCTTGGACATTCATGATCTTGGTTTCCTTCTCTCCCACACTTAAAGCATTTCCTCATCCCTTTAAGAAAATTCCCATGATGCTTCTTCCCACATTTTTTATATGTGGGTTGTTGGATCCTCTTTCCTCCTTTTTCATTTGACCCACCATATTGAAACTCCATTCTTATATTTTTATCCCCATGACCATGGGACTATTCTCTAAACTCAATATCCACTGTGGGATCACATTGAACCACCTCTTCAAAACTCCTGAAGTCTCATATTTCTAGAGACTTTTAAAGGTGTGGTTTTAAACCACTAAAGAATCTCTCTATTTTTATATCATTGTTGATAATAAAACCTAAGTCAAATATTTCAGGACTTGTTATGTTTGACTCATAATATGTGATATATTGACCTTACTTTTTATTTAGCTATATAAACTCTCTCACTATCTTTGTTTGAAGAGTTTGATGTAAATACTTGGTAAGAAATATTTTCTTAATGTCTTCCCACTCCATATCTTCCATTTCATTCTTTTTCTTGGTGTTCTTAATCAATATCCACCATTGGTTGAATTCTATATCTAAATGATAGATGGCCAGAGTCACCTTCTCCTTCTCAGAATAATGGATCATTGAAAAGGTCTTCTCCATTGAGTTTACCCATTATTCTGTGGCAAGTGGATCAGAAGTTCCACTAAACATCGATGATCATTTCTGAATAAAGGAATCAATAGATAGTTGATTATTATAGGTGAGGGTGAATGTTTCACATGATTTAGTTTACTATTCATAGCCTAAGATATCTAGGTAAGTATCTCCATAATGTTTTGAACTCCACCTCCCATGGCATTTGGTATGTCACTCCAACAATCATTGCATTGTCCCTCACACAAGTTGTTGGACTAGTTTATCTTGGTTGCCACCATTTTCTAAAATAGAAAAGGGTTAAACAAAATGTAAGTCAAAAAATCATGAATAACTAATTTATTACTTTGTAAAATTAAATTTAAAGTTATATATTATGGGATATCTATGTTTATCATTTTATAAAAATATTCTTCTAGGAATTTTTTCATATATATAGACTTATACCTATGTTTTTCACTATTATTTTCTAATTTTAATTCCCAAATTAACTAAATAATTATCTGATACCAACTACAACAACTCTACTTTTTCATACATGAATATTACACCATTTTAAAGATAAACAACATAATCACATTACAAATCATAATCCAAAGGTTTAGTGTATTTGAAAAATTAAGGTTATACATAAATTTTACCTAATAAAACATAAAAATTATTTAAATCCTTATTATCTATCTTATTAGCGGCCCTTGCATTATCTTTGGTAAAATTAATCACCTGAGGATATACATAAATGGAATGGGTGAGCTAAAATCCCAGTAAGAGGATGAATAAGGGACAAGAATCAATATAAGATGAGTGAGAATCAACATAATCATCACCATAATATAATCATAGTATTATCATCAACATAATGAAGGAAAAAATAGATAAATACATGGAATTTTTCAATGCATAAAAATGAAATATCATGTCTTATTTTTCAAATACTATACATAGTTGTGAACAAAGATAAAATCATGTTCACACATCACATATGTGCATAATCATAAAATCATTATTGTAAAAAAAGATAGCATCATGTTCACACATATTTCACATTATCTCATGATATATATCACATTATCCAATGAATTGGAGGGAAATATAATTCTAGACTCACCCTTCACATCATAACATTTACATAATCATGCATGCCACAAAGAACATATAACAATCATAACCATAAAATAACCAATGGAAAGAAACATGTTTCATAAGAATTTTAAAAAGTATATATTCATGAATAAAAATTGGTCTTCCAAAAAGAAAAATGTAATAATAAACATGGTATAAGAATCATCAATCTTGAGTGAAGAAGAAACAATCTCAAGATAAGTAAAAGATGTGTTTTTAGAAAGAATATTTATTTTTGAAAATATTTGTGTTTTTCATAAACTCAAGTAGAAAACATGTATATCCCCAAAATTAAAAGGTAATAAAAATGAAATGAAATTTAAGGAACATTAAAGGAATATCCATACTAAAATTGGTGTAAAATAGGGAAAACCCAAGGAATGGGGGTTGGGTTAGAGAATCCCATTACCTTAATTCCTTCCTTAATTTATCGTTTTGCACCTCATGAATAATATACATAGATTTATTAAAAAAATTATCCCATAGTGTGTTATATTTTTAAAAAAATGTATATATCAATTATAATTATTGCATTTCATTTGTTAATTTTTGTTGATAAAATTTAATTGTTTTGATATCAGGTTTTTTAAAATCATGTCTTTGATTTCTCTATTTTATTAAATACAATTTATACATTATTATAATTAATTACAGAATAATATAATGAATATAATTATATTTATAAATATTATATATAACTTATAATATACATCCATGGATTTTATTATATGTGTTGACATGGAAATGTATCCATAGGTGGTTAACCGACCTTTGATGGGACATTGTCGGGAGAGCGGTAAGGAGAAATTTAAATTTTATATATATAGTAATATGATACTTATAGTAAGATAAAATCATTAATATAATGTTAAATTATTTCCTAATTAATTATTTTAAGGTTTTTTGTGAATTTTTTGGTGGAAAAAAAAGAAACAGAATAGGAAGAAGAAATAAAAAAGAGAGAGAAGTGGATCAGAACTTACTCAATCCTCGGTGTAGCTTATCTTGTAAGATATTATAACTACTTGGTGATTGGATTTATATTGTTCTATAATGTCCCTAAGGATTATATTGTGATTTATATGTGGTATTTTGGTAGACATTGGTCTTTTTAATGGATGGGAGTAGTGGTTTTCCAAGGGGAGGGAGAGGGGTTATTTATACTCGAGGATATGGTTATTTTTAGAATAAAATATTGAATAACAAAATATATCAAAGGTAAAACCTGTAATAGTGATTTTTTTTACATTATAAATAATATATTAATATAAAAAATGATTTTAAGAATTTAAATACCCTTTATAATTATAATTATTTAGTATATTAAAAATGAAAGTGGAAAGAAAGAAAATTTGTTATTTAAAGGAATCGCTTTTGAATTTAGGTTTTGTAAAGTTCTTTTTAGGTTTGAAAATTTAATTTATAATATATTAATATCTAATTTATGAAATAAAATATATCATGTAAAATCCTGAAGTTCCACAAATTATTATTTCATAATTACATTATGAATGATGCAATTTAAGATACGCCGGTTATGTGAAAACTGTATTTTTACTATCCACCCAAAAATTGAAGTATTTAATAAAATCACCGAAAAGTAACCCTTGGAAAATTTTGATATTATGATTAAAAAAATTTCATTAATTTTTTTAAATTAAATATATAAAATAGGTAATTTTAATTTTTAGTATAAAAATAAATATTTTTACAAAATATATTAAAATACAGTTTATTAAAAATGTGGTTGTATTTTTATTGAGGTTTTTAATGATGATATTTATTTATTGGATTTATAATATTTATATTTACATAAATTAATAATGATAAATATTATTTTTATTATAATTTGTTATTTTCATGTAAAATAACTATTCCACCGACCATGTTACTATTCACAATGGTCAGGTTACTATTCCAATGGTCGGGTTAATATTCCATCAGTATAGGTTCCTTAATTTAAATAAATATCACTTATTTAATTCTTAATTTATGAGAATGATATTTTTGGAAACTATATGTGATGTATGTGTCTTATGAAATAATTATAAGAATGAAAATTCCATTGATAAAATTTTGGGTCGTTATAGGTGTCATCGTGTACTCTTCTTATCAATACCCTAATGATGAAAAGAATGTATTTGATAAGGAAAATATTGCTCATTTTGAATGGGAAAATGAATATCTTCAAATCATAATCATAAATTTTCTTTAGGGATGTTTTACCCATGATTAAATACCAACATCTATCAACAGATGTCCTCATTTCAATGAAGTAACCCAACCTACGAGGTTTGGGGTATTTTTATATTGTTCATACCCTTATCAAGTGAAATTCAGAAATCTTTCAACCTCAATGGCCTCTACAAAGTACCCTTGATGGTTAGAGTTCCCCTCTCTATGAGTGGCATAATCAATTTCCTAGTCAACAATAACTTCAACATCTTAACCTAAATTGATGAGATTAAGGCACCCCCACTCAGATCCAGAATTGAACCATGTTACCATACTGATAGAGGAATATGTTTCCCAAAAAAGATGTGGGGTTTTAATAAATCTCTCAATTATAGGAAAAGAAATTTATATTCCTTCAAACCAAAGCATATTTCCAGGTATTTTTCCTTTTCTTTATGGAATGACTTGATCAAGTTCCCATAGATTAAGTGACCCGAGGAGTAAAATTTGAGAGACCATCCAAATTACTTCCCCTACCATAGATTGATAAGGTGTATAATTTATAGGTGATTTATCATAAAATATTGGATTTAGAAGAAGATATATGACAGAATGATTGAAGAAATTACACACAAGTCTCTATTTCTTTCATGTGAACACTGTGAGAAGAATGCACAAATTGTACAAAATAATCTGGGATATCCATCTCTCAAAATGATATACAAAGAACTTGGCCACATATTTCTATTATTAATTAGATAATTTGTAGCTTGAGATTCCTATGATCACGAGACCGAAGGAGGCAGTCATGATAGATCATCTCAATTATTTTTCCCACCACCAAATTTTGGGTTATATGATTGAAGGATAATTTTTCTTAAAGGATTTGATTCAAAAGTGGATATATAAAGGACTGATAGATTTATATTATCTTTATAACCATGAAACATGTATGTGGTTCATTATCAATCCAAAATAGAAGCACCATACTTGATAAATCACATCATATTTAAATCCTTTCCATATGGTGTTAAACTACACGACATAAGTCCTAACTATATGACTTTAAACTAGATAATATACCACCCTCACCGTATGATGTTAAATTAAATTGATATATTCCAAACATTATGACTCTAAAATATATATCATACCATCCTAGAAACATGACTTTAGACTATACAAACCATGTCCATTTTTCATGACTACAAATTGCTCAGATTTTGTCCTTTTTGTGTGATGTTTAACTAGATGACATATGATCATTATGTGTGACCAATACTCCCTTTTATGTATAATATTGATTTATTTATATGGTTTCAAGTGTGTAGGTTTTTTGAATTATTCTAATTTTTATTTAACAATCCTATACTAGGACAAAGTTATCTCACCTCATCCTAGAATTGAGAGCTCGTTCACATTAAGTTTATTTCCTTTACTTTTTAGGATGCCTTCCCATTTCATTTCCAATTTACTGTACATGAACTATATCTATATAAATAATGAAATCCCCCATTTAAGAAATATGTATTGATTTATTCCGATAATTATAGTATACATAGTTATTTCTAGACTACTTATTCTAGACCCATAAAAAAATTCAATTTTATCCAATTGTTATGGTCCAATATGGCACCATGAATCCTTATCCTTATTTTGATCATCTATCAAAATAATAAAATAAACACTCCTTGTATAAGAGCTATATCATTATGGGGACATTTTATAAAAACTATGTATGGATTTATTATTTCTATTTCAGGATATATAGCATAACTCTAAATTACTAAATTGGTTAAAGAGATCCACTATATGAAACCCATATTCCATAAATATGAGCTAGATCTCCATAAAAATACCCATCCTATGTTTCCTTATCCATAAAACTATATTTATAAAATCTCTAACCATTTTCCAGAATAAATTCCCAGTGTTTGGGAATTCTCATTCATGGTGGGTCTTCCCCATCAGACTATATTCAATAGACTATGTATGAAAATTATTGTCAAACTTTATTCTATTATAGTGTTTGGGATTTTCCTAATCTATATTGAGTCCTTTGAAACCCATGTATTGAAATAAGGCCACATATTTCTCTTACTCGTGAACAAGATCTACACAAATCCCTTCACGCCATCATCCTATATGTATGACTATAAAATGAATAGAACCTTGTTCTTAGGTGCATGAATATAAATTTTATAAAACATATGTTCTATATATATGAATATAAACTTCACAACCTATGGTCCTAGACACAAGACCCTAAAATGCATGACATGAGGTCCTTACCACAAGACCTTAAATCGTGTGATGCACGAACCATCCCATATAACCTTAAACTGTTCATAGAGGTCAATCATAGATTATCTTAGTTAAATAAAAAGATTCAACTATTACATATTGAGTCCTCAAGAAATTCCTTGTGAGGTTTAGTTTACGCAATTCTTTAATAAATGTATATTTCCCTTTCCCAAATAGACTATTTAAAAAATGATGGTGTAGAGATAGAGTATTCTGGAACCATTTGTACACTCCCTCTATAATACCCTGATATTTTATGAAATATTTTTTCTCAAAAAATATTAATTTCTTCAATATCTTCTACTACACACAACACTGAGTTCTAACAAACCACAATATACTATTTATATTACTATTTAACATAGCCATTATGACCTAGCCATAAAAATAGGTGGTATGAATAGGAATAATTTTTTTTTGAAATGTTAAGTATAATGTATTTATATAAAGAAAACATATATATAAAAAATTACTTATTTTTTTTGGTAAAGTCGTTATGTGTTTCGAAAATTTTATTTTCCCAAAATATTATTTTATTGCTTTTTTAAAAAAAAAAATTAGAATATTTTAGAAAGATTTATTTTAAAAAAATTAATTCATTTTTTGAATCAAAATTTAAAAATTATCTTGTGGTGAATTTTTGATATTTTTCTAAAAAGATTAATTTTCCAATGAATAGTGAAAAATATTGGTTTTTATTGAAAACTGCATTTTTGTTTAAAAATCTATAAGGTCACATTTTTTTGAAATTTTTTTGAATGTAAAATTAGTTAAATTAGTATTAAACTAATATATATCATTGTAATCAATTTCATATTGAATTTTTATATAAAAACTTTTTAAACTTTTGAAACTTTTCTCTTTAGAAAACTACTTTTTCATCAAGCTTGCGAGTTTAATTTTAAATTACATCTATCCAATTTTATGAATTGAATTTTTAAAAATGGATTTACTATTTTTAATAATTATAATTAATATTATATAATAATTTTAACTTAGTTTTTGACCCTAATGAATAGTGAAAATAGTAAAAATTAATTATCGTGGGTAAGGTTAAAATAGGTTTACCAGATGTTAAAATAAAAGGATAAGGGGTGAAATGAATTATAAACATGTAAAAAACCCATTGGATGGATATATTTAGACCTTATAACCTTTAAGGTTTTCTAAAGAACCATTTTGGATCCTTTTTTCATGTGAAAAATGAGGGTACACTTTATTCTTTTAAAAAATTCCATGTGTGTTCTCTCCCTCACTTATAAAAGGAAACCCTCTCTTATATCCTCTTCATAGTTACACATACCTTTGGTTTGACCAATACCAGACTGATTATATTATTTAATTAAATCTTATAATCCTAGAGTCCTTATTTTTATTATTAGACCCTCCTAAAAAGACTTTAGGTATAAACATAAAGAGGCTCTTCGAATAAGAGGTAAAATTCTTAAACTTGTGTTTGTGTTTTATTTCTTCCCCCACCTCCTTAAAACATTATTAAAACATGATAATATAATAACCTCAGTATATTACAAATACTTATTTTTTATAATTTTATTTTCATAACACAAATATTTATCTTCTTCCCTTAAATGGAAAATAAAATCATTGATCATGTGTATGATGGACTACCGCCTCACGAACCAATGTTATTCGTTTTCCATCACCACCTATCACGAATTGATTAAATGATGAATTTATTTTTTATATATGATATTTATGATATTATTATTATTATTTAATCATGATATCACATATGAATTTATACTTTCCATTCTGTAGGGATATGATAACATCGCTTGTGTGTACGATGAACTACCACCTTGCGAAGCGATGTGATTCATTTTTCACTAATGATTTACATGGAAGGTAATAAGGATAAATTTAATGAATATATGTGTTATATTTGAAATTATAATGAATCTATAAAGGTGATATATTATTTTACTTCCTTAATTTCAGTCCATTTAGAAAATGGAAACAATGTTCATGTGTATGTACCGCTTACCATCCCCATGAATGGTGTAACACATTTTCTATATATAAATTTAATGGATTACTCTAAATACATATATAATGAATATATATGATATTTATATCATGGTTAAAATTCTTGATATAATGTAATCATGATCAAATTAAAAGGATCTAAAATACTAAACCAAAACATACACGAAAAAAAACCAATAATTACTCGAATCATGATTTTATAAGGAATTATTAATAAAAGGGCGATAAAAAGTCAAAAGTAAATAATATATGGTATGATAAATATGATTTAGATTCTTTAATATATTTATAATAAACATTTATTTATTATATTATAGGTTTGAATGTGTATGAATAAATTTAAGACTTAAGAAAAGAAATTTTTATCTCAATTTGTCTTCTTTGAGACATACATTATGTTATGCCCCAATCTTATTTTATGAGGTGTATATACAACCCATTTAGAATGTAATATCAGGAATTTATTTATTATAATGATTTTTTAATTTTAATTTAATTTTATTATTTCATTATTATACAATCTTATCGTTTATCAAGATTGATTATGTTTATACTTTCGATGATGAAATATTATAATTTTTCTCTCAAGAAAATGATGAATTTAATTATCCTATGGTTATTTCATGATAACTCATGTTTTCCATTCATTTTCATATCTTTATGTACTCAAGAGTTCAAAAAAATGTTTTTAATAAAAATAAACATTATTTATCTCTTCAGTCGAAAAACCTTTTTCTTCCATGTCCATGTTTTCAAAAAACAAATTAAATAAAGGTTATACTAGTCTCAAATTATTGTTTAAAGTCATTTTTACACCTTTTTATAATTAAAAAAAGGAATCTTTATGTAATTTTTCAAAAAATTCCCTTTTATCTTTTTCCAAAAATGTGAGAGGAATCTTTGTTTTAACATGTATGACATGAATAGAAATTCCTGCCATCATGATAACATAATGTTTTAAAAAAATTATAAGTTTAAAAGTTTATTTTCAAAGAAAAGTATTTTGAAAATTTATTATGAATTATATAGTTTAAAAAAATTATTTTCAACGTGAAAATGTTATTTCCTCAAGAAATTTCTCAAGTCATCTTTAAAAATAATTTTTCATCTAAGATGACATCCTTTGATGTTACTTATGCTTTACTGGGGATATGATCCAGGAGTACCATTATTATTATTTATGGATGTTTTATGTTTATGATGATAAGATATTTATGAAAACCATTTATATTCCATGGAAAATACCATGACTATTTATTATTAAACTCGATTTTTTTCACAGGTTATGCTTTGAGGAAATGGTGAAATGATTATAAAACCTATTTTTCGCATGTTATTCTATGTTTAAGTTTTTATGAAAAAAATTATTTTTATGGGTTATGATATGATAAATGTTTTATTATATGTTTTTACACATATGTATGGTTTTAATTATGTTATGGGTGGGACCTATACCCCCTTCAATGCATTGGGTAGAGATTAAAATTTCATGAGATAAACAAGATTGGAATGGGGAGTGAACTTAGTTCAGCTAGGGACTTTTTCCAATATGATAGTATTGGGAGTGATAAAAATTCTGATTGCACATGAGCCTCAGCCCAGCTGGTGAGGTGTCCTTAAGTGCATCTACAAGACTTTGTTCAAAACCAAGTAGAGGCATATTTCTGGGTTACTGTAGCAGCACTGTAGCAAGTATTGTAGCAGGTACTGTAGTAGTAATGTACACTGTGTGGGTACTGTAGCAGAACTGTACACTATACAGGCACTGTAGCACTACTGTACACTGTGCGGTACTATAGCAGGCAATGTAGCAGTTACTGTAGCAGGTACTGTTCGATACTGTAACAGCTAGAACTATTCACCTTAAGCCACAGATTTGGGCTTGGAGTCCTTAAGGATTTCGGGCCACCCAAGCCTTCGAGTCAGTAGGTCTTTCGGGACACCTTTAAGGCCCTCGGGCCACCTCATGGCTTTCGGGCCACATGCACTTTCCCCAGACACACTACAAAAAAGGGAGCAGGCCCAGATGAGGATTCAGAGTAGGTGCACTCACCAGAGCAGAACCAAATGGATTGTCAGAATGAGAGGGTATGACTATGCCATCGGTACCAGCCTGTTCTTGCATGGGAAGCCTAGCCCTACGGCCATGCAAACGTGGAGAGATACTATCATGACGCAGATGCTGGGGAGGGCAGTTCCTTGTAGATATTCTGGTTGAATTCTCTAAGACCTTCAGGTCATGTAATCTCCTAAGCCTACGTTCCTTGTAATCTCTGAGCCTACGGGCCTTGTTAGGGTTCCCCCTCATCCCTTGAAAGGGTGGTTATCAAAAATCAATAAAAATTAAGGCCTTCGGGCCATTCGGGATAGTATTGGGAGTGAACCTTGACTAGTATAATGGTTTGGGAGTCAACAAATTCCACTAAGCTAGACTTGGAAATGAGCATTGACTACTATGAAAATGATTTTCTATGATTATTTTCATGCTATAATTGCATGTCTTATGTCAATGTTATGATCTCATGACTCATATTCATTGATTTACTTATGATTCATGTCTTATAAACTAACAATATTTATTCCATGACTCAATTTTTTGATCTTTGATATGTAGGGAATGGTTTTAATATGTTATTCTCATTCTCTCATACCCTTTTTTTCATGTTATGTTTACACATTTCCCTTGTTTTCCCTTACTAAGAATCTAATGTCACCCTTTCTTAAGTTTCTTTTCCCCAAGTTATGATGATAGATATTATGTGGTATATATCTAATAAGGTTGATAGTTTTGAGGAAATAAGTGGGAGAAAATGTAGTTCACTTATGAACCAGTTGATTATCTTTACATGTTTGAAAAGTAACTATAACTTTAGGATCCTCAAGAATATTTTTGTGTGATATAATGAATGTTCACAAAAAAAAGATATAATATATATGGATGAAAATCTTGGGTTGTTAAAGTTGGTATCAAAGGGTTTGTTTATTTAATATTTGGAAACTAGTATGAAAAAACTTTAATGGAAACCCTTAGGATAAGACTAATTATAGGGAAAAATCCTAAAGTTTTGGAACGGAAGAGATTATGTGGTTTACCTAGAAATACATCCTTGTATGGATACTAAAAGTGGATGTTGTTTTGGCACATATATACCTAAGGGTAATAACTCAGAAAAAATAATTATAGGCTTGACTCAAGAATTACCTAGTACATGATAATGATCCTTAATACGCACATGGTTTGACACTACCAGGGGAATGAATTGGTCAATTTAAATTTCTTTTATAAACCATCATGAAGGATTTGAATAAATTATGATCCTGAATAACCTAGGTTAAACCTTAGGTTTTATGGATTTAAAAAAATGTATCTTCATTCAGACATCCTATGGATGATTTTTCATGACTATATGTTTTCCCACCATGACTATTATTTCTCACACTATGATTTTTGGTTTTAGTCAATGGATAGAATCCAAATAAATTGTGTTACTGTTGAATAAAATGGAAAATGAAACGATTTTTCTCAATAGGAACTGAATGTTATTAGAGTTGCAATAAAAAATCTCATTGTTATACTTACACATCTTTCTTAATGTATACTAAACTTCCAAACGAGCAAGGGAGGGAATAATATTCTAGTTAGTCCTTTATGAGGCAACATCCACCATCTTTTAGTGATTCTGTTGATCCACTAGTTGTTGAGAAGTGGATCAGTACCACTGGAAAGATATTTTTCCTTATCTAGTGTTTGAATCATGAAAACGTAATTATTGTTGTCTATCATTTGGAAGTCGAATCATATTAATGTTGGAATCACATTAATAATACGTGGTAATAAGATAAAATTTACTCAATGAAGTGGGAAAAGTTTAAGATATTATTCTTCAATAAGTACTTCCATGGAATTATTCATATGAAAATGGGGAATGAATTTATTGAGCTAAAGAAGAAGGATGATTAATCCATTGGTACATATGAGGAAAATTTTATAGGACTTGTGATGTATGCTTCTAGATTATCATCCAAATTGAAAGTAAGGTTGATCAATTCTTCATTGGATTAAAACCAATTCTTCGAAAAGAGTTAGACACAAGGGACTTTAGTAGATATGAACAAATCATTCGATGTGATCTCAATGTGGAAATGTATATTGGATTTACACATCAATCACATGGTTTTGATAAGAAAGAAAATATGGATTTTAAGGGAAACACTATGGACCATGGAGAGAATAAGATGAGATTTACTTAATGATTTAAGTGTGGCTGGAAACATAGAGGAAACTATCTTAAGGGTAACTATAAATGTTTTAAGTGTAGAAGGGAAGGTCATTAGAAAATCTAATTCCAAATTTATGGGAATAAGTTAACTAATGATGTGAATGTTGAGAAATCTCCATAGAATGAACCACCCAAACTCTAGTATAGTAGTATGGGAACTATGATAACCAATGCCCAAATCTAAAGTTTAATGTTTATTACTTACGTCAGAAACTTATTAAGACAAGGTAAAAGGGGAAATCACATGTGATCACTTTTTTATGAGTTTTTCAATAATAATGTGGTTAAAGGTACACTTAACATCCACTCTATAAATTCTAATATCTTAATTGAATCTGTATCCACCTAATATTTAATATATACAGAATTTTATAAGGTAATAAATATTCCACCCACATAGTTAGTTGTAGAATTAGAAGTGAAGTCCCTTAAAGTTATGATGATCACATCTCAATTATATGATTCCTCTCTGATTGAAGTTTGTGAAATGTGTTTCCTACAAATCTTATCATTCTTCCTTTGGTTTAATTTGATGTTTTCTTAGACATGGATTGGATTTATCTACATAAATCCCACATCAATTATCGAGTAAGGTATGTCACATTTGATATTCTAAACCAACATATAATCATCTATCAGTGCAATGATAAATATGAACTTTTTATATAGATCACATCCATTATATGGGTTTTTATTCCTATTCAAAAGGGGTGTTTATCTTAGATGGTTGGGGATAAACTCAATATTGATGGTATTCTTATTATGTGGGATTTTTTGATGTATTTCCAGAATATTTTTCTATTATTCCACTAAATAATGAAGTTGAGTATTCTATAGAAATAATCTATGGTGCCACACCTATTTCAATGACTCCTTATAGAATGGCCTCAATTGAGTTGCTATAATTGAAGAAGTAATTGTAGTAGAATCTTGAAAATGGATTCGTTAAACCAAGTGTGTCACCTTGTGGTACACATATTCAATTTTTTCCAAAAGAAATATGGATCAACATGAATTTTCATTGACTTTAGAGAGTTTAACAAGATCACAATCAAGAATTACTATCCACTACCCCATATTAATGACTTGTTTGATTAATTAAGTGGAACTCAATACTTTTCTATGATTTAACTTCATTATGGATATCATTAATTGAGGGTCGGGAAGGAGGATATACCCAAGACAATATTCCATACAAGGTATGGATACTATGAGTATATATTGATGCCATTTGGTATTACTAATGACCCATATATCCTCATGGATTTATTGAATATAGTTTTTAGAGATTACCTTGATTGGATTTTTGGAAGTCTATTTAAGATATTATTATATATTCAAAAAGAAAGTAAGATCATGAAGATCTGTTGAGAATTGTACTGAAGACCCCAATGAATGATAATTTGTATGAAAAAATTACAAAGTGTTAATTTTGGCTATAAAAGGTTTCATTTTTTAGTCATATAATCTCAAGTTAGGGTATATCAGTAAATCTATAAAAAATAGAGGCAATTAAATAATGGCCCAGACCAACCACAGTGAGGAGATTTTAATTTTTCTTCATTTTTATTGATATTATCGATGGTTTTTGGAAAATTTCTCATGACTGTCTATTCCACTCACCAAGTTAACTCAGAAGGGATCCAAATTCCTTTTTATAAATTATTGTAAGGAAAATTTGAAGGAACTGAAGAGAAGATTATTTAGAACACTTATTCTTATATTACCCTATAATGGATAAGGGTTTGTAATCTTTATTGATTCATCCAAGAAGGGATTCAGATGAATTATTATGCATAATGACATGGTTAAAGATTATGCCTCATGACAATTTAAGTTTCATGAGGAAAATTACTCAACTAATGATTTGGAGTTAGAAGATATAATTTTTACATTAAATATATAGATTCATTTTATTTATAAAGAAATGTGCGATATATATACTAATCACAAAATTTTAAACTATATATTTACATAGAAGGAGTTGAACATGCACCATAGGATATGGTTAGAGCATATTAATAATTATAAATTCTCAATATATTACAACCCTAGGAAAGTGAACAAGGTGGCCAATGCTTTGAGCCAAATGGATCGTGTTAGCTTATCCACAATGAGGATAAAAAATATCAAATATTTTCATATTTTCAAAGGGTTGATTTAGAAATCCCGAAGCAATGGGATAAATATTACATTTCTCAAATTATTTTTCAACCATCTATCCAATTTAAGATTAAAGTGTAGAACAAGGATGATATAGATATAGAGAATAAGGTGATAAATGTTCCTAAGTTTAACCTTGATTGTGATAAAATGATAAGGTTCAGGAATTGTGTATGTGTTCCACCCATACAAGATATGAAAAATGATTTATTAGATTATGATTATAGCTCTTCATTCTCTATTCATCCTAGAAGTATGAATATGTATAGATATTTGAAATAGTATTTCTAGTGGGATAGAAATGAAGAGATATATCATATATTTTATGTCTTGATGCTTAGTATGATTGTAAGTTAAGGATTAGAAATAAAGTTCTATGGTCATGTAACCTCCAGTACCCATACAAGAATGGAAATGGGAAAAAATCACCATGGATTTTATCATCGGACACCCCGAAAAATCTAATGGGAATAATGCTATATGGGTTATAGTCGATCATCTTACAAAGTCAGAACACATCATTGAAACTGAAGAATATTTCTCTTTGGATCATCTTTCTAGGATACACATTAAGGAATTGGTAAGGTTTCATGTAGTACCATATTCCATTTTTACTGATTAGGATATGAACCTCAAAGTTCTGGTGAAGTCTTCAGTAAGCTCTTGATATAGAGTTGAGTTTCATCACTATGTATCATACTTAGATATATTTTCATTCTAAGATAATAATTAAAACCTTATAGGATATTCTAAGATCTTACTCTATGGATTTTAAAGTTTTTTGGGATCAACACCTTCCTCTAGTTGATTTTTTATACAACAATAGCTTTCTAATGAGTATTCAGATGGATTCTTATGAATCCCTCTTTAAAAATAATCTTAGAGATCAAAAATTCAAGAATTAAGTTAGAGAAAAAAATATATTGGGACCTGAGATATCTGATGAAATGGAAGAGAAGTTTAGATCCATTCAATAACACATAAGGGTGGCACAAAGTCGATATAAAAGTTATATTGATAATCATTAACATGATCTAGAATTTAGAGTTGGTGACAAGGTGTTTCTAAGAATTTCTACATGGAAGAAGGTAGTGATATTTGGAAATAATGGAAAACTAATACAAATTTATATCTATACCTTTAAAATTCTTCATTGTATTAGGATGAAAGCCTATTGGTTGGTACTTCCACAAAACATCTCTTAAGTCCATGATGTTTTCCATTTATCTCTTGTGAGGAAGTATATACCTAAACATTCACATGTATTGAACTCAGACTTTGTAAAATAGGAGAAATATATTTCCAATGAGGAAAAATTGGTGGAGATTCTGGATCATAGATATAAATTTCTATGAAACAAGACCACTCACATGGTCAAAGTTTTTTGGTGAAATAACCAGTTTGAGGAAGCTATGTGGGAACTTGAGGATGTAATAAGTTAGAAGTATCCTTATTTATTTGTACCAAAGCGATATAATTTTGAGGGTAAAATTAATTTTAAGTTGGGTAAAATGTAACACCCTGATATATTTTTTTTTTCTAGAATAAATTTAATATTTTTGATAGTTTCTCTTACACGAAACACTGAGTTCTAACAAACTGTAATATAATATTTACATTTTTATTTAACATGGTTATTATGGCCTAGATGTTAAAATTGGAGGTATTAATAAGAATAATAAAATATTAAATATTAATTATAATTGTTTTATATAAATAAAATATATTTTTCAAAATTACTTAGTTTTTGGTAAATTCATTATATGTTTTGAAAATTCTATTTTCTAAAAAATGTTTTTATTTTTTTCTAGACAAATAAAAAATGTAATTTTTGAAACTTTTATAAAAATTTATATAATATAAAGGAATTAAATTTTGGAATAAAAATGTCCAAATTATATTGGGGTGAATTTTTGGGGTTTTTTGGAAAAGATCAATTTTTTGACTAATAGTGAAAAATACTAGTTTTTATTGAAAAATATCTTTTCGTTTAAAGAATTTATAAGGTTAAATTTTTTTAAAAAGTATTTCAAAAGTAAAGTAAGTTCAATACTATTATAATTATACCAATATAGGTCATTGTAAACAATTTTATATATATTTTTTATATAAAAACGTTTTAAACTTTTTAAACTTTTCTCTTTGGAAAACCAATTTTTTGTTGCATCTGCTGGTTTAATTTTAAATTAAATTCTTCCAATTATGTGGATTGAATTTTTCAAAATAGATTAAATACTTGGAATCAGTATAATTAATATTATCTAAAATTTTCATCTTAATTTTTTACCATATTGAATAGTGATAATATAAAAACTTAATTACCACGGTTAAGGATAAAACAGGTTTACCATAGGGTTAAACTAAAAATATGAGGGGTAAAATGAATTATAAACTTATAAAACACCCATTTTATATACATATTTAAAATTTATCATATATAAAGTTCTATAATGACCCATTTTGGTTCCTTTTGGAATGTGAAAAACATGGGCACACTTTATTCTTTTTAAAAATTACGTGTGTGTCATCTCACCCACATATAAAAGGCCACCCCTCTTCTATCCTCTTTATACTTCCAAAAACATTTGTTTTAGACAATAAATAAAAATTATGTTCCTTAATTTCCTTATATCATCATATATTCCTTATTATTATTATAAAATCCTCTTAAGAAGGATTTAGGTATAAACCTAAAGAGGCTCTCTAAAGAAGAGGTAAAATTATTAAACTTGTGTTTTTGTTTTATTTCTTTCTCAACATACTTAAAATATTATTAAACCATGATAATATAATAAAATAAGTATATTATATATAATAAGATTTTATTTTGTTAATTTAATGACTTATATATTTCTACTATTCACTCAAATGGGAAATGAAACTGTTGATCCTGTGTATGACAAACTACCTCCTTACAAACTGATGTTATTTATTTTCCATCACCACCTATAAAAGATGGATATAATGATGTATTTATTGATTATATATCATATGTATAATTTTATTATTCTAATTTAATCATTATATCAAATATTACTTCTTACTTTTCATTATGTGGTGATACAATAATGTCGCTCGTGTGTACGGTAGGCTACTGCTAGATGAAGCGATGTGATTCATTTTTCACTAATGATTTACATGAAAGGTAATAAGGATAAATTTAATTAATATATTATATATATATATTAAATCATAATTAATCTATAATTTTGATATATTATTTACCTTTCTTTATTTCAATACATCGAGAAAATGGAAACATAATTCATGTGTATGTACGACTTATCCTCTCTATGAATGTGGAACTAATTTTATATATCTAACATTAATTGACTACTATAAATTAATATATAATGAATATATATGATATTTATATAATGGTTAAAATTATTGATATTATGGAAAAATTATAAAAATAAATTAATCGAAAAATCCAAACCAAAACATACACGAAAAATAAACCATTTATTACCCAAAAAATGATTTTAACAAGGAATTATTGATAAAATAGTGATAAAAAGTCATTAATAAATCATATATGGTATGATAAATATTACTATGGTTATATTATAAATTTATAATAAACTTATATTTATTATACACGAGGTTCTAACATGTATTATGGAAGTCAATACTTAAGGTAATGGATTTTTATCTCAATTATCTTCTTTGGGACATATGTTTTGGTACACGCCTATATCATTTTATGAGGTGTATATACAGACCCTTTTAAATTTAATATCATGAATTTATTTATTCTTATGGTATTTTAAGTTTCATTTTATTTTATTCTTTCATGGGGCTTACAATCCAATGTCACTACAATGGTAAGAGTTTTATGATACAATCTCATCATTTATCGGGATTATTTATGTTTCTACTTCTGATGATGAAATATTATGAAACATATATCAATATACTCATGAATTTTATCCTACTATAGTAATTTCATTATAATACATGTTTTCCCTTCATTTTAAGGTCTTTATATACTTAAGAGTTCAAAATAATTTTTTTAATAAAAATCAACTTTATCTCTCTATTCGATAAAAAAACCTTTTTCTTTCATATCCATGTTTAAAAAAAAATTTAAGGAATTTTTTTACTACTATCCATTTCTTTTTAAAGAAATTTTCACCCTTTTTTGAATTTTTTAAAATGAATCTTCACATATTTTTTCAAACAATTCCTATTTGGATTTTACCGAAAATGTGAAAGGAATATTTGTTTTAACATGTAAAACATGAATGGAATTTCTTAATGGCATCACCACATAATGATTTAAAGCATAATTTTATAATAATAAAGGGTTATTTAAAAAAAAGGAATTTTAAACTTTTTGTGAGTTTTTAGTTTTAAAAAAATAATTATAAAAGTGAAAAGGTTATTTTTCTCAATAAATATTCCAAGTGATCTTTAAAAACCATATTATATCTAAGATTACATCCTTTGATGCTACTTAATAATTATTAGAGATATGATCTAGGGATACCATTATTATTATTATTTTGTTGGATGGTTTTTGTTTATTATGATAATATATTTATGAAACTATTTTATATTCCACATGTTATACCATGATAAAATTATTATGAAACCCACTTCTTTTTCCCCGAGCTATGCATTGATGAAATGATGAAATTATTATGAAACCTATTTATTTTACATAGGTTATGCTATAATTAAATGTTTATGAAATCTATTTCTTTAAATGGGTTCTAATAAAATGAATTTTTTATGATATTATAGAACACATATGTATTAATTTTATTATGTGATGGGTGGGATATATATCTCCCTCCAACGCATTGGGTAAAGATTGAAATATTATGAGATAAATGGGACTGGAATAGGGATTGAACCCAGTTCATCAAGGGACTTTTTCCACTATTATAGTCTTGCAAGTAAACCTTTACTACCACAATATTTTGGGGAGTGAACCCATTACACTATGATATACTTGTAAATGAGCCTTAAATACTATGGAAATGGTTTTCTATGAATATGTGTATGCCACAATTCCATTTCTTATGTCAATATTATGCTCTCATGACTCATATTCTTTGATTTCCTTATTATTGATGTCTTATAAACTTATAATATTTATTCCATGGCTCAATATTTTTATATTTTATATATAGTTTATAGTTTTCATTTGTCATTCTCATGTTTCCATACCCTTATTCTCACATTATGTTTATGCATTTCCATTGTTTACCCTTACTGAGAATATGATATCACCGTTTATTATTTTTCTTTTCATTAGTTTATAATGATAGGTTTTAATTGTGATATGTATAAGAAGGGTTTTAGTTATGAGGAACTAAGTGGGAGATTATGCAGTTCACTTATGAACTAGTTCTCTACGTTTCCAAGTTTCCAAAGGCAATATACCTTTATGATCCTCAGGCATGTGTTTGTGTGAGGTAATGAATTTTCATAAAAAAATATGTAATATATATATATATAAATCATGGGTTATTAAACCATATTCAACCCAACTATAACAAACCAACCTGATTTGACCCAACCTGTCACCTGAGTTGGCCTTCCCCACATCCCAACACATTCCTGATTGCCATGGGTTAGCAACAAGCACAAGGAATAACTAACTATTTTTTGGGAATAGTTTAACCACTAGAAAACTAGTATGACCCATATATAAAATGGGATTAAAACACCAATATCCTCATATTAAACAACATAAGATAGGTATATACCAAAAATAATGACATATATCATAAAATAAACATGTCATAACTGGCCACAAACATATATGGTATATCAAAACAAAACCCAAAACTCAAAATAATGTTTAAAAGACCAAACAGTGCCTATAAATACATCCCAACTAATAAAAACCTAAAAATTACTCCATAATATCCAATCATTTTGAGACCATGTCACCTCTACAAAAAATGGACAACCTTAATTAAGAAGATCCACCTTGGATCATAGTTCCCCTGCCCTTAAATGTGTCTTGCTAAACAAAATCTGAAAAGGCCCAAAGTCCAAAGAATGGTGTGAGGCACAAATCTCATTAGGATACCACTATAAATATATTTAAGTCTTTTAACCATGAAAAAATAAACTACTTTGAAAACATTTTCAAAACTAAAACACTTTTAAAACATCTCATTCTCAAGTAAACATTTAAAATCCATTTGGTTTTTCATTTCAAAGAAAACCAGTTTTTAAAAAAAAATCCCACCTTGATCAATTAGATAAAAATATCTATATTTCATAACATGATTAATATAAAAAAAATTTAATATCCAAAGTTGAGCACAACATCAACAACATTTAATCACATGGGTAGAAAATAAATGGGCATAATATATCTCATCACATCAAAATGGAACTAATCAAATGCATAAATTATATAAACCAAACTGGTATGAGTAATGTGTACATATGGATCTAAACATCAGGACTTACATGAGTAAGAAAATAATTATTCCACCTATCTAAGTAAATTTAATCACTCAGGGTTTTCCCTGGGACCAAATCCAAGAGAGATCATGGTCTCTCAAAAACAAACATGGAATCTCACATGGTCTTCCAACTCAAATTCTCTCTCGATCCTTTGGAAACTATGTTTGAGCCTTACACAGTTTTTCCTCTAATGGATCACATGGACTATTAGAAAAAAAAAACTAGAATATTTCATGGTCTTACCTCAGAAGTCTCACACAATCCCTAAAAAAAACTCATCACCCACGGTACTCCCCCTGATTGCTCACATGGACTATCAGAAAAACCAAAGTGGAAGCTCCCACAGTTTTCACTATAAAGGATCACACAATCCCTCAAACAAACCCCTCTCACATACCCCAATTAACCCATGTGATACTCCATTCCAACATGATCATAAAAAAGTTCCCATATCAAATAATCTATAACATAATCCATTTCATAAACAAACTTTAACATTAAAAAAACAGATTTCCCAAGGTAAAACCATTACTAAAATTTCTTTATAAATCCTTTTAAAACAAATAAAAACTCATAGAACCATTTTAATAAACACTAGTTGTGAAAACAAGCCACATCTATTTGGAAAATCCCCCTTTAAACACCCAAATTTCCAAAAAATCCATGAAACAAATCTTACATGGAATACACATCAATTTTAAATCATTTAAATGGAAATTCTAAAAATAGAAACCAATGGTGATTTGAAATTTAAAGGTAATAAATGTAAAACACCCTTTAATAGATCCACATACTACACATTCTATTCAAAGGTAGTCATATCTAGAAACAACCACCTGGAAGAAGTGGAAAAAGGCCTTACACACCTAATCCATAAGGAAACTAACCAAAACCCCCATTATATACCCTAGATTTTTCCAACATCACCCCTAGGTTTCTACCCTTCCATAAAAATGGAATAATAAGCAATAATATGGGAAAATTAGGAATAAACCAAGGAGAATATGACTTACCTAAATTCGAAAGCCAATATCTTCAAGAGAGAACCACAAATGAATAGGATAAGAGCTACAAGAACAAAGGGGAGAGGATGAACATGTTAGGGAATTAAAATGAGGCCCCAAAACATAAAAACCTAATAGGGGTAGTTTTGGTAAAAATCCAAATTTTAAGTGAGATGGAAAGGGAGGAATAGTTAGGAAAACTGTTCACCAACCGTACGGGTTCCATTGTCCTCTAAAAAATGGGCCACATGGTTCCCTTTGAGGATTTTCATGGTTTGGAAAATCTTGCGCTAACCGTGTGCCTTGGTCTAACTTTTCAAAAACTCTCATTTCCACTCATAGCATCCAGGAACTACAAGAATACATAAAGGGATAAATAAAACTCAAAATTAGATGTACCAGTGACCTGTTGGGTTTTATAAACTCCCCACCATTCCACTTTCAACTACCAAAAAGTCCTCTAGCATCACTAGAAGAAAACATGTGATGCCACTACTCCCTCACCAAAGATTCCCTCTCCCATGTCTTATGGATATCACCACCATACTTCTAGAGAACACAGACTAAATGGATTATCTTACCATAGAGCACCTTGTTCTGAACATCCATGATATGAACAGGCTCCTCCACAATAGTCACATTCGGTTCTAACTCCAAATATTCCCACTCCAATATGTGAGATGGGTCTGGATGGTATCTCTTCATCTGGGAAGCATGAAAGGAATCGTAGATTTGGGTTAGTCTTGATGGAAGATACAACTGATAGGATACATTTTCCTAATGATCCATAATATGAAAGGACCCGACAAAACATAGATCCATCTTCCCCTCCATACCCAAGTGATGAGGACCCAGCTGAACTGATGCCTAGGGAAACACTTGATCACAAATATGAAACACCAATGGATGACGATGACAATTAGTATACAACTTCTAGTGACTCTAAGCTATCACAACCACTTTTTAATCTTCTTCACTATATCAAAATTCTCCTAGATGAGGCTCAATCCAACCAAGTAACACTCACCTATATGAGACTAGTACAATGGGGATTGGAATGACTACTCATATAACACCTCAAATGGGGCCATACTTATTGAGCCCCGATAACTGTTATTATAAGAAAACACAAAAATTGAAAAGTGTCTTTCCCATAAAATACCAAAATCAAGCACACATGCTCACAATATATCCTCAAGGATCTGGATGATCTGGTCAGATTGACCATCATTCTATGGGTGGTTTGTGGTGCCAAACTTTAGATGGTCTCTCAAAGCCTCCTAGAGTCCCTTACAAAATAGATAAGTTAAATAAGCATCCTGATCTAAAACTATCATTATGATAACTCCATGAAGTTGACCAACCACTCAAATGTATAAACATCCAAGGTTATCTAGCTTCATCGACTCCTGGATGGCAAGTAAGTAGGATGATTTTGTTAGATGATTGGTAATCACCTATATGGTATATTTCTCACTTGGAGTATGAGTTATCCCAATCAAGAAATCTATAGAGATATCATCCCACTTCTACATTAGTATGAGAATTGGCCGCAACAACCTATCTAGTCTCTGATTATTAGCTCTGATCCTCTAGTAGTTTAAGTATTTGGAAACAAATTCTTCCATTGCATATCTCATCATGAGACACCAATATTGGCCTCTTAAGGAATAAAACATCTTGGTCACCCTGAGGCGAATGAACTAACTATAATGATGTGCTTAATGCATCACCTATAAACACAAGATCAAAGGAACAACCATCCAATTCCAGAAGATAATAGAACCACTAAGAGACCAAGATGAACCACCTGAGGTCTCTTCACTATTTAAATCACAACTAATATGATGGATCTCAGGGTAAAATTTTTAATCAACCCTCACCCGATTGATGAGTGAGGGTGTAATATTAAAAATATCCAATAATAAATACCCTATATATTTCTCCATTTATAGTATTAGATCAGAAAAAACTCATCAGTCCCCACTCATACACTGAATTCTAAACTCCCTATATTGGAATATTTATCATCAATGCATCAGGGACCATGTTCCCCTTCCCAAGAATATATATAATCTTAAAATCAAAATTATATAAGTAATCAATACAATATCTATATAATTTTCTGGCCCCTTTAAATGAAAATATACATCAGGATCTTGTTATCCTAATACACTAAAAAACACTCCTCGAAAAGGTAATGTCACCATGTATTTTACACATGCCTAACAGTTTCCAATTCCAATCTGTGAGTGGGATAATTACACTCATTTGGGAAAATCATCCATGAACCATAGTCCACCACATAGTCATCCTACATCATCACGCATCCCAACCCTACATCATAAGTATCACAAAACACCACATAAGATCTCCTATGTCTAGGAAGAATCAAAATCGGTGTTGATGTTAGATGAGTCTATAACTTCTTAAAATCACTCTGGAACTTCTCATCCAACTCAAATTTATCCCTTTTATAATAAATTATTTAAAGGGAGAATATATTCTAGATATGACCAGAAAGAAACTACTTTAATATCCATCCAATCCTATAAAACTATGAATATCGAACACATTCTTAGGCTGGTCCCAAGACATGAAGGCTCAAACATTTTTTGGATCTAGTGAAATTACTGCTTTAGAAATCATGTGGCCCAAAAAAAATAACTTTCTAGATCCAAAATTGGAACTTGGATAGCTTTTAATTTAGATGATTCTCTCTAAAAACACCCAAAACAACCTCCATGTGGTCAGCATGATCATCCTTATATGTGAATATGAAAGATTCCAAAAAGTAGTGGAACATCCAATTCATCAATGGCATAATGACTGCAGGAGCATTGGTAAGACCAAATAGAATCATCCAATACTGAAAATTTCCATAATGGATTCAAAAGGCAGTCTTTAGAATATTTTATTCCCAAAACCTCAACTGGTGGTACCCTGATCATAGATTTATCTTTGAAAACCAATGGGCCCTATGAGTTGATAAAACATATAATCAATTTTAGACAATGGGTATTTATTCTTTACTTTCACTTGATTAAGCTTATAATAGTCTATCAAATGTGGGAGGCTTTCATATTCCTTATTTTAAAATATAATTTGAGAAGACCATAGTGACACACTGGTATAGATAAACCCCTTTCCCTCAATATCCTCTATCTATACTTTCAGCTCTTTCATCTTGTCCATATCTATACGGTATGATGACAAAGAGGACAAGATTTTCTTAGGGAGTAGATCAATAGTAAACATGACCCATAAATAGGGAATAAATCATAATAAATAAAATGGAAACACATCCAGGTACCTATCCATGACTATTAAATGATCACCCACTAAACTCTTCTTAACAACCTCAAGGAAAAACCAAGAGATCTGGAATGAAATCCACCCCTACTTTGAAGCGACTAATCCTTATCACCCTAAACATGGATCCCACTCACCCTGAATGACATGAGGGGCCCTATAAGTCATAAGGAACTAGATTTTGTGGCAATAAAAGTTGACCAATTACTTAAAGTTTATCAATCTATCCATTCTAATAATGAGGTCTAAAACATCTAGGTCCAAAACCAGGAAGCCCTAAATTCCTTCCATGCCAGCCACCCCAACACAAAAACTCAGGTCCCTTAAAACCTTGCTACTTTTTCCTACCCAATGGGGTTATAAAATCCATAACATATGGAATAAACTCATCCCACAAGAGAAAAAAATCAATAAACTAAAGTAAAATGAAATATTGGGATGAACTGATGTAAAAAAACTAATGTCATAGAATAATAAATAAACATTGTATCACTAAAAATGGATAGTTCAAAATGTTGAGTCCTCTGGTATAACCTATATTGCATAGAGATGATCAATATTAGAGTCTCCCTAAGTCTTCTTCCCTTAGTGAGAATATTTTTTTCCATGAGGGTGAGATCCTCCACCCTTGGAAGCCTCTAACTATACCTAAGTTCCCATCAAAATGTGGATCCCACATTTTTCCCCTATCAAGAAAACTGATAAAAGCACTGAATATGCACTGACTGACCACATTAAATTAATTTCTTCAGAGTCTTTGGGAACTTCATCCTGGTATGTACCACATTCCCGCACTGATAATAGACAACTGTTCTATGCCTTTCTGGTGCTAAAAAAGTTGAACATGATGACTTCTAGACACTCTTACCACTACCCTGATGAGAGTCACCCCTCTTCTACTTCATACCAGATGAATAAATTTGAATTCTTTCCACTGAAGGTACACCAATGATACCCATATTTTCAGTCAAATATTCCTTAACTAGAGATTCATTTTCAACTAACTCTAAATAGGTCTTTAGACATAGAATAATGATAATAGACGTGATCTCTGAACTCAATCCCATATCAAAATCCCAAGACTTGAGTTAATCGTTCATGAGAAGATCTAGAGAAACATGAACTAACTCAACAAATCTAGTAGTATACTCCATCAATGAATGATCACCTTGCTCTAACCTCAATAACTCATTGGAATTTTCTACTCTAAAGGTCTCCAGGTAGAACTTCCAGTTAAAATCCACCATATTCAAGGTCTAGGTGAGATCCTCATGCTTCCCCAAAACCACTATAAAATCCTGCCACTTTCTACCCATTCCTTCCAACAAATTCTGGGAAAATCACATTTTATAGGTCTTTGGAGTCTTCAAGAACTCAAATATCTACTTGATACAACCCAAAAAATCCTTGGGCTCATTGGGTCTTTTATCACCATGGAACATCGATGGATTTTTCCTTTAAAAATCTTATGCAAGGTACACCATCAATGTCTTCTCATGACCACCAACTTGACCCAAGTGTTGGATAATTAAAGTCACTAACTATACTAAAGTTGGATCAATAAGAGGTTTTTCTTATGGGGTACTCTCCACTTCACCCTATCTATAACTAGATTAGGACTTTCTGGGAGGTATTTTGTACAATAAACAAAGTAAATCTTCATCAAGAAAAAATCAACCTCAAACACATCAAAATATCCAAAAGAGAGCCCCAATTTTGGTATCAACAGGTATAATAAGTGTCACAATAAATTCCAAGAAGGAAGGAGGAAAATAGAAAAAATAACAATTACTTCCCCTTATGTATGGTTTGGCTACACAGTTTGGAAAACCATGATCTAACCATACATGTTTCACTGGATATGGTATGAAATGTCACATGGTCTATGCACGGTCTCTACTAACCATGCATACTAACCATGTTCCTCCTCCATCCCTCCCTATTTCAACCCTAAAAATCAAAATGGACCCCGAGTCTAGCCCAATATTTGAAACTAATTAGTAAATACCTTAAAACATCATAAAAAACCCATAACTAGGATAAAAAATTAACCACAATCCCAGACCACCCATGGAAACTTGAGGTTTGATATGAAGAATTGATGTCCAGACACTCCCTTATTCCTACCTATCGATTCCCGATGGTCCTAACTCTTTTATAAAATTGATTCCCAAATAAAAAATTCCTTTGATACTATTTTTTCCAACCTCATTTAACCTAACCCATCACCTGATTTGGCCCAGTATATGGCCCTAAGTGCATCCTCGATCTTCATGGGCTATTGATGAGCACCAAGTATAACCAACTATTATCTTGGAATGATTTTACCAATAGAAAATAAAAATTAATCATCCATAAAATAGTACTACCATACCATTATCATCAGATTCAACATCAAAATATATGTATATACCATACACAAAGACACATATCATAAAACAAATATGTTATAACTGGTTACATACAATCATGGTATCTCAAAACAAAACCCAAAACTCAAAAGAATGTGTATAAGACCAAAAAAAGGACTATAGATACATTCCAACAGTAAAAAAAACCTCAAAATGACTCCACAAGAGCCAATCTCTATGAGACCATGACTCCTCTACAAAACACTGGACAACGGTAGTCAAGAAGATCCACCTTGAAACATGGTTCCCTTTCACCTACCCATGTCATGTAAAAAAATATGAAAATGACCAAAGGCCCATGTAGGGTTTGAAGAACAAATCCCATTAGGATACCACTGAGAATCTATTTAAGGCTTTATCCCATGAAAACTGATAAACTAGTCTAACAACATTTTCAAAACTAAACTACCTTCAAAACATATCATTATCAAGTAAACCTTTTAAATCCTTTTTTTTCATGTCAAACAAAATTGGTTTTCCAAAACAATTTATAACTTGGATCAAATAGATAAACATATCCACAAGGCATAACATTCTCAATATAACAAACAAGTAATAGCCAAATGTGATCATAACATCAAAAAAATATAAGAACATGGGTAGAAAATAAATGTGCATAATATATCTCATCACAAAGAAATGGTATTAATGAAACTCATAAATTATATAAACCAAACCACCATAAGTAATGTGTGCCTAGGGATCTAACCATAAGTACTAACATGGGTGATTAACAAATTATTCTAACTAGATAAATAAATATAGGCTCTCATCGTCTTCCCCATGCCTAACTCCAAGAGCTCTCATGGTCTCTCGACAACCAACATAGAAGGTCACATGGTCTTCCTACTCAAAGGCTCTCTTGATCTTTTGGAAACCAGGTTTGAGGATTGCATGTTCCTCCCTCTAATGGATCACATGGCCTCTTGGAAAAATCAAAATGGAATCTCACATGGTCTTCCCTTTGAAGGCTCACATGGTTCTCGAAATAATACACTCACCCACACCCATGTTAACCCATGTGCTACTCCATGCCAACATGATCACAAACGAGTTACCATATCAAACAAGCTATAACACAATCCATTTCATAAACAAACTTTTTCCATTTAATCAAAAAATATTTCCCAAGGTAAAACCATTTCTAAAATATCTTTATAAAACCTTTAAAAACAATAAAAATTATTTGATATATTTCAACAAACACATGTTGTGCATACAAGCCACACCCATTTGGAAAACCCCCTTTAAACACCCAAATTTCCAAATCAAACCATAAAACACATCAATCATTGAATAAACATCAATATTAAATCATTTAAATGAAAATTTAAACAATAGAAACCAAAGGTGATTAGAAATTTAAAATGTAATCCATGTAAAAAGCCTTTAAATAGAGATACCAACCTTATATTTGGTTCAATGCTCAACACCTCTGACAAAAACCATCCCAAGTGTTATAACAAGGCCTCACACACCAAATCCACAATGAAACAAACCAAAACACCCATTACATACCCTAGATTCATCCAATATCACCTCTGGGGTTCCAACCTTCCATAAAAGTTGATTAAAAAGAAAGAAGAGGGGGTAAGGATGAATAAACCAAGGAGAAATTAACTTAACTAAATCCAGACACCAATATCTCCAAAAGAAAACCACTAGGGAAGAGGGGAAGATATTTGTAACCAAATGGGAGAGGATTAATGAATTAGGGAAGGAAAATGGAACCCAAAACATAAAAACTTGACAACATTATTTTGGTAAAATTCCACTTTTTAAGTGAGTTGGAAAGGTCATGATGGTTTGGATGCCTGTTTGAGAAAATTGTGCGCCAACCATGTGGGTGCCAATCTACACTAAACAATAGGCCACATAATTAGACTTCAAAATATGAAAGGTTTGGAAAACCATTATCAAAATATGTGAATGCATATATCCCAACCTACAACACCCTCACATGATAATCCACACAGTTAAAAAAATTGCGCACTAACTTTGAGCCTTGGTCCGAATACCCAAAAACTCCCATTTTCCATTCCTGGAACCCAGTAACTCTAAGAATTCATTAAGAGAAAAATAAAATTAAAAATATGATGTACCAGTGACTTGGAGGGTGTCACACCAACCAAATTTATTCTTCTGATGTTTATGTCATTATCATCCAAAAACCTTGAGTTGAGATACTTATATTAGTTTCCCCATTCACAACAATTGGTAATAGGGTTATTGATTTTTATGAAAGGGTCCCCCATTGAAGGGTGAAAAAATTAGTTGGATTTAAGATATAAAGTCACCCATTAGGGTTGTTTTGTTCCTAGAGGGAAGGTCCCCCTTAACCCCATGGCTTATTTCCTAACAATGAAGTACCAGTTTCCACTATTACTATATTTTATCCTACTCCCATGAGTCATCATTTCATTATATCCAATTCATAAATTTGAATACATGATTGACCTCATCCATATTCTCCATGTTCAAATATATTATAAATATACCTATGTTTTATTCCCTCATTAATTATAAACACTATTGAAGAGGATCCAAGTTACATGACTATAAAACATATTCCACTTCAACCAAATATTTAGGACCTTAAAATAAAATCAATAAAATTTTAACTCACGTGACTTTATGATACTTTGTTCTGTCTATCCTGCATAACCCTAAACTATTAGAAATAGTTTCTTCCATATGACCCAGATAAAAAATTCCCCTCTCTTATGTAAGATCTCAATCTTCATAAGAGTATATTTTATTTCCTCGGGGATTCAATGGTTATGGTTATTCTAGTCAACCTTAATGTGCTGGTTCACATAACTTATTACTAAAATTGAAACTTCTAAGAACTATGTATGGCTTGATTCCTATATCCTAGGATATACAGTGATTCCTAGATCACTTATATTTTGCACGACCACAAATTCAGTAAATATATAATCCCTCCTAGTATATGGTCACTTTGACTCTATGTTGGGATAACATTTATTTTACCAAGAACTATATATGGATAGATTCTTATTAATACAGGGTATATAATGATTCTAAAATATTATATCAGGGGATAAGCTAAAAATTATAATCAGTACCCACATCTTCATGATGTATGTTACCTAAAATTCATGTCATGTTTCCATCCATGGATAAAACACTTAGATGGATCCATACCATCCGTCACATGAGCCACATATATTCAAAGTCCCATATATAAATATCCTCTTGTTTGACCCAAAACTATATTAAACTTGAGTCTTTACCACATGATGTTAAATTGAATGACATGTGGCCCAACCAAAAAGACATTAAAATTCTTAGAGTGGTACATCCTATAACCCAAATTCCCTACATGAGATCCATATCCATCTAATAATTTTTAGAATATGGTTCATATCCATAACTTACACTAATATAAAATTACACTCCATTGCATATGATCTAGGTCAATACGGGGAAAACATTTTTAAGATCTGTGTGTGGCTTGATTCCTGCTATCATAGGATACATAGTGATGCCTGGATCATCTATATAAATCCCAAACACAAAAATAAATCTCATCCATGGTCAAAAAAATATGAATTTAAACTATGTTAACCCCTTTCTAAGATGGTCTATGGTAGTAGTGGGGTCTCTCATTCATGTTGAGTTCATTTTTCCATTTTTTGTATGGATTGTCTCACCTTTTGGTCGAAGCTGTCCAACCTTAAACCCCAACAACATTTGGTAAAATATATGTGACCTTAAACCATAGAGTTATTTGGTAAAAGATATATGACCATAAACATTTTCCCTTAATGGTCCAAATTGAAATACCTTAAACTTAAAATCAAAATAAACACAAAGAATTTATAGTTTGAAAATTCATAAAGTACATCCTCAGAAAAATTTAAGTCTTTAATCTTTAATACATTTAATTTCATGGTTTAGGAAGAAGTTATATTACAAAATGAAAAAGTTATAAATATTTTAGGGATAAAATCTTGGCCCTAAAAATGTTAATTTATGCTCTCTAAACCCCTTGGTCTAAGAAGAAGTTAAAGTTGATCTTCCTTACCCTTGTAAAGTGGGTTTAAACTATTTTGTTGATACTTTTTATTTCATTAAAATAACAACTATACAAACTATGTAAACCACCCATTTTAGTGATTTTGTACTAATTAATTTCATGTTTTATCCTATTACCTTGAGAATGTGTTCAATACATAGAGGTTTAACCTTTAGGGTGCTTAATCTCTTCTTGAATATGTTTTTCTATATGAAACTAGTTCATATATTTAATTTACGAATCATCACCAACTCAATTCCTTGAGTCGATATAATACCCCTTGAAACCCACAACATTGAGTAAATTTTTTCCTCTTGGTTCCCCGCATTAAAGAAATATTGGTAATAGATATTGACTGATCTGAATGGACCCCCCTAGGAATTGATGGAAACAACCCAATTTCCATTGAGATGTTAAGTATCCCCTAAGGGATGTTTTTGTCACAAATGGAAGGTCTCCCTTTTTGAGTCGATCCTTCCAAATTTATTTTGTTTTTATAGTTACAAATACATCTTTTTTCTTTATGTTTTGATAAATTAAAATATTATTATTTTATTCCCTCTAACAGGAGTAAAGAAATGTTTGAAGCTAAATTTAATTATAGAAAATATAAGTAATGATAAATTTATTAATTGTGTTTAATATATTTTTTAATTATTCTTCACATTAATTATGTATTTTATGACCTTATTTTGGAGAAAAATCCATCTCGGTATAATTTAGGTTTAAACCAATTCACATAAATTTTCTAAATGTTAAATAACTCATACATAAAGTTATATGACTCAAATGAAAGTCCAGATGATTCATATATAAAGTACTATATGAATTATATATAGGAATAAATTAATCATACATAGGACTAGATTAATCATATATAGGTCTATATGAATCATATGTATGACTGGATGACTTATACATAAAACTGGATGACTCTTACACAAACCAATATGGATATTAAACTATATAGAACGGTTATCATGTGAATTATAATTTTGGTGAAAATGAATCTTAAGAAAATTTCATTCCTATAGTTTAAAAAATTCTTATGAAAAATTAATATTTACAAAAAATTTATTTTTACGTGTTCTTTATCTTTTTTTCCAAAAAAAACAAAATATTCTTTGTTTTTGATATATCGGTTTACTATATATTTGATATATATGATTTTATTATTTTAATTATTAAATAATTAAACATTAATTGTATCAATGTTATATAAAATTTTTTGATATTTTTTTTGAATATTTAAATGATCATCACATGGGTTAAATTATATTTTAATACACATCATGTTTTTATTTTGATATTTATTAATTTCAAATTTCAATAACTTGAATTTTTAAAAATTTTTCTCTCATATTTATGGGAAATTTCCATGGACTTTATTTTTTATTATTTACTGGTGTATTAAATGATTATAATTAGTATTTTATACATATGTATTAATTTTTATAGAATATTAAAGCTATTTCTAACTCTGAAGTGGTTTTTTATCCTTGAGAGAGATTTTCAACTGCATGGGGAATAAAAATTTAAAATGGATATGCATGTATGTTCAATTTTTTCTAAGTTATTTTTCATGAAATAATTATATATATATATATATAACCATTTACAAAGGGAAAATAATAGAGGTTTTATGGAGAACTTCATCATAATAATTCTATGCTACCAGAGTGTTCACTACTTCTTCAACACTAAATATTTCATTATTTATCTATTTTCTATAGTGATGAAATTATTTCTATTACTTATTTATGCATTATTTGTGGTTTATGAATTTTCATAAAAAATAATCTTAGTGTCCAGGTTCTACTACCCATAAAAAATCACCTCAGGTTATGCCATATTTGATAAAAGGGAAAGGATTTAGTTGTGCATTTGTTTGGGTAAAGGCAAT
This sequence comes from Viscum album, assembly GCA_963277665.1. Classification (NCBI taxonomy): domain Eukaryota; kingdom Viridiplantae; phylum Streptophyta; class Magnoliopsida; order Santalales; family Viscaceae; genus Viscum; species Viscum album. Next base: position 860,499,956 of record OY728138.1, read on the forward strand.
GTTGGTTCTTCCTCCACTTCAAAAGGGAGGTTATAGGTTGTGCCTATAGGTGATAAAAATAAAAGATATTTGTGCTGTGACTCAAGCTTCAGAAAAGATATTGTAAAAGGTTGTGGATCCTTTCAAAAGTTTGGTCACTATTTTAGTGGTTTTCATACTCTCACATTGGTAGTTTGAAAAGTATATAAAAGATCACTTTGATCAAACTACTATAAAAATTAATATTTTTATATTTTATTTTCCCCTGAAATTTAAATAAACTATGATAAATTTTTAAAAATATTATATTGGAAAATTCACCCCCCCCTCTTGGCCAATAAACCATCTTACATTCAGAACCTAACACCCTTTAACCCCTTGAGATATTTCCTGATGATGTAACATTGCTTTCTACCATTCATAATAGTCAACCTACTCCCATGAGTATAAATTTTCTATTGATTCAAACATTAATATGTTATTATTTACACATTCCACAACCCACCTATTCATATACCCTTTATGTTTCACATCTGTGTATTGTATCTATTTTCAAAGAAATATTATGACATATTATTCCTAGACACTTTCATATCTTGGTGAACATACCTTATAAATAACCAAATTCCTTGATTAATTATTCCTCTTATAAATCCTAAATCCTTGAGTTGAGATTATAATTTTTGAGAGTTCCTCTTAGTCATTTAGTCCTCGTAGCATGACTCTATGTAGTATGATACACTAGCCTAATAACTATTCCTATAAACTACATACTCCCATCAATGTGATCATCTAAATTTGTTAAATTAAGCTCTCCATTAATATCTAGATGAATCTATCCTTTGTCTTAAGTAGTTCACCTCATTATTTAGTTAAATATATTTAACATTAAACAGAAACTTCATTGGTTCAACTTGCATTAAGTTAAACTAAAAATGGGAAGAGACATAATACTCACTAGGTTAAAAACCAACAAAATTAGACCTAGGAAAAATCTGAGTCTCTCTTTTTAGTAATGAAACTTTCATAACCAAGAAAAAATTTGAGAATATAATAAAGGAAAAGGTAGAAATCCTATCAAGTTAAAAATCTAAAAAGGGATGCTTGATTAAAATCTATGTTTCTTCCCAATAAGACTTCACATTCACATATTAAGTAATATTTTGGTCACAAAAAAGTTAAAAATATTTTTAGGACTTCCATTCATCCCTAAAAAAATCATGCTATTCTCCCTAAGTCCATAGACCTAAGAAAATTTATAAAACCCTTCTATTCTGAGGGTACATAGGTCATCATCACCTAAAGATAAACTTTATGACTCAGTGGTCTATCCTGAAAGACCCTAAACTTATTTGAATGGTTTATTCTATATGAATATAGTCACCTATGTATGGACTTCATCTACACAATAATTTATAATGAATGTTTTTACTAGTCCATGTCGTATCTTCCCAAATAAACTTTCACTAGTAAAAACTCTTTTATTATCTCTTGTGCATGATCCCAGTCTACACATAGGATCTATTTTAAGAACTATGTGTGAATTGATTCATTTTTTCACAAGATATGTTGTAATTTTTAGATATCCTATCTTAGAACGCAAAAAAATCACATTGATCCAAAATCACTCAGTGTATGACTTCCTGTTTCACTAACCATACATTTGGATAACATATAAAACAAACCTAGATCTACCATACTGAGTTTTAACATGCAACATCCTATTTTTATCACTATTGGAATGGAAGATTCCTTCATTAATATATATGATCTAGATCTATATAGGGGATCCCTATTGAGAGATGAGAATGGATTTATTCCTATTCTTACAAGATATGTAGTTAATTATAGATATTGTATATCAGTCTTAGTTATAAATTCTACTTTCACTCTTTTCCTCTTATTATCCTAGAATTAATACATTTACCAATTCGGGATATAAATTCATTGAGTAGATATACTCTTCTTAGAAACCCAAATTCATTGAGATGAATTCTTCTCTTAGAGAAATTTAGAATCCCTAAGTCAAGTTCCTCCTTAGAGAATTTTAAATACCTAAATAAATTAATCCTATTGGCGCTAAAAATTTTCTACTTGAGACACACCTCTTTGAAAATCCACCCAATAGTGAGATAGTTTTAGAAGCTCACCAAAATTTCATGTAATGTGGAAAAGTTCCCTATGTTACCTTATAATCATATTCTTTTCATTTCAAACTAATATAATTCTTGGGGTAATTTAGTTGGAACTATGAAATTCACACCAAAAACTCTACTATAGAATCCATAACATGATCCTAACTCAAACAACACATGTTGAGTTTGAGTAAGAAAATATCTCCATCCCCAAATAAGAATAGAATGTTATTTTCATGTTCTATTTGTCTGCTCACACATAGAGAGATGGAAATTCCTCAAAATATTTTTTCAGTCTGGTGAAATGGTGATGAGATCCTCCATCCTAAATTAATCCATGGATTTAATTGATTTCTGATAAAAAAGGATTTGAGACCATTAAAAACATTTTGCGGGTTCTCTGAGCACTTTTTGTCTATAGAAAACACCTTTTGTGGGGATACATAGTAGCTAGGGTATAGTTCGCTTCATGGGATTCAATTTTTCTATTCATGAAGGTCAAAATAGTCATATGTATAAAATTAATGGTCTTTAAAAGTTAATAATTTTTTATGATGAAATTTGGGTTTTCACTCTGGGTCACATTCCTAAGTCCCATGTGCTTAGACCACCTTCACCCATCCTTTTTTCCATCTCATTCACTCATTGCCTACAAGCGCCCGGGTCTATGCACCTAGGACTACATGACAATGTCCATGTGAATGGGACCATGCACTAAGATCTACCTGGGTATATAAATATACCTCATTGAATTTAATTTTCAACACACATATAGATTACTAGAAGAGAAATCAATGTATGATCCAGCTTCACCCTTCCCATTTTGAATCCCCCTCACCAGGGTTCCATTTTCATTAGTCATCCATGGGATCATACACTAGGGTTCCACTCACACTAGTCATCCATAGGACCCCCTATAATAGAATCCTTCTCCCATATCTCACACTTGGGCACCACCACTAGGGTGAACCTCATTATCCCGGGACTCACTCCTAGGAACCCCTACTTGGGATAACCCCTTTCACCTAGGTCTCACACCTGGGTTCCCCTACTAGGGTGAACTCATTCACCCAAGTCTCACAATTGATCACTCATACATAAGTGAACATCATTTTCCTTGTTCTTACACATGCTCACCTTGAATTGGGAGAACCCCTTTCACCCAGATCTCACACCTGAGTGCCACTATTATGGAAAACCCCTTTTTCCAAAGTATCACACCTAGCCACCCCTACTAAGAAGAATTAATTCACTCAAGTCCCAAACCTTGGTTCTCCTACCAGGGAAAACCTCATTAACCCAGGTCTCACACCATATAAACTATACTAGGGAGAAATCATTCACCTATGTATCACATATGGGAACCCCTAATAGGGAAAAATCTTCCACCCTAGTCTCACACATGGAAACCCATACTTGGGTGAACCTCATTCAACCAAGTCTCAAACATGGGTACCCCTAAATACCTTTAGTTGAGATACTACTCTTAGTTTCCTCATATATAGGCCTATTACTAGGCATAATCACCAATATGAGCCAACTGCCTCTCATGTGAAGAGAAGAAGAAACCTATGTGATGAGAATGGGATTACCTAAATCTAACAGCCTTAGGTTATGAACCTAAGTTGATTGTGATCATCCTCCATTAGGTGACAAGTCTAGGACCACCTATTTTATGAGAATATGACCATCTATGTGATGGACATATGAACTCTTTATATTGATGACCATAATGTAAATAATTTTCCTCTAGTGATGATCTAGAGATGATCAATTATCCCCATTTGATGAGTATGAGATTCCCTCATGTCTTGACATGATGAAGATAAAATGTTCTACCAAAAAAGGTTTAATACCTAATCATACCTTCTCCTATATAGTTATTAACAAACATGATGAACCAAAAAGGGACACTCATGCATAATTCCTAGAACATCCATTTCTTGGAAACTTTCACCGAACCATCCATTACACATGATGTTACACTTATTAGAAGTAGTTCTTGTCATATTACCATAAAAGGTATGATGTGTCTCGTTAATAAACATCAAACTACATGAGTTATGATTCCCTTTTTAGAGATATAAAGAAATCCCATCTTATGGGATTGATCCTAACTCTACAACCCACCCCCTAGATAGAGAAAACCCCATAGCACCCAATGATGGATATAATACCTAGAATAAATAATAAAAAAGGGAAAGAAGAATAACATTTGATACATATATATGTTCACATTGAAACATGGTTTCGATCATATAGTTGGCATAGGGGTAAGTATTCATGTACTAGAAATTGGGAAGGACTTAAAAAAACATATTCAATATATATGTGAGTCATGAAGTGGATAATAATTCCCCCTAAAAGAGTTATATGAGCCTGAACTTCCATCATTTCAACTAATATGTAGTCTGAAGTGTCACTTATAATAAAATCTAGTGAACTCTTATCATTAGAAAGAAGGTTTGAAATGATTTTCATGTTGAACCATCATAGATGAAGAATATATAAGTGTTTCTATCTAAAACAATGACTTAAAAACTTCAAAAAAATTATATAGACATAATAAAGATTCTAATGAATGGTATTAAATATTATCTATTTTTCTTTTAAAGAACTATTTTGAAAAAGGAAAAGTGGATCCCAATTTATTTATTAAAACAATTCATAAAATAATATTGATTACTCAAATTTATATTGGCTATATTATTTTTTGATCATACAGTGAAATTATTTTTGAAGAATTTTCAGATTTAATTACTTCTGAATTTAACATGAGTCTTACGGGAGAATTAAAATTCTTCTTAGGATTTTAGATTTTTCAAAGAAATGATGACATATTTTTTAAGAAGTGAAAATATTAAAAAGAATTAGTTAAGAAATTTGTTCTTGATTCTATAAATATTTTAGGTACCCCTATGAGTACTTATTATATATTAGATACTGATGTTACTCTAGAATCTGTCGATATTAAATTTTATAGATGAATGATAGAAGTCTACTATATTTAATAACTTCTAGAACCGATTTATTGTTTTCTATATGAATGTGTTCTAAATTTCAAGATAACACTAAAGATAATTAGTTGAAAAATTTCGATCTATTTTTAAATAGTTTTAATTATTGATATATCTTGGTTTATTTTATCCTAGAAAAATATATTTTTAATTATAAATTTATTTTGATCCTGATTATGAGGAAGAAAAAATTATAGAAAATGTAATTTTTCATGATTCATTTTTAAGCAAGATTTTTTCTACTTGGAGTTCAAATAAAAAAATAATAGTTTCTTTCTCTAAAACTAAAGAAAAAAATATTATTTCTACAAGATATTATGCTCAGCGTTAATGGATTAAACATAATTTAAGTATTTTTGGTGATTTTTTAAATAATTATTATATATGATAAATATTTTACTATTTATATTTCTATGAATTCATTACAATATTCTAGAAATGAACATATTGAAGTTAAACATAAATTTAATTGAGATCATATAAAAAATGGTGATATTTGTTAAGAATATGTTTTTACTGATGAAAAATTGGTAAATATTTTTACTAAACATTTAGATACACCTATGTTTGAAAAGATTAAGGGCTGAATTTGATTTGGTGGAAGTTAATTTGTGTGGGTTCCCACTTAAACCTCTAAAATTTTATTTTTTTCTTTAGAAAATACAAAAAATATGGTTAAAAGAAATTTTTCCTGAATAAAAAAAATGAACTTGGTATGATGAAAGTATAATTTGAATCTAAAATATTCAAAGTGAATATCAATATATTATTTTTAGTTTTTTATTTAAAAATATTTTCTTCGATATTTTATAGTTCAATTTATACTTATATATGAGAAATTTAAAAGGAAATAAATTAACTGATATATATATTTATGAAAATATAAAGTTGAAATTTTAAAGAAGTTATCACTATTTTTATTTATTGATTATTTGTTTTTTCTTTTTAAAGTATCCATATATTTTGGTGAATTTATGATGTTATAATTCTTGAGTTAGTTATATTTAAATATATTAATTATTTAATGTTTTATTTAGTTTTAAAGTATAGTTAATTATATTTAAAATTATTTACTTTTTAATTATTAAAAAATGGGGGATATTTTTATTTCTTTAAATGTTTGGTTTTGTAATTATCAAAAAGTTTGAGATAGTTGAATGGAACCATTCCACCTCATTTATTTTTATTTTGAAAATTAAAAATTCCTCAATTATAGCTTATATTATTTCCAATTACATTAATTAGAATAAATGATTTTATTTTTTGAAGCATGCAGTGCTTGTAAAAGAAAATAATTATGTTCACATTGAATATGGAATTTGAATGTAAAATTATAATTCTTATTTGAAATAATTTATTCAAGTAATTTATCTTATATTTTAGATATTTATATTTTCTATTTCTAATATCATACATATTTTATATGAACTTAAAAATATATATTATATTTTATTCTGAGTGTTATATTTCTAGTTAATTCATTTATATAATGTATCTCATTGAATTGTATTAATTATCTTTCATAACAATATTTTTCAGTGTAAAATATCTTATACATTTTGAAAATTATACTGCACATTATGGTAAAGTGAATAATTTTCTTATGTATTGAATTTCTTCAAAGTCTTTTATCTTAAATTTTGTCCTAAGTATCTTGTGTATAAATTATATTTCTTTTGGATGACTTATATTATGTATTAGTCTGAACTCATTTTTTTCTCTAAGTATTTTATCCCATGTATGCCCTTGATGTCAAAAAATTATATTACATAATATTTTTTTCTATATAAAATCTCTTAGGAATCATAGATATGAAATTTAAATATATTAATTATCATAATTTTTTCTTAAGTAAATTTTAATATGTGTTTAAGGGATATGAAAAATTATTACACATATTGAAATTTTTATTAATAAAAATTATATAATACTATGGTTCAATTATATTATGCATCTATTTATAGTTAAAAAAATTATATTACATATTAATGAGAGCTAAAAAAATTTTAAGTGATTTATCTTATGTATTCAATATAGTATAGAAATTATATTAAGTTTAAACATTTTATTGAGGGAAATATAATATATATTAGAAAATTATATTATATATTGATTATGTTAAAATATTTATTAAATATAATGATAAAATTTTAAATTTTGGAAAAGGAATTAATTTATATTATTCATGGGCGTCTATTTTAAAATATATTCTATTTTCGATTTAATTTATTTTGTCAAGATTATTTATTAAGTATTATTTTTTAGCGATGAAAATTGTTTTTCCAAAGATTATTAAATGAAAATTTCAATCATATTCATTCATAGAGATTAATTTTAAGACTACATTTTAGTAAATTGAATTATTTAAAATATTATATTTCAAAGGTATGATATTTATTATTTTAATCTAGGGATTTAATATTATTTTGATTCTTTGAAAAGGATTTTTCTAATGGTCATGAATAAAGAAAGAAGAGTTTTCCAACTTTGAATTAGTTCATTGAAGAAAAAGAATTATCTATAAATAGAGTTTGGAAATCCCAAAAATCATATAGAACATGAATAAGTGTATATGACTCAATATGAAAATTTCAAAGAACACACTGTAAACATTTTTTATAACTGATGATGTAATTTTTTTACTGGACTTCAATATGTTGTGATCTTCTAGTCATAAAGTGATAAATACGGCTTCATTATTCCAAATTTATAACTGTTTAATTATAGTTTTGTGGTTGTGTATTCCTTTATATTTATTTATGTGCATTATTGTTGGTCTATGATTTTTAATTCAAAAGTAGGACTATGGTTGGTTGTACCTCCATTAAAAGGTGTGATACTAGGTTGTGTATCTAAATTTGAAATGGGATAGTTGTAATTAGGTTGTGTCTTACCATTAAAAGTCAGTTGTTATATTCATTATGACTTAAATAGAAAAGTATATTTTTAATTGGGTTGTGAATATCCAATAAAATTTATGTTTTTAATGGCTTCCATTTCTCTCAAGGATATATAGAAGTAAAGAGTAGAAATTGGATAATTTTTTATCTAAACTACTATAAAAACATATTTTTTATTTATATTTTCATTGTACTTGAACTTGGGTTTGATTAAGTTTAACTCTGCTTTTAAAATATATTTTTTAATTAGTCAATTAACCCCAATTTTAATCCTTTATACCATATTATATTTGGGCCAACACTTAATTGCATTTATGTCAGTCTAAATAAGTATTTTAACACTCTGAACTAAAGAATACATCCATTAATAATATAAAAATTTTATATCTATGAATTAATTAGTGAATAATACAAAATAAATGAATAATTTATAAATTCATATATGAGATAAGAATTTATGAAAAAATCATAATTAAAAAATTATATACATTTTATAATTTAACATTCATTATGGTATTTTCATAAAATAAATAAATAAAAATATTTCATATTTATTATAATATGAAATCTTTCATATAATTGATTTTCATGGAATTTACTATAAACTACCCCATATAAAAAATATGTGATATTTATAAAAAATATATTTTATCATATAAGCACTTCATATTTTATGTAAACACTTTATATAAACTAAAACATCACATATTTTCAAATAAGGTTTTGCAACGTAAACATTTTATAATAAATTTTATGAAAAAATCATAAATAAACATAAAAACATTTATTTTTTCATATTTTATAATTTATAAAAAATTTATAAATTATTCACTATGTAAATATAATATAAACCTAGAAAACATGTAATAAAATGTTTTTGATATAGTTTAATTATCTCCTTAAATAATATTTACCAAAATGGTCTTGGTATAGTGTAGAATGTTTTGGATAATTTTAAAAAAAATATTTAAAATTATACAAACCATGAATATTCTGGGTATGGTGAATTTTGTGGTGATGCTCTGAATGATAAAACTTTTCATGGGAAAACCACAGTTATTTTTGTTTTAGACTATCCATTTTTATTTAATGGTATTTCCATAAACCATATTGTATCATTAATCCATTTTAGGTAGAATACATTGTGGAGTTCTTGGTTACATTATGGAGGTCTTATAATATCATATCCATTCAAACCATTACCATTTTCCTCCATAAATTTTCAAGAACTATAATATCATAGTTTATTCTCATGGTGTTTTAAACCACTACATAGAGTTCATTTAACCATGATGTGGAAGTATTCAAAAATGATACTATTTTTTCCCAAAATAATTATATAGATTCCTGCATAATCCATAACATGTAATTATAACTTTTATAAGACCATGGCTATTTCCACAACTACTTATGGAATGGTCTATAAAACTCAATGAACAATGACTATTTTCACTTAAAATATTCTATAGATTTAGAAATTTTTTTTTGGAGAGATGCATTTTTTCCTTATAATACTTTGAAATATTTCTAGATATATTTTCAGAGTTAGGTGCTAAGACGACATGCGATTCTGAGGTAGTGATGAGCTCGATCAGACCCTCAGATTCATGATTAATCTACGTGAGAGGGATGTATTGAAATACCAGGGATGTTTTTGGATATATTGCAGGATTTAGGTGATCATTTTTATTATTGGAATCCAAATCATCACAGTGGAAGAACCAGAGGTGTGTAAGATGTGAGAAAAAACATTAAAGGCCAAAAAGTTCCATTTTCTATCCACTAGATGGCTGAAAATGATGAATCGGAACAAGATCCACCATTTTCAGATGAGGATGAGATCAGAATAAAAGGCAGAAAGATCAAATTTGGTATGTAGAACACGAATCCAAATTTTTTTGAAAACAAAACTACATGTTGTATACCCTAATTAACACATGGTGTGTTTATAATATATGATAATGGCTAAGGTTTTGGAAAATTATAAGAATGTCATGGCATTTATCCCTCCCACATGTCGTGTACCCCTTACTCGGGTGGACGAGCCATGTAGAAAAGCACACGGGAAGGACCCTGTGTAGGAAGACACGACCAGAGGCACACCGTATATTGGAGTACATGGGCACGACTAGGTACACACCATGTTCCAAGTACATGGACACATGGTGAATACATGAATATGACCAATTACATGGGGTGGGGCCCCAAGTGGCATGGTCACTCCATTTAGAACCCATAAACACTCGGTATCTCTATATGGTTGGTGATTTCTAGACCTCCATGGATATGAACAAGTGATGGAGAGGGACCACATACCATGTGGGTCCCCTCAAATTCCATGTACCACTTGGTTCAATTTGAGGAAACTTCAATATCTCATATCTCCTTCATTTGAACTTGGATGTTCTCCCACAAGTATCCTATATTGAGTTTTTTTCACATAGAATGTGATGGTTCCCTCTATTGTGGATTTTGGGATATGATGTGAGATATTATGGTCATGTCTATTATTTAGGTGATGCTTGATGACGACAATAATCATGCAAGATCACCATGTAATTTTATAGTGGAACACTCCATCTAGGATGGTTATGGGTCCTCTATCCACTGTTAGAGTGGAACCCTCCTATAGAGTCAGGGCATGGTTCCTCTAGTAGCATAGAGTGGAACCCTACTATGCATAGGGAATGGGTTCTCTATCTACCTATCGGAGTGTAACTATCCTATTGGGATAGGGCACGGGTCCTCTATACTTCAAAGTGGAAACCTCTATATGGGTTGGACATGGGTCCTCTATCGACTATCCAAGTGGAACCCTCTTTCTAGGAAGGGCATGGGTCATCTATTGAATATCATAGTGGAACCCTCTTGTTGGGTTGGGCATGGTTCCTCTATCAACTATCAAAGTGTAACCCTATTTTTGGGTAGGTCATGGGTCCTCTATTTACTATTAGAGTAAAACCCTCCTATTGGGTAGGGCATGGGTCATCTATTGACTATTATAGTATAACCCTTCTATTGGAATTGGGTATGGGTCCTCCATTTATCCAATGAGTGGAACCTTACTATTATACCAGAGCATGGGTCCTCTATCTAGAGATTTTTTTACCTCGATGGTGTGGCATAATGGAAAGGTGTGGCTTGAGTTGGGTGTTTTTAGTTGGGTAGGCACGAAATATACCTGTCATCATTTTTGGACTTGTGGAACTGTTGGTGAATCTTTTCTTAGGATGATCTCTAAGATGGATATCCCCTTACTCTCTCATTTGGTACTCTTTGGTTTGATCATATATGTGTCTCTGTGTGTGTGTGTGTGTGTCCATGACATGGGATTTGGTTATTATCCTGACATGGGTTACAAAGATGCAAAGGGTATGCCACATGATTTTTGTGTTTATATTCTCATTGTTGGATGAGGTTACCCTCTTACTATGGGTGGAAAAGACTTGATGTGTAGTCCATATACACACCGTGTTGAGCCCCTTATGCTTGGATGCAGTTACTATTTCTATTTCTTTGGGTTTAGTTGTGTCATATTTTAATATCTACATTCCTTCTATTCATATTGTATCTCTCACTCCCCCCCTTCAACTTTTGTGGTGTCCTAATGGGTATGTATATACTCACCCATGCATGGGATTTTCCCGCATGTATCCTATTTTATATAGACGACAGATAGGTCAGTGGGGACTTTAGAGGATCTTTGAGATATTTGGTGCTTGGGAATATGTATGGTGGTCATAACTTAGAGATTAGGATATGGGATCTCTTAGTAGTTTACTTTCTAGTTTTTTTAAGTTGCGACACATTTTCTGGCTGGGCATGTATTTTTTCACTTTAATTTTCAATTTTCACTGTCGTAACCTTATACACCCTAGAGGTTTTCCATGCTTGGTTTACTTTATTACTATGGAATATTTATATTTATTTTTTCTATGCACTTCTACATTGATAATGGATGTGTTTGTGTGTATAGGTTTCTTGGAAAAGTTCTCTTCATATTAGTTGTGCCTTCGACGCTGATTTCCAACCCCTAGACTATGGAGGTAAGCTTGAGGTAGTTGTGGCTCGAGCCTCGGTTAGGTTTGGGTTGTGAAATATTGGTATCAAAGGTGGTTCAATCCATGGGATGATGTTTGGTTTAGTCCCCTTTTGATTATTCGTTTGGGATTTAGGGAAGCAATGAAAAAGTGACTCAATAGTGGATTTTAGGACAGAGATACCAATGTTGGTATGGGCATCCAACGTATTCATTTACATAGACTCGGACTACCTGCATGTCAACTCAACACATCGAGAAATTAGTTGCAGGGATTAATGGTACATTTATCATATATTATTTATTCTTTTTATATCTTTCTTGATTCATATCTCCATTATATATATAAATATATATATATATATATATATATATATATATATATATGCACATCTGATTGTGGTACATCCTGATTAAATTTTTAGGATTCCTTCGTGATGACAACCAGATAGATATAAATTCCAGATCATGAAAAAGATATAACGAGTGATGAGGCCTTAGTTCAGATTCCATACCATGAGGTTATTCCTTCAGGTAGGCAGGTTTCAACACCAACACCTTTTAGTAGCAGTTTATCTCAGTAAAGAAGGCTGAGGATGCACACATGATTATTTCACTCCACAAGTTCCAGGACTAGAGGCCACTGAGGTTCCATAAAATAATAGATCTTTAGGAAGCACAATATTTTTTTAATTCAATGGTCTATAATTTTAGGCTCATCTATACACTGATGGATTAGGTGGTTGTGCTAGAATCTAGCCTTTTTCGTAAAAAAGATGGGTGTTGGTGGAGCATTGTTTCCTAGATTCATGATGTGCTGACACTCTCATGGCCTGAATTACAAAAGTTGTTTCATTACTAGTACAACCCCTCTTGTTTGTGTTCAGTTTAGATTAATAAGATCCTATAGCTTCAGTAGGGAGGGATGATAGTGGCTAATTATGCATCAAGGTTCATAGACCATACATGGTACTCCCTTGACATGATCAGAGATGGCTACTTCTAGGCATGATAGTTTGAGATTGGAATCCATCGAGAGACTCATTCCAGTGTGGTACTCTTGTGTATCCCCACCTATGTTGGGGTATTGGAGTGGGCTCTAGTGATAGAGAGCTTCCTGTTGGAGGGTCACCAGGTATCTACGGCTGGAAGTGGGTAACATAGGTATGAGTTTTCTACAACATCTAGCAGGCACCTGTCGGCAGGATCGCGGCACAAGAGATTCTATCATGATTAGACTCAGATGCTTAGTTATGAAGAATATGGACCATGCAAAGGACCACTACATCTATAATAAGGGATTTGGTTTTACTATGATGAGTGAGGTCACAAAGAACATTGCTTTCTGAAAGAAATGTGGAAGAGCATAGGAAGATAGCTGATGGACCGCCATAGAAGAAGCAGCGTCATGATCAAGTATCTTCCAAGAGAGGGTAGGGAGGGACTTAAGGAGGTGGAGTAGGTATAGGAGTATGAGAAGATATGGGTGGTGGAAGATACTATGAAATCCTTCCACCACCACCACTAGGCATACCACTTCAGGCTTAGGGAGATGGAAATCAAGGTTGTAGACAACTACCGGATTTGGATGCTTACAACCCAGCAGAACACGAGATGTTTAGAGGTACAATATTTATATTTTTTAATATTTATTAAGTATTATTATAGACATATTCCATTTATTCCTTCATCTCTATATTCTTTTTGTGAGAGATTTAGCACCCAATAGATCCTTTATCCCAGTAGCTTTCTCTTGAAGTTCCTATAGGGAACATTTCTTCTGTATATTTTATCTACCAGTATTGTGAGATATCTCTTGATGGAAGGCGGTTCATGTGGGAATTTTTTTTCATCATGATGAAACCCTATGACATCATATTGGGTATGGATTCATTGTCCATGGTCCGAACACAAATTGACTATCACTGCAGACAATTTAGATACATTCACACTAATGGTATGATATTCTCTTTTACGGGAATGCGAGATTACATGGTGGGATAAGTGGGTTCTATGACCTTGAGGATACAACCCATCACCCATCAGTTTGTGAGTATAGACCTTGGTGTAGTATATGCTTCTAGAATCTGGATTCCTTCAGTTGTGGTGGATTTCATGGATGTCATCCCTGAGGATGTTTTAGGACTACCTCCATGGAGGGAGATAGATTTTTGTATTGAATTTTATCTCAGTACCACTTAAATATCTTCTATGGTATACCGGATGGCCCCTACCAATCTCAAGGTCTTGCGGTTGTAGTTGGAAGACCTTCAAGAAAGGGGTTTCATTAGGCCTAGTGTGTCCTCCTAGGTGGATCCAGTGTTGTTCCTGAAAAAGGTCAATGAGAGCTTATAGATTTTCATGGATTATAATCACCTGAACTAGGCCATGATAAAGATCAATTACCCCTTTCCGAGGATTGATGACTTCTTTCACCAGTTATGAGGCATGATATGGTTCTTAAAGATCAATTTTTGGTCCAGTTACCACCAGTTGAGGGTTTATGAGGCTGATATTCCAAAGATAGCATTCCAATTTTTCTATGGACACTATGAGTTCTTGGTGATATCCCTTAGTGTGATGAATGTCCCCACCATGTTTATGTATTTGATTAACATGATTTTACATCTATACTTGGACCAGTTTTTGGTTGTCTTCATTGGCGATATACTCAACTACTATACGATGGAGGAGGAGCATGCAAATCACTTGAGGATGGTTCTATATTTTCTTCAAGAGCACATGATTTATGGAAAGATATTGAAGATCAATTTCTAGATTCATAAGGTTCACTTTCTATGCCATGTAATTTTTGAGAAATTGTTAGTCATGGACCCAGCGAAGATCAATTCAGTGCTTTCTTGGGAGCCACCCAAGAATGTGTCAGAGGTGCAGATCTTTCATGGCTTGGAAGGGTACTAAAAGAGGTTTGTGGTAGGCTTCTCTAGTATTATAGCCCCTTTGACCTCCCTAATGTATAAATGGAATCCTTTTACCTTGACTAGTCAGTGTCAGATATCCTTCATGTAGTTGAGGCTAAGGCTGATGTGTGCTCTTATGTTGAGACAACTGAAGGAGGTAATAGAGTAAATAGTGTAATCTAATGCCTCAGGAGTTAGTCTTGGTTTCATATTGATATAGTGGAAAGAATATATGGCATATGAGTTGAGGAAGTTGAGACCCCGCGAGTAGAACTATATGACTCACAACCTAGATCTAGCAGAGGTATTATTCTCCCTAGGGATGTGGATGCACTGTCTTCTAAGAAAGTGCTTTGTGGTTTACTGAGACCATCAGAGTATTAGGAACATCTTCACACATAGAGACTTGAACAAGATACAATGATGTTGGTCGGAGTTCTTATAGGACTATGAATTTGAGATAGTCTATACTCTAGGGAAGGGAAACATAGTAGCTGAATCCCTTAGTAGGAAATCCCATGCTCGTTTGGTGTAGGAGGCTTCAAAGTAGTTAGATTCCATGCAGCTGACCCTAGTGGAGAAGGAGGGTGAAACTTTTCTTCAGTCAATGGTTTTGACTCCTCATATTATCAAGCATGTGATAGAGTTTCGGTTTTGAGACATTGAAAATGAAGTCCTGTGTGACTAGATATCCATGGGGGATTCACCATATGGATATTCTAAAGGAGGGAATCATGTCATCCATTTTTAAGGATGGACGGTGGTCCCAGTCATGATATGGGAGGAGGTGATGTGATAGTTCTACACTTATCACCTGTATGTATATACCAGTGTGATAAACATGTATAGATACCTTCAGGATCAGTTTTTTTAGTCCGAAATGAGATGGAGTGTTTCCAAGTTTTTCTCTTGGTGCCTTACCTATTAGCTTTTGAAGGCTGAGCAGCATGTTCTGTTAGGTATTTTAAATCCTTCTGAGAACCCAGAGTGGAAGCGGGATGCCATATCCATGAAATTTTTTATAGGTATTCAAGGCACAATGAAGGTCCATAACACCATCTGGGTGATATTTGACCAAATCAGGAAGTCAACACACTTCCTTTCTATCAGGGAGCAGATTTCGGTGGAGAGTTTGAGGTGGTTGTATGTAAAAGAGATCATTTTCATTCATTGGGTTCCCTTTACACTTTTCTCGGGCCGTGATGCATGGTTTACACCATGATGGTGTAGATGCATGCGAGAAGCATTCGGGACCCAAATAAATATGTGTACATCCGTTCACCCCCAAACTGATGGGAAGACAAAGTTCACTATCCAAGTGTTCGAGGATATATTATGGGATTTCATGTTAGAATTAATCTAGAGTTGGGAGGATCACTTTCCATCAGTAGAGTTTTCATACAAAAATAAGTACTAATCTACCACTAGTATTACACCTTTTGAGGCCCTATACAGGAGACCCTATAGGTCACCTTTGTGCTGGAAAGAGATTGGTGATACATATCTTGTGGTTCAATAATTAGCATAGGCAATGATGAAAAAGGTAATAGTCATCCATGAGTGGATGAGGATATCCCAGAGTAGACATAAATTCTATGTAGATCACTATCATAGGCCCTTGGATTATGAGTAGGGATACCATGTTTTCTAGAGAGTCTCTTTGCAATGAGTATTACAGAGGTTTAGTCAGGGCGGAAAGTTATCCCTGAGGTTTATCAGGACATTCAAGATCATGAATAAGGTTGGTGAGGTTGATTATTATGTCTCCCTACACCCATAGATGGAGTGGGTGCACGCCATCTTCACGTTTCATAATTGAGGAGATACAGGCATGACCCCATGCATGTTATTGAATGGGTAGAACTAGACATAGAGGATGGAGGCACTTTCATGGAGCACCCAGTGGAGATAAAGTATCAAAGGGAGAGGACCCTTCATGGATATACCATCCCTTTGTTCCTTATGCTATGGAAACATGGGAATATGCTGAAGAGATCCTAGGAGTGATAGAGCCGGATGCGATCTCTGTATCCTGAGTTTTTTGTATTTTTATTTTTTAGTGATGAAAATATTGATATAGATAATGATGTAGAGACACAATATTTTACTTATAAGATTTGAAATATTTATAAATATGTTTTCATACCCAATAGATGAGATGGTATGCAATTATAAGGCCTAGTGTGCCTGGAATTAATATTATAAAAATATTAAATATATTTTATATTATGCAGGAATAATTTCTAAAAGAAAATGGGATAAATATAAAATTGAATCTCATATAATAAATATGATACCATGGTTGAGTATGAAATGATATTTTTACCCTAGGTGAAACCTAAAATTGGTCGATATGGGGTGTTCATATATCTCACCCGTTGGTGGTGTGCTTAGTTGGTTAATTTATTGAATTAGTTTACTTAATTAATAATTTTAACCTAACTGAAATGTTTCTAAATTCACCGCTATGGTAAATACTCCATAGTTAACTGAATAAAGCCTAGGATGATTCTAGTGTTTTTTTCTCCTTCTATTGGTGAATCACATCCAATGATGATGAATCTCAGGATCAGAGCAGATCAGAGCATAGTGAATGTAACGACTTCTTTCATTGGTCATTGAGTGTGTTCTTTAATGAAAAATGATCCAATCTATAGGTAAGACTATTTGATCAGTGGTTTATATGATTTTTGATTAAGTTTATTGATAATGATCATCCCTTTTATGATATGTTCCAATTGTGGCCTTTTTATGTGCCCTCATTTTGAAATTTTAATTTGTTATTCTTGTTTTCTAACCCAGATATCTCTATCTTTGACCATTGTCCAAGAATTATTGAAAATTAATGGTTAAACATCTATTATTATGCCTTCCTCCCATAATTTATTCATGTTTATTCACATATTATACCTCACCATATAGGTTTGACATTTTTGGGAAGTACCGAGCTTGATCAGACCTCGGAATCACAATGAATCTTCATGTGAGGGACGGATCGAAAAACCAGGGATGCTTTCAAATAGATTGAGCGTTTTGGCTTATTTTTTTGATTATTAGAATTCAATCCATCAATGTAAGAAGAATAGGAGGCATGCAGGACATGAGATGAACCTCTGAAGACCAACGAGTATCATTTTTCAGCCACCGAATTTCTAGACATGAAAAATCCGGATAGATCCACCATTTTCGGATAAAGAAAAGACCAGAATCAAAGAAGGAAAGATTAGATCTGGTGTGCAGAGTTCATATCCAAAGTTCTATGAAAAACATGATTACAATTCATATACCATGATTAAAACACAACATATAGTCCCTATACAGTGGAGACGACTAGGGTTTTAAACAATTATAAGGATATCATGACGTGTATCCCCCCTACAGGCCATTTACCCATTCCCCAAGTGGATGAGATTTTTGGAAGAGCACATGGGAAGGACCTCATGTGAGAAGAAACAACCAAATTCACATCATGTACTAGAGTACATGGGCATTTTCAAGTACATTCCAAGTGACGAGTACACAAACCCATGATGGATACACATACATGGACAAGCACACTGGTGGGACCCCGAGTGGCATGTGTATACCATGTAGATCCTATAAACACCATGTATCCCTAAATATTTGGTTATCCATGTACCTTTATACACATGTTCAGGTGATGGAGTGTTACCACACATCGTGTGGGTCCCCTACCACATTTTGTACCCTTGGTTAATTTTTAGGAAACTTCAATATCTCTTACCTCCTTCATTTGAACTCAAATTTTGGCCCATTAGTATCCTATCCTGAGTGTTTTTTTTTCAAATAGAACACATTGGTTTTATTCATTGGGGATTTTTGGATAATATGAAAGATGTTTCAGGCATGGAACTTATTTAGGTGATTCTTGACAATATAAGTGATCACATGGGATTACCAAATAATTTTAGATTGGAACCCTCCAGTTGGGCTGGGTATGGGTCCTCTATCAACTATCAGAGTGGAACCCGCATGTAGAGTCAGGTATGGTTCCTATAGTAGAATAGAGTGGAACCCTTCTATGGAATATGGAATGGGTCCTCTATATACTTATCGGAGTGGAACCCACTTGTTGGGACATGGAATGGTTTCTCCATACTTAAGAGTGTAACCCTTTAGCTGGGCTGGTCGTGGGACCTCTATTGATAATTACTGTGAAACCCTCATGTTGGGTAGTGCATGGGTCATCTATCGACTATCAGAGTGGAACCCTCCTACTGGGAATGGAAAGGTTCCTTTATCGACTATCAGAATGGAACCCTCCTATAGGGCATGGCATGGGTCCTTCATAGACAATTAGAGTGGAACCCACATAATGGAGAGGTAATGGGTCCTCTATTGACTGTTAGAGTAGAAACCTCCAATCATAATAGGGTATGGGTCCTCTATCTATCCACTGAATGGAACACTTTGATTTTACCAGGGCATGGGTCCTCTATCTAGAGATTTTCCCTTTGACTGTGTGGCATAGTGGTGAGTCGTGGCTTGACTTGGGTGTTTTTAGTTGGGTATGTGCATGAGATTCTAGGCATCATTGTTGGACTTTTGGAACTATTTATGACTCTTTTCATGGGATGAGCTGTGAGATAGAGATCCCTTTAGTTTTCCATTTGGTATTCTTTGGTTTGAGAATATATATATATATATATATATATATATATATATATCCATGAATTGGTATTTATTTACTCTCCTTCCATGGGTTTAAAAACGCACGAGGTACGTCATGTGATTTTCAAGTTTAGATTCTCATGGTTGGATGAGGTTACTCTCCTTTTATGGTTGGAAAATACTCAACGTGTAGTCCATATACACATCGTATTTCACCCCTTGTTCTTGGATTAGTTACTCTTTCTATTTATTTGGGTTGAGATATATCATATTTTACTATCTATTGTCTTTATATTCCTACAATATCTCCCACTTCTCCCCCTTAAACTTTTGGGATTTTATACTGGGTATGTATATAATCACACATACATGGGATTTTCCCACACGTTTCATGTATTTTTTATAAGACAGATGGTTCTTCGGTGACTTGAGAGGATCCTAGGGATACTGGGTGCTTGGGACCATGTATGGTGGTCATAGATT
Organism: Viscum album; assembly: GCA_963277665.1. Classification (NCBI taxonomy): domain Eukaryota; kingdom Viridiplantae; phylum Streptophyta; class Magnoliopsida; order Santalales; family Viscaceae; genus Viscum; species Viscum album. Next base: position 860,520,062 of record OY728138.1, read on the forward strand.
GGAGATTGGGATCTAGGATGTCTTAGTAGTTTACTTTCTAGTTTTTTTCAGGTTGGGACATATTTTCTAGCTAAGCATGTATTTTTTACCTTTACTTTTTAGTTTTCATTGTTGTACCCTTGTACACCTTGGTGTTTTTTCATTATTTGTTTACTTTCTTGTTATTTCGCATTTATACTTTTTTTACTTTTCACTTATTTATTTAGAATAGTTGTGTTTGTGTGTGCATTTCTCTAGGAAAATGCCTTCTTGTGTTAGTTGTTCCTTCAAAACTACTCATCATCCCTTGGCCTACAGAGGAGGGCTTGGGTTAGTTGCGGCTTGATCCCTAGTTAGGTTAGAGTCGTGAAATTTCTAGATTTTTCATCCATTTGAAAAATCAATCCAAACAAGAATGAATTGGATTCGATGCCATTGATGGGTTTTGGAGGGGATAACACTTATCTAAACACAATGTAAAACATAAACCAAAACTAAATTTACCTAATTATATTTCTATTAATATTTTACAGAATATAAATAAATTATATTGTACCTTTTCATTTTCAGTCTGAATCTATCTAGGCTCTTCCACACGAGCTTGATAATGATCACATATAAGCATCCATCAGACTCCTTCCTCTTAGGGTATCAATGGGCGGTGAAAAAATATCAATTATTGAAAAGGATCCCCTCTTCATAATGGTTTTATAAAACCTAAAAAGTTAAATATAAATAGAGAGATAGAGATTAATAAAGCTTCATATTCAAGTAAAATTATATAATTGGAATCTCACACACCAAGTCATGTAACTGACCATCTTATATAGGCATTGAGGACACTCCTCAAAACCCCAAAAATTTCATAAATTTTTGAAAATAATTATAAAGGTTAATATAGAATACACTAATATAAATGTAATGAATTCCCACAATAAGTATTCATTGAGAGAGGGGTGAATCTATGAATAAAAATATTTTATGATTCTTCCACCAAATAGCCTTTGTCACCAATTTTGATGAAACAAAAAAAAACTACAACCAAAAAAAATATTTTCCACCACCAAACCCTTTTGATGTTAATAAGTTTAATTCAGTGATTTCATTTACACAACCACACAAACAAATATAAACATAAATATATGTAAGGTTCACCAATCAAAATAGATATATGCATCCTTAGCATGGTGTGGGATTATCTAATGCAATATAATCCACTATAATCAACAAATGGATTATAATGATAAGGTTATATCATTGAAATATTGTGTGTACAAATGTTTCTAGACAAGTACAATGTGATCCCACACTCTTTGAAATAGCCCTTCAAAGAAACCGTAACACGAGTCTTCTCAAATCACCAAGATTCTCTGTATCCATTGTAAATAGATTATATCATTATAGTATCCTCTTAAATTATTGATGGTCTAAAATTAAACACTATGAAGCTTCTAATAGACCATCCAATATATTCTTCCCTCTTAAACTAATAAATATCAATGTATATACAAACCTTTGATCACCAAACTTCAAGAAACATACTCATGAACTTATTATAAAATCCCTGTAGTGAATTTTCTTTAAAACCAATACTTATATATTCACAATAAAAATATTTATCTTTAAAGAGTTATGATAATCATTGGATTAAATACCTCCTATATTTTATTCACTTCTTCTATCTCTATTATCCTTATCTAATTCATGAACCCCAATACACACACACTCTCTTGCTATCATGTTACATGAAAAGGACCTTCTTCATTGAAATTTTAATTTCAAATTCAAATTAAAATTCAAACTTCTTCTTCAAGTTCTTCCACTTTGATTCAAATTATTGGATCAATCTAGACCTTATAGTCACCCTTGATTTTTTTATAGATTTGAAAGACTAATTTAGATTAGTATATAATTCATCAATGAAAACTCATCATGAAAACACTCAAAAACATAATTTCATCACCAATCATGGTGTGATTATGTTAATTACGACATGACCATAATCTTTGCCTTACAATAAGGTTAATCGTGGTGAAACTATGTGTCACATCTCAAATCAAGATCATTAATCAGTGTTTCGACTAATCATATGGACTTAATCATGTCTCCCTATACATCTAAGGCTTTCTACAAATAGCAATGGCCTAAATCATACATTGGTGAGACTATTTCCTTAAATAAAAGTAAACATACAATAGAAATAATCTATCATAATCCACAGAAAAAACCAATATAGTACATGGAAGAAAATAAAAATATATATGTTATATCAAATGAATATGGAATCATACTTCAACTGATCACCCACTTGATCAATCATATATACAAATAAACAAAAAAGGAAAATCATACACAAGATGATTTAATGTGATCCTCAAGGCTCAATAACTTATCCTCCAAATCCAAGTAGAGCTATTCTGGTAATACCAATTTTAAAACATATTCTCAAAATAAAAGCTTCTAGAAGGTTTGTATATACATAAGATTTCCTATGTAGTCTGTGAAAAAAATACGTGTTAGTAGGGTGTTATCATTAGAGATCCCGGAACCCATACACCTGTATTTGGTTCTAAAAACGCTTTCTTTACATATTGAATTTCATACCAACTAAAACAAATCAATTTTAACCATTCATAATTACAATATCTATAACAAAAAAATGATTCACTTACATACCCAAGAACTTTTAGGTTTAGAGTTTTAGAGAATTTGGAAAAGAATGCCTTTATGTAACAAAACCCATGTATTTCTCTTCAAATGGTAATTTTTCCCATTATACCAAAAATTTATTATTCCATAAGAAGACTTCAATATATCCCAAAAAATTCTTCACACATGATACCCTTATATTACAATATTTAATAATACCATTCTCCATAACCTGGGGAAAATGGAAACATAAGAAAGGGTGGACTCAGATGCTCAGTAAGGGTAAACATGAGAGCTATCAATTGATGATTATATGAAAGAATAAGATAAGAATAAGGTTATGGGATCATGATCATAAATCATGAGGTCCATAACCAATTATTCATTGATCATATATTACGAGTCATTGAATGAAGATTTAGTATTTCAAAATAAACGAGTCACAAGAGTGAGGAATCATCATTTATCAATCATGAACAATGAGATTATATCATAAGAATTAGAAAATATCAATGTAATTGTGTGGCTTAATCACACTACAATATATTATTTGTTTAGAATATATTTTTTAACGAAAAAAAAGGCAGTTTACTAAAATGTCGTTAAAGAAATTAACTGATTTTGTGGTGTTTTTTCATGAAATACTAATAAATATTATGTATTTATTAAAAAAAGGCACTTTTTACCCCATGACTCACCCTTATCATTTAAAAATTGTCCCCATTAGTTCCCCCCCAAACCCTGAACCCTAGAACCATTGTGCTTCCCATCTCACCGGCGCCCGGGTATCTCCCAAAACCTCTAATCTTGTGCCCCCTAAGCCCTTGTCGGTGTTGCGGTCATAGCCCCCCAACCTGTCTCCCCTTCCCTTTCCCTCGACCGAGTCATTATCCTCTTCCGATCCATCTCTATTTCATTTCCTTTTCTTAAGCCCACAGTGGAGGTGAGATCATATAGGTTTCATTTCTCTCTTACTTTTCATTTAGAGTTTTTAGTCTTTAATTTTTTCTCTTGATTTTGATTACTCTAAGAAAATGATTTCGCATTCTACATATGTGTTGATTATATTTTCAACCAGTGAAGATTAATTTAACATTCAAAATTAATTTTTTTTTATAAATTTAAATATAATTTAATTCATTTATTTTCAATCATAAATTTAGTAGGCTGAATTTAATATGAAATAGTAACATCCAACTATAACATAACATGATTTTTTGATTAAAAGATAAAATTTTCAATTTGAATGATGGTCAATGTTTTTTCTAATATTGTAACATTGAAAATAAACTAAAATTATAAATTTTGGTTAGAAATGTTAAACATGGATCAAAATTTAGTTTTATATATTATAATGATTTTTTAATGAGAAAATATGAGTTAAATTTAATTACTCTTCTCTAAAAAAATATATAAAAATATATGTTTAAATGGTGATATGATTTATTTTTGTGATTGAAAAATGAAATTTTATGAGTGATTAATAGTTTGGTTTAGAATATTAACAAGACATGTTAGGTTGGGATTGATAATACTTGTTTGGTATAATCATATATTTTTTAAATTTGAAATCGTTGATTGATTTTAATTTTACACGTTGAATTAAAAAATAAAATTTAAATTTTATGTTTAATGTTTGATGTGTTATATGAAATGAAATTTATTAATTGATATAAGGTAACATGTTTAAATAATACTAAAAATTCATTATTTTGGTTAAAATATATATTGGTTTAATTTTCAAGAGAGATTTAATTTGAAATCTATTCATTAAAATCAGAATGAAATATCATTTTATTAGTTAAATGTTTTTTCAACATGAAATGAAATAAATGAGATTATATTGAGAATTTTAAGATTTGATTGAAATGGAATGGTTTTTATATGATTTATATTATCATTAATTTAAAAATAATGAATGATATAGGTTATACATTTTGTAATAAAAAATGAAATTTCATTTTAAAAGTTTTATAGTTAATTAATATAAAATGAAATGAATGAAATGGGTCGACGATAATAATTTAAAATTAAAAAATTAAATCTAATGTTTGATATATCATTGAACTCTAAATATATAAATGTATTTAAAGCTTGGATATTAAAATTTTATTCAAAGAATCATGGCTTTAATTTGTAATATTTTTCATTTAAAGTGTAAATTTGTGAACTAATATTTTTTGATATAATTCATATATAAGGTATGAATTTATTTACGAATGTCCATGGTCCTAGGTTTAATTTTAATTAATGATACTGTATGAAAATAATGTAAAAATAAAATAAGTTGATTAGGGTGAATGTTTGGTTTGGTTTCAGTTTATTGGAAATTGTGTCTATTTCCAAATAATTATTGAAAAAAATGAAAAACATGGTTTTAAATGGTGATATGGATGGATTATTTTAGTTATATTCATTTATTGGATGTGTTTCTAGTATTCATTACCTAATGTATTTCCATGTTTTTTATGAATTTTCGGTATAGTTTGTGTGCTCAATCATTGAGATAAATGTAAAGGAATACTCAAAGAAAGAAATAAACATTTCCAATTCCATTAATAAATTAATGATTTTATTTGACTATAAAATTAGAAACTAGATAAAACCAAGTAATATTTATTTAATAATATGATAATGCTTAATTCTAGTTAGATGTCATGAAGATAAATAATTTTTGAAAAAATATATTGGGCATGAATTACACATTTTTTTAAACTAATACCATAATTTTTATAGAATATGGTATTGAATAATTGAGAAAAAACAATATATTAAGTTTAGTAGAATTTTATGTTTCAATATTTGATATGTTTTTCATGTATATTTTTATATCATTTCATCGATGAATTGAAACTTTTGAGGATTTTTTATTACTATATTCATGATTTATTTGAAAATATGTGAAAGTATGAATTCCATTATAAATGAATTGAAAGTCATTTCATTGTATGGTTAAATTATAAATGTATTCCATGTCAAATGTTTAATAAATTCTGAATAATTATTATATTCTTGAAGGCTAAAAGTTAAAAAAAAACTTATTCAGAACATTGACATTTTATCATTATGGTTGCATTGAAAATTATAGATATATATTTTGCATCGTGATTTAGATTCTAAATATTCAGCTAAATAAGAAAATTAATTGAGGAAATTGAAATTAGTTGATTTATTGTTATTAATATTGAAAATTATTTTAATTGAGGTGATGTTTTTTGTGTTTTTAACTTTTAATATAGATAAATTTAATATGGGATACCTTTTTTGTATAGGATATGGGTTAAGATATAATTTACAGACCTATTTCTCAATTATGGGAAGCTACTCACTAGCTAACACCCCTTTATATTCCCATTGATTATCTATTCATTCAAAGAATTTACATTTTATTTAAATCTTGAATATATTTAATTCCAACTAATTCCACTTTACCATATTTTACCATTATCTATTTTCCCACTTAGTAATACTTATGTGTTTTATTTTTTTCAACAAAGTTTGATATATACAGATAAAATCTACATCACATTACTGAGGAACGCGCCTTAGTATGCTAAGGGTTTGGAGGAATTTTTAGATTTTTCAATTTCCAATCAATTTGTTAATGGGAGAATAAGATTTAAATGTCCAAAATGTAAATTTAGAAGATAGTTGAAGATAGATTAATTTTATGAACACTTGATATTGAAGAAATTCCCTTCTCAATATTTGTGGTGAATTTGGCATGGAGAATCAAACTTTACATAATGTTTGAGAACTGATGTCAAATGAAAGAATGAGCTCCCAACTTCATCAAAATGGATAATGAAATGAAAAAACTTATAAATTATTCATTCAGAATTGCAAGACAACAACATCAAAATCAAAACATATCAGAATAACCAGTTGAGGGTTCTACAAATATCAACTTGACAAGTGATGTTTTGGGGAATATAGGATAGCCCGATCAAGATTTTAATATATCATTGAACCCCAATAAGAACCCAGTTGTTTCTGCAAAAGACTTTGGAATATTCTTGATATTATTCCAGAGCAGCGCCTTCAGACGGCGTGCTATTCCGAGTCCCGGAGTGGCCGGAATTAAATTTTTAGTGCGTTCACACTAGAAACACCAAATAAATAGAATAACTCCTAAACGGTTCTTCAGATCAGAGATCCGAGTATACGGATGGGTCTAGAATGGGGTGTTTAACCTAGGAATGACATAAAACATGTCGGAGTGGGATGTTTGGAGCCCTCTCTCACTTTCAGAATGTTCAACGGATTAATTAATTAATTTATTTATTCGTTTAATGGTGAAACTCAATTATCTCTTAAATGGTGGCTTGGATTGAAAAACTGAGGGCACCATTGAGTCTAGAATGTGCCGTTTACCCTAGGAGGGGTGTAAGTTTCGCGGGCGCGGTCCGTCTATGAAAAATGGCCCCAGGAGCGTTTTCGTAATTTGGCGGCTTTGGGAATTCAGTTTTATAACTTTTGAACGGGGCCTCAAATTAAAATTTCAAGACCTCCGTTTCTTTCAGAGCGTGGTTTTTAGCCCAGGGGAGGCTTAATCCCGACCCGGTCGGGAGTTCGGGTTCGGCCCGACGGGCGGGTGGTTAAGTGTTTCCTATTTAAACACTTAACCTGCCCCCTCCCTCTTCTCCTTCTTCGCCTGGACAGCAATAGGCGACATCCCTCCCTCTCATCCTCTACTCTGACAACGCAGCTCCGGCGAGGCGCGGGAACTCTGGCGGTTCGTCGCAAAGCGTCGGGCATCGCCCAAGAGGTAGGATTTGTCGTTTTCGTTTCATTATCCCCGCCCCTACTTTGAGCCTAGTTAATTACGTATAATTGCTGTTGTATTTTTGAAAAAATCCTGTGAATGCGTATTAGATTTTATTCCCTTTTCAACGCATCTTTCGGATTCGAATTTTGAGCTCCGTTACGTCCGCAATCATCCGCCGAAGTTTGCTAGTTTTCGATTTCCGGCGGGTTCGAGCGGCGGCGCGATGACCCTAGGAGGCAGCGGTGGGGCTCTCGGATGGCAGTGCGGCTAAGGCGCAGGGAGGCACGGGTCTTCAGCGGCAGCTTCAGCAGGGCGGTCGGCCGCGGGCTCCAGGCGCGGCGACGGGGGGTGTCTCCCTTCAGCGGAGCCGGCCGAGCGTGATGACTGCGGGGTCGCGGTGTACGAACCCCATGCGGGAGACAAGACCCGCCTTCGGCGGGTCTTCATGCGGTTGGTGCAACCGGACCCTCGTGGCAGGTCTGCGCGGCAAGGCCGCGGGCTTGCCCAGGCCGGGCGGACCGGCCGGTCCAGGCCGGTCCAGCCCAAGAGGGGAATTCATCCTCTCTTCGGACATCCGTAATTTTCTTTACGGATGTCCGTTTTACTTGACGTCTGCGGAAATGTCTTCTTGATATTGAGGTGGACTTTTTGAGGTGGTTTCGGGAGTTTTAGCTTCCGAGAAGAGGGGCTTGGGGGCATGACCCGTGCGTAAAGCAGCTTAGCGAGCTTCCCGGGAATTCTTGTTTTGGGCGGCACAGACACATCCGGAGTCTGTTTTGGGCGCCGTTAGTGGCGTTACGACCCTGAAACCGAGGAGTAGTTTTCCAGTATGGCTTCGGGCGTTGGAGACGGAGTTAAGGCATGGGCCCCATGGCCCGACTTTTGAGCTGCGAGCAACGTTTAGCGACTTTTCCATCGGACGTCCGTTCAGGGCATGTGAGCAATCATTTTTGGGTGTTTTTCCGAGGGCATTTCATTGGAACAATCTGCCCGCTTTAATTCCGCACGATGGTGTGGGCCCCGCGAGGGCCATTTCGGGAGTTGACGGTGATTTCCAGCTTTATCATCGGGTGTCTGTTTTGGACAAGGGATTAGTCGAACTTGTGTACTTTTTTGAGAGGATCGCAACGGTGCTATCCGTTCATTGTGTTTCGGGACCGGGATGCGGGTCCCACGAAGCACTGCTCGTGTGTGGTGCACCGGAATGCAACTTTTTCTCCGGATATCTGTTGCACTCAAGTTAGTAATGCTTTTGACGTGTTTTCCTGAGGGGATTGCAATGGTGCGATGCGCCCGAATATTTTCGGGGTCGAGGCTCGGGATCACAGGACGTCGTTGGGGCATGAGGCGGTGTTAGCGACCTTTTCGTCAGATATCCATTTGAGGTGAGTTAGTAGTCTATCTCGCATGTTTTTCTACGAGGATTACAACGACACGATCCGTTTGGTTTTGCGGAGCCTCTTGCGCGGTCTTATTTGTAAGGGTTGGTGTCCTCAGAACCAACTGTTTTGTACTTTTATTACATAAATGTTCAGTTATTATATATTGTTCATTGTTCTGCATGACTATAATATAATAATGTCTTGGAATATTTGTTGCATTAATAAGGTCATAGAAGATCCCCGCTATGATGAGAACCTTGAAATGCTATAACAATATTCTTAAATAAAGTTCTGTGGTTGGATGACATACTGTGATTGGACACATAGTATACAGACCGTCATGTGCGAGTACTTGTAAGAATACGAGACTCTCTCTCATGGAGTTCTCACTTGGTAATCACCAAGATGGGAGATTATGAGAACAGACCTGTCAGTAGTAATTCCGCATGTCTTGGTGTCATCGGATATTGCTATCTACGAGCATGTGTAATGGTCCTTAGACTGAAAGATTATCATTAACTCATGTCATGACTCACACACTTAGATTTACTGACAAAAACCGTCACGCAGACAGTTGGCGGGAAGTAGGGTATGTTGGGTGCGTCACGAGTGACATGTTGTTAATGGATAAGTCGAGGAAGGATTTTTCCCTTCTATTTATGGAAGTTGATATCTTGGACCTTTGATTGAAATAGAACTATCGCATTAAATTCCATGTCCATGGTATAAACGACGAGTTTATTTCATGTAGTCAAAGAACAACATATCAAACATATAGGTTTATAACACTGCCATGAAACCTGCTTGATGAGATATCGAGACAAAGGGATTAAATTACACAGTAAGCGTTCGTATGAGGTGATACGTCAATGCGGCGTCAACTTCTTTCTCTTGGGTGCCTTGACCCGTTGCTAGACAGTAATATTGGACTTTAGGCAAGACCACCTAATGCCAACGAGAAAGAGGCCTAAAGGATCACACACTAAGTGTATCTAAGTATCTCAAGTTGAATAAAGATTATTCCCGTACGTGGTTTAATAATTATTCAAGGAAGCCTAAGTTGTTTTAAATGATGGAAGAAAAATAAAAATAAAATAAAACAAGTACACGCCGTGTATTATTAAATGTACACGCCGTGTAGTTTTATTTTGGAAAGTAAATGAATAAATGAAAACAAGATATACACGCTGTGTAAATTTAATGTACACGCTGTGTAGTTTTCAATGAAAAACAAGTACACACCGTGTATTTATTATTACACGTCATTTAGTTTTTCCAGTCAGGATTTTGAGGATATAATATTGTTTTAAATGATATTTATTATAATCAGTGTGAGTGAATGTCAAGGAATTAATTATTCGACATGGGGGTTTTCAATAAGAGTTAATGAAATAAATGAAACCTGTAATGCGTTTATTTATTGCCATAACTCTACAACCTCAAAATCGATTATAAATATCCTCAAAACCTAAATCTTTTCCTACACAAGAGAATCGTTGTGCACAACATCTCTGGAGAATTCTTTCAAGACCGAAAGAACCTCTTCCTCCAAGAATGCTCTCAAGACTGAGAGAGATCCTCTTCCATCGGATCAAGACGATCTAAGGCGGACAACGCAATCAAAGGCTTCTCCATGCTAGGACCCGGAGAATCCTTTGGTGATGTCCAGAGATACAAGGTACACGTGTGGATCACCGCTAGAGGGAGTGTACACTTGGCTTCTACGACGCAACGACGGATCACATCAACAACGTGATCGAGAACATCAACGAAGAAAGAACACCCAAAAGGTATTTCTTTATAATTAATTAAATTAACTATAATCAACTTGTAACGATCCTTGTTTGTGGTTCCGGGACAAACCATATTCTTTATCTTTTTCTGTGATTCGATCCGTGGAGACTGACGTTTAACGTCGTATTGATCCCGGATTGATCATTGCTAATGACAAAAAGCCAAGTGGGCACATTAACCCACGTGCTTCTGCTGTGCCCGGAACCTTGAAATGGTATCAAAGGGAGGTTACAACGTTGATTATAGTTATTTAATTTTCGTTGATAATTTACGCATTCATATTTGATTCAATTCAAAATAAATCGTTCTATAAATCTGAATTAATGAGATCTATTCTTCCTCTTTATTTTCTTGATTCATATCACATAAACGACCTTTTAATTTTAATTTTGATTAAAATAAAAACGAGTAACTCATCCGGAGGAGCTTCTCTTTCTGTATGTACAACACGGGATTACATGGCGTGTAATTAAAACTACACGCCGTGTACTTAGGTTCAACGAACCGACACTGGTCCTCCAAACCACGCCATGTGAATTGATTATGCCTAAGTTTTAATCACGCCGTGTTGACCAGAATAGAATGGCACGTGGAAACCGGAATACACGGCGTGTATGTTGGAACAACACGCCGTGTAGTCCGTTCCGACCCAGGTGAAACCATGTACAAAGATAAGCCGCGTACCACGTACACGGGATCTCCAGGCCGGTTACCATGTAACAAGGAAGTACACATTGTGTATGATTCATCTACATGCTGTGTACTCTAAAATTTCCAAAGTACAGAAAACACGCCAAAGCCCCAGAGTGTACTTTGGATAATGGTTGAAAAGAAAAATACACGCCGTGTAATTATAAACTACATGCCGTGTACTTTCCAGAAATGGAATTTCACCAGGTTTCCTCCAATGTACAAAGACCCGTACAAGGAATATGGATGAGAAGAATCTCAAGGAAATTCAGAAAGGAATTTAAGATAATGAATTGATTAATTATAAGATCATAATTAATTGAATTCGAGTGCGTCATATCTTAAATAAAAGAACGATTGAAATAATTTGAATTCTAAATATGTATAAATATCGTTGCATACTATGGATGATCATGAGCTAGAACAAAGACCCTTTGTATGTGTATGGTTTCATTTAAATTTATTTAATTTAAATTTGTTGTCCTGCGAGCCTTCTTCCAATAAAATGTAGGGACTGCGTGCCCATGGTTTCTTTAATGTAAACCCATGTAATGGAGGATCTCCCAAGCCATAGGAGACGGTTCAAATACCGAAGCCGAGGCGAAACCGACACAAGAAGATACAAAGGTGGACAGGTGGGAGCTGCAAAACACGAACCATCAGGTTCAAGGTGTTTTCCCTAGGTCAGGGTTAGCTTATCAAAACTACTAGATAATCTAACCAAATAGAAGCTCATGATCATGCCATCTTATTTTATTTCTATCTGATTTCATGGTTTATTTATTATGTATGTGTTGTCGCGATCACATCATTAATAAAATGAACAAGCATGCAAAGATGGAATAAAATAAAAACTGGACTATGCGTAAACATTATCGGAACATGCTTAATCACTTAAGCAAGCATCACATAATATTAACAAGAATGTGATAATGCAAAGATACGCATAAAGAATAAAATCCCTCAAATACCATATTAAGTCAGACCAAGCCTTCCGTTACTTGATTAAGGGCAAGACTCAATAAAACTATGTGTTTTACCAACCCTTGTTGGGACACTTACTTTTATAAAGGAAGCCCTTATGAAAGGTTTCGGGTTGACTTAACCATATTACATCAAGAGAAGTATCCATTGCTATACTTGGTGTAATATTGGAGGCAAGAGTTAAGGAAATCCAAGTCAGGATTTCAGGATTGGGGAGTCCACTCAACAGATCGAGGAACTGTAAGCTCACAGTTGGAAAAGACCTGCCTACCTAAATACCTTCAAATAGCTTGACCAACCCTTGTTGGGGTTATGCGAAGGGGAATATGGATCCTTGCCACTAGAATGTCAAAGCAACTGGAAATTCCTAGTTCAATGGTGAGGGCCATTGGGACTTGATAAAATAGTGGGAGAATTAATAAAATTTATTATTTCTCATAAAAATGTAATCAAGAAAGTTCTAATAAATCTGCTCTTTTAAATTCTAGAATCGAGATGAGAAACTCGTCAACCACATTTTCTCTGCGATAAATACTAGATAAAGACAATATCCTCACCGGAAGTAACTTTCAGGAATGGTTTAGGTGCCTTCGGGTTATCCTACGCCATGAACGAAAGTTTTACGTGCTGGAGTCCTCACTTCCTGATTCCCCTGCCCCAGGGGTGAGTGATGAAGATTTCCTATTCTATGATCAACATTTGAACGACGCTCTCGACGTTCAATATTTGATGTTGTCATCTATGTCTAGTGAGCTCATGAAGTCTCATGAAGACATGGATGCCTACAGCATGCTCGAGCACCTCCGTGGTCTATACCAGGAGAGAGAAAGACATGAAATATTCGAGATCTCCAAGGCTCTATTTCAAAGCAAGCTTGGAGAGGGTTCCCCAGCTGGGCCTCATGTAGTCAAACTCATTGGATACATTGAGCGCTTGGAGGTTCTAGGGTTTAAACTCCCTAAAGAAATGGGTACCGATCTCATTCTCGCATCACTCCCCCCAGAGCTTCTTAAACTTTGTTATTAATTTCAACATGAACAATATTGATAAGTCTCTATCTGATCTTCTTATCCTTATTCTCCAAGTGGACAATGACATGAAGCGTGAAAAGCCTTATGTCCTTATGGTGAATAAAAGGAAAGGGAAGGAGAAGAGATTTAAGCCCAAAGCTTTTTCAAGGCCTTCCAAGAAAAGGAAGATCAAAGGGGAGGAAAAGGAACATGATGCTGTTTGTTTCGCATGTGGAAAAAAGGGTCACTGGAAGAAAAATTGCACCCAACCAAGGAAGCAAGGGGAAGCTTCAGGTGCATTTGTTATCAAATGAAATCTATCTGTTTCTACTAATTGGGTATTAGATACTACTTGTGGTGCTAACATATGTATCCAAATACAGGAACCAAGTAGATTCAGGAAGATTGATCGAGGGGAGATAGATATACGAGCAGCCAACGGAGCCAGACTCGCTGTTGTAGCTGTCAGAGACTACCACCTCACATTGCCTACTGGGATGGTCTTGGTTTTGAAAGGTTTTTATTATGTGACTTCTGTTACTAAAAACATTATTTCAGTATCCAGATTAGATACTGATGGATTCATATTCAAGTTTGGAAATGAATGTTGATACTTTTATAAAGATATCATTTGTTTTTGTAGGGCACATTTATATAACGGCCTTTATGTGTTAGACTACACAAAACAAGTAATGGAAATCGATAACAAAGTTAATTCACATGACTCATACCACACCCAACTTTGGCATCACCGTCTAGGTCATGTCAATGAGAAACGTTTGACAAAATTACATCAAGATGGGTATTTATATTCTTTCGAACTAAAACCACTTGGTGTATGTCATGCGTGTCTACAAGGAAAAATGACCAAAGCCCCATTTAGTGGGAAAGGTGAAAGAGTTAAAGAGCTTCTAGAATTACATCACACAGATGTGTGTGGACCATTTCCAGTTGAATCAAGGGGTGGGTTCTTGTACTTCATAAATTTTACTGATGATTTTAGTAGATATGGATATATCTATTTAATGAGGTATAAGTCATATTCTTTTGATCGGTTCAAAGAATACAAGAATGAAGTTGAGAACCAACTTGGTAAGAAGATTAAGAAACTCCGCTTAGATAGAGGAGGAGAATATCTTAATCAAGACTTCATTGATTTTTTACAGGAGTTTGGGATTCTATCTCAACTCACTCCTACTTACACACCGTAGTGGAATGGTGTAAGTGAAAGGAGGAACCGCACCCTATTGGACATGGTGAGATCAATGATGAGTCATGCGAGTCTTCCATTATCCTTTTGGGGATATGCATTACAAACAGCAGCGCACATACTAAACCAAGTACCAACTAAATTGATAAATGGTATTCCATACGAATTATGGAGTGGACGCAAAGCCATGTTATCGAATTTACATGTGTGAGGTAGTGAAGCATTTGTTAAGGCCTCTTCAGGTAAAAAAATTGCACCCCGATGCAAAAAGTGTATCTTTATATTATATCCCAAGGAAACAAGGGGAGATTACCTATACAACCCCTCAGACAAAAAGGTTACAGTGGAAAGACACGCCATATTCCTTGAGAGGGAGCACATCTACAAAAGAGATAGTGGGAGAAAGATAGACTTCGATGAAGTCGAGACTCAAGATACACATGAGTTGGTACAAGAACGGATTCCACAAAGCCCCGTGGAAGAACAATTTGTTCCAGAGACACAAGAACTGCGTAGAAGCATGAGAGGTGAGAGAACCAGAATGATATGGTTTTCTTGTGACCGAGGATGGTGACTCATTATTGGTTGACAATGATGATCCTCTTACCTACAAGGAAGCAGTTGAAGGCACAGACGTTACCAAGTGGCAAGAAGCCATGAATTCTGAAATGGATTCCATGTACCAAAACCAAGTCTAGATTTTGGTAGATCCTCCAGTTGATGTAAAGCCTATTGGTAATAAATGGGTATTCAAGAAGAAACTGGACATGGAGGGGCAAGTCAGCACCTACAAGGCATGACTGGTTGTAAAAGGTTTTAGATAGCGTCAAGGAATTGACTATGATGAAACCTTTTCACCGGTTGCAATGCTGAAGTCCATCAGAATCCTATTGGCCATTACTGCTTACCATGACTATGAAATTTGGAAAATGGATGTCAAAACAGCTTTCCTTAACGGGAACCTCCATGAAGATGTCTACATGACACAACCTGAAGGGTTTGTGACTCCAAAGGATGCCAACAAGGTATGCAAGTTGCAGAAATCCATTTATGGATTAAAGAAAGCATCAAGGTCATGGAACATTCGTTTTGATGAAGCTGTTACAGAATTTGGTTTTGTTAAGAATGAATGTAAGCCTTGTGTCTACAAAAGGTTTAGTGGAAGTGTAGTCGTTTTCCTAATAGTATATGTTGATGACATATTGCTAATTGGAAACGAAGTACATGTCTTACAGTCAGTTAAGTCATGGTTGCATAAATGATTCTCCATGAAAGACTTGGGCGAGGCGGCATATATTCTTGGTATCAAGATCCATCGTGATAGATCCAAGAGAATGCTGGGCCTGAGTCAAAGTACATACATTGACAAGATACTGAAGAGATTCAGTATGGAACAGTCCAAGAGAGGATTGTTGCCAGTGTCACATGGAATTCATCTTTCCAAGAAAATGTGTCCTCAGACACATGAGGAAAGAAAGAGGATGGCAAGGATCCCTTATGCATCCGCTATTGGGTCAGTCATGTATGTTATGATATGTACGAGGCTAGATGTTGCTTATGCATTAACTGCGATAGGCAGATATCAAGCTGATCCAGGAGACCGCCATTGGATGGCAGTCAAGACTATCCTTAAGTATCTGAGGCGTACTAAGGATATGTTCCTGGTTTATGGAGGAGATGAGGAACCAGTCATCAGAGGACATGTAGATGCTAGTTTCCAGACTGATCAAGATGACATAAAGTCGCAGACTGGATACATCTTCAGTTTGAATAGAGGTGCAGTGAGCTGGAAGAGCTCAAAACAAAGTGTGGTGGCAGATTCTACAGCAGAGTCCATATATATCGCAGCTTCTGAGGCAGATAAAGAAGCAGTATGGATGCGAAGCTTCATCCAAGAGCTGGATGTAGTACTGAGCAGTAAAGATCCTATCACACTCTATTTTGATAATACTGCAGCGGTGGCACTTGCAAAAGACCCAAGGTCACATCAGCAGACAAAGCACATACTTCGGAAGTATCATCTCTTGAGGGATTTTTCTCAGAGAGGTGAAGTTGCAGTGAGCAGTATTTCCACGGAAGACAACGTGGCAGACCCATTGACTAAAGCCTTGACTCAGCAGAAACATGATCATCATGTGAGGTCTAGCAGACTAAAAGTCATAGGCATTTGGCTCTAGTCCAAGTGGGAGTTTGTAAGGGTTTGTGTCCTCAGAAACAACTGTTTTATACTTTTATTACATAAATGTTCACTTATTATATATTGTTCATTGTTCTGCATGAATACAATATAATAATGTCCTTGAATATTTGTTGCATTAATAAGGTCATAGTAGATCCCCGCTATGATGAGAACCTTGAAATTCTATAACAATATTCTTAAATAAAGTTCTGCGGTTGGATGACATACTATGATAGGACACATAGTATACAGACTGTCATGTGAGAGTACTCGTAAGAAGACGAGACTCTCTCTCATGGAGTTCGCACTTGATAATCTCCAAGATGGGAGATTATGAGAACAGACCCGCCAGTAGTAATTACGCATGTCTTGGTGTCATCTGATATTGCTATCTGTGAGCGTGTGTAATGGTCCTTAGACTGAAAGATTATCATTAAATCATGTCATGACTCGCGCACTTAGATTTACTAATGAAAACCGTCACGCAGACAGTTGGCGGGAAGTAGGGTATGTTGGGTGAGTCACGAGTGACATGTTGTTAATGGATAAGTCGAGGAAGGATTTGTCCCTTCCATTTATGGAAGTTGATATCTCGTCCCTTTGATTGAAATAGAATTGTCGCATTAAATTCCATGGACATGGTGTAAACGATGAGTTTATTTCAGGTAGTCAAAGAACGACATATCAAACATATAGTATTATGACACTGCCATGAAACCTGATTGATGAGATATCGAGACAAAGGGATTAAATTACACAGTAAGCGTTCGTATGAGGTGATACGTCAATGCGGCATCAACTTCTTTCTCTTGGGTGCCTTGACCCATTTCTAGACAGTAATCTTGGACTTTAGGCAAGCCCGCCTAATGCCAACGAGAAAGAGGCCTAGAGGGTCACACACTAAGTGTATCCAAGTATCTCAAGTTGAATAAAGATTATTCCCATACGTGGTTTAATAATTATTCAAGGAAGCCTAAGTTTTTTTAAATGGTGGAAGAAAAAGAAAAATAAAATAAAACAAGTAAACGCCGTGTATTATTAAATGTACACGCCGTGTAGTTTTATTTTGGAAAGGAAATGAATAAATGAAAACAAGATATACACGCTGTGTACATTTAATGTACACGCCATGTAGTTTTCAATGAAAAACAAGTACATGCCGTGTATTTATTATTACACGTCGTGTAGTTTTTTCAGTCAGGATTTTGAGGATATAATATTATTTTAAATGATATTTATTATAATCAGTGTGAGTGCATGTCAAGGAATTAATTATTCGACATGAGGGTTTTCAATAAGTGTTAATGAAATAAATGAAATGCGTAATGCGTTTATTTATTGTCATAACTCTACAACCTCAAACTCGATTATAAATATCCTCACAACCCAACTCTTTTCCTACACAAGAGAATCGTTGTACACAACATCTCTGGAGAATTATTTCAAGACCAAAAGAACCACTTCCTCCAAGAACGCTCTCAAGACCAAGAGAGATCCTCTTCCATCGGATCAGGACGATCTAAGGCGGACAACGCAAGCAAAGGCTTCTCCACGCTAGCACCCGGAGAATCCTTTGGCGACGTCCATAGATACAAGGTACACGTGTGGATCACCACTAGAGGGAGTCTACACTTGGCTTCTACGACACAACGACGGATCACATCGACAACGTGATCGATAACATCAACGAAGAAAGAACACCCAAAAGGTATTTCTTTATAATTAATTAAATTAACTATAATCAACTTGTAACGATCCTTGTTTTTGGTTTCGGGACAAACCATCTTCTTTGTCTTTTTCTGTGATTCGATCCGTGAAGACTGACGTTTAACATTGTATTGATCCCGGATTGATCATTTCTAATGACAAAACGCCAATTGGGCACATTAACCCACACGCTTTCGCTGCGCCCGGAACCTTGATTATTAAATGTGGAATTGTGAAGATGCCTCGGTGGCGGTTCTTCTACCGTGTTTGTAGCGGACCCTTGGCGTGTGATCGCATGCACTCCCGTGTGAGTGATGTGTATGATTGAAGAGATGTAGTTGGTCATGCCTGTGCCAATGAGGTGGCAAGTTGGAGTTGTTATGTTTACGCCCTTCGTGTGGACGTTGGGTGTCGTGTGCATGTTAGCCTTTAGGCTGGATATGTGGTATACTCTGGGAGTATGAGAGAACAATGTGAGGTACATGTGGATGGTTGTACCCGAGAATATTTGTACTCTTGGTTGGGGTTAACTTAGGGCCACACGTCGTGTGGGCCCCATGTGCGTGCCATGTGCTGCTTTACATACTTTTGGTCCCTCATGATGTAGAGGGTTCCTCGGTTCTTGACTTTTGACCAGCAGGGTTGAGTCTTACCCTGGCTCTATGCCCGTTTGTTTGACCAGCAGGCTTGAGTGGTTTCCCCTAGTTTGTTACGGAGTCGGGTGGTTGCGCGATACCCACTCCGTGTTCGGTTGTCCAGTGTTGCACCATCCAGTAGAGATGGCCAGAGCAGTTCTGGTTTTACCCTCTAGCGGTGCTGGGCTGTGGGTTCCTCATCGACTTCTTCGGGTTTACCCTTCAGCAGGGCTGGGCAGTGGGTTTCTCATGGAATTCTTAGGGTTTGCCCTCTAGCAGAGACTCGGCAGTGGGTCACCCGACGACTCTTGAGTGTCTACTCTCTAGTAGGGCTGGGCAGTAGGTCGCTCATCGCCTTGTTTCAGGTCTACCCTCCAGCAGGGCTGGGCAGTGGGTCGCCTGTCGACTTGTTCCGGGTTTACCCCCCAGTAGGGCTGGGCAGTGGATCACTCGTCGACTTCTTCGAGGTCTACCCTCCAGCAAGGCTGGACAGTGGGTCGCCTGATGACTTATTCCAGGTTTACCCTATAGTGGGGCTGGGCAGTGGGTCGCCCGATGATGTATTAGGGTTTACCCTCTAGCAGGGCTAGGCAGTGGGTCACCCGATATCGTACTAGGGTTTACCCTCCAGCAGGGCTGAGCAGTGGGTCACCCGATATCATATTATGAATTACCCTCCTGTAGGGCTGGGCAGTGGGTCACCTGTTGATATTCCAGACTCAGTCCTTTCTACTAGGCTAGTCTGTGGCTTTAATCCATGACTACCAGAGTGGGAACCTCGTTTGTACAGTTCAGTGATGTGACAGCTTTGACTCTAATCAGACCTCTCGACTGTGGGGTAGTGACATGGTGTGGTTTGACGTTCCCCCAGAACTCTCAAGTGTGAGGGGAACTTTCACCACTGAGACGTGTCCTTGCGACGTGACCTAAAACCGTGCGGGCGAGTCAGTGCTGCCCAAAGCGGATAGTGTCAAGGTGTGGTGATTTGAGCCCCTTGACTTGCGGTTTGGGGCAGATGTGCGGGATGTTGGGCATCGATGGCATTTTCTTATGGGACTGCTGGCTACTCACTTTCTTGGGCTGAGATACGGGATGGAGATACCCTTACGATCTTGTTTGGGCTTCTTGTTTGATTATATGGTTATGTATATACCTTGTTCCGATACCCACTTCTTGGGTTTTGGATTACTCTCCTTCCAGGAGAGGCGAAGACGCATGAGGTATGCCATGTGCTTTCTGTGTCTAGCTTCTCATGGTTGGACGAGTCTACTCTCCTGCTATAGGTAGCAAAGACTCAATGAGAAGTTCATCTTCTCATTGTTTCTAGCTCCTTGTGTCTGAACGATCCTACCTTCTTTTCTCTTGTTGGGTTGAGATGGACTCTTTACTACTGTACTCCTTACATCACTCTCGGTTCCACTCCTTTACTTTTCCTGTTTGATCTACTTCTCACCCTTCGGTACCTCCTTTGTTCCTCCCTCGAGCCTTCAGGGTATCCTACTGAGTATTTTTATACTCACCCCTGCTTGGGCTTTTCCCACACTTGGTGTGCCCTTGTAGACGACGAACAGGTTGGTCGTGACGTCATAGGAGCTTAGAATCCGGGAGCTTGGACCATGTGCGGTGGTCGTTGTCAGGTTCTAGGTGTGGGACCCTCCTAGCTGTTTACTATTGTTTTACCTTTTGCTGGGTTGTGGCACTTTTTGGTTGGGCGCATGTTTTTCCCCTTTTCTTTTCAGTTTACCTTCAGCTTGTACTTTGTACTGTTTAGAGGTTGATGCGCATCTGTGGTTTATATATATATAGCGGTTCTTCTTTTACTCTTCTTGTCCTTTCTTTTACTCTGCACTTTTTCATTGAGTGTGTTGCTTGTGTGTCTACAGGTACTTAGGCAAAGGCCTCCCCGAGTTGTTGTGCCTTCGGCGCTGGTCGCCAGCCCCTGCCCTATGGAGGCGGGCTTGGGGTAGTTGCGGCTCAAGCCTGGGTAGGGTCAGGTCGTGAAAAAGTGGTATCAGAGGTGTTTTGTTCCTTGGGACGTTGTTTGGACGTCCCTAAGATAAAAGGAATTGGTTGAGATTTAGGGCAACAATGTTAACGTGTCTTGAGAGCAGCTCTCAGGCTAGGGAGTCCAGTGATGGTGCGGCGGCCAACGTATCCATTCACCAGGACCTTGATAACCCGCTTGTCGACTCGGCATGTTGAGACACTCGTTGCAGGGAAATTGGTTTGTGCATCACATAGGATTGAGTCCTTGATTGTCCATCTTGAGTCAGCTCCCCATCGTTGTTATTGGTATATACATATATGCTCATCTGACCGCGAAACTCCTTGATAATATTCAGGATGTCTCTGTGAAGATAGCTAGCCAGGATACCATCTTTGGTTCGTGACGATGACCCTGTGAGCTACAAGGCCACAGTCCAGGACCCATCATGCGAGCCCCTTTCTCCTGGTGGGCCGGTAGCAGCACCCCTACCTGTTGAGCAGCAGACAGCTTCAGCAAAGTAGGCTGAGCTTGAGCGCAGGTTGAGCGCGCTCCGTGAGTTCCAGCGGCAGAGACAGCTGAGGTTCAGTGGTGAGCCAGACCCTCAGGCAGCGGAGGTTTGGATAGAGATAGTGGTTTGCCTTTTTAGGCTTGTGCAGATGCCGACCGATCAGAGAGTGGCTTTGGTAGCCAACCTTTTTTGTGGAACATCTTGGAGTTGGTGGAGTCTTGTGACTCAGTTTCTTGACGAGTCGTCGCTTTCGTGGGGTGACTTTCAGTTGTTGTTCAGTGAGGAGTTTTACCCCTCCTGCTTGTGATCCGTTTGGATTCAGGAGCTCCTGCAGTTTCAGCAGGGAGGGATGAAGGTGGTCGAGTACATGGCTAGTTTCGCAGACCGTGAATGCTTTTACCTGAACTTGGTCCATGATGACAACATCCGAGCGCAGAAGTTTGAGCAGAGTCTCCACCGAGAGATTCGTGTTGTCATAGTGCCCTTGTGCATTTCCACTTATGCCGAAGTGCTAGAGTAGACATTGGTGACAGAGAGCTTCCTGTCACGTTTTGCAGTTGGTAGTGGTAGTGGGAATGATGGAGCCGAGACGTCTTCCGTAGCTAGCAGGCACTGGAGGATAGGTACTCGACGCAGGTGGCCTTCCCACTGCCGGTTCCGGAGATGTGGTCGTATACCACTATGGCGGAAAAGTGCAGGGCCTCAGCCGAGGGTTCCCTTCTATGAGTGGGCTCCGGGCCGTGGTCGTACACCACAGTGGCGTCGGAGGGTACCAGGATAGCTCAGGGAGCGGCGGTGTTATGCTTGCGATGGGCGAGGTCACCTAGCACGGGACTGCCCGACCAGGCATGCAGAGAGCTTTGGGCAGGCAGTAGGTGCACCACCACGGTAGAGGTGTCACCATGATCGGAGAAGTGCCCAGAGAGGTGGTTCTAGCAGAGGAGCAGGAGGAACTGGTAGTGGAGGACGAACTTACGAGGTCTTCCCATCACCACTAGGTGGTCCACGTCAGGCTCCGGGAGCTGACAGTTGGGACCGCGGATAGTCGCGAGCTTTGTATGTCTACGATCTTGCAGAGCATGAGGTGGTAAGAGGTACGCTCTACTGCTCTTCTACTTTTTGTAGTAGAATTTTTAGACTCTGTGTGTGGAATGATTTCCTCCCTGCTCTTTGATTGAGGTGTTACCAGGGTGATGCAGGGCGTCGGGTGTAACCCTATGTTGGTAAGGTAAAAGGCGTGGGACCTTTTTCTCTAGTCGATGGTGTCGACTCCTTCACCTTTCGAGCGTGTAAGAGATCCTTGACTGTGGAACCTTGCATGACTAGATATCCTTGGGTGTTTCACCATATGGATATTCTGAAGGAGGAAATCACCGGGCCTTGTTCCAGGTGCGGGAGGTGATTCCAGTCGCGTCATGCGACATAGAGGTTTGGTCGGGGATGTGAGATACCCCCGAGGTCCTTCGGACCATTTGAGACCATGCATAGGGATGGAGAGGTTCCCTACCACCTTGCCCTAATCCCAAAGGCTGGTTTGGGTGCATGAAGTCTCCCACATGACTCACCCGAGAAGAGGTGTGCGTGCTCCTATGCACGACATCGGTGAGGGCAGACCTCGCATGAACAGATCAAATCCTTGGTCTGTGTGCAGTGGCGTATAGATGTGCGAGAGTTCTTCTGGGTACGGGAGAGCCAGGTGTGAGCTTAGTACCCTGAGTTGTTCCCTGGTTTTATTTTTTAGGGACAAAAAGCTTGAAGGAGGAAATGATGTAAGAACCCAGTTTTCTCTACGAAAGACATTGGAATATTCTTGATATTATTCCAGAGCAGCGTCTTCAGACGGTGTGCGATTCTGAGCCCCGGAGTGGCCGAAATTAAATTTTCAGTGCGTTCACACTGGAAACGCCAAATAAATAAAATAACTCCTAAATGGTGCTCCAGATCAGATATATGAGTGTACGTATGGGTCTGGAATGGGGTGTTTACCCTAGGAATGACATAAAACAAGTCGACGCAGGATGTTTGGACCCCTCGCTCGCTTTCGGAACGTTCAACGGATAAATTAATTAATTAATTAATTCGTTTAATGGTGAAACTCAATTATCTCTAAAACAGTGGCTTGGATTTAAAAAATGAGGGCACTATTGAGTCCAGAATGTTCCGTTTACCCTAGGAGGGGTGTAAGTTTCACAGGCACGAGACGTTTGTGAGAAATGGACCTAGGGGCGTTTTCGTAATTTGGAGGCTTTGGGCGTTCAATTTTATAACTTTTTAACGGGGCCTCGGATTAAAATTCCAAGACCTCAGTTGCGTTCAGAGCATGGTTTTTAGCCCAGGGGAGGCTTAATCCCGACCCTCTCGGGAATTCGGGTTCGGGCCGACGGGCGGGTGGTTAAGTGTTTTCTATTTAAACACTTAACCCACCCCTTCCTCTTATTCTTCTTCACCTGGAGAGCAGCAGGCGGTAGCCCTCCCTCTCCTCCTCCACTCTGGCGACGCAGCTCCAGCGATGCGTGACAACTCTGGCATTTCGTCGCAAAGCGTCGGGCTTCGCCCAAGAGGTAGGATTTGTCGTTTTCGTTTCATTCTCCCCGCCCCTACTTTGAGCCCGGTTAATCACATCTAATTTCTGTCAGATTTTCAAAAATATCCTGTGAACGTATAGTATATTTTATTCCCTTTTCAACTCAACTTTTGGATTCGAATTTCGAGCTCCGTGGCGTCCACAATCATCCACCGAAGTTTGCAGGTTTTCGATTTCCGGCGGGTTCGAGCGGTGGTGCGGCGACCCTAGGAGGCGGCGGTGGGGCTCTCGGACGGTGGCGTGGCTAAGGCGCAGGGTGGCATGGGTCTTCGGCGGCGGCTTCATTAGGGCGGTTGGCCGCGGGCTCCAGGCGCGGCTACGGGGGCGGCTCCCTTCAGCGGAGCCGGCCGAGCGTGACGACCGCGGGGTCGCGGTGTGCGACCCCCGCGCGGGAGACAAGACCCGCCTTCGGTGGGTCTTTATGCGGCTGGCGTGATCGGCCCCTTATGGCCAGTCTTTGTGTGGACCGCAGGTCCACGGCCGGCCCGCACAGCAAAGCCATGGGCCGGCGTTGCGAGTCGGGCCAGCCCAGGCCGGGCGGACCGGCCGGTCCAGCCCAAGAGGGGAATTCGTCCCCTCTTCGGACGTCCGTAATTTTCTTTTTGGAGGTCCGTTTTACTTGTTGTCTGTAGCAGTGTCTTATTGACGTCAAGGAGGACTTTTTGAAGTGGTTTTTGGAGTTTTAGTTTCTGAGATGAGGGGCTCGGGGGCACGACACGTGCGTAAAGAATCTTAGCGAGCTTCCCGGAAATCTTGTTTTGGGAGGTGCAGACACATCCAGAATCCGTTTTGGGCGCCGTTAGTGGAATTGAGACCCTGGCACTGAGGCAGAGTTTTCCATTATGGCTTCGGGCATTGAAGCCGAAGTTAAGGTGTGGGCCCCACGGCCCGTCTTTTGAGCTGTGAGTAGCCTTTAGCGACTTTTCCACCGGATGTCCGTTCGGGGCGTGCGAGTAGTCGTTTTTGGTGTTTTTTCGAGGGCATTACATTGGCGCAGTCTACCCTCTTTAATTCCACATGATGGTTCGGGCCCAGCGAGGGCCGATTCGGGAGTTGACGATGATTTCCATCTTTATCACCGGGTGTCCGTTTTGGACAAGGGATTAGTCGAACTTGTGTACTTTTTCGAGAGGATCACAATGGTGTGATCCGTTTGTTTTGTTTCGGGACTGAGTTGTGGGTCCCATGAAGCACCGCTCGTGTGCGGTGCGCCGAAATGCACCTTTTTCTCCGAAAATCCATTTCACTCAAGTGAGTAGTTCTTTTGACGTGTTTTCCCGAGGGGATAACAATGGTGCGATGCGCCCGACTGTTTTCGGGGCTGAGGCTCGGGATCACGGGATGTCGATGGGGCGTGAGGCGGTGTTGGCGGCCTTTTCGTTGGAAATCCGTTTGAGGTGAGTAAGTAGTCTATCTCGCATGTTTTTCTGCGAGGATTACAATGGCACGATCCGTTTGGTTGTGTGGATCCTCTTGTGCAATCTTATTAAATTTGGAATTGTGAAGGTGCCCCGGTGGTGGTTCTTCTACCGTGTTTGTAGCGGACCCTTGGCATGTGATCGCGTGCACTCTCATGTGAGTGATGTGTATGCTTGAAGAGATGTAGTTGGTCGTTCCTAGGCTAATGAGGTGGCAAGTTGGATTTGTTACATTTATGCCCTTCTTTTGGACATGGGTGCCGTGTGCATATTAGCCTTTGAGCTGGAGACGTGGCATACTCTGGGAGGATGCGAGAACTCTGGGAGGTACATGAGGATGGTTGTACCTGAGAATTTTTGTGCACTTGGTTGGGTTTAACTTGGGGACACACATCGTGTGGGACCCATGTGCATTCCATGTGATGCTTTACGTACTTTTCACCCCTCTCGACATAGAGGGTTCTTGGTTCTTGAATTTTGACCAGTAGGGTTGAGTCTTCCCTTGGCTTTGTGCCCGTTTGTTTGACCAGCAAGGTTGAGTGGTTTCCCCTGGTTTGTTCCGGAGTTGGGTGGTTGCGCGATACCCACTCTGTGTTCGGTTGGCTAGTGTTGCACCATCCAGTAGAGATGGCCAGAGCAGTTCTGGGTTTACCCTCCAGCGGGGATGGGCAGTGGGTTACTCATCGACTTCTTTGGGTTTACCCTCCAGCAGGGCTGGGCAGTGGGTTGCTCATGGACTTCTCAGGGTTTACCCTCTAGCAGAGACTAGGCAATGAGTCACCCGATGACTCTTGAGGGTATACCCTCCAGTAGGGCTGGGCAGTGGGTCGCCCATCGCCTTTTTTCAGGTCTACCCTCCAGCAGGGCTGGGCAGTGGGTTGCCTGTTGACTTGTTCCGGGTTTACCCTCCAGCAGGGCTGGGTAGTGGGTCACTCGTCGACTTCTTCTAGGTCTACCCTCTATAGAGGCTGGGCAGTGGGTCGCCTGACGACTTATTCTAGGTTTACCCTCTAGTAGGGATGGGCAGTGGGTCTCTTGATGATGTATTAGGGTTTACCCTCTAGCAGGGCTGGGCAGTGGGTCACCGGATATCATATTATGAATTACTCTCCAGTAGGGTTGGGCAGTGGGTCACTCATTGACATTCCAGACTCAGTCCTTTCTACTGGGCTATTCTGTGGCTTTACTCCATGACTACCGGAGTGGGACCCTCATTTGTACAGGTCAGCGATGTGACAGCTTTGACTCTGAGCAGACCTCTCGACTTCGGGGTAGTGACATGGTGTGGTTTGACGTTCCCCCAGAACTCTCAAGTGTGAGGGGCACTTTCCCCACCGAGACGCGTCCTTGCGACGCGACCTAAAACCGTGCAGGCGAGTCAGTTCCACCCAAAGCGGATAGTGTCAAGGTGCGATGATTTGAGCCCCTTGACTTGTGGTTCGGGGAAGATGTGCGGGATGCTGGACATCGGTGGCGTTTTCTTCTGGGACTGCTGGCTACTCACTTTCTTGGGCTGAGCTACGGGATGGAGATCCCCTTACGATCTTGTTCGGGCTTCTTGTTTGATCATATGGTTATGTATATACCTTGTTCCGGTACCCACTTCTTGGGTTTTGGATTACTCTCCTTCTAGGAGAGGTGAAAATGCACGGGGTATGCCACGTGCTTTTTGTGTCTAGATTCTCATGGTTGGACGAGTCTACTCTCCTGCTATAGGTAGAGAAGAATCAATGATAAGTTCATCTTATCACCGTTTCCAGCTCCTTGTGTCTGGACGAGCCTACCATATTTTCTCTTTTTGGGTTGAGCTGGACTCTTTATTGTTGTACTCCTTACTGCACTCTCAGTTGAACTCCTTTACTTTTCCTGTTCGATCTATTGCTCACCCTTCAGTACCTCCTTTGTTTCTCCCTCGAGCCTTCGGGGTATCCTACTGAGTATTTTTATACTCACCCCTGCTTGGGCTTTGCCCGCACTTGGTGTGCCCTTGCAGATGACAGACAGGTTTTTCGTGACATCAGAGGAGCTTAGGAGCCAGGATCTTGGACCGCCTGTGGTGGTCATTGTCAGGTTCCAGGTGTGGGACCCTCCCATCTGTTTACTGTTGTTTTACCTATTACCGGGTTGTGGCACTTTTTGGTTGGGCACATGTTTTTCCCCTTTTCTTTTCAGTTTACCTTCAACTTGTACTTTTTACTGTTTAGATGTCGATGCACATCTGTAGTTTATATATATAGTAGTTTTTCTTTTACTCTGCTTGTCCTTTATTTTACTCTGCACTTTTGCATTGAGTGTTTTGCGTGTGTGTGTATAGTAACTTAGGCAAAGGCCTCCCTGAGTTGTTGTGCCTTCAGTGCTGGTCACCAGCCCCTGGCCTATGGAGGCAGGCTTGGGGTAGCTGCGGCTTGAGCCCGGGTATAGTCGGGTCGTGAAAACCCCCCTCTTGATTTTATGGAGACTAATGTAAGATAGAACTTCACTGAGCATACAAATGTGTTTTGTGGTTTAGTTAATGATGGAAATAAAGATTTTTATAGTGTGTGTTTTAAATATTCAAAACATTCTTTTCTAGTGAAGTTGTACCATATCAAATGCCTATGTGGAATTAAAAAAAGGCGATGTACATGATATTTGAATTACTATATGATTCATTTCCTAAAGAAAATATCCCTGGGTATTTTTAAGATATGGAATTTTTTAACAATCTTGGTTTGAATTATGAATTATAAAAAAAATACATGTTTGTCCCAATGATTTTATGCTTTATTGGGGAGAGTATTCAAGTAGATAGAATTCAAAAAATGTTCATTTTATAGATAGAAGTCAATGGGTGATGTTAGAAGTATGAATCAACATACTACTATGAATAATAATAATAAAAGGAACACACCAACAATGGTTTTTTGTTTCTTTACTTTAAATCCCTAATTGTAAATATTATTCACATCATTGAAAACCACTGATAACATAAAGTGGAATTCTATATATAATAGCAATGGTTGTTTAATGTGACATTCAAGAGATTGACAATCAGGCAAGGCGTTTGATTCATTACATCCATATTTCTCATCCAATCCTAGGAGTGTGTGATTAGGATTGGCTACCGATGGATTTAACCCATTTAGAACATTAAGCACCAGTTATAGTATTTGGCAGGTTGTTTTGATCGCTTACAATCTTCCTTCAGGGATGTGTATGAAACAAACATATTTTATAATTTTGATGATTATTCCTAGAAAACAAATGCATGTAAATGATATTGAAGTATACTTTCAACCTATAATTGAATAATTATAGGAGTTATAGAGCAATGGTGTTGAGACATATGATGCATCTTCTATAAGAATTTTAAACATCAAAGATGCTCTAATGTGGATCATTATTGACTTCCCTGAACATGGAAATTTAGCTAGCTGTAACACTTATACGGGTTTGGATTTTCATATTTTTAACTTTGATTTTGAGTTCAAATAAATACCTCACAGTAAAAATGGTCCTTCCTGTATCGTCGAATATTTCTTGATACATGTCATAGTTTTTTATTGAACAAGTAAAAATTAAATTGTTATATTGATCATAGACCGCCTCAAAAGTTATTGACGAGTTCTAAAATATTGGAACAACATAGAAATGTTGAAACAGAATTTGGGAAGGTGTGTCATTTGAATGATAATGGGAAACAAGTTCAAAGTTCATCCTCAAGTGAAATCCGAATGCAAAAAATGGAATAAAAAAAGTGTATCACTCAAACTTCTATATCGGGAGTTTAATTTTTTGTAGCATAATCTTGATGTTATGAATATTGAGAAGATTGTTTTGTAAAAAATTGTTCTTTACATTGATTAATGAGCTAGAAAAATTGGATGACCATCTCAATGCTCAGAAATACTTACAAAACAATGAACACAAAGTATAATCTCTATCCATATAATAATGTAAAGTATGCTTCAAGAATGTTTGAAATTGAAAATAGGTATAAAGATACGTTCCTTAGAATTTTAAAACATGTGAAGGTATATTATGGGTATTCAAGTAACATATCATGGTGTGTTGACTTAAATCATCATAGGTTACATGTATTGAAAATTAATGATTCAAATATTTTTTTACAAAAATTACTACCATTATCATTGCATGCATTATTACCTGAAAATGTTACTCTTTTTGTACTCCAATTTTGAACATTCTTCAGACAACTATGTGAGAAAACTCTATAACCATTTGAGCTTGACAACCTTTAGAGGATATTTTTATTGACACTTTTTGTAATGGAGATGATATTTCCTCTATCATTTTTTATTGTCATGATGCATTTAATTGTGTATTTGGACATGGAAGCAACATTAGGAGGCCCCATACATTATCGATGGATGTATCCAAATAAGAGGTACATTATTTATATGTTTTCATCTTAAGTAAAAAATTATCATAACTTCATTAAATAAACAATTTTATTTTATTTATTTTGTTTCAAAGATATATTTGATATTTGAAATCATGTGTGAAAAATAAATCTCAACATAAAGGCTCTAAATCTGAAGCCTATTTGGAAGAGGAGTGTCTTAACTTTTTTTCTAGATACTTGGATGATATTGAGACAAAATTCAATCATGTTGGATGTGTTGAAGACACATCAAATCAATCTAAACTATATGGGAAATTAAAAATCTTTCCTTCTATTGGCTGATCAGTTGGGAGGAACTCAAATGTTACACTGACATAAATAGAATTATTATAGGCACATAGATACGGGCTGCTGAATAGTGAAATTTCATATCCATTTATTGAAGATCTCAAGATAAAAACAAAGAGACAAATGATAGTATGAACAAGAAATGATAAATATATAACAAAATTTGTTAATAAAGATCTTGTAGAATGGTTTTCATGGTGTGTAAGTTCATAAATATTACAAAAAATGCGGATATTAGGTTGATACATATATTTTGTAAATATAATAAAGTATATTACTTTTTTTAGATCATGAATATTGATACTTGAGATGAGTTTTCATTATATTTAAATTTTCTTGCTCAAGGTACTCTAAAATAGACTAGAATGTTCGATGCTTATAATGTGAATAGATTTAAATTTCATAAAGTCAATCAGGAAGAGGGTTTGAAAACATAGAATAGTTGTATATTTACATTTTATGAAGTGGGATACTATGTAAAGTTTACTGATATTATATAAATAAAATACCATAATCAATTTTCAATTGTTTTATTCAAATGTAATTGGTTCAATATTATCCTAGGTGTTAAAAGAGATTCCTTGAAATTTACTTCTTTGAACTTCTCTCGTTTAATGGATGTAGGTGACCATGCATTACATTATTTGTATATCTTATCATCGTAAGAGAACATTGTATATTATGTGGAAGATGTCATGGATGAAGGGTGGAGTTTAGTTACTCACATAAAACAAAGATACTTGTATGATATGGGTGACGAAGTGGAAGATTTTACCTCTGAAATTTAATCCAATCAACTGTAAGAAGAAAACTTATTTTTCCATCATGATATTGAAAATATTAGTCTTTCAAGGGTGGATGAAGTAGATGATGTAATGATGGAGCATAAAAATGACACGATTGAAGGAAAAATTATTTTATGTGGAGTCATCCATTCATTTATAAACCAATTATGCTATTTGTACAGTCATTCATTATCATAGCTATGTATATTTTGTTTTTTAGTATTGTAAATATGTTATTATTTATTTATTTATTTGAATGAATTTTTTGAAATATATTTTTTGAAGATAATTTTATTTTATTAAATGACAGGAATGCCAAGGAGGAAGAATTTTACTGATCCTAGTAAACTCTCAGTCAAAATTCCCTTAACTATACTAACAGATGATGATCCATCGATCTCACTACTTATAGAATTCGAGACACCCTCCACTTTCCCCCACACACCATCTCTCACACCCTCCATTCCATCATCTTCTAGCACACCCTCTTTTGGAGTCCCATCAGCATCTCAACCAAAGCATCCCCAATAAATAGGCTAAATAGTAAGGGAGTAGGTAGTCTCTCTTGTTTCATTATGGGGATATTAGAGACTGATAGTTATAGGTACAAATTTTAATATGAATAAAGTTATTTCACTTTTTTATACTACTAAATATTTTTTCATAAAATATGGAAACAATGATACTATAGAGAGAAATATAAAAAGTTCATTTGTCTGGAATCTGAACAGACTGAAGATAGTTGCCCCATTTGACTGTTATGGGGTCCCTACAGATGATTCTGTATGATTATTTGGCAATATTATAGGACAGTTGGAAGCGAAGCTAGTTTCCCTTTCGATTACGTATGATGATTGGAAGAACATGCCTCAATCTTGGAAAAATAAAGCTTTTGATTCACAAATAAATGTAATTTTAATACATTATGGTGTAATTGAATGTTATTATGTTATTAAATTATAATATTTTCAAAATGAATCTCTGTGTACATATGTTTTTCCACTTTACCATTTTTGATCTTATAGCACGAAAGTGGACATTAAAAAATCTGGGTAAGAAATAGAAATATTTTAATGGAGAATATGGAATTAATTCAATGATATTTCATTGATCACCCAAAAACTATACGATAAGGTACCCGAAGGGGTTCCTAGAAAAAATGGAAGGATTTTGTTGATAGTCATCATTATGAGAATCACATGGTATTTAAATATTTATTATTATATTAATCTCATTTTACACACACACACACACACACACATATATATATATATATGATAAGTAGATGAAATTTCCTACATTAATTTTAAATTACATTTTATTTATTTTAGTATTTTTCAAGGAAGAATGCATCGAGTTGAGCTAAGTAAATCATCCCTCACACTGTCGGGTCAAAGGGTGTTTCCGGAAACCGGTCGACTATGGTAATATTTTCATTAGTTTAAATATTTATAAGATAGTATTATCTATTTCATATATTAAATTATTATTATTATTTTTTTAATGCAGTCACAGAATTTAGGGCACCAAGCCTCCTGAACAAAAATGTGGTTGGACGTTCACACAAAATCTTATCGGGGTTATGTTAATGAGCCTACCAACGAATTTAGGGTATGAGTTCATTTTCTGTTTTAATAACTTATTGTCATATGTTAATATGTATTTATTAAAATATTATTGATATTTTAATTGTAGGTAAAAATAAAATAATTTTGGAATTTCAATCTTGCGCAGTCCTTCTCAATCTCCCAGGATAACCCGATTTGTAAATTCCTTGGGAAGGGTGATCCTGGTCGAGTGTGCATGATGGGTTTGTGACCATTATTATATGAGGTCTTTGGTAGGACCTCAGAGATTATAGCTAAATCTGCTCCTGGTTTTAGTCACTCCCACCTCAAGTTTCTCAAAGGGATTTTGTTTCGATGAAAATAACAATTCAGGAACATGGGGCTCATATGTATCTTCTTTGCAGAAAGGATTGATTGATTTATATTAGAAGATGACTAGATTTTCCCTCGGTGATATTGTATCGATGGATGGTGGTGAAAAAATGTAACGCCCCGACATTAGTTACCCAGATTCGGTGCATTATTACATAACATTGGCATGATCACAAGAGATAAAGTCTTGAAAGACCGATTAGTTTAGTAGCCTGGGAGGTACTAGATACATACATACATTTTACATTACATTATTAAATGAAAAAACTATAACATTGTGTCTCCTTTGAAAACACTCATATCCCTTAGCCTATTCATACAGTTCAATCATAATACATTTCTTCACATCCTAGGAAAAATAAAACATAAGAAAGTGGTGAGCTCGGATGCTCAGTAAGGATAACAATATAGCGGAAACTATCATAAGAAAACATAAAAATTTAAGGCAATGAATAAGACTAAAACACAAGCCTTTTAAACTCAAAATTCATCATAATACGGAAAAGATTAATCGAATAATGCCATTTACTTATTCACATGGATATTCTAGTAGTCAAATAATCACATGTAATATCAATATATAATTTCATAATGATGGAATGCATAATACCGGACAGCATAACCACATAGTCAAGGCCTCATACCAAGACTGAAAATAAAGATTTTGTCAAGGCCTTATGCCAAGACACTATTTTGTCTCATGAGACCTAAAAATGCATCGAGGAGCTATAGCAGGCTCCACCCATCACTTACTAAGTCCAATTCATTCCTCATATGAAAAGTTTGTAACATAATCAAAATATTTTTATTAAAACTAGCATACAAAATGTCAATATTTTAACCACAAACCATGAATGGTATAAAAATAGAACATCCACAGTCAAACATAACTCATTCAATGCAATATAGAATATTTTATTATAATAAATCAACCTCAATCAAGAATAATGAAGGATATATACATAGATGAAAATAATCAGTAAAACTATTTGAGAGAAATATCCATTTTTTCTTGAAAAC
Source organism: Viscum album (assembly GCA_963277665.1). Lineage (NCBI taxonomy): Eukaryota > Viridiplantae > Streptophyta > Magnoliopsida > Santalales > Viscaceae > Viscum > Viscum album. The sequence continues at coordinate 860,553,984 of OY728138.1, forward strand.
ATTTTAAAGTCTCACTATTTATCAAGAGTCTATTTAAAAGATATTTTTGAATCAAAGGGTCCCATACCACTTTGAAACTTATAAAAGAAATTTTAATTTTAAAACATTCATTCCCATATAAATAAGTCCTTAAAACCATTTTTAAAACATGGACATTAATGAGAAAGATTTAGAAGAATAAATCTTTAAAACATTTAAAATGATATTTTAGTTAGAGTTTCTAACCAAATGAGAGATACTTTAATACAAATAATTGAAGTAATAAAAACCTTATAATATCATGATAATAAAGCGATTCATGATATACTATGTCAAAGTACAACATATACACCATATAAAAGTGAATTGGCGCATAACAGCAAAGAAATCTCAACAGAATGTAAATTAAGATGAAATCCCTTATAAAGACCATATCCTTAGGTTTTGGATAAATAAATGACATAATTATGTGTGAAAAATATAAATACACTCAATATGATTGGATATTAAGTGTAAATAAATCATATTACATTCACACATATTCTTGTAAAAACAACACCATTGACTTGGATGTTTAACTCGATAAATGGAAATTGAGTTAAGATTGCTCTTATGAAAATCATATTGATGACTTTAGAATTTATAAATGGAGTTTTTATGTGTATAAAAATTATATCCACACAAATGGGAGTGGAAATTACTATATAAGAAAATAAATAGTGATTTCACACAAAATCTTGGAGTAAAATAATCAATGAAGTTTGCGTAGAACCAAATGAGTGGAAATCGAAATTAGAAATTCCCTTATTGATTTGGTAACTTACGAAACATACATACCATAAAAGAAGGATCATAAAATGAAGATTTAAACACCCATAAATTATATTATATTACACAAAGAACACAATCATGGGTAGTACATACACCACACAAAAGGAAATAGTGGCAATATAGCAGGAATCTCACGGGAGTAAGAAGTGAGATGAAAACCCCTAACCTTGTAATTTTTCTTAGTAGAGGGTACATTAAACTCCTGTATAATATTCAAATAATTGTTATTAAATTATAAAATAACCACATAACTAAATATAATATTATATATGATCTTCTAATATTTCTTTGTTAATAATATTTATGTAATATCATTATTTTGGGTGTTAATTGATTCATTTTCCTTTATATGTTTTATTACATAAGTCATGTTTGTTTTGGATAGGATGTATTTTATTCATATCCAGAATGATATTAAGTTCTTAAAAATTATAGTTAATCATAAAATTAAAATTATTCTTGAATGTTAACGATGGGGAATGAATCTTATCGTGTTCGTGGAGACGGTAATCTGTACGTATGCACGAGCAACAATATCATTCCATTGATGGTGAAATAGTATGTAATTGGATGGTATATCATATATACAGAATCATTAACATGTTATATTTATTATTTAAAACAATTATACTCATTATTATACCTATACAAATAATTAAGTGTTGAATAACAAACTATACCACGACGTGGAGACGGTAAGCCGTACGTACGCATGTATGGTGACTTTGTCATTCATAGGATGGATAAAATCATGAATATGGTTGTAACATATTTATAACAACATTGTAGTAAGTATAAGGTAATGGAGTTATTATTTGGGTATGGAAATATCAAATAAAGAGGAAGTGGAAAAAGAAAATAACTTTAAAAGAGGTGATGAAATCATTACCTCTTTTTCGGGTGCTTCCTTTTGATTTGATCAAAAGGGCTCCATAGGATGGATTTATGATCAAAGTAATGCCTCTAGGTTGAAGTTAGGGTATTTGGGAGGATATTGGAGTAGGTTTTGGCCGATCCAAATGGATTTTTAGGTGTGATTTTGAGAGAATGGGAAGTACCCTTTTATAAGAGAGGTGAGGGTCACTTTAGGAAAAGCTTGAAATATTAATTTATTATACAATCATATTCAGTTTATAATGGATCGAAAAGAATTTATTTCAAGGATAATGTGAGTATGGGTTGAAAAACTCTCAAAAAATAGGTTTTAGATAGGTTTAGGTCACCATATTAACATTATCTTTTACATTTAACTCTTTGTTAAATAGTTTAACTTTTACCATACATTATTGTATTATTATAATAAATGGTTAATAAAATTACTATAAAAAGAAAAAATAAACCCAAGTAGTTCATGAATGAAATAAATATCATTATATGATTCCTTTGGATGAACCTTATAGTTTTAGTAATATTATATCATTTAATAATATAGTATTAGTTTTGAAAACGCATTTATTCCAATTTTGAAAATATTTAGTATTTCGTTTTTTTGAAAGTCAAAAAAACTTGATTACTTTGAAAAAAATAAATTAAATCAATAATAACATGTCATATTAACCTATAAAATTAGTTTAATGCATAAAAGGACTCAATTTACATTTATTTGGATATTTATAATATAAATTATTTTAATCTTTCATCAATAAGGTAATTACTGCATCATCATTGTGTCATAAATAAATTTAATTATTTAATGTGTAAATTATAAATAAAATACTATTATGTAGGAAATATTTTTAGGTTTCTAATGAATATTTATAGTCGAATTTATCTTATGTGTAACCATATATTAAAAATGTTTTAGTCATGAAACTTTGAATTTAACACTTTTAACTCTTCTTTAAATAAAATAATAATAAATGTCCTAATATAATCCAACTGGGTCAAATAGGATCATATTTTATTCCTAAGGTTGATTTTGGTCGAAAAACACTTATCCAATAGAATTATAACATGTGTTAGGGAAATTATAATATCATTTTTACCTTTAATTACCCTATTTACCTTTAGCCGTGGTAAATAAAATTCAAATGTTACTATTCACCAAAAATTATTTTCATCTAATTGAACTACATTTTACTTACTTATTTCAACCATGTATCTCATATTTTTTAAATTAAATTCACAGAAGCGGTAAAATTACATTTTATGTCAATTTTCCAATGTGCCTAGAAGGTGGTAAAAGATGTTAAAATGTTAAATAAAATTTTATACATCTAATTTTATTATAAAATAACAACAATAAATTACATTGAACTTATATAGGTATTATGTATATATTTTTACATAAAGTAAATTTAAATAATATAAATAATTATTTAAATAAAAATAATTTTTTAAACAATAACGTAGTGTTTTTCACTATTCATCAAAAATTGAAAGTTTTCAGAAAAATACCAAAAATTCACCCTAATCTAATTTTTATATTCCAAATTCAAAAATGATGTATATTTTTTCAAATTAAAAACATATAAGTTTTATTAATTAATTTAAAAAAACATTCTCGTTGTCAAAAACAAAAGGCGGGTTTTTTAGAAGTAAAAACTATCAAAAGATTGATATGTGTTTATGTCCAATTTAATTGTAAAATTACTTCCAATGACCAAAATTTTATTAAATGTTAAAAATAGAATCTAATTATACTTTAAAACCATTCAAATGTATATTTTAACACCATAAATTATTTTGATTAAAAAAGTTGTTTTCAATTAAAATTTAGTATTTTTCACTATATATCAAAATAGGAAAGTTATTCGAAAAGCACCCAAAAATTATCCAAAATAAATTTTTATGTCTCTATTATAAATAAAAAGTTTATTATATCAAATTTAATATATAAAAGTTTCAAATATTGCATTTAAAAAAGGGTTCCCCATTAAAAGGCGGAAAAATGCATTTTTTGAAAAATACTTCTTTTATCTAAAAATTTGAATTTGTCCTTATATTATGTCTAAGAAACACAAAACATGAAAGTTAAAATTATATGGGATATATATAAAATTCAAAATGTGGTTATTACTATTCATAACCGATTTTTAAACGACTAGTTTGATAGGTTGTGGGGTGCTTGAACTCAGTGTTGCGTACTTCGCACGCTATCTTATTTTTCGAAGAGAAACGTATCATGGAAATTTGGGGTGTTACATTATTTTCTCCTTCAATAAATTGCATCCTCACAATTTGAAATTGTTATTCGGAAATAAAAGGTTATAAATAGAAGATACCTTTGTGGAAAACCCACATCGAAAATAGGGTTAATAAAATTTAGTCTTAATAAGAGGGAAAGGGAAATGAAGAAGTCACCACCAAATTTGGATTTTGTATAGGATAACATTGGTGGAAATTATAATTGGAGGAAAATGTAAATATTTATAGAGAGTGACTGAGGTTATAAATAAAAAACAAGTGAATGGAAAATTGAGGGTCTCAAAGCCATAAATATATGATGATTTAAAATATCGTCAGTTCAACAAAAAATAAGGTATTAAGATAACCCATTTTTGGTTTTAAGATCCTTTTCCTAATGTTTAAGAAATGTTTTATTCATATAATAAGAATAATAATACTTGAAAAGAAGAGTTCCATCCTTTAACTAATTTCTTCCACAAACTCATCTTTCACTCCAAAAGATAAGTATTCTAGATGACTTGGTCACACCTGAAGCACTAGAATCAACTTCTAGAGAATCACAGAATACACAAAAGATAAACTATATATTTACCTTGTCTTTATACATTAACCAAAACCAAAATGGTTAGTATAAGATCAGATGATCCGCAAAAAGGATAATCCTTTATAGAAATAAATACTACTCTTAATCTCTAAAATTAAACAAACATTACCCAAAGTTCAACAAATACCATTAAAAAAAATTGTCCTTAAAATTCTTCAAAATAATCCAAACTAAGTTTGAAACCCAAAATTTATAAAGATTTGATCACATAGTCTTCCACGATAAATCTTAACATTTATCTCCAAATAACATCGGCTACTATTAAAGTCACATACTTAAAAGTAATTAACCTAATCACATATTATCTATGATAGGTTATTCATTTTTCATAAATAACCCAAATCTCTATAAGTACAAAAAAACATACATTCTTCCAAAATAAAAATCGACCATTACTCCTCAAATGAAATCCTATAGTATTCTATTTTCCTTAGGCATATAGTGTTTCAAAAAGAGTGAAAGTCTTCCAAAATAACATTTATCACTTAATCACCAAATCATTTCCTATACTAAGGATAAATAATACATTCCCAAAATCAACATATTCTTGATCCATAGAATCATTTAACTAAAAAGAATTAGTTATACTAACCATGGACTTCACGTATTCCAGTGGTAGGTGATAAATCCCAGTCGCCCATTGGTTGTGGGTTTGATTCCCGCAGCTTTGTCCGACGCGACGGGTTGTCACATGGTCTATGGGTTGTCCTTTTTCAAAAACTATATAATTTTATAAAATTCCCAAAAATGAAATAAATTCCTCAAAAATAACCATAACATATTTTAACCACAAATGTTATCTCATACCTTGCATTTTCTTTCCAAAAATTAATAACATGTAATTGACTCAAATTTAAGGATCATATAAACCAAAATGGTTCTTTATAACTATATTCACAAAAGAAAAGATAATTCTTCCTCAAATAGAATTTTCACATAACAAGCTGCAGGGTTACACATACAAGAGAAAAATTCTTCCAAAGTAATCTTATCAATAAAGAGCATTAATAATTTTAAATATTTCGCCATCCACTTATTTCCACATAGGTTCTTCCTTGACTTAGAGGTTATCCTATAAAATAGGAAATTTACTTTTTTAATGCCCAGGTCCCCTACATTTAAGGCAAATGAATGTAAATGGATTCTTAGGATAATTTTTATTTTCATCCATAGTACTCTTCATTTTACCTCAATAATTCGTTACTTTATATCCTTATTTCCCACACATAAATAATTTCTTTATTCCATTGAGAATCTTTCTTGGGTGTCTCCTTCCATGTTTCCTCTATAATGGAAAATGAGCTTTCTTTTCTCAATGGTCTCCACTACCAGAGCTCTTATCATTCTCCGCCTTTCTCTTCTTTCTTGTGTTTGGGAGTTGTTTAATGTATATTTTGTTGATAATATTTTTGGAAAATTGATTCAGCATGAACACGTTATCGTTTATGCCTATCAAAATTCCATTTCATTGATCATTTACACCACCATACCCACCTTTTATATCATGTTCAATGTTACTATGACTTCCTTGTAATCTAGCCATTGACTAAAACCAGAAATCAGAGTGAGAGTAATGATAGTCATAAAATCATTTAGACACCTTATCTTTTATGCCTATCAAAATTCCATTTCATTTCTCATTTCCACCACCGTACCCACCTTGTATATCATGTTCAATGTTACTATGACTTCCTTGTAATCCATCCATTGACTAAAACTAGAAATCACAGTGAGAGTAATAATAGTCATAAAATCATTTAGAGAATATCATGACACCTTATTTTCCATCTAAAATATTATAGGATTAATCAAGGTTATTTATGCTAATCTTATATTAAAATCCTTCAAATCAGTTTGTAAAGAAAATGTGAATTATCCTTAGCATATCCCCCAAGAGTGTCGTAACCAAGAGTTCAACAAGGCCCATTGTCGTGCACCAGGATATCTCGGGTCAAGACCAAAACTCCTTATCAGAGTTTTCACTCCTAGGTACATCTCTGCCATAGCCGCCTCTTCCTACTCGCATCCAGATAGGGATGTATTTCTTGGAAAATACACAAAATCTCTACATTACCAAAATTCTAGGAAGTTATTCTATACTAATTATTAAATTTTATCGTAGGGTAATGTTCTCTAATCAGAGTTTTTCTAAATCTATTTTCCAAGGTTTGTACTAGGCTTCTTCTGATACCAACTGTAATGCCCCGACCATAGTTACTTAGAGTCAGTGCATTATTATATAACATTGGAATTATCACAAGATATCAAGTCTTGAAATACCAATTAGTTTAGTATCACTAGAGGTACTAGATAAATACATATGTTTTATATTACATTATGAAATTGAAAAACTACAACATTGTGTCTCCTTTGAAAACACTCATATCCCTTAGCCTATTCCTATAGGTCAATCATAATATACTTATTCAAATCCTGGGAAAAATAAAACATAAGAAAGGGGTGATATCAGATGATCACTACGGATAACAATATAATGGAAACTTTCATAAGAAAACAAAAACATTTAAGGCAATGTATAAGACTTAAACAAAAGCCTTTTAAACTTAAAATTCAGCATAATATTGAAAAGATTAATCAAATAATTCCATTTACTTATTCAAATGGATATTCTACTAGTTGAATAATCACATGTAATATCAATAACTAATTTCATAATGATGGAATGCATAATGCCAGACATCATAACCACATAGTCAAGGCCTCATGCCAATAATCCAAATAAATATTGTGTCAAGGCCTTGTTCCTAGACGCTATTTTGTCTTATGAGACCTATCGATGCATCGAGAATCTATAGCAGGCTCCACCTGTCACTTACTAAGTCTAATGTATTCCTCATATGAAAATTTTGGAAGATAGTCTAAACATTCGTATTAAAACTAGAATACGAAATGTCAATATTTTAACCACAAACCATGAATGGTATAAAAATAGAACATCAAAAGTCAAACATAACTAATTCAATACAATATAGAATATTGTATTATAATAAATTAACTTCAATCAAGAATAATGAAGGATATTGACATAGATGAAAATAATCAGTAAAACTATTTGAGAGAAATATCCATTTTTATTAAAAACATTTAAAAGTATCACTTTTTATCAAGAATACGTTTAAATGATATTTTTGAATCAAAGTGTCCCATACCACTTTGAAACTCCTAAAATAAATTTTAATTTTAAAACATTCATATCCATATAAATAAATCCTTGAAACCATTTTAAAAAAAAGGACATTAATGAGAAATATTTAGAAGAATAAATCTTTAAAAAATTTAAAATGATATTTTAGTTATAATTCCTAACCAAATGAGACATGCTTGAATAAAAATAATTGATGTAATAAAAACCTTATAATATCATTATAATTAAGGTATTCATGATATACTATGTCAAAGTATAGTATATACACCATATAAAAGTGAATTGGAGCATAACAATAAAGAATTATCAATGGAATGTAAATTTAGATGAAATCACTTATAAAGACCACATCCTTAGGTTAAGTATAAATAAATGACATAATTATGTGTGAAAAATATAAATACACTCAATATAATTGGATATTTAGTGTAAATCAATTAGAGGACCTTCACACATATTCTTGTAAAAGCAACAATAATGACTTGGATGTTTAACTTGATGAATGGAAATTGAGTTAAGATTGCTCTTATCAAGTTCATATTGATGACTTGAGAATTTATAAATGGAGTGATTATGTGTATCAAAATTATATCCACAAAAAGGGGAGTGGAAATTACTACATAAGTAAATAAATAGTGATTTCACACATAATATTGGAGTAAAATAATCAATGAAGTTTGCATAGAACCCAATGAGTGGAAATCAAAATTAGAAATTCCCTTATCGAATTGTTAAGTTACGAAACATACGTCTCATAAAAGAAGGATCATACAATTAAGATGTAAATACCCATAAATTAAATTATATTACACAAATAATACAATCATGGGCAGTACATACACTACACAAAAGGAAATAGTGGCAATATAGCATGAATCTCACGGGAGTAAGAAGTGAAATGAAAACCACTTACCTTGTACTTTTCCTTTGTAAAGGGTTTGTTAACCTCCTGTATAATAATTAAATAATTGTTATTAAATTATAAAATAAAAAAATCCCTAAATATGATATCATATATGATCTTCTAATATTTCTTTGTTAATAATATTTCAGTAGAATCATTGTTTCGGGTGTTAACTGATTTATTTTCCTTTATATGTTTTGTTACATAAGTCATGTTTGTTATGGATAGGATTTATTTGATTCATATCCAGAATTATATCAAGTTCTTAAACATTATATTTAATCATAAAATGAAAATTATTCTTGAATGGTTACGATGGGGAATGAATCTCATCGCGTTCGTGGAGACGACAATCCCCAAGTACGCACGAGCAACAATATCATTCTATTGATGGTGAAATATTATGTAATTGGATGGTATATCATATATAAAGAATAATTAACATGTTATATTTATTATTTATGTCAATTATACTAATTATTATACCCATCCAAATAATGAAGTGTTGAATAACAAACTACACCATGACGTGGAGATGGTAAGTCGTACGTACGCATGTATGGTGACTTTCTCATTCATAGGATGGATAGAATAATGAATATTGTTATAACATATTTATAATAACATCACAATAAGTATAAGGTACTAGAGATATTATTTGGGTATGGAAACAACAAAGAAAGAGGAAGTGGAAGAAGAAAATAACTTTGAAAGAGGTGATGAAATCATTACCTCTTCTTCATGTGCTTCCTTTTGATTTGATCAAAAGGACTCCTTGGGTTGTCTTTTTTGATCAAAGTAAGGACTCTAGGATGATGTGAGGGTAGTTAGGAGGATATTTGATAAGGTATTGGCTGAGCTAAATGGAATTGGTGGTGTGATTTTGAGAGAAGTGTAAGTGCCCGTTTATAAGAGAGGTGAGGTTCACTTTAGGAAAAGCTTGAAATATCAATTTATTATAAAATTGTATTCAATTTATAATGGTTATAAAAGAATTTATTTCAAGGATAAGGTAGTTATGGGTCGAAAAACTCTCAACCAATAGGTTTTAGATAGGTTTAGGTTACCATATTAACCTTATCTTTCATATTTAACTCTTAGTTAAATCGTTTAACTTTTACCATGCATTCTTGTATTATTATAATAAATGGTTAATAAACTTACTATAAAAAGTCAAGAGAACCCTAAGTGGTTCATTAATGACATATTTATCATTATATGAGTCCTTTTTCCGAACCTTAGATTTTTATTAATATTATATCATTTAATAATATAATATTTGTTTTGAAAACTCATTTATGTCAATTTTGATACTATTTAGTATTTAGTTTTTGTGAAAGTCATAAAAACTTGATTACTTCAAAAAAAATTAAATCAATACTAACATGTCATATTAACCTAGAAAATTAGTTTAATTCATCAAAAGTCTCAATTTACAATTATTTGGATATTTATAATATCAATTATTTTAATCCTTCAATAAAAAGGTAATTACTGCATCATCATTATGTCATAAATAAATTTAATTATTTAATGTCTAAAATTATAAATAAAATACCATTATGTATGAAATATTTTTTTTTCTAATGAATATTTATAGTCTAATTTATCTTATGTATAACCCTATATTAAAAATGTTTTAGTTATGAAACATTGAATTTAAAAATTTTAACTCTTCTTTAAATAAAATAAAAATAAATATCCAAATCTAATTAAAGTAGATCAAAGAGGATCATATTTTATTCCTGAGGTTTATTTTGGTCAAAAAACACTTATCCAATATAATTAGAACATGTGTTAGGGTAATTATAATATCATTTTTACCTTTAATTTCCCTATTTACTTTTAATCGTGGTAAATAAAATTCAAAAGTTATTATTCCCCAAAAAATTATTTTCATCCTATTGAACCAAATTTTACTTACTTATGTCTACTATTTCTCTCATATTTTTGAAATTCAATTCACAGAATTTGTAAAATTACGTTTTATGCCAATTTGAAAATGTGCCTAGAAGGTGGGTAAAAGACTTTAAAATTTTCAATAAAATTTTATACATCTAATTTTAATATAAAATGACTCTAATGAATTAAATTGAACTTATATAGGTATTATGTATCTATTTTGACCTAAATATATATTTAAATTAAATAAATAATTATTTAAATAAAAAGTAGGTTTTAAACAATAACGTAGTGTTTTTCACTATTCATCAAAAATTGAATGTTTTCAGAAAAATACCAAAAATTCACCCTAAAATAATTTTGATATTCCAAATTCAAAAATGATTTTTATTTTAACAAATTAAAAACATATAGGTTTTATTAATTAATTTTTAAAAAAATTCCCGTTTTCAAAACCAAAAGGCGGGTTTTTGAGAAGTAAAAACTATCAAAACATTGATATGTGTTTATGTCCAATATAAATGTAAAATTACTTCCAATGAAAAAAATTGGATTAAATGATAAAAATATAATTTAATTATACTTCAAAACCATTCAAATTTATAATTTAACACTATTAATTATTTTGATTAAAAAAGTTGTTTTCAATTAAAATTTATCGTTTTTCCCTATTTATCAAAATGTGAAAGTTATCAGAAAAGAACCGAAAATTTATCAAAAATAATATTTTATGACTCTCTTATAAATAAGAAGTTTATTTTATCAAATTAAATATATAAAAGTGTAAAATATTGGATTTAAATAGGGTTTCCCATTAAAAGGCAGAAAAAATGCATTTTTTTTAAAAATAATTCTTTTATCTGAAAAATTGAATTTTTCCTTATATTATGTCTAAGAAACACAAAAGATGAATGTTAAAATTTTATGGTATATATATATAATTCAAAATTTGATTATTAATATTAATAACCTCTTTTTAAATGGCTAGTTTGATAGGTCGTGGTGTGCTTGAACTCGATGTTGCGTACTTTGCATGATATCGTATTATTCAATGAAAAACTTATCATGGAATCCTGAGGTTTTACAGCAGATGAATCACACAATTTAAAAATAATTTAGTTAAAAAATTATTGGTTTTAAGTTTAAATATAAATATACAACACTGCTCAATTTTCAATATAGTTTCCTTGAAGATGCCTGTAGTAGGAAGTGGATACGGGTATGGAGAGGGTGTTGAGAAAAGTTCATCTGGTGGTGATTAATGTTTTATTTCGATTCAAAGATAATGTAAAACTAAACTTATAACAAACTAACACTAATTTAGTGATTCAGAATCCATGTTTTGGTTTCTGGGAGGGATATTTGTATTTACCTAACATTTTAGAATAGCCTATTTCATAGTGATTATGTAATTTCTAGAATATTAAGGGAATGTGTAAACTTTGAATGTTATGATATAGTTATTCAAGAATTTTTAAATTAATGTTGATATTTTTTTTAATGGTGCTAAATTTCTTTGGGTGATGGTTTATATGTATTGTTTATACTGTCCATTTTTTGTTGTTTTCTTCTAGGGTTGAGTGCTTTTCTGATGCAGTAGATACTAAAAATGCAATTTTTTCTTGAAAAATGGCATATAGATGTATTTTAGACCACTTATAATATTATATATTATTATTTATTAGTATTTTAAACCACCTCTATATAATTATTATTTTTTTACAACGGTTAAAAACACCGCTATATAAATTCATTTTTATTTAGTGGTTGTTTTTTTGTTTTTTCGACGGTTTTCTAGTAAACAATTTTTGGATATGGTGGAGGATTAAACCGTCACGAAATCTTTAAAAAATAGCCAAAAACACCCATAAAATGAAAAAACAATGCTAAATGTATGTTCTACAATGATTACTAGAAAGCACCACTAAATGGAAAAAATAACCACATGTTGGATGCCAACGCTAACTTTAGCAATGGTTTTTTGAAATCATCACAGAAACAGTTGGTCGCGGTTTAAACAGAAAAAATATGTGATTTTATTATAGTGTCATAAGAATATAAAATCATAATAATATCTTCAGAAACATACATTTATCCTAGAATTACTTAAAAAGGATAATTCCAAAATTCTATTTGGAGTGAATTATATCTAGTTAACTTTATCATCTCTTAAGAGTTTTTTAACTCTTCCATCTCTAAGGGGTTTCATAACTTCTTCATTATTACCCAATGATTAAGAGGTCTATATAATTATGATTTTTCCAATCATATAATAGAAACCATACATATATGTTCCAGAATAACATAAAAAAATTATTATATCATCATATTATAACCCATGGAAAATAAATAGGTTTCATAAACATCTCATCATCACATAATCATAATCCGTCTAGAGAAAGGAATTGGATGGTGTCATAAGATCATTTATCATATCATCATAGATTAATTAAACCATGGGAAAAAATGAGTTTCATTAAATCATCCTAAAATAATCATCATCAAAATTCATCAATAAAATTTCATGAAATCGTAAGAGAATATCCCAATTGAAACAAAACAATTCTTAATGGATGCCGACATAGATAACAAAACTATTTTATAAAATAATTTAAATTATTATTTGAGAATCAAGAGAAAACAACCCTTTTCTTTTCATAACATAAAAATAACATAAATTCCTAGAATATTGAGGAAAATATTTTCTTTGAAAAAAACATGAAAACTTTTAGAGGAATATTAAAATAAAATAGAATTCATAGTGGGAGGAAAGCTGATAGTGTGGTAAGCACTAAAACAAATACACCTTTCACATTTTCGGTAAGAATTAAAAACATAACTCATTTGGGAAAAATTACTAGAGGATACCGTTTAAAAATTTTAAAGAAATAAAAAATTAGTTTAAAATTAATTTAAAAAATAATTGTATCATAGTAAAAACATTCTTTGAAATAATTTTAAATAACATGGATATAGTTGAGAAATATTCCCAAACCAAAGGATAAATAATATAATTTTTTATTAAAAAAAATTTATCAACTAATTTAAGTACCCAATAGAAGAAAATGTAATAAAAACATGAAAAAAACATAAATAACTAGAGAAAAATAAAATGGATGAGGTTTAATGGATAAGGATCATATAATTTCTCTCAATGGAAATATAATATAGATAATCCTAAAAAATAGATTATAACTTAAATCCATTACCACTTCGGTAACTTTTAAATCATAACCCCTTGGATAAAATAATGTGAATTATAAATTTAAATTACATTATTTAAGAATAATTCATGATATAAAATTTCAAAGTGGAAACATATATACCTCATAAACAAAAATAGGTTCATAATATGAAACATGTATCAAAAAAAATATTGAGATGAATAACCATTATAGTTTTGGTAATATTCGAATAAAAACATCATAAAAGATATGATGGGAGTTTTTTTATTTTTTTTATTTTTATTTTTAATATTACAATCCCTCTCAATATTTTATATCAAATATTTTTTCTGGAAATCATTTTAAATATCTCATGGTATTTTTATTATATTTTTATTTATACTGAATGAAATTTTATAAATCCTATTTCATATGAAAGATAAAAAAATTATTTACATTTTATTCAACTATGAAAAATCAAAATTAAATCTATAAATTTTCACACTTTTGTTCAAAACTGCCCACATGATTTTGTTTATATAAAAAACTTTTCAGTTTAAATTTTTCTTTATTTATTATATTATAACTTTATTTATATAGCTCAAATTTTCACAAAAATTGTTTCTTTGGATAGATAATAAATTTATTTAAATTTAATTAAACTAATTGGATGGATGAGATTATTGTTTTATTGCTTTAAAAATTTCTTAAATTATTTGTTATAGTTATGGAATTCTATAATTTCTAGAAATGAATATCTTTTGTTTTTCATTGATAACTCTAGAGATAGACATCAGAAGCACACAAAATTTTTTGAGTTGGAAATATAATAATCTAATATACATTTAATTAAATATAATGAATAGATGAAATTATTGTTTAGATACTCAAAAAAATTCATGAGTTTTGTAATTGTCTGGTGAATTTTTATGCCCTTATAAATTTATATTTTCCATTTTTCCGGTCATATATTGCACTATATAAGTCGGATTGAAGTGTTGTTTGATCTATTGGAAAATATAAATTTTATCTAAATTTATGTCAACTACATAAAATAATAATTCTTATTTTTATTTAATCAAAAAAAAAATCGAAGTATGAGATGTCAATCTATACAGGTTTTCAGTCTCTTTTTCAAACCCACGGTGAACCCTTTTCACAAACCTACCACATGGATTGATTGTACCTACCATGAAATATTTATTTTGAAAGTGACCATGTGTTTTAAAAGTAACCGCATGTTTTTTTAAATGTGAACATGTTTTTATCAAGTTATTGTGTATTATTCAAGTGACCACGTTCTTTGTTTTGCAAGTAAATCTGTGTTTTTCAAGTGACTACATATATGTGTTTCTAAACCTACCACAAGGTGTGTCTCTAACATACTACCTAGAAGCTACCACATATATTCCCAACCTTCCATGGTAAATATACTAACCATATGAGGATTTTTTTCCACCATAGATTCATGCTGTGACCTGATGTTTTTTGTTTGGAACTTTAGCTGCTTCAAGTTACTCTTGAATATACCAACTTGAACCATGGATAGTGCATGAAGCTCTGCATGCAGATTATATCACCACATATTCCAATTTAATTTCTTCAAAATCCAAATGCACATGAATAGGTTGAAGCTGCCAAATAGAATCATGGTCACTAAAGATATTTCATGATGAAATATCAAGTGACTTCATGATGAAATATTATGTCTACCTCACGGTCAGTATAGTTACCTCAAAATATAATTTTTTCACACAATAAGTATAGCTACCACACACTATTCAAATCCAGTATAGTGATTGAACATTATCAAGTAAGTACATGTTATAATATTCTCATGGTTAGTATATTAACCACAAGACCACTTGGCACACAAAGTTAGTTCTTACTTTATTTTTTTTATTATCTTGTAATTTTTTTCATGCATTTTGTCTTAATATTTTATAATATGATTAACTGTGTTCTTATTTTTATTATTTTAATTATTATATTTATTTCTAAAATCCATATATATTATATAAAATCCATACGAAGTATTTTTATATTATTTTAATCAATTTTAAAATATAATTTTATTTATTATTTATTCTTGCGTATACATATAGCATATATTTCCAATATTTATGTTTTAATATTTTGAGTTTATTTCTTTAAGTTATTATTATCTAAATTAATATTTTGTGACAAGGAATTATTCAAAATTATTTTTTCATCATTAAATATAGTATAATTAATTTTTTGAATAATTATGCACTGTATTAAATTAAAAAGTTTTTATTTTAAATTTAAATTTAAACTATCTAGTTACATTAGTATTTTCATGGAATTAGTTTTACCTATTATTAGAGAAACTATTTTAATTATTTAATGAGAAATTCAAATTGGTTGAAATTAGTCTTCAAGTTTTAAATTCAAACTATTTTTATTACAATTTTTATAGAATGATAATTTTCTATCTTCTAGATAATTATAAAGTTTGAATTTTAATTTCTTTACCTGTTTGGGGATTTACTTGTTAGTTTTTACAGTTTATATTTTAATGATTTGGGATATATTCAATAGATACACACATATGAGTTATAAAAACATGAAACTTTTTAGAATCGATGTTTTATGTTGAACTTTTAGGTGTTGTATAAACCAATTCCCATGTGATCAATTATTTATACTATTATATGATCTTTCAAGTGCTGAACAAAAACTTCTATGGATTCTACTACCTTTATGAGAAAATAAATCCAATCACACACTCAAGAACCAGTACCTGTGTTTTATTATTCTTCTATCTATTTCATTCTATTTTCATGAGTATGTAACACTTCTTCCCATATCTCTTTGACATTAACTTTGTATTTATGCTTTTACATACAAAATAATTTTTATTCCTTGGGTTGTGACTCCCAAATTATAAATTTAGTATAGTCTGGGTTGTGCATCCTAGTATATAAATTAAAGGTTTTAATTGGGTTGTGATTCCCCATAAAAAAGTTAGGTGTATTTTCTAATACTTCATTTATAGAAATTAATATGTAATTGGGTTATGATTCCACTTAAAAATAATGTAGTGCACAACAAATATCTCACCAATTAGAGAGGTATAATAGTGGACTAGATCTAATTTGGACTGAATCCCTATAGAAATCCATGTGTTCTTTCATTTATTTTCCACTACTATTTAACTTTGTTAACTAATTTTGATAATTAATTTAGTTAATTAATATATTTTATTTAAAAATTGAATCTCATCTATTCACACCCTCTAAGTTATCTTTCATCACTTTATCGGACCTAACAATTGGTATCATAGCATGACCCTTTTAAGAATTTTCAGTTTAGATGTATTATTTATTTATTGATACAAAAAATTGGTGTCAGAGGTTGAACCTTTTATAATTATTTATGCCTTTCATTTATATTTTATTATTATAGTCTTTTTTTTAAAATATAATTATAATAACAAGATATATAAGATGAATGGAATGAATGTAAATTATGCATAGATTTCTCAAAAAACCCCTCACTTTGATGAAAATGGCTATATCTTATGTAAATCCATAATATAGGCATGCCTTAATATTTTAATCATAGAACATTGGTAAATCCTAAAAAAACTATAAAAACTACCAAAAGATGACCCTGATAATCTTATAGAAAATTATACTACCAAATATGTTTTAAATTATAATGTTTTGAATAATTTATTTTGTGTTATTAATATAAGTGTGTCTATTCATGTGTCAGAAAGTAAGAAAGATTATGAAATCTGTAAGATTCTATAAGTTACTCACCTTCTATCAAACAAATTTATTTGAACTAATCTTGTAATGCTTTGAGATGAGAACCAAGACTTCAACAAGGATAGAGAAGAAACTATTGACCAAAATTTCTACTAATTCATGAGTTTTTTGAATTGAATGAACTCCCTTAGGGAAACAATGGAGAATATAGTACTAGGTTAATGAGTACTTAGAGAAATACCAAAAAAATATAACACAAAGAAGGCTACCATTGATGAAAGCATGAACTTAAAAGAGAATACTCTTGATGAATTGATTGGATCACTGCTTCAGTATGAACCGGAATTCAAGAACATCACCGAAGAAGAGGCAAAAAATAAAAGGTGTAGTATTTAAATATATAAATTAAGTTTTTACTAATTCTTGGGATTATGAACAACATGGTAGTGAAAAAATAATATATGTCTTCTATTTTTATTGTAGTATACAAATTAATGAAAAAAATTATTCAATAATCATTTGATAAGAATCACTCAAAAGGAAAAATTAAAGAGAGATAAACAAAATGAAGTATTAATTATAATGCTTCATATGTTACTTGTTTTTAGTTTAGTAATAAATATAATATCAATCTTGACTATCCAAAACAAAATAATAAAAAAAGGAAGGATAAAATTAAATTGAAAACTAGTTGGAGTTTTACTGAAGAATCAAATTCTAGTGAAAACTCTCAAATGAGAAGGAATCAACTAACTTATGCTTCATGGCCTCTCTGAATGAGGCTATTGATTCTAGATTTTATTTTTATTATTCTAATTCTTATTATGATTATAAAAATCACAAATTTTTATGAGTTAAATGAATAAATTGAAATATTGATAAAATCTGTTTTCAAAGATGATTATTTATATAATAATATTAAATAAAATAATGAGAAACCTTTAAATGAAAATAACATTATTTTATAAAAGAATGAAAAAATTAAGGAATACTATTTTTTATTCTCATTCTAATGTATATTATGATTTGGAATCAGCTTAGAATTTTAATGAAATTTTAAAAAAGAAGTTTAAATCCTTAAGTAATGTTTTCCTTCTTTTAGTAAAGATCATGAAAAATATCATAAGAGATTTAATATTAATAAAATAATTAAAAATAAAGATAGTATTGGTTATGATAATAGATCTCCTAAAATGAATCAAAATAATTTTTTGAAAAGGAAAAATGTTGTACTTCTACATTTACATGTTTTCAATGTGACATGAAAGGTCATTATGAAAATGATTATTCTCATATATTCAAATAGTCTTTGGAATTTATAAAGACCCATATTTATGAATCCTTTTTATCTTGATTACTATACAGTACTTTTTTAAACTTTGTGGGGGCACCTAAAAATTGTTCTACTAATCTAATTGGACCCAAAGTATCTTGGGTAACAAAATTTATAATTAATTATTTTTGTAGGGTAAATAACCTAGATATATCATGAACAAAAAATGATACATGGAAAGTGGATTCTCTAGAAATATGAATAGATACACATCAAATTTTATCACTTACAAAAAAATATGATGGAGGCACTGTTACATTTTGAGATGACTCTAAAGGCAATGTAAAAGGTTTCAATAAAGTTGGAATTTATAATTATACTTTTATTTTTAAAGTTTCATATGTTAAAAGATTAAAATATAACTTAATTAGTGTATCTAAACTATATGATGATGGAATGTAAGTCAAATTTGAAAATTATAAGTGTTTATTTTTTAGATATGATTCTTTATTATTCTTTTCTAATCAAAAGTAAAATATTTATATTATTGTTTTTTCTCAACTAATAGTTAAATATATTATGTGTTTGAATACTATATAGAGTGATTCATTCTTTGGTATCAAATATTAGGTAATTATAATTTCAAAATGTTACATAATCTCTCTAAAAATGATAATGTTCTATAGTTACATACTATGAAGAAAGAAAAACTTCATGTTTGTGATACTTTCAAGGAAAGAAAAAAATATAAATATTCATCTAGACCTATCAATTAGATAAGTACTAATAGACCTTTATAGTTAGAACATATTGAACTATTTGGTCTTGATAATTTCTATCCTTATTGGAAATAAATATACTTTATTTATTATTGATTATTATAAAATATTTATATGGTTTTATTTTCTTACACCTAAAAAATAAAATTAATCTAGATTTAATAATTTTTTTAATTTCATATAAAATGAAAAGGGTTGTATGATTTTTTATATTTGTAGTGGTAAAAGAGGTAAATTTCATAATTTATAATTTAAAAAAGTTTGTGAAAAGAATGGTTATTTTTATAATTCGTTTTCTCTTAAAACACTAGAAAAATGTTGTTGAATAAAAGAAAAATAGAGCTCTTATTGAAATGGACATAAATATGTTAAGTGAATATAATTTTCAAAGATAGTTTTTGGATGAAGCCATTTTTTATAATTGTTATATTTAAAATATAACTCTTGTTATAACTTTGTTTAAGAATACTTTTTATGAACAGTTTAAAGGTAAAAATCATAAATTCAGTTATTTTAGAGTTTTTGGTTGTATAGTTTTTATTTTGAATTCGAAGGATAATTTAGATAAATTTTATTCTAAAAGAGATGAAGCTATTTTTATTGGTTATTAAAATAATGGTAAATATTTTATAGTTAATAATAAAAGAAGTATAGTTTTTGAAGAATCTATTTATGTTATTTTTGATGAAAATAATGTAAAATAGAATTAAAAATCTTATGTTTCTTATGATGAGTTTTGAGATTTTATCTTCGGTGAAGGAAAACCTCAAGACAAGTATGAATCAATTGAGGAAGAGAATACTACTTATAAGCCTAATCAAATATCATGAAAGATTCATAGAGATCATCATGTTGAAAATATTATTGCTAATGTTTATTCTCATATTAAGACTAGAAATCTATTTTAAAATTTTGTGAAAATTATGCTTTTGTTTTTAATTTTGTTTCTAATAATTTTGTTAACACTTTAAATTATTTGAATTGGATTATTTATATACATTAAGATATTAATAAATTTTATATAAATCATTTTTGTTCATTAGTTGAATGACATTTAGATAATAATGTTATTAGAACTAAATGTATTTATAAAAATATGATAGATAAATATGGATAAGTTGTTAAGAATAAATATATACTTGTTTCTCAAGGTTATTGTCAAGAAGAAGGTATAGATTTGGATGAATATTTTTCACATTTTTATATACTTGAATTGATCCTAATTTCTTTAGACTTTTATAATTTTAAACATTTTAATTTATTTCAAATGGATGTAAAATTTTAATTTTTAAATGGTTTTATTTATGAAAAGGTTTATGTTTCTCAACCCCATAGTTTTGAAAATGAAAAATTTACTAATCATATTTTTAAGTTATCAAAATATTTATATGATCTTAAAAAAGAACCTCATGATTGGTATGAGAAACTGAAATTATTTTTATTGAAAAATGAATTTTCTGAAGGTAAAGTAGATCTTAATTCTTTTATCAGAATTATTTCAAATGATATTTTAATTATTCAAATTTATGTAGGTGATATTGTTTTTGGTTCTTCAAATGATTTTCTTTGTAAAGAGTTTTAAAATTTTATGTAAAATGATTTTGAAATGTGTATTATGTGATAAATAAAATTATTTCTTGGACTTCAAATTTTTTAAATAAATGATGGAATATTATTTAATAAATCAAAATATGAAAAATATTTAGTCAAAAGATTTAGTATTGATTCTTGTTAAACTTTTAAAATACCTATGATTGATAGTTTTAAATTAAATTATGATGTTTCTCAAAAATATTTTGATTATAAATTATTTAAATTCATTGTTTAAATTTTATTGTATGTAGATGTCTCTAAACATGATATAATGTTTAGATTCTATTTATGTGCTAGATTTCAATCTGATCCTAAGAAATCTCGCTTAAAGTCTGTTACATATACTATTATATATGTTAAAGGAACTAATAATTGTGAATTATTTTATTCTATAAAAAATTATTTTGAGTTTATTAGTTACTCTTACTATGATTTTGGTGGATGTCAACTTGATAAAAAAATCACTTTTGGTATGTGTTACTTTCTCAGAAAAAAATTAATTTAATTGAGCTCAATAAATAAAAACTTTTTTTCTTTTTCAACTACTGAAAGTGATTATATATCTCTTTCATTTTATTGCTCTCAATATTTATAGATTAATAAAACTTTGTTCAACTGTGGTTCTACTTTAAAAAAATTCTATTTATTGTGATTATTCTTTTTCTATTAGAAATTTAGTTTAATGATTTTATATATTCTTTCTTAACTTACCTTAATATGAATTTATTAGGGCAGGTTTAGTTTTAAAACTGTAGTTATTCACTTATATTTTGAAAATACTTTTATATTTCTTAATATTGTCTTTTTGAAAAATTTCAAAAAGGGGTATAATTTTATAAAATATTATTTCGGTTTTTTATTTTATAAAAGGAGGATTATTTTATGACTTTGTTTTCATTTTTTTATTTTTTATTTTTTGAATTTTATAATCCCTCTCAATATTTTATGTTAGTTTTTTTTCTTGTGGAAATTAGTTTTTAATAGATCACTATATTTTTATTATATATTGATCTATAGTGGATAAAAATTTATAACTCATATTTCATATTAAATATAGGAAACTTATTTACATTATATTCAACTATGAAAAAGTATAATTATGAATCTAAGTGTCCATGATTTTGTTCTGACCTTATATAATGCTTTTGGTTTTACAATTTATTTTCAATTTAATGTTTTCTTTAGTTATTTTATAATAACTTGAGTTATATAGCTCAAATATTCATAAAAATATTTATTTGGATAGATAATACATTTATTTAAATTTCATTAAACTATGTATAAGTATGAAATAATTGTTTTAGTTATATAAAAAATTCCCAAAGTCATTGTTATAGTTATGGAATTCTATAATCTATAGAATTGAATATCTTTTTTTCATTGATAATTGTGGAGATATACCTCATAATTACACATGGTTTGTTGAGTTTGAACCCTAATAAGTTTATATATAGATAACTAAACTTAATTAAAGTCTTAAATTTTTATTTAGATACTCAATTTTTTTCCTATGTTTTCAAAATTCTCAATGATTTGTTTTTTTATTTTTTAGTTTATATTTTCCATAGTTTTTCCATCATATATTACATTATATATGTCAGATTGAAGTATTTTTGAATATGTTATAAGAATATAGATTTTATTTAAATTTAATTCAACTACATAGAATTCAAATTCTACTTTTTAGTGACTCTAAAAATAGGTTGAATCTTATATGTCAAGTTGTACAGGTTTTCAGTTTCTCTTTTTTAAATGAACCGTGAACACTTTTCACAATCCTACTGCATGACTTATGTGTACCTACCGTGAAATATTTGTTTTTCAAGTGAATGCGTGTTTTTAAAGTGATCACATTCTTTTTTTCAAGTGACTGTTTTTTAGTGACCATGTGTTTTGTAAGTAAAAACATGCATTGTTTTGCAAGTGACCATGTGTTTTGAAGGTGACATAATAGTTTTGTTTCTGAACATGCCGAAAGGTGTATCTCTAATATAATTCATAGAGGATACAACATATTTTCCCAAAATTCCATGGTAAATCTAATATCTTCATGAATATTTTTTAATCCACCATAGAGGCATCTTACAGCCCACCATTATTGTTTGGAACTTCAGCTGTTGTAAGTTACACTTAAAAATACCAACCTGAACTAGGGATAGAATGTGAAGTTGGGAATGTAGGGTCTCTCACCATGTATTCTAATATATTTTTTTAGAAAAAAAAATTCATGAATTTTTTAAAGCTACCGTAGATAATCACAGTCACTAAAGCTACCACACGATTAAATATCAAGTGAACGTATGATGAAATATCAAGTGACCTCATTATGAAATATCAAATGACCGCACATTATGACTACCCAAAGGTCAGTATAGTTTTTTAATGATATAATTTATTCACATGGTAAGTATAGCTACCACACACTATTCATGGTCAATATAGTGACCACACATTATCAAGTGACCATATGTTATAATATTATCAGGCTTACTATACGGACCACAAGACCACTTGGCGTGCAAGTTCAGTTCTTACTTTATTTAATTTTTACTAAAATCTGTAATTTTTAAAATGTTCTATTTTTTCATTTTTGATAATATGATTAACTACATGATTATTTTAATTGTTTTATCTATTAAATTGATTTTTAAAATATAAATATATTATATAAAATCCATGCGAAGTGTTGTTATAATATTCCAATTAGTTTTTAAATATAATTTTATTTATTTTTTATTCGTGTGTATACATCAAGAATATATTTTCAATATTTAAATTTTAATATTTTGAGTTGATTTTTTTTTATTTTCTAAATTAATATTTAGTAACATGTAAATTATTCAAACTTTTTATGGTATTAATAATAGTATAATTAATTTTTTCAATAATTTCACACTTCAATAAATTAAAAATATTTTCTTTGAAATTTGAATTTAAACGATCAAATTATCGTATTATTTTTATGGAATTGCTTCGACATGTTATTATGGGAATTATTTTAATTATTTAATAGTTAATTAAAATTGGTTTGAAATAGACTTTATGTTTTAAATTCAAATTATTTTTATTACAATTATTCTGGAATGTTAATTTTCTCTCCCTTGGATACTTAGGAAGTTTTAATTTTAATTTCATTTCCCAGATAGAGATTGGATTGTTAGTTTTTACAGAATATATTTAAAGGCTTCAAGATGTATTCAAAGGATATACAAATAAAATTTATGAGAACATGAACCTTTTGAGAACCAAAGATTTACATTGAACTTTGAAGTGTTTTACAAACAAAGTCTCGTGCAGTCAATTATTTCTGTTATTGGATGATTTTTCAAGAGATGAATAAAAACTTCTAAAAATTCTATCACCTTGAAGAGACAATCAAAATGATTAAATACTCAATAAAAACTACTTTTTTATTATTCCTATATTTATTTATTTTTAATTTTATTTAGTCTCTAAAACTTCTTCCCATTACTCATGTGCTTTTACTTTCTCTTTATTCTTTTACATACAAAATAATTTTCTTTCTTTAGGTTGTAACTCCCATATTCTAAAGTTAAGACCATTAGGGTTATGAATCCTAGTATCTAAAGTTATAGTTTAATTAGGTTTTGACTCCCCACACAAAATTAGGGTGTATTTTGGTTATACTTACCCTATAAAATGTAGGTTTTGATTGGTTTAGGATTCCCATTTAAAACTCTTATAGTACACAACATATCTCTCATTGAGTAGAGAGGTATAAGACTGGACTAGGTCTAATTTGGATTGAACCACTATAAAAATACCTATGTTCCTTATTTTTTTTCTAATAATTAACTCTATTAATTAATTTAGATAAAAAAAATATATTTTCTTTAAATTTTTAATCTTGTTTATTCACCCCCATTTATACCATTTGTCATCACCTTATCCGACTTAATAATATATAACCTCAAATATATTTGTAAATAACAATAATTTTCATGAAAATAATTTTATAAGACATCCATGGGTATTATATACACCACACAAAAGAAATAAGTAGTGTATATGACAAATGTATTATTGAAATAAAATAGAGATGAGAAATTCTTACCTAAATTCTTGCCTTGATTCATTCTAATTTAAACCTCCTATATAATTAATATTGATTTATTATAAATAAATTATATAATCATATTAATATATATATATATATATATTATATAATTCAATTATAATTTCCAATTAAACATTTATTAATAATTCATCATTAAAATCAAAATTTTGATAAAAATTGGTTTTTTCTTCATGCATGTTTCAGTATGACGGTTACATTCCTTTGGTCATGGTTTCATCATATTAATAATAATAATAATATTTTAATAATCATCCTATTTATTCTTTATATACACTTTTATAATCATCCAAATAATGTGGTGATGAAAAATGAATTACATTACTTTGTGGAGAAGTTTGTTCATACATACACATTAATGATGTTTACACTTTTAGATGGATTGAATGAAGGAAAGTTAAATAATAATTCACCTATTTATAATCATAATTATACCTTAAATACCATATATATTCATTAAATATATCCTTATTATGATCCATTTAATGTGGAAATGAAAAACATGTCATATCGCTTTGTAGAGGTGGCAATCCACACGTACGCACAAACGACGTCATCATTTTCCAAAAGATGGTAAGATAAGGAGGTAGATAATATATTATAATTCCATATGAATAATTATTTAATAAATATAATATATAAATACTAAATCTATCATAATAACCATCCATGAATGGTGGTGATGGAAAATGAAATACACCACTTCGTGGAGATGGTAGTCTGTATGTATGCATGAGCAGTGGTTTCATTTTCCATTGGATGGAAAAAAGATGAAATAAGGTTTTTAAATGAAAATAATAAAATTTAAATATATTTTATATATTTATTTTATTATATAAACATTATTATATAATATTTATATGACGTGGAAGAAAAAATAAACATGGAAACACTCAGTTAATAGTTTTACCTATACTTTGGAAAACCTCCTTTGACTTATACCTTAAGTCTTTAACGGTTCATATTATAGTGATAAAAAAGTATTATTTGATGTGTTAATGGAACTTATTAATGTATTTGGGTTGGAATTTTTTAAAATAAAGTGTTCAAAATGCGTAAATAAGTGAGAGGATAAGGTTCCCTTTGTAAGTGAGGTGGGTGGAAAATTTATAAATACTTAAAACTTTAATTTATAATATGTGTCTAACTAAAGTAAAATGGATTGAAAGTTACTTAGATTAAAATATTATGAGTATAATATTAATTTATAATCAACCAATTTAGTGGAAGATAAATATACCTAAAAGGATATAATTAACTTTAATCATCATCGATCAAATTTACTATAAGAAATGAATTTAATTTTTTATAATAAGACAAGTAAACTTATCATTTCTTATATATTTATTAAACCATGTATTTATTATAAAACTCATCATTTAAATAGGTTTCAAAAAAAGATACATTTATTCTAAGTGATATTTTCCACATAGGGATCTATATATTTATCTTCTTCTTTATTGAGTTTGATGAATTATTTTACCATTGAGACAAAGAATGTGAGAAAATAAACTTACTTGATTTCATTCCACAATTTCATAATTTGTTTGTGTTTCAAGTAGTTTTCTTCTTATACTTCATGATAAATATCAATGGTTAATTTTTCATGCCCAAAGTATTAAAATTAACTTCTATTGGATCATAATATCTATAAAATAATGAAAATTTATTCCTCCCATACAATGATATTTACTAAAACTAAACTGGTTAGAAAAAGGCAAGATAATACATAATATTATTAAACATTCATATGAAAAAATAACACAATATTATTAAAAACCTCAACAATAACACCCAAATTTCAACCTACGTCATTCCATAAATAACTTACCTTAAAAATATTCAAAATATGCCAGGCCAAATTCAAAACTCAAAAATCAAAAAGATTCAATCACATATTTTTTCAAGAGAAACATAACATTTATCCCCAAATAACATTAAACGCTAAAAAATCACATACCAAAAAATGAAGATAACCTAATAATATATTATTTAAAATATACTAGTCATTACCCATTAAAAATAAATCACCGTAAATCCAAAATAAAATCATATATTCTTATAAAATATTATCGAATCGCTATTCCTAAAATAAATGTGCACATTATACTTAATTTTGAATTCAACTTAATCATATAATTTTCTAAATATAGTTAAATTATTTAAAAATAAATGTAATACCATATTTATAAAATCACTTTTACATCCCATATATTCCAAAAATATGACAACACATTTATTATTATTAACAATAATTACCTCATCATCAAATAACATTTTAACCTTATAGGTAATGTATTTATTTCATCTTATATTACCAAAAACATTATTCCTAAATAACTTCACACTAAATCAATTGTTAAACCTAATGGATACATATACATCAATGATATATTAAAACTTAATAAACATTTCCCAAAATATAATCAATCACATTAAAATTCCATAACATGAAGCCTCAAAAAGGTATCTATGCCTTAAAACATATAATTATACTTTATATAATCAACCCATAATGTTTTCCTTAAATCATAAATTATACTCTTATGATAACTTCCTAATCTCTAATGTCATCTAAAACCATCTCTGATACAAACTGAGACAGCCTAAAACACATACACCAGGATCTAGTGCTAAATATTTATTTTTTAAAAACTAGATTTGATATCAAATGAAAAAACCAAATTTTAACAACACATTATTATAATATCCATAACTAATATTGATTCACTTGAAAACACAATAACCCTTTATTTTATAGTTTTATAGAATTAGTAAAAAATGATTTACATAACAAAACCCATGTCTTTCCACTCAGATGGGTTTTTTTCCGTTATACCAAGATTTTCTTGTTCTTTGAGAAGATTGAAACATTCCCCAAAAAATTATCAACATATGATACCCTTCCACACCAATATTACATAATATCATTCTTCATAACCTTGTAAAATGGAAACATAAGAAAAGGTAATCTCATATTCTCTGTAAAGGTAAACATGATATATATCTATCAATGATCATATAAAATCATAAGATAAGAATAAGGGTATGAGATCATGATCATAACTTAAAAATTTCATACCCAATCAGTTATAAATCATAAATCCTGAGTCTTGGAATAAATATTTATAATTTCAAAATACATGAGTCATAAGAGTATGGAATCATTATTAATAAATCATGATCCATGAGTGTATATCATAAGTATTAGAACATGTCATAAATTTTTTTCGACTCAATAATAAGCATAAAAAAATATCTTTGGAATCATAAATTTGTTATGGAATTACATAAAAAGAATAATTTGAAAATTTTATTAGGAGTAACTTATATCTAATTAACTTAGTTATCTCTTTGGATTTTATAAACTCCATCATCTCTTATGAGTTTCTTAACTCTATCATCATTACCCAATGCATTGGAGGGCTATATAATTATGGTCCCACCCATCACATAATGAAAACCATATATATATATATATATATATTCCACAATGTAACACCCCATTAACTATATATTATGAATTTTTTAACCAATTTTTTGTTTTCCTTTTTAATTGGTTGATTAATGCTGAAAATAATTGGGCAGATACTTTTAATGGTGAAGTCAGGGATTTGTTGGAATTTTCAACATAAAACCTACAATTTTTTTATTCTAATGGGGATTTACATGTTGTTTAATAGGGGACATGAAATTTCATCATTGATTTGAATATTCCATGTAATGTATACAAAACATTCAAGGTTACACTCCATGCCCAGCTTACACACCGTGAAAATATTAAAAATATGATTTTAATAAAAGGATACGGGTTTTTTGGAATATGTGGGAATCAACAATTTCACGATGTGTAATTGGGTTATACTCAATTTAAAACCCCAACTGTTTGTTTTAATCATGATTTCTAATGGAAATTATTATTGAATTCTTTTAGGTTCCCCTACTCTTGACCTAGGGACTCTTCCTAAGTTATTTTTGGAGTCCTCCTCTTCCTCTAAATCATTTGTTTGGTCAGTGATCATTATGTTGGTTGTGGTGAATCTCTCTAGGTAAGTGTTTTTCTTGTCAATTCTGTATCTATATCTCTTTACTCCTTGTATTTTTATATATCATCTTGGTATTTATGGATTTAAACTCCATGTTGGTGAATATTGATTCTATGTTGAGTTCCAAGATCTTTTTCACCTATGTCCTTCATTGGTGAGTCCTATGTGCACATTGTGATTCCATGGAAAAGCTAAGTGGTTCTATTTATGATTGGAAAATTGACTTAACATTGAATTTATTTTTTTTCAATATTGATTTCTATTGATTTGAGAAAACCCAATTCGATGTAAATTGATATTAAAATTGATTTCATATGGATTGTGGTAAAAACCCACAATTCTAATGGAATTGGGATTTGGGGCATGAATTGAAATTAATGGAAATTGTGAAATGATTTAAGAATTGTTTTTGGAAAATGGATTAAATTGAATTGATAGAAATTTATGATTGGTTTTATTTGAAAAAGGCATGAAATGATGAAAAACCATGATTTGGTTTTGAATGAGAATTGTAATTTTGAAAATGAAAATTGGGAAATTGAATTGTGAATGATGATTGATTTGAAATAAAATTATTTCACCTTTTTATATTGATTTATTGAGAACATGTGATCCTGGTTAGCTAGTAGGTTATTTGGGACAAGCACACTAGGATGTTAATTACATAGTAACAAATTTATGCTTACAACTCTAACAAAAACCAAGTTAGGTAGATCTTATCCCTGATAGGATGTTGATAATTCCCATTCGTCTTGAGCATGAGGGGAATGTGTACACATATTTTCATGATCATTGATATGATATATGTGGGGATCCTATAACTAGAAACTATTGTACCATAGGTAAAATGATCATAGTTCTCATTGTGATGATTTTTTATTATAAATTACGTTGATGTAGAACTATCTTACTCATGCCTAATGATTTATATAAATTGTTTATTTAATCCATATTTGAATTGTTTTCCATCATTTTGAAATGAAAAGAATTTTTTATTTTAAATATTAAATATTATCTCCATGTCCTATTTTATTGAAGTTGAAAAAATGTTTTGTTTAATTATTATAGAATATTATTAGGGAACAATTAGTGAGACCCTACAGGGATTTTTATCTTACACCCCACATTTTCTTTTGGGAATTTGTATATTTTATCCTATTAAGACCAAGTAAAAGGAAAGTGCCTCTTGGAGGAGGTGGATTTTATTGACCCCTTAGGGCTTGGAGTGATGTGTCTTTTGGTATTTTTGAGTCATATTGTCTGATTTTGAGTACTTTGATGATGTACAGTTTTGGGTTTTTTTATACCTATCTATTTTTTGGTAATTTTTCCTTGATGAGTTTTTATTATACTGATATGTATCTATTATCTTCTGATGTTTTTTGGAAAATCCATTCCCTCCTTTATCTTGTATGATTCCAAGTGCTAGTCACCAACCCATGGGGATTATAAGTAGCCTTCAAACTATGTCAGTGATATCTTGGGTATCAAGGTACTAGGGTATCTAGGATGGTTTGTGATAAGGTGGTATCAGAGTTTTAGGTTGAGCATATTTCCTTGAGTTTAGTATGCAGTTGAGATCTTTTTAGAACATTGGAGGTAGTTTCGAGTTATTTTCTATATAGATATCATCATAATGAGCCTTAAGTCACCATAGGTGGTTTAAGAAAATCATTTTGAGTATTAGTTCTAGTATTTTCCATAGTTTTGATTTTGATAGGTTGAAATCGAAATATATTTTTCTATATGATGGGATTAATTTTCCTTATTTCTCTTGTTTGAGTGTTGATCTAAGTAATATTATGATGTCTTCTATGTTGTTTGTTGATGTTCTGTATCATCATGCCTCTGTGAAGACGAGTGGATAGGATCTAGGAGGAATATGATGATGAACTACAACAAGAAAATACTATCATGGACCATAATATGGTTGAGGTTATTGTTCATGTTGTTCAAACTCGGGGACAAGCACCCACACCCATTCATGTTCATGATATGGTTGTGGAATGTCATAGGGGTGAATTTTAGAATCGTTCTCAGGATTTCCTTCACCAAAATTTTCCATCATTCCAAGGTTTTAATGATCCTTAATAAGCTGAGTATTGGTTGAGAAAGATAGATATTTTTTTGAGTTCTTGGAAATTCCTAATCAATCAAGATGAAATGTTCCACCTTCAAGCTAGAGGGTCCTAGAAAGAGATAGTGGAAATAAATGGTTATGATGAATAAGAATTATGGTTTATATTGGAAGTACATTAGCGTTATTTTAACTAACCATATCTATCTTGAGTACATGGTGTTGGTTAAGGCTATGGATTTTTTCAAACTTGAGCAGGCTGATAGGACCGTGACGAAATATGAGAATCAATTTGCTGAGCTTGTGTAGTTTTCACCTAAGATTATATCAAATGAGAATATAAAGAGTCAAAATTTAGATATGGTACTTCGATATGAAATTCATTATTAGTTTTCTTCACTTAAGATCACTTATTATGCTATCATGATGGATAGGGTGGTGATGTTTGAACTTGATCTAGCTGGTAAGTTAGGGTTGAGCGGAGGTCCTTTTTCTCCCAATAGTAGTTCTGTGAGCTCCCATAAAGGGAAGATATAGTGTGATGATACTCATGGTGGATCTCGATAATAGGGTTCTTCTAGACCTCCTGAGGTTCTTGGAAGATGCTCATTGAATTTCTTCTAGTGTGGAAATCCTAGAAATTAAAAACAAGTTTACACTGTGGCACCTAAGATATGTGGTTCTTGTGGTTACTCAAGACACTTGCAGAAATTCTGTTATATCTTTTCTACACCATGTGGTTTCATGGGGTCATCATCACCTAAAAATACTATGGTACATTCAAATGCTTCAAGATATAAGGGGTTATATCCATAAACATACAGAACAAAGATTAATCACATAGTGGAAGAGTCTCTAGAGGAATCAGATACGGGTCCAGTGACTGTGAGAGGTACCATCACTATAGATTCATCTTTAGTGACTACTTTATTTGATATTGCTACATCTCACATGTTTATATCAAATCATATTGTGAATATTCTAAATATGCCTATGGAGATTTTTTCTTATTTTATGGGTATTATTATACCCCTCAGAACATAGAGAGTGTAGGGTCTTCATCGTCCTTCTTATGCATTTCCTTTATCAGATATCGAGCATACCTAGGATTTTTTGGTTCTCGACATGAAACCTATTGATGTCATTTTTAGGATGGATTGGATCATTTATAAAAAAACATGAATTTATTGTTATCTTTGATGGGTATCCTATAATGCACCCAATGGGGTGTGCTGTGTCTTTTAGTGAAAATGGGTCCCATGAATGACTAGATATGAACCTTTTTATCCAAATTTTTTGAGAGTGATATCATTATTTTCTTTTAATCTGGATTAGAAATCTTTAATCGTC
Source organism: Viscum album (assembly GCA_963277665.1). NCBI lineage: Eukaryota > Viridiplantae > Streptophyta > Magnoliopsida > Santalales > Viscaceae > Viscum > Viscum album. The sequence goes on from OY728138.1 coordinate 860,586,614, forward strand.
AATCTTCCTCCAGTTTTCATAGAGTTTACCAATGGTTTTCCTTTTTATTTATCTAGTTTTTCACCAGTAAGGGAGGTGAAGTTTTCTATTGATTTAGTTCCTGGTACTCAACCAGTGTCTATATCTTCTTACCATATGGCACCATCTAAAATCAAAGAGTTGAAAAATCAGTTGGATAATCTGTTAGATAAAGGCTTTATACACTTGAGTATTTCACCTTGGGTGGTTCATATTCACTTTACTAAGAAATTTTATGGAACACTTATCCTATGTGTTGATTACCTAAAAAACAACTAAGTTATAGTAAATAAAATGTATTCATTTCCACAAATTGATGATCTGTTCGACTATTTGAAAGGGGATAATTGGTTCTTGAAGATCGTTCTTTGATCTGGTTATCACGAGTTGAGAATAATGGATTCATACATTCAGAAAACTTCCTTCTAAAGTAGGTATAGATATTATGAGTACATTTTCATCCTATTTTGGTATAACCCATGATATTATAGTATTTATAGATTTGATGAACATGATCTTCCACAAGTATCTCGATACATTCGTGTTGGTCTTTCTGGATGATATCCTAATTTACTCTAAGTTTGAGGAGGATCATGTGCTTCATTTGAGAGCATTTGTGGATTTTTTTAAAAATAACCAACATTATATCAAGCTATCAAAATTTGATTTATGTATTTGGGAAGTGAATTTCATGGTACATGTGGTCTCATAATATGGTATTTTTGTTTATCTTGAGAAGATTAAAGTTGTTATGACATAGGAGTAACCATGTAATGTTTTCTAGATTTATAGATTCTTAGGTTTAGTTGTATATTATCTCTGGTTCATAAATGATTTTTCAAAGTTGGATTCTATGATGACTACTATAACTCCGAAGGGAGTGATGTCTTCTTGGGATGAGAAATTATAGAGTTCTTTTGTAGATATGAAATGTATTTTTACTTGTGCATTGGTGTTGACTTTTCCAGAAGTCGGGCAAGGCAATGTGGTCTTCTGTGATGCATCGGGTTCAGGTTTGGGATGTGTTCTTATGTAGGGTGATTACATTGTTTTCTATGTATTTCAGTATCATAGGCCACATGAGAAGAATAATCCATTCAATGAACTTGAACATGAAGTTATGATGCATTATCTTAATAGTTGGCAACATTTTCTTTTTGGAGAAAGGTTTACTATGTATTCTAACCACAAGATCTTGAGTTATATATTCTCTAAAAAATATTTGAATCTCTGCCAAAGGAATTGTAACGACCCAAAGTTTTCAATGTAAATTTCCCTTCTTATAAATATGTCATAAAATAACATTAAAACAAAACATAATGAACTACTAAGTTCTAAGTGTACTTTAAACACAAGTTTTTCACTTCTGTGTTTGGAATTTTGAAAATGTGATATACATGGTTGCAATTAGTAAGTTATTTAGAGTCTGATAAGAAAAACTTATTTTTTGGTGAATAGTAACCTACCCTTATGAATAGTAACATACCCTTATGAATAGTGAAATTCCCTAATGAATAGTAACCTTACCTATTATATTCATAAAATAATATTCAAGTAAAATTATGATGTACCTATATTTTAGAATAAGTAAATGAATGTTTTAAAACTGGTTTTTAATAATAAATTATGATTTTAATTAAATATTAAATTAATCATATTTAGAAAATTATTTTTGAATAATGGACTTCATTTTTGAATTCTACACATCGAAAAATGGTTAGGGTGAATTTTTGGGATTTTTCTGAAATACTTGAATTTTTTATGAATAGTAGACTCTGATAATTCACAATAAATGCTAAATGATGGAATAATTGAGTCATTGATGATGATCTGCTGATGTAATCCCATTTGGTTCTAATTCACATGCATTTATTACTATTCTTGGTCATGGAATACTTACTATTCCTTGTCTTTTAAGGAAATAATAAACTAATGATTAAAAAATTATGAAAACCCTCCTCTCCTCCACTATAAAAACCCCACTCACTCCCTCTTCTCTTCACTCCTCTCAAGACTTGTGCCTCACCAATATTTTGCCCAAATCTCTCCCCAAGATCCTCCCCCACTTCCAAAATCCCCTATTCTCTTCAAAATACCAAAACCACTCCCCTTAATAGGTTCTCAAAGGAAGAAGTTTCAAGAGGTAAATTCCTCATTCCTATTACTTCTTTTTTTTATGTTATTTTCTTTTTGTTTATTTCCTCACCTCCCTTCAACCAAATAGTATGATAACTTCGGTAACATAAATGTACTGGAATTTTTTTATGCTAATGGGATATTTCATTATCTTATCTCCTTTCCCACCTTTTATTTGAATGGAATGAAAGCACCGTTTGAGATGTGCTAATTTAGCACATTCAAGGATAACAGTTTATCAATTTTTATTATCGTCACAAAATCTGGTCATGAAACCATTTTTGTTATGGTTGAACCAGAATATATATTTTTAATATATCCTATTTGATTCTATAATCTTTTTTTACAAATGGTATTAATTTATAAAGAAAAATATGTTCTTTGTAATCAAACCCACCAAATAACAAAAACGGTTGTCACTTTGGTTTTATATAATAATTCGACTTCACTCTAAGTAACCAAATTAAATATAAAACCATGTAATCTCCTATATGTTCAATAATATCATATAACTTCAATTCTGGAAAACCACTTTCATCTTTCATGTTTATCCAAACGTGAATATAAGTGAACCGGTCATTAAAACCAAGCAAACGAACGAGCCCAAACAATGAAATTGAACCTCATAACCAATCAAAACGATTATAAATGAACATAAAATGATTATAATAAACCAAATACATATATAATATGTTCTTTAATTATTAATTAATAAACCTAATTATTTTATTTAGGTCATTAATAACAAGTGGATGACACCAACGGAATCAAGGTAAGGGATCCTCTCCTTTTTACTCTTAATCAAGATTGTTCTCTATGTTATGCCTTTTTGTGTAATACCAAGTGATGGGGTATATTTTCTCACCTCCCCCATACTATCCTAATGTTTTATAAGTGATTAGAAACCCTTTATATCTATCATCAATCCCTCTTGGTTACACCTGATACCATGTTGATAAACCGTAAGGGATTCTACCTGAACTTCCTTTATTCCATTAGGTTGCTCTATCTTTCTTTTTACCAAAATGTAGTTGTATTTTATTTTTATGTAAAACTTATACATTCTACTTATATGATCCAAACTTGTGTTCCAAGATCCATCTCTCATTCTCTTTTGGGGATATATATGCTTTTAAGTGAATCCATCCTCGATACTTCCTAATAAGCACACTCATTTTAAAGGAACTTCCTGATTTTTTACCCAATTTCATGTGCTCTCTATCCTCTATTTTAAGACACCATTTATTGGGCAAAAATCCCTCAAGGTATCATTGAAGCATTTTTTAGGTGATTGTGTTTGTTGACAAAGTGGAAATCTGTGTGGTGATTGTCGACAAAGCAAAAAAATGACATACAAATTTGTTGACAAAGGGGATTTCATGGAAGCATGTCGAGTTCTAGAGTTGTGGTCAACGATCCATGTTTGATTCAAGGATGTCGACAAAGGAATAGATAATTTGGATGTGGTAAAAAAATAACAGATACAAGGTGGTGCCGTTTTCCAGTGTTTGCCAAATTTTTGGGCCTAAAAATCAACAAATGAAGAAAAGTGGTTTTTGGAAAAGGGACTTGCGCACCATGTACTTGAAGGAGAGAAAACTTGCATGCCTAATGTTTTTCAAGATCAGAAGGTCAAAATATGGAAAAGGAAAGAGGGTCGCGCAGGTATTGGTGTGGTCGCGCAGGTGACTTGCGCGCCATGAAAGGACCTACACGCCAGTGCCTAGGAGGGTTGGAAAGTTGCGCGCCATATGTTTTTCAAGATTAGATCTTCAAAATATGGAAATAGGGTCACGCAGGTGTCTTGTAGTGGAATAATCCTATGCGCCAGGACTTACGCGTCGAGGGGAGACTTGTGCGCCACCGCGTAGGTTGACCAAATGCCTATAAATACAGGACCACCCCTCCACATTTTTAACAGAGTTCAAAATTTAGAAAAATCAGAGCTCCCGTCGCGCTGGTGTGGTGGTCGCGCAGGTGGTGTATGGTCGCGTAGGTGGACTTGCGCGCCAGTGTTTGAAGTTGTGCTCCAGTTGGTAGTTGCGCGCCAATATTGGCTTGGGCGTAAAAGGGATTGAGTCACTCATGTTTGGAGTTGCAGGATATTGTACCGCACAGGTGGTAGAGGCAGACCTGGGCGCCAGTTGTGACTTGCGTGCCGATACATGCATGCCAGGTTAGACCTGCGCTCCAAGTAAGGTTGATTCCCCGATAGTGTTTTCGGGCTGCGTGGAAGCTGGAAGTTTTCCTGATACCTTCGATGCAAAGAGAAATTCATCTACGGGTGAAAGTTGGACTTCAACAGAGCATCCACATACAACAGAGGATGTATTCATTAGAGATAATGAAGAGACCTACAAGTCTATAAACTATGAGTGGATCCTTTTTGGAGTAGTGATCAAAGGAAGAGGAAGAAGGTGATCCTCTCCACCGATAGTGAGCCAGAGAGAGAGAAACAGGGAGTGACCCTTGGGAAAGCAGTGAGCTGGCCATAAACTTTGTAAAGGTAGTGATCCTGGGATAGATTGAATGTTCCAAAACCTTGTAATCCAAAACTAGTGAAGTTTAGTGGAATTTGGTATGATCGACAACTTGTCGGTGTATGCTCCTTGGACGTAGACCTTAGTGGTGAACCAAGTAAAAATTGTTGTGTCATGTGCATGCTTTACTTTCTGTTTATATTGTGTAACAGGAAAGAGAGAGAAGAGTGTTTTTCTTAACAGCAAAACAAGATCAAAACGGGCTTTAATTTTAAATTATTCATACCCCGATTCACCCCCTCCCCCCTCTCATGGTACTCAACCTTGTGGACCTAACAATTGGTATCAGAGGGAAAGGTTGATATTTGTTCTTCTCTCAACGGAGGTCACTAATAATAATGGGATTCCGATCTTCGATGGATGTAATTTTCAGATATGGAAGAATCGAATGCAACACTATTTCCAATCTTTGGTAATGGATGTGTTTTCAGCAGCTCTTCATGGTATCATTGCTGATATTAATATTGGTGCATTACCAGAAGCTGAGCATAGAGAGTTGGATGCTGATTCCAAAGCAATCAATGCCTTAGGGGGATCCCTTTCCAATCCCATCTATACAAAGGTTATGTCATGAAAAATGTCAATGCCATGTAGGAAAAGCTATTGAATATATATGAAGGAGATACAAAGGTCATAGAGGCAAAGATGCAAGTGCTATGGAATAAGTATGAAGATCTGAAGATGAACCCGAATGAGTCTGTTGATGCATTCTTTGACAGGGTAAATATTGTTGTGGAAGATATGTGAGGACTTGGTGAAGTCATTGAAGACATAAAGATCGTAAAGTGCACCTTGAGGAAGCTTCCACCTTAGTTCAATCCGAAAGTTTGAGTACTAGAAGATAGAGATCCAAAAGAGCTGACACTAGACAATTTTCACAGTACCTTGGTTTCATATAAAATGAGGAACAATGATAATGAGGCTGTGGAAAAGGGGAAATCCAAAGAGATGGAATTTAAGGCCATAAAGAAGCTCACCATTGAATATTCTCAGGAGGAAGAAGAGAAAGATGAGGTTATGTCATTCCTTTCCTCAAATCTTCAAAGAGGAAAAGTAAAGTTCAAAGGGAAACTTTCACTTGCTTGATTTAGATGTGGAAAAGTTGTTCATCTTGCTGCAAGATGCCCCAAAAAGTTTCAAGAATAAAATGATGAAGATGAAGTTGAAAATACCAAGAAAAAATCTTCAGCCTATGTGAAAGGGAAGAATAAGTTGAAGAGAAATTTCTTTAAGAATAAGAATATTCTTTCACAAGAAATAGGCAGTTCAGATGAGTCTGAGGGTGAAGAGGTTGATGAGTTTGAAAATTGTAAAGATCGTGGACAAAATGCAATGGTGGCTATTGTCGGTAGTGATCAAGAAAAGGAAGAAACCAACGCTGATGAAGAAGAAGAAATTGAAGGGAGATTTGACATGGAAGCTGAATTAAAAGCAGCTCTTGAAGAGATAGATATTTATAGAGAAAAAACAAATAAATCCAACAAGGTGGTACATGATGACAAACTCTACATGTAACAATAGGAAGAAGAGAATTACGAGCTAGTAAAAGAAATAGAAAACCTTAAGTCTTCGAGGCCAGAGAGAATAGAAAAGGTTGATGAGCATAAGCTCAATATTGAAGAACATAAAAAGGAGATCGATGGATTGAATGGAAAATTGAAAGATCATGTCAAGAATATCGAAGAGCTTGAAGAGGAAGTTGTCGGTCTACGTAGAAAAGTCAAAGAACCTGAAAAACCTTTGATTCCTAACACACTCTTGGGAAACAGGTTATTACAAAGACTGAAAAGATGAAAGAGGAGCCTAGTAGTTCAGCAGGGAAGAAGCAGCAATTGAGATCAGACGTTAAGGCTATTTCAGGGCTTAATCAGAAACAAAAATATGTGACAATTGAAGTCAGACCGCAAGCACGAGTCCCAAGATTGAAGGTTGATTTAGGCACAAAGTAGAATTAGAATATTCAAAGATCCCAAGGAGAAACTAGTAGTTCTGAAGTACCACAAAGGAATGCACCATATATCAGGTGTTATTGTTGTGCGAAGATGGGACATTCACAGTATGTGTGTTCCATAGCCAAGAGATATTAAAGGGAACAAGAACAAAGGTGGCAGTCAAATAGAGAACAGTTCTCCAGAACATATTTCGAAGGACACTATTTTTGGTGTGGAGGATCTGGGAACATGGCTAGATATTACACATCATTAATACAAAGGAATGTGCCAGAGCAAAACTCAAGCATTCGTAAGCATAAAGTTAGGGAATCATCAAGTGAGCTGAAAACAAAAAATTGATTTGCAGCTCTATAGGAAGAAGTTGGTCCATCATACTCTGAGAAAGAACAGAATTCTCAATCCATGCCAAGTGTGAAGGCAAAATTATAGACCAAGAAGAAGGAAATGAGAAGGTTGTGGTGGCAGAAATTTCCCTTAAGGCGTCAAATCACTCTAGTGTATGGATCCTTGATAGTGGTTTCACATCTCACGTGACAGGTAATAAGAATATTATTACAGTCATAAAATATGACAAAGAAGGAGTTGTCAAATTTTGAAACGATGAGGGCCTGAAGATTGTTGGCTCAGGAAAATCCAAGTTTGGGGGAAAAGAAATGAGACGTGTTGATGTCTTGGTTGTAGAGGGTCTTAGTCATAACTTGCTTAGTGTCAGTCAACTATGTGACTCTGGGTATTCTATCCGATTTACCAAAAATATGTGTGTTGTGAAAGGAAAAGATAGAGCAGTTGTTCTACAAGGAAAAAGGAAAAAGGGAAATCTTTACCTTGTAGGTGGCGAAGAAGATACGTGCCTTTTATCCAGAGAGGAAGAAAACCAACTGTGGTATAAGCGACTTGGTCACCTATGCCATCCATCCATGGAATACCTGGTAAAATGTGATTCTGCTAGAGATCTTCCCAAAATATCACGTGATCGTACTCATACATGCGATGCTTGTCAACAAGGGAAGATCATCAGAAAGATATATAGGCCAAAGGAACAGAAATCAACCAGAGTGCTTGAATTGGTGCATGCTGATGTATGTGGACCTATCTCACCATGAGCCATAAATGAGCAAAGGTACTATGTCCTTTTCATTGATGATTATAGCAGAATGGCTTGGGTATTTGTTATTACCCATAAGACATAAGTGTTCAGTAGTATCAAGCAGTATAGGAGGGAATTAGAAAGGATATTTGGGCAAAAAAATTTAAAGTTTTGTACAGATAACAGTACAGAATTCACAAACAGTCAAGTGGAATACTATCTCGAGAAACACGGGATAAGGCATCAAGTTTTATCAGTGAGAACTCCCCAACAGAATGTAGTTGTTGAAAGGAGAAATCAGATCATCAACAACATGGCCAGAACAATTCTTATTGAAAAGGACCTACCAGAGAAATTTTGGAAGGAACCAGTTTTGACATTGGTCTATATTTCGAACAGGTCTCTATTCTGTCCGAAGCAAGGGAAGACTTCGTATGAAATGTGGTATGGAAAGAAGCCAACATTGAAATACTTTCAAATCTTTGGAAGTAAGTGTTTCATTCTTAACAAATAAAATAACATGAATTTTGAGTCATGAGGATATGAGGGAATATTCTTTGGCTACTCAGGAAAAGAAAAGCATATAAATGCTTCAATAAAAGGCTGGGAAAAATTGTTGCGAGCAATGATGTCACTATAGTTGAAAATGAACAGAATACTCAACAACCTAGTGACCAGTTTCTGGATAAAAGTGATGAGGAGGTAAGAAACACAGGGGGAGTAGAAGTGGAAGAAGCTGACTCAGAAGAAGATATTGATGATGAGCAAGAGGAAACAATGTCTGTGTCTTCAAGGAAGCTAAAGAGTCGAGCTAAAATTGATAAGCAGAATATCATTGGTGATCAGACAACTCCAGTTCAGACAAGAATAATTAAGTCAATGTAGTAGACATATTTCCTATCTCAGGTAGAGACAAAATGTTTTTCTGATGCAGCTGACGATGAAAATTGAGTTCAGTCTATGAATGAAGAGCTTGATCAGAATGAGAAGAACCAGACATGGGAGATTGTTTCGAGACCAGCAAATAAGAATGTCATTGGGACTAAATGGGTCTATCGCACCAAGATGAATGAATATGGTGCAGTTGTTCGAAACAAAGCATGACTAGTGTGCAAAGGGTAGTCCTAGATAGAGGGAATTGATATTGATGAGACATTTGCACCGATTACAAGGCTGGAGACAATCTGATTATTTTTATCCATAGCGGTGCAAAGAAAGTTCAAAGTGTTCCAAATAGATGTCAAATCTGCATTCTTGAATGGGATTCTAGAGGAGGAAGTGTATATTGATCATCCAGATGGTTTTCTCATGAATGAGGATGAGAACAAGGTTTTTAGACTGAAGAAGACGTTATATGGGCTGAAACAAGCACCAATGGCATGGTACTCAAGGCTTGATCAGTACTTGAAGAAGCTTGGTTTCCAGCGTGGAGGAGTTTATTACAATCTCTATTTCAGAAATGATAGTAATCAAAGGATGATGGTGCTGGTGTATGTCTATGACATTATTTTTGGCGGATCAGATGAAGCTCAGTGTAGATAGTTTTCCAAATTCATGAAAAATGAGTTTTAAATGTCAATGATTGGAGATCTAACGTTTTTCCTTGGTCTACAGGTGACACAAGGAAGGAATGGAACATTCATTTCTCAATCTAAATATTCAAAGGAAGTTTTGAGGATGTTTGGAATGGATAATTCCAAGGAAATGAAGACTCGGGTTGCTACCCGGATGAAATTATCAAAAGATGAGAATGGAAAGGCAGTTAATATCACAGAATACAGGAAAATTATTGGAAGTTTTTTGTACTTGACCACAACAAGGCATGATATTATTTTCTCCACATGCCAAGAAGCGAGATATCATAGTAATCCCAAGTAAATCCGCATGCTTTTAGTGAAAATAATACTTCGGTATATCAAGGGCACGGTGGAATTCAGCTTGACATATAGTGAAAAATCTTAGAGAGAGTTATTGGGATATACTGATGCCGATTAGTCCGGTTCAGCGGATGACAGGAAATCAACATTAGGAGGTGCATTCTATCTTGGTGGACTGTGTATTTCTTTTTTTAGCAAGAAGCAAGATTGCATTTCATTAAGCACCGCAGAATATGAGTATATTGCAGCCACTCAAGCTTGCACACAGGTATTATGGATGAAGCAACAACTTGAAGATATGGCAGTTGAAGTGAAGTCTTTGATCGGAATCCAGTGTGATAACTCAAGTGCTATAAATATTAGAAAAAATCTCACCCATCATTCAAGGATAAAGCACATTGTGATAAAGTATCATTTTATCAAGGAGAAGGTTGAGTAGGGAATCGTGAAGTTGGAGTATGTGCCTACAGAGCTACAGGTTGCAGACATTCTGACAAAGGCCTTACCCAAAGAAGATTTTAAGAGACATCGACTGGCTTTGGGAGTTCAGTCGACTCCCCGCACTTAAAATAGTGTGGATGTGGACCACCCCCTCTCCCCGAGGTATGATGTGTTTTTCCCTACTATGCTGATATGTGTTCTCTACTCTGTTATAGACTACAAAGGAGTGATCTTTGGATTCATTGACAAAGGGGGAGAAAATAGTGATTGTTCAAGGGGGAGACAGTGTGGCTTTTCGAGAAATCATGATAGATATGGGGATAAGCTGACAAGTGGAGCAGCGAGATAGGGGGATCAATGAGAAAGGGGGAGAGTAATAAATCTAACAATGCTAGAAGTGATCGATCAAAGAACAGATATCACGACAACCTAGGATCATGATAAAAGCAGAAGAGTGGTGTTGGAATGTGGTAAGGATATTTCCAACAAATTGGTATCAGTTTGGTGTCAACAGTGGGTGTTAGATATGGAGTGATTCATTGATGAACTTTTCATTTACTCTTGTTTCTCACGCCGAGAATTGCTCATGTGGGTTTAGAGTATGTGTTGAGTGAATCCTTGATCACTATCAGAATCGTAATGGGTGAATGGTGGCTGAAGAATTAACAATGTATCTTTTTATGTAAGAGTTATTAACAAACCCAAAGAGGGAGATTGTTGGGAAAAAATCCCCCAAGGTATCATTGAAGCATTTTTGAGGTGATTGTGTTTGTTGACAAAGTGGACATCTGTGTGGTGATTGTTGACAAAGCAAAATAATGACATAAAAATTTGTTTACAAAGGGGATTTCATGGAAGCATGTTGAGTTCAAGAGTTGTGGTCAACGATCCATGTTTTATTCAAGGACTTCGACAAAGGAATGGATGATCTGGAGGTGGTACAAAAAGAACAGATACAAGGTGGTGTCGTTTTCTAGTGTTTGACAAATTTTTGGGCCTGAAAATTGACAAATAAAGAAAAGTGGTTTTTGGAAAAGGGACTTGTGCTCCATGTACTTGAAGGAGATGAAACTTGCACGCCTAATGTTTTTCAAGATCAGAATGTCAAAATATGGTAAAGGAAAGAGGGTCGCGCATGTATTGGTGTGGTCGTGTGGGTGACTTTCGCACCGTGAAATGACCTACGCGTCGCTTCCTAGGAGGGTTGGAAAGTTGCACGCCATATGTTTTTCAAGATCAGATATTCAAAATATGGAAAAGGAAATAGGGTCGCGCAGGTGTCTTGTAGGGGAAGAAACCTACACACTGGGACTTGCGCGCCGATGAGAGACTTGCGTTCCGCCACATAGGTTGACCAAATTCCTATAAATACCGGACCACCACTCCTCATTTTTAACGGAGTTCAACACTTATAAAAATCAAAGCTCCCGTCACGCTGGTGTGGTGGTCGCGCAGGCGGTGTGTGGTCACGCAGGTGGACTTACGCGCCAGTGTTTGAAGTTGTGCGCCGGTTGGTAGTTGCATGCCAATATTGGCTTGGGCGTAAAAGGGATTGAGTAGAACAGGTTTGGAGTTGTATAAGATTGTGTCACACAGGTGGTAGAGGCAGACCTGCACGCTAGTTGCGACTTGCGTTCCGATACTTGCGCACCAGGTTAGACCTGCATTCCAAGTAAGGTTGATTCCCCGGTAGTGTTTTCGGGCTGTGTGGAATCTGGAAGTTTTCCTGATACATTCTTTGCAAAGAGAAGTTCATCTATGGATGAAATTGGTACTTCAACATAGCATCCACATAAAATAGAGGATTTATTCATTAGAGATAATGAAGAGACCTACAAGTCTATAAATCGTGAGTGGATCCTTTCTGGAGCAGTGATCAAAGGAAGAGGAAGAAGGTGATCCTCTCCACCAACAGTGAGCCAAAGAGAGAGAAATAGGGAGTGACCCTTGAGAAAGTAGTGAGATGACCCTAAACTTTGTAAAGGCAGTGAGCCTGGGATAGAGTGACTGTGCCCAAACCTTGTAATCCATAGTTAGTGAAGTTTAGTGGAATTTGGTACGACCGAAAACTTGTCGGTGTATGCTCCTTGGATGGAGACCTTAGCGATGAACCAATTAAAAATTGTTGTGTCCTATGCATGCTTTACTTTCTGTTTATATTATGCAACAGGAAAGAGAGAGAAGAGTGTTTTTCTTAACAGCGAAACAAGATCAGAACGGGATTTAATTTTAAATTAGTCATACCCTGATTCACCCCCCCTCTCAGGGTACTCAGCCTTGTGGACCTAACACCATTGTATTTATAAAATCATTATTTTTATTATGAAAACCTTCATGGTTTAATAATGGTTTTATATAAAAGAATTTTCTCTTTACTATTTTAAAATCTCTATAGTATTTTCCTTAAAACCGCACAAAAATGTTTTAATGCTAATGTTTCTCAAATATATTTATTATATGTTGTCACTTATATTAGTTACCACCTACAATGTTATATGACTATATTACATTATGAACTTCCATGTATGTCCTAATACCTTTCTTTCATGGATATTTTCATGATACACTCATTGGTTATGCTTTATACCATGATTGTTGTACCCAATTCTTTCCATGGGTATCCTTATGTTTATGAATGATTGATTACGTATGATTATTTTTGTGGAAAGAATATTTATATGGAAAGAATATTTATATGGAAATAATATACATTGAAATTTTGATATGGGTGCACCCAGATAGCGCTCCAATGTATTGGGTAAAGTTAAGTCTCATGAGATGTGATGTGAAACGGGATTGGCGGTTAGCCTTGACCCATACTAAAATGGAAAATGGGATTGGAGGTTATCCATTGACCTATACTAAAGAAATGTTTTATGATTATTCCACATTTATATGATTCCATGTTTATATGATCCCATGATTATATGATATGATTTTATATGTTCTTTGTTTTTTTCTCATTACGTCATACCTCCTAACTCATGTGCTTAAGATGTATCCTTATGTTCATTCCCTTACTTGGATTTTTAGCTTATCCCTTTATTCATGTGTTCCCCAGGGTACCCTATGCAGATGTAAGGGCTCAAATGAATTTAGGAGCTCTTAATGGAGATTAAATAAAGAAATTTCTTTTCCCATGTTTTATGTTTTATGTACCTAGTATTCCAAGAAACTAGACTTAACAATCCTTGGGTTGTACTCTAATGATTAACTAGGCTTAAAATCATGTAATTTTATATATAAAAGGCTTGGGTCACTATAGGAATTGGGTAGAGTAACTTCAATTTTTTTTATTTAAATATTTCATATACCCTAAGGAAAGGGAATTTCATTTCTAATATGTTGAGCTTGAAACTCTAAACCCATTCCATGCAAGAATCATTAGAAGAGTGTAACTTGATGGATATTTTTACATATTTTTATATTAGAGTTCATTTAGTATGGTATAAGGTTGTACTGACCAGTGTTTAGTTAAAATCCACTCTTCTAAAGATTTTTCTTCATAAAAATAAGCAATATGTAGAATTCCATAGCATTAAAGACTCTCTTTATGGTGGGGAGACCATTATTGAGTGTTCTTCCTCCACAAAGGGTATTCTATGTTTTTTAAATTGGTTTTTGTGTTGTTATCTATGATAAAATATGTGATAGAGGATTTCCATAATTCCTAGTAGGTTTTTCACCCAGGAACCACAAATAAGTTCTATGACATGAAGAGTCAATTATGGTGGTCAGATATGAGATGAGACATCGGTGAATTTGTTTTTCATTTCTATACATTCCAAAAGGTCAAGGCCAAGAATAATAGAACTTAGGTTTTGCTTCAGTCATTTCCAATTCGGACTTGGAAGTGGGATGATATATCTATGAACATTATGGTTGGGTTTCTACGTACCCAGAGAAAGAATAATGTGATATGGTTTATGATTGATATGCTGGCCAAATCATCTCACTTTATACCCATTCATGATACAACCAAAGTTGAGGAGCTGGGATATCTATGTGAGAGATATTTTTCATTTTCATAGAGTTTCATTTACTATAGTCTCTAGTAGAGATCCATGTTTTACAACTTTCTTTTGGAGAGACCTTCAGGAGGCATTGGGATCTCATGTTCATTTGAGTACAATATAGAAATTGTAGACTGATTTCTAGGTAAATATACATATATAGATTCTTGAGGATATACATCATACATGCATCCTCAATTTTTTGTGGATTTTGGGATGAACATTTGGGACTAGTTCAAATCTCTTATAACAATATTTTTCAATCTATGATTAGAACGTCTCCTTTTGAAGACTTTTATAGAAGACGATGTAAATATCTATTGTGTTGGTCAGATCAGTAAAAGTTTCTTGGTTGGACCGATCTTGGTTCAATAGACAAAAGAAAAGATTCGGTTGATTACTCAAAGGATAATGATTTCATAGAGTTGGTATAAATCTTATGCTGATCTTTAGTATAGACCGCTAGAGTTTTCAATGAGAACTACTATAAATTTAAGCTATAGCCACGGTTTTATAGGTATGTGGATATAGGTTGTTTATAGAAACACTTTAATTAAACATATGTGGCTAAACTTGGCTAAACATCAATGTTTTTTTTTATTTCGTCGGCCTCTCCTATCCTCCTCCACCGATCTGCGACCCTACTCTCCAAACCATATACAATTCTCACCACGGAGCCCTCCTCTTAACTCTCCCAATAAATGCACTCTCTCATGCTGTCGTCGACCTCTATCACCACGACCCTCCAATCCAAACCGTCGACCTCTCTCACGAACTCTCTCACTCAAAATTAAATTTTTTATTACCCAACACTTTTAAGGAAAAAGTGAGAAACCAAATATCACACTCAAAAGGAGATAACCAAGCCATTAAAATGAAAATTCAGCTTATCAATATCCCTAAAAAGTTTCCAATAGAGAGATCTTACCGGAGTAAAACTCTCGATATAGGGAATTTTGGTGATTTCTGGGTGATTTGATTGTGTATTTTTATTAGGAAGTTTCTTGTTAGATCAGTTAAGGGGGTAGAGGGTTTATTATTATCAGGGGTGAATGTGTGGGGCTTGGTTGTTATGCTTGGTGTATAGAAGAGTAACCCTTAGATTATTATGATAAACCTTAGGGTTTGGTGTTTTGTAAATGATATTTTGTTATGAAGTAAGGATTAAAGGTAGTTTCGTGATTTTTTGGTAATAATGCATGCTTAGGATTGTGGAGTGATGGGTTTCTAATTAGTAATGTTGTCATTACGAGATGATGTTGAGTAAAAATTCATCAACAAAGCATCTAATTAGTATGGCATTGTGTTCTCATGGGAAATATGCTCAAGTGGTTGTTTCCATCATATTATGTTACAACTACTTTAATCCATTGACCAAGGACTTCGAAAAGGAAAAGAAATGGTTTTCTAAGTTATCCATGAGTTCTAGGAGTAGCAGTATCTAATTTTCAGTAGTGACATGGGATCGTAGGATGTTTAGAATATGTTGAAGAAAGTTTAATTCCTATTTGAAAGTATTGGAACTCTAGAAGATATATGGGTGAAACTAGAAGTTTCTAAATTCAATGGAGATAAATCAGAATGGATAAATACATTTGATCATAAAAGAAGGAATGAGGAGGTTTTATGGATCGAGTTTCATTCCCTCTTCTACGAGAGGATATGTTAGATTTACATAATAAGATCATGTTTTGGGGATTCATGGAGCTATATCATTATAGGAATCAATAATGGATTATGCCACTAAATTTGGAAGGTTTATTCATTTCATTCCATCTTTCAAATGAAATTTATTCATAAAGGAATTCTATTTTTTAAATGGTCTAATG
Source organism: Viscum album (assembly GCA_963277665.1). Lineage (NCBI taxonomy): Eukaryota > Viridiplantae > Streptophyta > Magnoliopsida > Santalales > Viscaceae > Viscum > Viscum album. The sequence continues at coordinate 860,602,507 of OY728138.1, forward strand.
TACTCATTATGGGCATGAGTATCTTCCTTTTATCTCGACACTTACTAGGAGATATTCAAGAAATACCGAGCTATCTATGTAGATATATCCATTGTATAGGAAGGTGCATGGAGAAGGATGGAAACTGGGTAGGAATGAATGTTGGTTGGTGAGCCTCAGTATGAGGGTGACATAGTAAATTGAATGAGTAATATCTCAGCTCAATATTAGAAAAATAAATGAACCCTGGTCTATTTCTCATGTATCAATAATGTGCGTGCATTCCTTTTGTATTGGGATGAGAAAAATAGGTTTCATGTATGTGTCAATATTTGGGATTCTATATTATTTTATTGGGATAATCCATCCTAGGTGAAGGGAATTTTAGTACCATACTTTTGGAGGTATTTCTAAAGTTATTATTTTTTTATATAGTTTTGATTTCACTATCTAATATCTTTTAATGTATTATTTTTGTTGGATATAATGTGTGTTTGAAATATGATAGTTTTTAAATGAAGAAATTTTGTTGAGATTATTGGGCTAGGATATTCTATAGTGATCATAATTTGATATGAGGCACTAGACATGTGTATGTAGGATTGATGATGGTATCGATAATACTAAAGTGGGGAGATTCATACTCGTCCTTTTTAGTGAAATCCATATCAAGGGATGGTGATCATTATCAAGGTTGTGAAATGTATGGACTTAGACAGTAAATGGATGAATTTAGTGTCTGGAGATGGATGTTGGATAAATCATATTTGGTTCCAAGACCACACCAAAATTAATTATTTACCTATAGTGGTTGGTATAGTCAGTGTTTTCAATTAATTATGAGGAGTTTATATTGGTAAATATGCTATTTAGATCTTCTGTATTTCTAAGATGTCATTCAGATAAATTTGTTGGGTTAAATATCAATATTTGATATTGTAGTAGGCTAGTGCTTGACAATTCTAGTGTGGAGTTTAAAAGGGAGCCAAAAAAGGGCACTCTAAAGGATATTGAAAGTGTGTGTGGAAGGGAAACCAAGTAGTCCAAATTGTTAGGAATTTATAACATAGATTCCATAACAATAATAATTGTTGAAATATAAAAGGAAAGAACCAATTATCTCATGTTTGGAAATAGTTTCTATAAATAAGGAATATACAATCAAGAAGAAGGAAGATCATGCACCAAAATATTGTCTAATAATATTAGCAAACTGGTTTGAAAAATCCAAGCGGATTGAGTAAGAATAAAAGAAGTAAAATTATCTACTTTATAAAATTGATAAACCTATATAAACTAAGAATAGAGGTGAATTTCAGAAGAAGAACATGCTAAAAATGAGGTTTCAATCTAGAAAATTAAGAAGGATATAGGAATGAAGAGTTTTAGGTATTTTATACATTCAAGGAATGGATTTTCTAGGTTAAGAACAATGTCTAATCCCTATTTCTTGCTTTTAAGTACTGGTGGAAGTTTACTTTATTCTCATATTTTGGTGATTTTTGATTTTTGAATAGACAATTGAAGGTGATGTTTGAAAAATAAAGAGCTTTATTAATGATCATGTTATTTAGTATTGGGATGTACATATCAATTTGAATATTATTTGATCATTGTTGGTTATGGATTCATGTATCATTTATCATGTACAGTTGACACACTGATCACATATATATAAGAAGTCATTATATCTCATTTCTTTTCCCACTATTTTCTTATAGGTGGTTTCTTATGATAAGATCGGTTATGTCCACCACCATCTAAGACAATGAGTTCAAGATTTGGGTAAGGTTTATTCCGTTTTTATTCTTTGGCCCAATTTTAATTAGGGCTTTTTTTATTTTTGGGTTCCTTAAATTTTTGTCGTGTGTTTTGGATTTCATTGAGGTGGATTCGAGTCGCCGTTGACGATGGATTACATGTGTATGCATAGGTAGGTGTATGCATATATAAGTCACCCCTTTATATATATTCATTCATGGTAGTATGAATATATATATTGGGGCTAGGTGTGATTATATATATATATGAAAAATGCATACGCGTGTAAGTGTAAAGGGGTATATACAAGTATAAACATATATCTAAGAACCCCCTTGTGCATATTTGGCCATGAAAATATGTACATAGAGGCTAGTTTTACTTATATATACGTTAATTTTCATATGTGTGCAAGCAAAAAAAAGGAAGATTCAAGTTTTCATCGTCAAAAGCAAACACGCCTTGAGGTTGAGGTATGGTCACTCTACTAGCCTATTTAATTCAAGAATGTTTTAAATAGCATTTAGTTGCCTTCTTAATTCTGCATTTTTATATTAAATTTCAATTTTTGAATAAGTTTTAGTTAAGATAATTTTTTAATTTGATAAATAAGTCATGGTTTTGTAATAAAACCCCTCCAATGGAGGTGTTCTGTCTGCAAAAACTCACAGTGGTATACCTTGCTTAACATTATTGCATTGACGTTTTCCTTATACATGATGTCATTGTTAGTCATAAAGAACACATTGTACTTGACCCTTTTTATATCCCTGTAGGGGGTTTCCCTCTTTTTATTAAAACTATTTTTTGAACCAAGATACTCTTTAAGTGCCGTTAGACTTTTAAGATAGAATTTCCCATAATGACCAGTCACCACTAAGTGAATAGCATGATTTGGATGGAATGTCTTGTACATGGTTTTCATATGGTTTTAGTATGGTCAAAAATATTCCTTTAATTCACATAAATTCTCTAAATATTTCTCCACAATGAGATTTAGGAATCTTATATTCATTGTTATTCCTTCGACTATGGACTGCAAAATGATCATGATTCCACTATTTTATAAATCATTTAAATGAAACATTACATCCATAAGTTTTACCATGACATGGTGAAAAAATAATATCCATTTTCTATCCACTATGTCATTAGACTTTTAAGATGGAATTTACCATAATGACCAAGTCACCACTAAGTGAATAACATGATTTGGATGGAATGGATTTTACATGGTTTTAGTATGGTTTTAGTATGATCAAACATATTCTTTTAATTCACATAAATTCTCTAAATATTTCCCCATAGAGAGATTTAGGAATCTTTTATTCATTGTTATTCCTTCGACTATGGACTGCAAAATGATCATGATTCCACTATTTTATAAATCATTTAAATGAAACATTACATCCATAAGTTTTACCATGACATGGTGAAAAAATACAATCCATTTTCTATCAACTATGAGCATGGTCCATATCCTCCATGGGGTGGTCTTCCTCTCTTTGTTGACACTATATTTCTGAGTCCCACATTAGACTTTTGTGAAGAAATCCACTATTTCATCACTCAATATGATACATATACCACCTTTGAAGTCCTTTGGTACTAACCTATACCAAAACCACTAGTTCTTGAATACTACTTGGTTCCACCTCTCATTAGGTTCTTATTTCCTCATCACAAAACCACTGTGTACTATCTTAATATTCTTTGTAGTCCCATACCACTTGAAATGTGGTCTTATATCACTTTTTTATCTTCAATGATGGTTTAATACCATTTAAACGTTCAAATATAGATTTTACACCTCTTCAACTTTTGATCAGGCTCTACTTCAATTTTTCTTCATTATCCCAGCAAGCAACTCCAGATTTGGATTTGGAAATTTAATGTGGTTGTTTAAAACCACTTATTGAGTTGGATAAACCATTACACCATTTGTTTGATCCTTATAAAAAATTATTATTTTTGTAAAGGCCTATTAAAAATTATTGCATCATCTTGTTAAAGGTATCTCTTTTAGATCACCCACATTATTTTCCACATCAAACATATGTGTCTTTTTATCATAGTCACACCATGAATCCATCTATTTTGATTGTATATAGCCCATGTATTATACCTCCACCTTAATCTTGCACCATTTCCAATATATATTTGACTAATTTATTACATGGGGTAGGGGGAGTGGGGAGGGGGAAGGTCTGCCGGGCAGGGGGTTGGTCTGTAGGGGGGTCTGCAGGGTAGGGGGCAGGGGGTAGGGGGGATGGGTCCCATGTTGTGTGACCATGTCACATGGCATGTGATATTTAAATCCAACCAAAATCCTAGTTCCACATCCCAGGGGTCCCATGGTACAAGTAATGTCAGATTACATGTTATGTAACCTGTGATTTTCCTAATCCCATGGGGTATTCCTCTAGGTAATCCTACGCATTTCTAGATCTCCAAACCTCACCGAATTAGGTATATAAGGGGTCATAAAATCCTCTAGTCATCACATATTAGCATTAATTTCTTTAAATATTTTGAGAAAACATACTCTCATGCCATCCATATCATCCTATTTGAAACTAAGTGGAACGGATACTCCAATTCCATTCTAATCCACCTCCAATTTTCCATCACCATCATTACACCTAAAAAACACCATATATTAGGAATTTCACCAATGGTATTGATCCATATAACTGATTATTGTTCACCCAATGATAAAATCCAAGGTATTTATCAAACCACGTAACAAAAGAAATGAATGTGATGTACATTAAAAGAGTGGGTACAGAAAAACATAATCCCTAATATTGTGACGAATTAACCCCAATCATTTTTCATTTACCCTTGATTAATTATTGTCAAAAAATGCGATTGAAGAAGAATAAACACACACAAAAATAGTATTCCATCATTTTAAATATACTGATGATGAACATTTCATCTTTGTTCATTGAAATGATCCACATTCTTCAGAAGGTTCTGAGGTGGATGTTATATAGGGTTTAAACCTTTCAATGAACTAAAACTAGCATACAACACTTTATAAAGTGTTTAGTATTCCCTTCATTTTAGTCCTGAAAGACTTAACCTCGTCAAGAACATCTTGAGACATGTCTAATTGCACCATTGGAAGATTTTGGAACATGTACCTTTGAGATACAACCATAACACCAAGATCATTGAACTCATACTTGGTAGTATAAACATGAGGTTAGTCTTAACTTGTGTTATCTAATGATTTGAAAATGGATGCCAGATGGATTAGTATAAGATCCAAGCATGGAGGAGGAGGAAGCTCTATGGGAGTATGAACCCCTTGAATATCAATGGTGTAGGGGGCAGGGGGTAGGGGCTGGGGATGGAGGAAGGGGGGAGGTATGCAGGGTAGGGAAGGGGGAGGGTGGAGGGGGGCAGGGGCAGGGGGAGGTCTGTAGGGCAGGGGGCATGGGGGGAGGGTGGGGGGGGGGGGGCAGGGGGAAGGGGGTGTAGTTAGTCTCTATAGGTTTCTTTAATCTTAGATAAGGTTTAATAACCATTACAATCCATCTCTAACTCCACCATTTATTCATGATTAGGTTTCTCCAAATATTCCCTCATATTTACAATAGATTTCTTTCACTAAATCATAGATTGATATTAGTTGCAAAAAATCAGATTTTGTATGGTACCACTATTTGTTATTGGTAAGGCTTTAACACCTTTTCTTTTAAAAATACAGACTATTATGTCCACTTTTTTTAATTATAGCTTATAAAGATAGATTTTGATCCTGCTATATGTCCTCCTTTTCTTTGCGCTTTCTTATTTCTCACATTCTAAACATTTATGTTGACAAAACATGGTTTTCTCTTCTTTCACATGTTTATTATTGTTTGAAAATTGCATATTCACTTGAGCAATTAGAGAACTCTCAATGTTTTTCATTTTTTGGTTTATCCTTTTATAACTCATCAGACTATATGATCAAACATTCTTTCTTATCATGTTCAACCTTCTTCATAGGTGTGGATCCATTTTTTGTTATGATATATTCTATTTGATTAGAAATTGTGTCATCTAGTAAACTTTTATTATTGGGTGGGATAAAAAATTGTATCGAACAAAACCAAATTAATCCGAAACTCGAGCCAAACAAATTATATACCATTAACATGAAGAATAATTGTTAATTAATAGGAATGTACTATTTGATAGTATCATTTGAAACATGGATCTATTTCCCCCTTTCTTGCAGAAACATGATTTGACCCATGGGTAATTGTGGTTCTTATATGTTGGGTGGTGACATGTATAGTCAGAGGAGACAGGTATGTTTTATTTTAGTTTTTATTTTATTTTCTTTATCGCATTGGACACTTAGGTATTTTACTTCTTTATATGGACAAGGGGTAATTATATTCTATGAAGGGGGGAAAATGGGGTTCAGATTGATTTAGTATGCCGAATTTGATTCGAGGTAAGATTATATGGTTACTACTTCTCTCGCACCTCATGTATTTGGGGATTTCAGTGTTTTTGACTCCATATTATGTTTTCAGTAGGGTGTTGGATCATTTCGTGTTGGTTCGGGTGGATTTGGTTCTCCCAATTGAGGTAAGGCTTTAATGTCGTTGGTTGTTTTCTCACTAGTTATGTAGCATCCTTTATGTGTTTTAATGTTCATAATATCCTTTGTGTAGTGCGTTGATCCCTGGTCGTTGGTTTTGAGTAGCCAAGTTAAGGGCGAATCGCCTGCATGTGCATTGGTATGAAAGTATATGTATGTGGGTTCCCCCGTTACATGGATAGTCAACCATGGTAGTGATTATGCACGTATGGGGCTATGTGTTCCCATGTATATATATATATATATATATATATATAAATGCATACGCAAGTGAGTATAGACTGGTATATGCATATAAGCATATTTGCAAGGATCCCCTTGCACATACTCATGTCCATGCTGGTGTGTGCATAGGGGCTAGGTGTCCTTGCATGTGTGTGAAGGTGTGTATACCCTATGGGGGAGAAGCAAATTTTAGTTAGAAATCTCCAAGATCTAAAGTGGACGGTTTCGTTCCACCTTGAGGTAGGATCCCTCTTCTAGCCTCTTTAATTCAAGAATGCATTAAATTGAATTTATCTTCTTTCTTAATTTTGCTTAATTATATTGAATTGCATATCTTGAATAAGTGTTCTTTAATATAATTATTTCATTTGATAAATAAAGTCATGTTTTTATAATAAAACCCCTCCAACGGAGGTGCGCTGTCTGCGAAAACTCACAGTGATAGTTATATTGATCTAGTTACTTAAATTATTGCATTTGATTTTTGCTGGAAGAGTTTTAGAATAAATGTTAAATATAATTAAATGAATTGTTTGATAAAGAAATGCCATGATTTTATAATAAAACCCCTCCAACAGAGGTGCGCTGTCTTCTAAACCAAAAATTAGTGATAGTTATTTGTATCATGTTTAGATTGGGTTTGAGTCTTTCATATGCCTCTTGTTGGTGTTTTTTTGTGACTAGTTAGTTTTTTTCATTGAATAATATAAATTGGATTATCATACTCATTTAACTCAAACGACATTGCCTGAGTAGGCATATGCCTTTACTATGACACTTTCCTTTTCACGCTTTGAATATTATAAATAAAATTTCCATGTTTAGGCAAAGTGAATGAATTTGTAAATGGTTTGTGAAGGGTGTATGATTCTTTTCCTTCGTTTTGTTTCCCTTTAAATGTTTCATCATTGTGTGGCTCGATACAACCTTCTCTGGAGATCCCTTGTTATAGCATATTAAATAGTTGATCTATTCTATCATCTTTCGGTGGGGTGATGGTCAGAATGTTTCCCCGCCTCCTCCCGCTCCCTCTGCTCTTGGCTGGAAGATGCTGCCCTGCGGATGTCACTGGACTGGGCCAACACGCCGCGATCATGCCGCAGTCACGCCGTGAATTGGCCCTGCTCCAGGACGACACCCCGCGGCAGTTTGCAGTGATAGTATTCCATGAGTCTTGTGATCAATGTTGAGACTGACTAATCACAATTTCTGTTGGCGGGGCGACGACCGGAATGTTGCCCCGCCTCCTCCCGCTCCCTTCACTCCTGGACGGAAGATGCTACCCCGCAGATGTCGTTGGACCGGGCCAACAGGCCACGGTCACGCCACAGTCACGCCGCGGTCACGCCATGATCACTCCGCAGTAATGTATTGATTTGGCCCTACTCCAGGAAGACACCTCACGGAGGTTCACAGTGATAGTATTCCATGAGTCTTGTTATCAATTTTGAGACTGACTAATCACAATTTCTACCGACGGGGCAACAGTCAGAATGTTGCCCTGCCTCCTCCTGCTCCCTTCGCTCCTATCCGGAAGATGTTGCACTACGGATGTCGCTGGACCGGGCCAACACGTCGCAGTCACGCCGCGGTCACACCGCGGTCACGTCGTGGTCACGCAGTGGTCACGCCGTGATTTGGCCCCGCTCCGACCACATCTAGCCCACACCAGCCCCCTTCCACCTTCATTTCATCCCGTTGCCGCCAACATTTGAGCCCGCAACATCCCCCCCTACCACCTTCGAATCAGACCGCACCATCCCCCTAGCACCTGTAACCAGCCCCCTTCTACCAGCATTCCAGCCCCTTCCACCTGCATTCGAGCCCGCACTAGGCACCTACAATCCATCCCGCACCAGCCACCACACCAGCCACCACCCCCAGCCTCCTACAAAACACTCATTCCAACCCTCTACCACCTGAAAAACAGCCCCAACCACCAGTTCCAGCTCTCACTAGCCCCCAACCTCCTACATCCCAGCCCGCACCAGCCCCTTCCACATGCCCAATAGCCCCCATCCACCTGCAATCCAACCCACACCATCCCCCTGCCACCTATTTCAGCCCACACCAACCCCCTACCATCCCCCTACCGAATTCCTTCTCGCTCACACTAGCCACTCCAGCCCACACTAGCCACCTCACCAGCCCCCAGCCTCCTGCATTCCAGGATGCGTGAGAAAAACTCCATGAAAATCACAAAAAGGAAAGGTGAAAGAGGATACCCTTTCCTAATACCTCTTTTCCATGAAAATTAGCCACATAAACTTCCATTAATGTTCACCTAGAACATTGGGGTAGAGACGCATATTTTAACCCAAGACGAGAACCTAGCTGGAAAGTCGAGCAGATCCAAACAATCCCATAAGAAGTCCCACCTAACTGAATCAAAATCCTCGAATAAATCGATCTTGAAGTCACACTTAGGAACCCCTGAATCAAGATGGTATCCCCATAAAAGAAATATTTTCCTCCATGAATATTGGATACATATAGGAAAGGATTCATAAGATTGAAAAAGTCTATAATAATATTTCCTCATCTCTCCATACTACTAAAGAAATATTCTTCTCCATGAATAGCTTGAGTAGAGTTGTCATCACTTTAAATTGGTCAACCAATTCCTTGAAAACCCATTCTACAGAATCTGCCTCAATTAATCCTGATGAGATGAATGCACATAACCTATAACAACATGGAGATACTATTTGACAATAGACTAGATCGAATCAGCATCAACTAAAGCCGAGGGAGGTGGAGCACAAGATGTAGATGCAAGGGGGGTGTCCAACAGGGGTGCAAGGGGGGGGGGTGCCCAGCAGGGGTGGTGCAAGGGGGGTCCAGCAGGGGGGATGTTGTCCAGGGGGTCCAGCAGGGGGGAGCTGTTGTCCAGGGGGTCCATTAGTGGGGGGGCTTCTATCCAGGGGGTCCAGCAGGGGGGCTGTCCAGGGGGGTCCAGCTGGGGGCTGCTGCTGTCCAGGGGGGTCTAGCAGGGGGCTGCTGCTGTCCAGGGGGGTCCAGCAGGGGGGGTTGCTGTCTAGGGGGTCCAGCAGAGGGTGGGGGCTGTTGTCCATGGGGGTCCAGCAGGGGGTTGGGGAATGCTGTCCAAGGGGTTCCAGCAGGGGGGGCAAGCGGTGTGCAAGGGGTGCAAGGGATGTGTGTGGGGGAGGTGGCTACTCTCCAGGGGGGTGGTTTTTTTTTATGAAATGGGAATAAGACTTTGTTTATGTTCATGGTTACTGGAAAAGAAAATAATGTTGTCTGCATTTTCATAAATAATGCATGCACTGTCCTCCAGCGCTCGCTTTTTCTAGTTGCGATCGTGTCGTAGTTGTGCTGGTGTTGTCCAAAAGTAAACAAAGGTCTCACGGTTGTCTCTCTCCTTGATCGGTTACTCACAAACAGCTTCCAAAGTAGTCCACTGACTTCATATTCCTAAGATGTTATATGGATTGACAAAAAAAGATATAATATCCTTTTTTTCCAGATCATAACTTAAGATCCATCCTTTACTTATATGTGGAAAGAATAAGATTCCTTCACTTCCATAAATGAGAAAGATATTTATGGGATTGTCTAAATATACAATGTAATTGAAATTCTAGTCAAATTTGATCATTAGGTTTTCACCTTGATAAGGAATAAAGTGACATTATTAACTGATTTCCACATGGAGATGGAATCAAGAACAAGATTCATGGGCATGGGTTAATTATATAAGAGAAATATGGACTGGGAAATGAAAACCATAAAGATATGTTTTAAACTCTCATCCTCCCATTTCAGTGAAAGGTTCCATCATCATCACTCTTATGGAGACATGCTGATTGACTTAAAAAATTAGGTATGTGAGACAAGGATCATGACCATCCTAGTGTAGTCTAACACAATGGTATTGAAGTAAACCTTCAGAAATAAATTGATAAAACTGAGATGAATTCATTCTCCTTCAACATATAGAGGATGAGTATCATTGGGCATCAACTTCAGGGATTGGTGAACCTGTTAAGATTTTTGTATCATTAAAAAATGATATAATGAGTAACATAGGGGGGGAGGGGGTTGCAATGTGTTTTGTTTTAGTTTTTTTCTTTGATTTCAAATTGCATGGCCAACTGTATTAGTATTCTAGGGAGCGTTTGTCCAGGGGTGGGGGGTTGCAATGTGTTCGGTTTTAGTTTTTGTCTTTGATTTCAAATTGCATGTCCTACTATATTAGCATTTCGGGGGGGGTGTCTGTCCATGGGTGGGGGTGTCCAGGGCTTTCTAGAGGGAGGGGTGTCTAGGAGGGGGGGGGGGCTTTGTAATGTGTTTTGTTTTAGTTTTTGTCCTTGATTTAAAATTTCATGGCCAACTGTATTAGCATTCCAGGGGGTGTCTTTCTAGGGGTGGGGGTGTCCAGGAAGGAGGGTGGAGTGTCCAGGGGGGTCCAGGTGGGGTGTTTGTCCAAGGTAGGGGGTGTCTAGGAGGAAGGGGGAGTCACTAGGGGTGTTTGTCCAGGGGAGCGGCGGGGGTGGGGTGGCAGGGGGGAGGGAGGGGTGTCCAAGAGGGGGGAGGAGTGTCCTGGAGGGGGGGGGGTTTACAATGTCTTCTGTTTTAGTTTTTTTTTTGATTTAAAATTTCATGGCCAGCTGTATTAGCATTCCAGGGGGTGTCTATTCAAGGGAGGGGTGACTAGGAGGGAGGTGGGAGGGGAGTGTACGGGGGGTCTAGGGGGTGTCTGTCTAGGGGAGTGGGGGATGTCCAGGAGGGGGGGAGTCTCCAGGGGATTTCTGCCTAGGGGAGGGGTGTCTGTCAAGGGAGGCGAGTGTTTGTTCCAAGGGGGTGTCTGTATAGGGGAGGGGGTGTATGTCCGGGGGAGGGGGTGTCTATCTGGGGGGGGGGGTCCAGGGGTATCTGTCTAGGGAGGGGGTGTCCATGGGTATCTATCCAGGGAAGGGGTGTCCAGGGGTATCTGTCCAGGGAGGGGGGGTGTTCTGTCCAAGGGAGGGGGGGTGTCTGTCCGGGGGGGGGGGTCTATCCAGGGGAGGGGGGTCTATCTCAGGGAGGGGGTGTCTAGGGTTGTCTGTCCAGGGGGAGTGTATGTCCAGGGTGGGGGGTGTCTGTCTGGGGGGTCTGTCCAGGGGAGGGGGTGTCCAGGGTTGTCTGTCCAGGGGGTGTCTATCTGGGGGGGTCTGTCTAGGAAAGGGGGTTTCTAGGGTTGTTTGTCTATCTAGGGGGGTTTCTATCTAGGTTGGGGGTTTCTGTGCAGGGGAGGGGGTGGGGGTGTGTCCAGGGGGGGTGATAGACAGCGGGGGACTGGAAGGGGGTGGGGAACCGAGGGAAAATAGGTAGGGGAACTGGAAGGGGTAGATCCGGATGGAAAATAGGGGGAGACATGCAAGGTGGGGGCATGGGGACTAGCAGGTGGGTGGAAGGTTGGGGGACTAGCAGGGGCAGGGGGTGGAAGGAAGGCCTGTAAGCCTACTGTTTTTATTTATTGAACGTTAATATATAGCCACAGTTTATAACCGTGGCTATAAGGATTGTTTGTGTTTTACCTGGAAATTGAAGATGTATCCATGGTTTGAACCGTAACTCAAGGTCATGTATGGCTTAAACTTCTTCCATGGTTTCAAACTGTGGATATAAGGCTTTATCCAAGGTTTAAAACCGTGGCTATAGGGCTTTAGCCACGGTTGAAACCATGGATATAATGCTTTAGCCATGGTTTAAAACTGTGGCTATAGACCTTGGCCTATAGCCATGCCAATACTAGCCACAGTTTATTGATCTGTGGCTATAACCTATAGCCAGGGTTTTTGGGATTATATCCACGGTTTCAAACCGTGGCTATAGCCTAAATTTCTAGTAGTGGGGTGAAATTTTTTTCTTGAAAATTTCACCTCATTTAGGTCATCGAAAGATTGGGAAGAAAGGGAAGCTTTATCCTCATTTAATGGGTCATTTTTAGGTTTTTGAGAAGGTGGGGAGAGTTTCTTTCCATTTATAACTTCTCCCACAATTTATGTTGATACATAATGTGTTCATGTATCATATCTAGGAAAGTGTCTTTCTAAACCATCTCACATTTTGAGTTGGAGTGATCTTGATGTTGAGCTTGATTTTTTTCAGGAATAATCATCCAGTTAGGATAGTTGATTCCGAGACCAAGGTACTTCATGGGAGGATGAAAAATTTGGTCCAAGTGCTATAGAAGCACAGTTATGATGCGTATGAGACTTGGGAGAGAGAGGCATTTATGAGAGAGTAGTGGACTCACCTTTTTGATGTGGAGTCTTCTTGAAAGGCTTTCTGGGGACATAAAGTTTTTATGGTGGTGAGGTTGTAACACCCCATTACCTTTCTATTAGTTATGTTTTAACCTTTATTTTGGTTTTCATTTTTCATTGCTTGAGTAATGCCGAGAAGGATTGGGAGGATACCTATAATGATGAAGTCATGGATTTTTTGGGATTTGCAGCATTAAACCTGTAGTTTTTGTAGCCTACAGGTGATTTAAACACCATCTATTAGGGTATACTAAGTTTAATAATTTCTTAGGAGATTATATGAAATGGGTACAAGGAATGCAGGGTTACACACTTTATGTAGCTTACATGTCATTTAAATATTAAAAATTGGATTTTTAATAAAAGTTGGGACATTTTTTAACGTATTTGGGACTCAAAAATTACACGACATGTAATTAGGATACATGCCATGTAAAATCTTGAGTGTTGGTTTTAAGCAGGTGGTCCAGATTAAATTATTATCTAATTCCTCCATGTTCCCTTTATTTTGACCTAGATACTATTCTTAGGTGATTTTTGGAGTCCTCTTCCTTTGAATCATCCATTCAGTGAGTGATTATTATATTGGTTGCAGTGCATATCTCTATGTAAATAGTCTTCATATCTCTTATATATCTCTATCATTACTCCTTGTAGATTGATATATATTCTTTTTATTGATGGATTTAAACTCTATTTTGTTGAATCTTGATTCTTGGTATATTTCCTAGATCTTCTGCACCTTCTTCCTTCATTAGTGAGTCCTGTGGTGGCATTGTGATTCTATGAAAAAATAGGTGGTTCCATTTTATATTGGCTAATTTGTTTAAACTTAAATTTATTAATGTTTGATATTGCTTTAAATTTATTTGATAAACCCAAATTTAATGTGAATTGGGATTGAAATTTATTTTTTATGTATTTTGGGAAAAGCCCGCAATTCCAATGGAATCAGAATTTGGGGTATGAATTGAAACTGATGGAAATTGTTAAATGATTTGAGAATTTATTATGGAAAAAGGATTAAATTGAAATGATAAAAACCTATGATTTTTTATTTTAAAAATTCATTAAATGATGAAAAACCCATGATTTGGTGTTAAATGAGAATTGTCATTATGAATTCTCTTATTATGAAACTAGAAATTGATAGTCTATATGATCATTAGACTAGTGGAATATCCATGGTTATGTTTTATGTCATTATTTAATCAGTTTTTATTCCTGCCATATTATGCTCAAGTTCATTTTTAAAGGCATGAATTTTAGTTATTCATCATGCCTAGAGTTTATGTTTATATTTTATTTAGTTGTATTATTTTTCCTTATCGAGCATCTGAGCTCCCCCTTTCACATGTTTTATTTTCTCCAGGTTGTGAAGAAGTATATTATGAATGAATTGTAAGGATAATCTAGGAGATTATGTGTGATTCAAAAGAAGTTGATATGTTGTATTTCATTTTAAGTTGCAATGTTGGACTTATTTATGTATCTTATTTTTCAAAGATACTAAACTATTCATTCATTTGGGATATAAATTCCTTGTTTATATTCCAATGTAATAAAATAAGGCACTAGCTTTGGGAAAATAAGGTTGGGTCCTTATAGTTGGTATCAGAGGAAGTTTAGTAGAAAACATGGAAACTAGATTTAGAAAATGTAGATAAGGGAACAAAACCCTAAGATTATCCTTGAGGATAAACATACAAGGACATCCTGGAATTTTGGTAAAAAGTAGATTATGTGGATCTTTCTAGAAAATACATCCCTATTTGGATACTACAAATTGACGTAGTTCTAGTATAGATGTACCTAGGAGTAATAACTCTAACAAGGAGTTTCAGTCTTGACCCAGCGTATCCTAATACACAACAACGGGCCTTACTATGCACCTGGTTGGACACTCCTAGGGTATATGCTTAGGATAACTCAAATTTTCTTTACAAACCATTATTAAGGAATTAAATGTAAATTTTTCCTCAAAGAAAGAATGTTTATGATTAATAGATTAGTTGTGGATAATATTTCAATTTATACTTAGTATTTTTCTAAGTTGATATTATACATTATGATTTATAACCTAATATAGTGTATGAAATTATTTTGAAATAGAACCTAGTGGAAGTAATGGAAACCACATGAAATCACATATCCCATGTAGGGATTTCCCTCCGGTGAAAGATAGTGATGTTGGATCTAGTGATGTGATTGGTGATGAGAAACTTATAACTATACTGGGATAGTTGATTTAGGTTATGAACAATAACCTTACCCGTATGGAGCATCCGGATCCACATTGTGGAGGAGCTATGTTAGAATGCTTTATGTGACAACAACCTCCATCACTCAATGGGGCTACAAACCCATTTGTAACTAAGTAGTGGATAAGTTCGCTATAGAAGATATTTATCAGTTTGGGATGTAATGAATAAGAGAAGGTTATCATGGATGTTTATTTTCTATAGGTAGATTCGGATCAATGGTGGACATTGATTCAAAAAACAGAGGGGGGAGAAATAGAAGAAATGGAATGGAGGGAATTTAAGAAAAAAATCTTAGAAAAATAATTTCCTTATGAACAACGAGTGGATATAGAAAGGAAGTTTCTAAATCTAAGGAAAAAAGAAGATGATAATGTTGCAGAGTATGAATCTAACTTCAAAAGGTTAGAAAGGAATGACGTGGAATAAATAGGTAATCCAAGGATCAAGATTGATCAATTATTTGATGGTTTAAAACCATTCCTCTGAATTTCACTAGTTTCCCAAAGTTTCTTATCATACAAAGATATTGTCTCATGTGCTATCAAGGCAAATAAATAATTCTCTAAGACTTATGACTTTAAGGGAAAACAAGAGAAGAAAATTGTGGTGGTGGATAGAATGGATAAAGGGAAGAATAAAAATGGGAATTTTCTAACATGTGATACTTGTGGAAGGAAACACCCTAGTGCCTGTTTAAAAGGAAAAGGAGTGTGATACAAGTGTGGATAGAAAGGATATCATGCTGGTGATTTCAAGGGGAAGAAAAAAACTATCAATGTTCAATGCTATAATTTTAGGGAGATGGGACACTATGATAATGATTATCCAAAGCGTCAAGGAAACATCCCTTAGAAAAGTCTAAAGAGCAAGGCCAAGCTTATGTTGTCATAACTGCTGAGGTTGAAGTTCCTAATGATATGGTGGTAGGTACTTTAATCATTTCCTCAAACTTATACAATGATTTATTTTATTCTATATCACCACATTCTTTTATATATTCCTAGTTTTCCAAGAAAATTAAATTTTTCTAATTTGATTTAATAAAGGAGTTTTCAGTCAAAACTCCTAAGGGAAGTATCATTGCAAGAAAGATGTGTCATGAAGTCCCCATTATGGAATATGAACATTCTTTATCTGTTGATTTTATCATCATACCCATGACTGACTTTGATATAATACTTGGTATGGATTGGATTTCAAATTATGATATGAAAATATATTTCAAGAAGAAAGAAGTTACAATTTTTGAGAACAATGTAGAATCCCTTATCTTTAGGGTAGAAATATCACCATCTGATTCTCATTTAGATCCACCCTAAGTAGCTCTATTGAATTCAATTCTTGGGGAGGAAGAGAATGAAATTTCTATGGGTGAGGAAAGGAATGATCAAATATAGGATATACATATTGTGAAAGAATATGTTGATGTGTTTCTAGAGGATTTTCCTTCACATCCTCCAGAGCAGGAAGTTGAGTTCTCTATTGATTTAATTCCTTATTCAAGACCTATATAAAATAATTCTTATAGAATGACCACTATAGAATTAGTATATCTAAAGAAACAAATAAATAAATTGAGTGATAAAAATTTATTCACCCTATTATTTATTCATGGGGATCCCCTATTCTTTTCATTAAGAAGAAAGATGGATCTATGAGGTTGTGCATTGACTATAGGGAGATCAATACTATAATAATAAAGAACAAGTATCCCTTAACCCACATTGATGATTTATTTGATCAAATTCATGGAGCCCAATATTTTTCGAAGATTGACCTTCAATCTGGATATAATCAGTTGCGTGTGAGGAAGGAAGATATTCCAAAGATAGAATTTCGAACCAGGTATGGGCATTATGAGTTTATAGTAATTCCTTTTGGACTAACTAATTCAAACTCTATCTTCATGGATATAATGAATAGGGTTTTCATGGAATATCTTGATGACTTTTTTGTGGTATTTATTAATGATATCTTGGTATACTCCAAAAGATACAAAGATCATGAAAATCACTTTCACATTATTCTAAAGACTCTTAGAAAAATGAATTATATTGGAAGTTTAGAAATTGTGAATTTTTGCATCAATCGGTTTCTTTTCTTGGACATATTTTCTCTAAGGGTGGAATATCTGTTGATCCTATAAAGAAAAATGTTGTTCAGTAATGGCCTACAACAATAAACATAATCGAGGAATGCAGTTTTATTGGCTTAGCAGGTTATTATCGATGTTTCATTCAGAAATTTTCCTGATTATCCAACTCATTAAGCAAGGTTAATCATAAAGGGTTTAAGTTTGTATGGAAAAAACAATGTGAGGATTTTTTTGAAGAATTAAAAAGGATATTATTGAATTCTCTGATCCTAAATCTACCATCATAAAATGATGGATTTGTTATCTATAGTGATGCATCAAAGAAATGAATTGGTTGTGTCCTTATGAAGAATGATAGAGTTATTACCTATGAATAAAGGTAGTTAAAAAATCATGAATAGAACTATCCAACTCATGATCTTGATTTAGTAGCTGTAATATTTTCTCTAAAGATATGGAGAAACTATCTCTATGGAGAAAGATGTGAGATATATATGGATCACAAGATATTGAAATATATCTTCACATAGAAAGAAATCAACATGAGGTAAAGGTGATGGCTCGAGCTACCCAAGGATTATGATTTATCCATACACTACCACCCAAGAAAGGAAATAAAGTAGCTGGTGTATTGTGCAGGAAGGATCATGGAGTCTTAAATAAAATGAGAATTGATAAGGATCCTATATACATAGATCTAGTGAGAATAGATATGAGAATTATTAAAGAGGGTGAAAATCACTACTTTTTTTAATTGTTTTTCCAACTATATTTATTTTAAAGAATTAAAAGTTATCAATCCTATGATGAGAATATTCAAAAGAAAATTAAAGCTGTGAATAATGGGAATTTGGAAGCCTTTGTGTTTGAGGATGGAATTCTGAAATTTGGGAAGACAATATGTGTTCCCTCTATAACCGACCTAAAAGGGGAGTTATTGAATAATATCTTTAGCTCAAATTTTTCTATACACCCTGGTTTCACTTAAATGTATATAGATTTGAAGGAACATTTTTGGTGGGACATGAAGTGGGAAATTGATGATTATGTATCAAGATGTTTAGTTTGTAAACAAGTGAAGGCTGAACGACAATATCCTAGAGGGGTAATGAAACCTGTACCTATTCCTACATGGAAATGGGACGACATCACCCTGGATTTTTTCATTGGATTACCCAAACTCCAAGAAATAATGATGATATATGGGTAATTGTTGATCAACTTATGAAACCTGCACATTTCCACACTATAAAAGAGGATTTTCCAAGGAAGAACCTTGCACGGATCTATATCAATGAAGTTGTGAGACTTCATGGAGCACCTATCTCAATTGTGTCTACTTTTGATCCAATATTTACAATGAAATTCTGGAAAAGGATTCAGAAATCTTGGGATACTAAGCTTTATTTGAGTACTTCTTATCACCCACAAACTGACGGGAAATTAGAAAGGGAAATACAAACTTTAGAAGACATGTTGAGATCATGATCACTTGATTTTTAAGGTATTTGGGATCAGTGTATACCTTTGATGTATTTTTTCTACAATAATAGTTCCCATTCAAGTATTCAAATAACACTATATGAAGCATTTTATAGAAAGAGATGTCATACACCAACATACTGGGATGAAGTTGGTGAAAGGAATCTTGTGGAGGAAACAACAATGAAGGTAAAGACTATTCAAACCTATATCAAAGTAGCTCAAAGAATGAAAAAGAGATATACTGATAATTGAAGGAAGGATTTGGAATTTCGAGTGGGAGATTACATTTTCTTGAAAGTATCTATGTGGAAGGGTGTCATAAGACTTGGGATGAAAGGGAAACTGAGCCCTAGATATATTGTCCCTTTGGAAATTATAGAGAGAATTTGAGTTTTATCTTATTGTTTGGAAATGTCTCTTATCCTATCTAAAGTACACAATGTCTTCCATGTATCATTATTGAGAAAGTAAATGCCAGAGCCCATGCATGTCCTCACTTCTGAAGGTATAGAATTGGAACTCAACTTAGATTACTATGAATAGCCTATACAGATTCTAAACACTAAGGAACGGGTGTTGAAGAATCGAATGACACGACCAGTAAAGGTACTTTGGAGAAATCATAAAATTGAAGAAGCAACATGGGATCCTAAGGAGGTTCTGATGAAGAACTACCCAAACCTTTTTATGAGGTAACATTCTGGAATTTTGAGGATGAAATTTTTGTAAGTAGGGAGAATGTAACAACCCAAGGTTTTCCAAATAAATTTAATATTGAATGAATGAAACATTGAGTCTCTACAAAACACCACTTTGTTACAAATTAGCTAGTAAACATAATTTTTTAACCTCTGTGTTTTGAATTTTGAAAAATTGACATACACGGATGCATTCAATAAGATATTTAGAGTATGATAGGATAAACTTACATATTTGGTGAATAGTAACTTGACCCTTATGAATAGTAATAAGAACCTTATTAATATTAACCACACCCATGAATGTATAAATAAAATTTAGGCACCTTATAAATGAAATATAATATTTTATAAATTAATAATTAAGTGTTGGTATTTCTATGAGTAAAAAATATTTAATTATAATTTTAAATTAATAAATTAATAAAATTAATTTTCATAAAATGTATTTATAAATAAATATTTTGTTTCCCTGTGATTTTAGAATAATTTTATGATACCTTAGTTAATTTTTTAATGTATTATAAAATCAGTTTTAAATTTAAAATCTATATTTTTCAAGTAAATAATGATTTTATTTTTAAATTTAAATTTCTATTATTTATAAAATTATTTTGATAAAATGAAGTTTATTTTTGAATTCTACACATTTAAAAATGGTTTGGGTGAATTTTTGGGATTTTTCAAAAATTTCTTAATTTTTGGTGAATAGTAAAATGCGGTAATTTGCGATAACCATAAAATATATGATTTATTGAGTCATAGGTGATGTAAGGATGATTTAAACACACTTGTTTCGAACTCACATGCACTTATTACTGTTGGAGTCACAATAATCAATACTATTCATATTCTTGATCCAAAATAATAAAATAATTATTAAAATAATGGGAAATTACTCCTCTCCTCCACTATAAAATCCCCCCATCACTCCCTCTTCCCTTCACTCCTCCCAAGACTTGGACCTTGTATAAATTCTACTAAAATCTCTTCCCAATCTCCTCCTCACATCCATAATCCCTTTTTCTCTTTAAAAGACCAAATCCTCTCCCCTAAAGAGACTCTCAAGGAAGATAAATTCATGAGGTAAATTCCTCTTTTCATTTCTTTAATTTTCTTGCAAGATCATTTCTTTCTTTTTCTTTCCTCGCCTCCTTTCCTCCAAATGTTATGATAAATTCAGTACCTTACATGTTCTATAATTTTTTTATTATAATGTAATACTTCATCATCATCTCTCCTTTCCCCTCCTTTTACTAGAAATGAAAACACAATCCGAGATGTGTTGTTTATCACATTCAAAGACGATGGGTTTTCAACTTCTATTATCATATTAAATTATGGTTATAAAACCATTTTTATGGTTTAAAAAGATCATAATATATGTAATATATCCTATTTAATGTTATAGAATCATTTTTGTGCACATGGTATTAATTTATGAAACAAAATGAGTTCGTGGTGATTGAAAACCACCAAATTCATCCAAGCGTTTATCATTAAAATTTTATCTAATGATTCATCCTCACCCAAAGTAAAAAAAATGAATTATATGATAATTTAACCTTATATATGAACATTAATAACATATAAAATCCATTTTGTAATTAAATTCTCATTTTACATTAACTTCCATACAAATAAACCGATCATGAAAACTAATGAAACGAGCACTCACAAACGATGATATTGAATCTCTTAACCCATAAAAACGACCATAAATGAACTTAATAAAATTATAATAAATAAAATTAACGTCTAATAAGTTTTTAATTAAGTTATTAATAAGTATAATTTCATATTCTAGGACCTTAAGTTCAATAATGTAACATATTCAGACATAAGGTAAGGGTTTTCAACCCAAACCTCCATTTTCTTTCGGGTTACTCTTTATCTCTCTTAATCACAATTATATTATTATTTATTCTTATGTAATCTTCATAAATTATATTTTAATGTTTTATATATGTGTACCAACCAGAATATTTATTTTTATTATGGGGATTTACACGTTTTAAAAGGATCTTCCAAAAAACTTCTTCCCGAAATACTAGCCCGATACAAGGGAACTTCTCGAATTCTTACCTAATTTCAAGTACACACTATAATCTGTTTTATGAAACCATTATCTTTCTAAAATCACTCATTTTATTATTAAAGAACTAACTTAGTTAATTTCTGGTTTATACAAATATTTTTACCCAAATAACTATTCTTTTCATTGTAAAAAAGTATTTCTCTAAAGAATTATACAGCGATTTTATTAGAGTATTTACATCTATTTCAACACCTCTATTGAATTTTATTATTTACTAAGTTTTATCTCTTATTTTTAACATCCATAATATTTTACTAAATTTTTTATGATTATTTTTAATGTGTATGTTCTATTTTGATATCATTCACTACGTTACTCCAAATGGTTAGAATTTATGTTTTATGATTGGGGAAAGTTAGTTACATTTCATATGTTAGTTTCAATATTAATGTATATGATGTTTATGTTTATCCCCATTCAAATTAGGAATTCATTAGACTTAGTACGTGATGGGATTATCCCACTATAGGCCCTCGATGCATAGGTAGGTCTCATGAGACAAAACGGTTATAGACTTGGTTGAGGCCTTGCCCAGTTTTAGATATGGTTTTGTTTGAGGCCTTAATCATTTTAAGATGTCTTAGACGAGGCCTTGTAGGTATATTTCAGAATGTCCAAAATTATGAATTCCCTCATTATGAAACTAGATATTGATAGTCCATGTAATTATTTGACTAGTAGAATATCCATGGTTATGTTTTATGGTATTATTTAATCAGTTTTTTCCAAGTTCATTTTTAAAGGCATGCTTTTTATCTATTCATAGTGTCGAGATTTTATGTTTATATTTTCTTCTTATGTATTATTTACCCTTACTAAGCATCTAAACTCACCCCTTTCACATGTTTTATTTTCCCCAGGTTGTAAATAAGTATATTATGAATGACTTTCAAGGATAATCTAGGAGATTATGTGTGATTAAAAAGAAGTTGATATGTTGTATTTACTTTCAAGTTATAATGTTGAACTTATTTATGTATCTTATTTTATAAAGTTACTAAACTATTCGTCCCTTCGGGATACAACTTCCTTGTTTATATTAAAATGTAATAAAATAGGGCACCGACTCTAGGAAATTGTTGTCAGGTCCTTACAGTTGACCCCCCCCCCAATCAGCATCAGAATGGGTCCTCTAAAACTACTTTCTGAGTGGAACCCCCCAGATGTACAAGGGCATGGTTCCTCGATGAATAGAGTGGAACCCCCCCCCCCCACATGGTACCAGGGAATGAGTCCTTGGATTTCGAGTGGAACCCCCCCCCCCCCCCCATGGTACCAGGGCATGGGTCCTTGAATTTCAATTGGAACCCCTCCATTAAATAGGTCATGGGTCCTCGATGACCATAGTGGAACCCCCTATCACACTCAGGCATAGATATTTGACCTATAGAGTGAAACCCCCTATCAGCTTGGGAAAAGTTCCTCTACCCATCGAGTGGAACCACTACAAAAAAAATACTAATATTAGAAGGGGTTATTTTTTAGATTAGAATGGGTTATAGCCCCTTCTAAACATATTAGCATTTTTTATTCAAATCATCGCTAATATGGCTACCTATTTTTCATTAGTAGTGGTTTGTGGAAAGCACTTGTATTAAAAATTAGCAGTGTTTCTATTAGAGGGGGTTAAAACCCTATCTAATCTAAAAAAATTAACTACAGAAAAAATCATAGGGGGTTAAAACCGCCACTAATAAAAAAAATTAAAATTCTAGATGGAATTTAGAGGCGATTTTAACCCCATATAATAGGGGGGAAATATTAGAGGGGGTTACAACTACCTCTAATCAAGAAGTTTAAAATTACGAGGTGAATTTAGAGGTGATTTTAACCCCCTCTAATCAGGGGGGGAATATTAGAGGGTGTTATAACCACCTCTAATAAAAAAGTTTAAAATTCAAGGGAAATTTTAGAGGCAGTTTTAAACCCCTCTAATCGGGTGGGAAATATTAGAGGGGGTTATAACCGCCTCTAATCAAAGAGTTTAGAATTCTGGGGAAAATTTAGATCCAGTTTTAACCCCCTCTAATCGAGGTAAAAATATTAGAGGGGGTTATAGCTGCCTGTAATAAAATAGTTTATAATTCCAATGAAAATTTAGAGGTAGTTTTAACCCCCTCTAATTGGGGTAAAAATATTAGAGGGGTTTATAACCACCTATAATGTTAAATTTTCTAAAAAAATAGAGGTGGTTGTAACCCCTTCTATTTTAAAAAATTAATATTTTGAAAACATTAAAGGGGGTTAAAACCACCACTAATCTAATAATAAATTTTAAAAATAATAATAATTAAAAATATTTTTATATTTAAAAAAAATCCACACCGCCCCATCAACTATACCCCCACAAATTCAAAAAAAATAATATTAATAAATAGATATTTATACAATATTTAATGATAAAAAATTATTATTATTGATAAAACTCAATTAAATAAATCATAAAAATCTAGATAATAAATAAGATATAAATATTTTATAAAAAAAATAGATCACATAATTATTCAAGACATTCAAAACCAGCCATAAAATTAATAGATTTTACCAAAATAAAACTTCTTCATAAAAACATCAAAACTTTCACCAAAAAATCATCAAATTCACAAGATGAAAATCACCACCCTTGCTGCCAGATGAAAAGCACCACCCTCTCCACTGGATGAAAAGCACCAACCTCATCACCAAACACACAGTGTCATCTGAAAGCAATATCAACATAGATAAACAAAATAATAATAATTAAAGGACAAGAAAACAAAATCAAACAAGAAAAAATATTCCTTGCATAACAATTCAACATATATCATTTGCAAAATAAGGCTCAACACCTATATATACAATACATTGGAAACATGGATATATATGTTCCATATCAATAATAAGCCTTAAAAATTTATGTAAATAAATATTTTCCCCTCTTCAAACTACAAATTGAAAACGTTTTGGAGACGATTTTTTACTAATTTGATTAACTTGAACCAAACTAGAGGCAGAGATTTCAATAAATCAAGATTAACCTCAAATTTAGGTAAGGAAAACTCCATGTCAACTAATATGAGCACTGTATGGATTGATTCATGAGTTTGAAAATCAATTTTATATTCATGAATACAAAAAAAATTCTCCTAGTGAATTCTAATAACAAGCAGTCTATTCAAAAACTAAAATATAGCAACAACTTACTCTCAAAAAACGACTGAATTTAGAGAACTTGTCTGATTGTAATTTTGGTTTCATAATAAAATTATAATGTGAAGCATGGTCATATTAGGATAAAAATAGGATTAAAACTATCCTACTATAAGGGATAACATTAAATAAATAACGTTTATTTTATAACATTTAGTGTCATGTAGGAACACTACATTTGACATCAAATGAGGTCAGCCTTAAACATGTTATCTTAGAAATAAATTTTCACTTTAAAACCCATAATCATGTCTATATTATGACAAGTGTATACTTCATCCCTTAACCATTTTCCATTCATGCTCCATATGAACCCAATATATTAAGGTGATGTGATTTAATTACTTGGGGTTATCTACTTAGTGTGATCTAGTTTTCTTCTCTAAGAAGGGGGAAGTTCGTATACAAGTGATTTAATCACTTGGGGTTGTCTCCTTCATTATGCAAGTATGTCCAATATAAAAATATTTTAGTTCCACTAGTTGAATGTGAGGGATTCTAATATTCATATTACTAAATTTTTTGAGAAGGTATGTCCACTGAATTAACATCATTGGAATTCATATAAATTGATGCTAGGAATTTTGAGGTCATGTTTTCATTGGAGTGTGTTAGGAGGTGGGTCTTGGATAATGAGAAGGATGGAACAGAGTAATGACACTGGGCAGATCACATGAAGGATTTCATGCTCTTTCACAATTCATTGTATGGATCATCTTATCAATAATAGAGTGAAATATAATCTATCCCCATGATCTATTGAAAACTCTTCCATCAGTTAACTTGGGTGGCCCATATCAGTAACATTGGTAACTTCAACTTTTGGCCTTTCTCTACCCAATCTTGAGAGATAACTAATGATGTGTGGGGAACTATTTAATAGAGATCTCACCTATAGATCTTATGAGGTGGGGCATTGGTTTAATGGATATAAAAACTTGTTTATTAAAATCCATGTACTCCATCCAAATTCTCTCATCAATTTAGCTACATCCAATGTCCATTATCATATGTGTACATGGGAATTTTCACTAAAATTCATCCATGTGTTATATACCACCTTTGGGTAATTCTCATCTATGAGGGCTCCAAGGAAGAAATTATGCTTTACCCCAACTGAATATTTCATCATTCATACATAGAAATACATGAATAACTATGTGATAGTGTATCCAGACGTGGTCCATCCACAACATGTGAGGTAGGTGGTTTCATAAAAGGCACCTCAAGGAAAAAATATAGGAGGAAGGATTCCATAAAGGACCCCACTAGGAAGAAAGCAGGGCTTATGGTGCTAAAAAAATGGTCACTAAAGGATCCTTGGGGTCTCCTGCTCCTCATCCTTTGAGTCGAGCCCTTTGAACATGTGAATCTAGTGGTCTGAAACTCCCTTGAAAGCAATCATGGGATCATGAAGAAATAACCAGATCCACTATAAGTTAATATAGAAAGGATCTAGTGAATAATTTGTGATAATTTGTATATGTGATGGATAAAGAAATACACACTGAACTCTGGGAGTTGTGGTATCTCTTAAAATTATCTCACACCATAGATCAGTTTTGGTGGAAGCTCATGAGGGATAGAATCGAGATTCCAGAGGTCAACCTTTCTAGGATTTCCACCCAAGTTGACTGATGGGAGAGGTTTCAATAGATCATGGGGATAGATTACATTTCACTCTCTTATTTATAATATGATCCCTACGCTGACTCAATATCATATAAACTGGGGTGAACTAGCCAAGGGATAATGTGGTAGTGCCTATATGAGATATCCACACCACAAAACATGGTTCCATGTCACAGGTTCATGGAATCAGGTTCATCAAATCAGGTTCATGGATCTATTGCAGTTTTTTGCAGATATATTTCCTTTCTCGAGGGGAGAATGACTTCACAGGTTCATGGGATCAAGTTCATGGACAAATTATAGTTTTCTACATATATTTTCTAGATGAGTCAAGAGTGTAGAGTCTTGATGAGGATTTGGGTCCAATGAATAGGTATATGATCACAAAATTTATACTCCCTATTTATTTACAATATTAATAATGGATTAGGTTATTTATAAGACTCATTAATTGAGATTTCATCCACAATAGGTGGGATGATAGGGAACCTCAAGGAGAAATGTTTCAGGAAGTGGATTGTAGGTATTCAGGTAGTTAGGGTTTTGAATAGTTTGGAGGTGACCACCAAAACTATTTTCTCATCCATCTAGGAAAGGTGGTCTCTGAGAACCTTCCATTGTATTCACATATTAGTTCTATTTTTTTATTGGAAATGGTCACAACTAGGATTAGTTTCTTACTGTATAGGGAAGCCAGTTTTAGATGGGTGTTCGAACCCCTTTTCGATAGCAGCAATAGTTTCCTTGAAGGAATATTTTATGGTAGGGACCATCAATGATTTTTTAGTAGCCTATGGAAGATGGATTGGGTAGGTATGTCCATTTTATAGTCCCTATTCACAAGTACCTATGTTATATGATGTCCACTGAGGTATAAAATAGACAGGCAGTGGAGTCGAGTGTGGTCAGATTCACATGTTGGAGTTGGTAGTTCTAGTAGAACTATGATTTTTCTAAGGTATAATTAATTATTAATCCACTCGTTTTTTGTTAATTGTTTGATTCAAAATATAGGAATATTTTTTCCCTTACTTGGTTATATATTTTGGGATTGGATGTGGAGATATTTGAAGTTTCATTGGTGTTATCCACACCAGTTGAAGGTCAGTATGTTTTTTATGTTGTGTACCAGTGATATAGGATTGTGGTGGGGAATCACAAGTCAATGGGATACTAGATACTAAAAAAAGGAACTATAGGAACAAAAAATAAAGAGAAACCTCAAATTATAACACAAGTGGATCAAATACCTCAACAGAATCATGGACATGTTTATTTCTAATTAACATCACATCCTCCATATGATCTTCTAGGATGCAGTGAAGGTTGAGGGGTGAGGGATTATTTCAGTATTTGATGTAAGAACATATCTCAATTCTTAATCCAAATATAATTAGGTAGTGGAGAGAAAACATTAATTTCGACACATACCCTCAAAAATTCCCCTATGCACAAACTACAAATTCCCCTATGCACAAAATATCAATTTAAGGCATCAAAGTCATTTATTCATTTTCCTTGTTTATTCCCATTTTCCAAAAATTATATATTCACTGGAAAAAAATTCCATGCTCCAAAAAATTACAATCAGGCCCTATAATCATAAAACTCCAGAGAAAGTTACAACCACCCACCCAATCATGTGTGTGAGGACTAATTTGGATAATGTAAAATGATTATCATAGACAAATTGAAACTTAGCCTATAAAACTTATATTAAAACACTTAAAGATTGGGGAAAACATCAACCAAATCCTTATGATCTCAATTCAAATATATAGGGATAAAAATAAGAAGAGATTCCTACCCGAGAATGTCTTACCTTTCTGATCAAAGCAACACACAAGAGAGGTAGAGAAGAGGTGATCTTGCAGTATTGGCTAGTGATATCCTCCAAATCTGAAGAAATATTCAATGAACAATCATATTCAAATCATTAAAAAATGGAAAATAAAAAACAATCTACCCACAATCCAAAATTAAAGGTAGGATGAAAATGAGAATGGGAGAGAATTGGACGAATAAAACTAATTGTTTGATGAAGATTTACATAGGGGTGATGATCTATGGGACCCAATTTATTCTTTTAGTTGGTCGAAATTTATCTTAGTTTGGAATGAAAATTGGGGTGATGATTACAAAATCAACTTTGACCAAAAAAATCACAAGCATGACCTACAATCATAAAACTCTATGGAAAGGTACAACCACCCACCCTAGTCATGTGTGTGAGGACTAATCTGGAAAATATAAAATGTCCATCATAGAAAAATTGAACCTTAACCTATAAAAATTATATGAAAACACATCAATATTGGGGAAAACATCAACTAAATCCCTATAATCTCTATCCAAATATAGAGGGAGAAAAATATGAATAGATTTTTACTCGAGAAAATTATTACCTTTCTGATAAATAAAACACACGAGAGAGGTAGAGAAGAGGTGATCTTGTTGTATTGGTTGGTGATATCCTCCAAATATATAGATATTTTCATCAATAAATTAGATTCAAATAATAGAAAAGGGTAAAATAAAAAACAATCTACCCACAATAAAAAATTAAAGGCAGTAAGAAAATGAGATTGGGAGAAATTGGAAGAAGAAAACTGATTTTTTAATGAATATTTCCATTTGCGAGATGATCTATAGGAATCGTTCCATTCCAGTTGTTGGTTGAAGATGATCTACATTTGGAAGGAAAATTGGGGTGATGATCACAAAATCAACTTCGACCAAAAATGTGTGTAATAACACATAAAAACATTTAATTATTGGAATAAAAATGGTCATGTTGCTCATTTATGAAAAATTGTGATCTTTATTCAGAATGGAAATGTGCATTTGAGTAGTCAATTGAGGTTTATTTTGAGAAAATATACATTCCAAAGCTAGTTCATGTACTTGGAATCTTTGTTTGAAAAATACCTTGGAAATCCAATAACGGTGGATAATGTGGTCACGTCCCACTAGTCAGTCTTCTCAGATTCTAGTAGTCAGTCAAACTGACTTGCAGGACATTAATATACTACACTTAAAATAGATAAGTCACTATTCTCTACACAAATTAGTCACCTACAACTATATGAACATATTTATGTGAGCATACAACACATGAATTAATGTTTTACTACCATTAAATAAAATCTTCTTCATTACATTCTAAAAAAAGTAAATATGACATAAAAAGGAGAGGTATTTTCCAAATCTGTTTGTGGACTTGATTATACAAAACATGAGTGTAATGTATTGTATACATTTGTGTATATGAGTGTAATATATATAGAAATATATACTATTGAAGTGTATGGTGCATTCTATATTTCTAACATTTGTATACAGGAGTGTAATGTATGTTTAAACATTGTATGAAACCAAACAACATGAATGTATGTTTAAAAAAAATGCATTATTGAAGTGTATGTATATAGGATTGTAATATCACCATTTTCTCTATCAAGTGTTTCTATTTCATTCTACATATAGATATTAAATTTCCTTGGAAGAAAGATCCATGTTGATCTTGATCCAACCTAGATAGGGAGGTTTCCAAGAATAAAATATGAAGCCATTATAATTCATGAACTAACCTTGAATGGCCAATTTGTCATACATAGTGATATCCATGATCGAGTTCCCAAGAAATTCAATATTCAAATATGTATCCATCTTTATAGAAGAAAAAAATGTTATTCATAAGTATAAGTTAATGTCAATTTAATGGTTTTCATACCTTCTTTCATTCCTATTATTTTTCATTGAGGGTGTTATGACACTATTGGGAGGGGGGATGGAGGACTTTATCTTCCTTTGTATACCACATACTGGAAAATATGGGACATTATCATCTCCATTTAGATCCATGACTTCCAGGGAATTATAAGAATCAATAGGCTCCTCCAAAGGAGAGGAAAACTGAAAAGGTTTCCAATGGATCAAAGTACTGGTCTCTGTTTCATCTTCTATGAGGCATGTGATTTCATTAAAATCATATAATAAATCAAAATAGATGAGGAGGAAGACCTAACATCTTTCCCAAATTGATGACCACATAAGGATTGTTGTTTAAAACATCTCGAATGAAGAGATCGATGCCCTTCTTGACCCAAACCCAGAGGATACCCATGAGGCTCTCGATCATGGATGTTAGGCAGACAGATTGGTCACGTAGATTCATAAAAGGTTTTTATCTTTGATTACAATACACAAAAGATAAATCAATTGAGGATGAGATAAGAATGGATGGAAACAGTATGTAGAGACTCACATTGATGGATTTTTAGGTTCCTCGTGTAGGGATACGGAGGCGGCAGGGGGGAGGCATAGGCAGGGATGCAGAGGCGGAGTCAGATACCAAGGCATAGGAGGAGGTGATATGGATATGGGATGGATGGGGAAGGAGGGGAGAAAGTTGGAAAAGATTCGGATCTCAGGATGGGGGAAGGAGGGGAGAGGGTTTAAGAAGATGAATAGATATGGATGAGGGAGGGGATACAAAAAATAGGATTAGGGGAGGAAAGTCAGGGTGTGGGGGGAATTGGGGAGGATGATCAGTGGGGCGGGGGAGCTGAGACGATGGAGGGGGAGAGACGCGGAAGAGGTAATAGTTATCATGGTAGAGGGGTGAGTGGTTATCACAGTGAAGAGAAGAGGGAAGCGGAGGGGTTATTGCGGCGGGTGGGGGTAGGGAGATACAAGGAATAGGGGAGCGGAGTGGTTAGGGGTTATCACGAGTGTGGGGGGCGAGGCAATAGTAAGGAAAAGGGGATAGGGTGCGGGTCTAAAGAAAGGGTCTGGAGTTAATATTTTTTGGTTGATTTTTTTCATCAAAACCACCTCTAATTAGAAGGGGTTATTATTAGCCCCTTCTAATTTTTATTTAGAGGGGGTTTAGTATAACCCCTTATAATTTTATGCTACTAAATATCACTTTTTTAGTAGTGAACCCCTATCAAAATAGGGTGTGGGACCTCATGACATTAGAGTGGACCCCCCCCCCCCAATATCTTGGGAGCAGGTCCTCTACCCACTGAGTAAACCCCCCTATTAGCATAGGGTATAGGTACTCATGACATCAGAGTGGAACCCCCCATCAGAATAGATGCGGGTCCTCTATGAATGATTACAATGTAGAAACCCCTTGAATTACTAGGGTGTGGGTCCTATACTTTGAGTTTGTGACCCCTAGAATATATGAAAAAGTAATGAGGTGTGGATTGACTTGGATGGTTACTTCTACGCAGACATGTGAGATACTGGGCATTGTTGATGGACTTATGGAACTATTGGATACTCTTCTCCATGGGCTGGGGTGTGAGATATAGATCCCTTTAATCTCTTGTTTGGGATTATTTTGTTGAATCATATATATATATATATATATATATATATATTTCTATATCCACACCTTGTATTTGGTTACTCTCATTCCATGTGAGGTGAAGATGTATGGAGTATGCCACATGCTTTCCATGTTTAGTTTCTCATGGTTGGATGAGTACACTCTTCTGCTATAGGTGGATAAAAATTTATGTGTATTTCATATACTCACTATGTTGATCCCCTTGTGTTTTTATTATGTTACTTTCACTCTTGGTTTGAGTTGAGCTATTCTCTTTGATTGTATCTTACATCTATTGTCTTTCTTTTCCTATTTTATCACTTATTAATCCCCCTTTAGCTTTCAGGATGTACTACTGGGTATGTATATACTCACCCATGTATGGTATTTTCCCACACATGATAGGTATTATTTAGATTACAGATAGTTCAATAGTGACTTAAGAGGAGCTTAGAAATACCTAGTACTTTAGACCACATACAGTGGTCGTAGCTTAGAGATCTCGAGCAGATCTCTCTCAACAGTTTACTTTTCCAGTTTTTTTAGGTTGGGACCTATTTCTGGTTGGGTGTGTATTTTCCCCCTATAATTCCCATTTTTTTACTACTGTAATCTTGTAATATTTAGAGGTTTTTCATGTATAGTTATTCCCTTATCTTTAATATTCTTTTTCTTTTACTCCCTCTGAACTTTTTCATCGATATTGATGTGTGTGTGCATAAAGGTACTTATGCTAAGACCTCCCCATGTTAGTTATTCTTTAATACTAGTATTTATCCCTTGACCTATGGAGGAAAGCATGGGGTAGTAACAACTTGAGCCCTAGATTGGGCCAGGTTGTGACATTGTAACAATCCATATAACATCATCTCTTGCCCAAACATTTTTCAATTTCAGTGGGGGGTTTTATCTTTGAATGAATGTTGTTGTAAGATACCAAGGTCTTGATAGAAAAATTTTATGGGATAGATTTTTTATTCTGGAGGATGAATTTAGAGGAATACCTCTTCCATAAGAACTTAAAGATTCTATTAAAGGGAGTCAATATGGAAGCAATGAAGAAATGATAATGTGATATGTTGTACATGAAGGCATTTTGTTTAGCTAGGATGTCATTCGCCCAGAATTTTTCTTTGAAAATATAGTATAAGAGTACTATAGTAGAGTTAGTGACAACCCAGGAATATATATACAAGAATCCTACTACACTTGAAAAACTGTGTTTGATTCAATGGTTGTTCGACATGTTTTTATCATAAGAAAGGTATACTGTAGATCATGTGAATCTTTTCAACATGATCCAGAGCTATATCTAGTCTGTGAAGGTGACTTTAATGAATGATATATGGGCTATAATGTTGTTTTTGTTATTTCTATAATATTGGGATGAAATTGTGACAATAAAGAGTAACTTTATCAGAAAAACAAACTTGATTTTGAAGTTTTATAAAACTAGATTCTTAATGAATATCTCCATAGGAGGGAGCTTCAACCACCTTTTATAAATGCATTGAATACAAAAGGAATAGAGAACTCACCTCATCAAATAATTCTAGAATTATTGAATGATATTTCAGAGAGATGAATACAGGTAGATATACATAACTATATCCAGCATGTTAGTGTATGGTAAAAAAATTTCTCTTAATAAAAATTTCCATGAACGCAAAATAAATTCAATAAGGAAAACTTATAGAGTATTAAGTTCTATGATCTCAAATTTTAAGAGTTGTACTAATCTACTATTGAGTTTCAATAATCTGGTGGAATCTAGGATTATATATTTTACAACATCTTTCCACTCCACTATTTAAAAGTTAAGAATATAAAATTATGTATCTGTAAGCTTTGGAAGAGTTCGTCTAGTACATGATTAAGCTCTTAAAATTGAAGGTAGGGGAGATGTCAGAGTTTAGATGAAGAAAAAATGATTTTTTGTATTGAAGGATGTTCATAATATTTTATATCTTTAAAATAATATAATATCATTTAGATGTATATATTAAGTGTGTTATGGAACAAAAATTGTGAATAGAGTGTGAAAAATCACTTGAGGTTCCTGGGGTATATCTAGATATGTAAATGATAACACACTTTATCTGAACAGAAGGGAAGAGGGTGAATCACTTGCTAGAGAATTGACTTATAAAATTTATAATTATGTAAAAACCACCATTGGAACCTTAGTGAAAATAATATGATAGTTTTATTATAAAAAAAAGAAATATCATACAGACTTTAGAAGTTTCAAGTGATATATAATTGATAAGAAAAAAATGGTGTCTTTAAACTTGAGTTGAATAACAATGAGAATTAAAAATCTTTAACTCATATATACAGATGTATGATGACCTTACCAAGTAAAATCTAAAAGGGGATCACTATATTTTTCAACATTCATTGAAAATTCCTTAAGTAAAGTATGGGTATACTTTCTGAAACATAAACCTTAAGTGTTTGAATTTTTTTCCAAAAGAAATATATAGTGGAAGGGGAGACCAAAATTAATAAAAAGAGTATGAGGTTAGAAAATAGAGGTGAGTACAAAAAAAGAGATTTCTAGAACTTATAAAAGAATTGGAGAATTGTATATGAGTAGATAATACCTGAAATTATAGAATAAAATTTTGTGGTTGATAGGATGAATTAGACGTTGATGGAAAGGGAACAGATCGTGATATTGGATTATAGACTGCCAAAAGAGTTTTGGTAATAGTTATAGAACACAGGTAAATGATTAATGAACTGAAGTTATTCATCACCATTAAGAAAATAGTTATCATAAGAATTGTGGTTTGATAATACCCCAAAAATATCTCCTCTCAAGGTATTTAGTAGTTTATACTTTGTACATGTGGATGAAAAAGGCCTAGAAAAACTTGAAGCTAAGTCTCACACATGTTCCTTCATGGGATGTAGAGATGAAAATCTTGGATTTTTATTTTGAGATAGTGAAAAAAGTAATGTTATCAGAAGTAATAAATTTTATCTTTATTGATATAGTTCTATAGAAGGAAAAAACTGGGTGGGGAAAGAAGTTATTGACAAAGAATCAAACTCAATAAAATTTGATTTGAATAGAGGTTCCATAGGGATAAATTATTTGTAGAATTCAAATGGTGATGAAAATACTATACGTTTAAAAGTTCAATAGAAAATACCAATTGGAATAAGAAGTTAGATAATGAGACCAATGGAAGATATACCTAAAATATTGGGAACTAGTGAGTCTCAGAGTAGAGTACCAGAAGGTGAAATTTTTGAATTTACAGTTCCATAAATAGAAGTTCCATGGATATAATTGTGTAGATCCAACTTTTCTGATAGATAATTTAGAGGTATAGATATGAGTTATACTTATTACTTTTAACAAGTGCAAGAAAACCAAATATCCCAGAATAAGTGTCTAGCCTCAGTTATTCCAACAAGTTGGAGTTAGCTATAAAGTATGAGTTAGATTCACATAATGTGAAAAATACATGGGAGATAATGAAACTAATACACATAAATAAATCACTTGAAAAAAAGTCATTTTTCCGTCTAAAAGGGGAATCTAATAAAATAATAAGCTATCAAGAAAGGATAATGGTGAAAGGACTTCAGTAGAAATAAGGAATAAACTTCTCTAAAATATTTTCTCTGGTAGTAAAACATACTACCATACAAACTATGATAATTTTGATTACTTATATAGTTTTACATATGGATTAAATGGATATGAAAATGGCCATTATTCATGGGGACTTATAGGAAGAAATTTATATGAAGCATATTATTGGTTTGGATCAACAAAATTAGGTATTGGTGTGAGATCTTAAGATAAATTTTTATGGTTTGAAATAATTTACAAGGCAGTAGAATTATGTTTTTCCTCAGTCCTTAATGATAAAGGTTTTAAGTGAATCAAATCAAAACATTTCTATGAATATAAGGGGTATATTAATGGGGACTTCATAAATTTTCTATTATTCATGGATGATATACTACTGGAAGGTCAAAAAATTAAATGGATTCAAAAGTTGAAAATGGACTTTTTTGGAAGGTTTGAAATGTAAGATATTGGTAAGGAGAATAAGATATTGGGTATGTTAATTGAGTGAGATAGGACTATCATAATATTGTTTTTATCTCAGAAGGATTTTATCTAGAATATTTTTTAAAGTTTTGATATGAACATATGTAAATAAATCTCGACACAAGTTACCAGTCACTTCAAACTTTTAAAATCGAAATCAACATAAATGGATAATGATCCATCAGTGGTAGGAATCCTTATATATGATATGATGTGAAATAAAAAAAACATATATCATTTTATGGGAGTTTCTAGGTGGTATATAAAGAATCCAGAAAAATACCATTGAAAAAATGTAAAGTGGATTACTTGGTATCTCAAATGATCAAAATATATAGCTCTCTATTTCTGTAAGGATGATGCATTGTAAGGTTACATTGATATGGAAATTGAGGGTGGATCAAATACATAGAAGAGTACATCTATATATGTTTCCACCTTTGGAGGAACTATGATCAGTTGGATGTCAGTGTTCTAAATGGTGATTTCACTCTCTTAAATAGAATTTGAGTACATAGTATAAAATTAATAATTCAAGGAGATGGTATGGTTGAGGTGTCTGTTTTAGGATCTTAGAAGTAGTCAGAAAAGTGGAAAACTTTATTGTGATAGTCAATGTACAATCCAACTAACTAAAAACCCATTGTTCCATGATTGAACTAATCATATTTATCTCAAGTAAAACATTATCTATAATACACTATGAGATGGATATCTAGATTTGTAAAATATTATTTTAAAACAAAATCCAATGGATATGCTCACTAAGGATTTAGTCCAGAATAATTTGAGGAAAAATTACACCTCAGTCGAACTTGGGTCAATAGAAGGAATTTCAGAAGCATTGAATGTAGTCAAAGTAGAGGTATTTTGTTATCTAATATTTTAGGGGGTTTCATGGAATTACGTAAAATAGTTTTTAAGTTGGTGATTTGTTAGATTGGGAAGCCTTATTGAAGTACAATAATCAGTTTTCCAGAAGGTGGAACTCTAAAAGACTCTTCATTTTGATGAAAGGTAGTGGAAACATGTCCTCAGTAGGTTTCAGGGTTTAGTTAGAAGGTTTTATCTTTTAATATATGTGAATTCATGGTGTTCAAGTTACCAAATAATGTTTGGATAAAATAAATTTAGGACTAAGATCTATTAGTGTTCTTAGAAGAACCATGGTTTCATCTTTGTGAGGAAGGCGGTTAAGCTGGTTTGTGTTACAGTGGATCATCGATCACTGTTGGGAATGGATGGATGCTAATGAATATAGGATATTAGTGAAACTAGTTGACTTACTTGTACCCACTATATAAGTTGGGTGGGACAATATGTTGAGGTGTCATGTGATAATTGAGTTTATTGATCTATATAGCTTCCAAGTCACTGTTATTGTAAACATATGATTTTCTATTGAAATGAAATGCTATAATTTTTCTCCCATGAATGTTGTAATGAAAGTAAAAAAGATGTAAAATCCTCTTTTATTTTCCTTGATTTCATATCTTCTTAATATTTTGTACAGACTATTTTAATGAGTCGTGAATGAAGGTGTGAGAGCAAGAAAAACTCAGTATGATTATTAGGGTGTGGTGAATCTTCATTGTTCGAGTCCACTTTTCATACCCCCCTCCCTCCAAAGATGCCCCTCCTAGGATGGAAATAAAGAAAGGGAGATAATGACCCCCGAGTCCCGCCTCCAGTAGGCCCCAGGTTGGCGACTAGCACCAAGGGTATACATATCTCACAATATGTAAACAATTACCCTTTTTTTAAACAAGATCAAGAGATATGTTGGGTCATCCACAAAACAAGTCCAATACATATATAAAAGAAATCCAAAAACCATCCTGCATGCATTATTAAAAATATAACTAGTACAAATACAAAAAATTTCCAAAGTAAAGTACCCAAAATCAAGCTAAAGAAACAACTCAGAAACTATCCCAAGACTGATCTAGTAGCACCAAGCACGATCCACATAATCCTCCTAGAAACCTGAAAACAGTTTTATGTATGTAGGGAGAGCATAAAGGTATACTCATTAGGTTAACCAAAGTCTCCTATAAACATGTGGAAGAAGCATAATAATTCCCCTGTGAGAAAACAACAGGGTTATAAAGAACTTAACTGGTATACTAACCATCCATACCTCACCA
This sequence comes from Viscum album, assembly GCA_963277665.1. Classification (NCBI taxonomy): domain Eukaryota; kingdom Viridiplantae; phylum Streptophyta; class Magnoliopsida; order Santalales; family Viscaceae; genus Viscum; species Viscum album. Next base: position 860,640,374 of record OY728138.1, read on the forward strand.
AGGCACGCTCACCAAATAACGCAAGTCAAGTAATGTAATATAATAAACATCGATGATAGGGTACCCCACATCACTTTCCCACTAATTAGTTGCTTTTTCATAATGGAAAATGTCCTTGCACTCCTACCTATTCCTAAAGAACCACATCACAACCCACCCTTACACACTTTGGACTCACAAACCACACCACATCCCTCCCGCAGACACTTATGCCACAAACCACATCACATCTTGCCCATAGACACCTGGTCCAAAAACCACATCACATCCCGCCCACAGACACCCGGTCCAAAAAACACATCACATATTACCCAAAAACACCTAGTCCATGAACCAAAACCTTATTCTGAAGACACCTAATAAATAATAACACATCTCATTCTGAATACGCTTGGGAAATCATAATACATCTCATCTTGTTGACACCTGGGAAAGAACAACTCATCTGCTCACACCTAGGCCTCACAAATCACAACCTTCCTGAATAATCTTGGATTATCAGTGCCTGGAATAGGGACCAGGGAAGAGTGGGTGGCCATACATCCATCCTCCCACCATGATGTTTGGGAAATACACCCTCCCCCGTGATGATGCGGTGTTCGGAACATGGTTCTCAACTAGGGTGGGGTGAATATATAAATCACAAGGAAAATAAAGTTATATACATATATGATACCAAACACTCAAGACCAACCTATGGGTTCTCACAAAAACCACCAACTCACAAAACTACCAACTTTTCTTTTTCCTATAAATTCAAAACACCACATAGCAAGCCACAAAACCCATTCACATTTCCAACCAATTTAATTAACCATTTACATTTTGTTATCCAAACCAACCCAAGCCATTATAGGCTGTATTAATCAATCATTCATTTATTACATCACTACCCGAGAAACTTCTAAGCACAACACCCAATAGAAAACAAAGTTCTCAGAAGCTGAAGAGACCAGATAAACTAAAGGGGCTTCACTTTTCCCTTTTATTTAACACCCATTCATGATATATCATATATCGATCTCTAGATACGGGGTGAATCTTTTTTCATGTTACTCATGGAGAAACTTTGGGTGAATTACCCATATCGATCACTAATTTCCTCCTTCAAACTCATCCCTCTTAGGTAACATACCAATAGAACCAACCCCCGGCTCACAACCCCAACCGATAACACAGTACGACACAACCAGTTTTTCAGCCTCACTGTACAACACTTTTCATCCATTCCACAATTAATCAATCTCTCAATCTAAGATTCCATTATAGAACCCAAGCTATCCCACAACACACAACTGGGCTCACAACCAAACTACAATACAAACCAGATCAAACCCACACACCACATCAGCCCATGTACCAAGGAAAAACCCAATTCCAGATTTAACAAGGCATACCTTATTGAATTTCAATTATTTAATTTAGGGTTTATCACAGAAATGTATAATCCTAGGGAATACATTCATTATATGAATATACATTATTAACCAATTTCCATTTTTAGGTAATAAAAAACAATCTTGATCAAGAAACAACCACAACACACGTACTCAGCAAAAGAAAATCCACCTGTGAACAAAATTTTCAGTGGAAAATTTAGCCTGTATAATCACAATATAACAATCATAATATCCAAACTGCAAGGGAATTCAAAATGAATCCTTATACCCCTTTTAAATTTCGTTTAACCGATTCTTGTCTTTGATTAACTAGATCAACAAAAATCCACAGGTAAAAAAAAGTGAACCCCTACCACATGATTCAAAATTAAGATAAATAAAGGAAATCCAGCCTCAAAAGGGTGTCAATGATCCTCGCACAAGAACAGACCACACAACGTATCTCTGATCACCTCTACTGTAAGATATACATCCATTTAAGGATGTTACGGCACCACCACACCCACAACAACCAAAGATAATTCCATTTAGAACCATGGGAGATCACCTACCATCACATGGAAAGAAGAAATAGGAGGAGAAAGAGACCAAACCAAAATAAATTGTAAGAACATAGGAATAACACACCTTAGATCGAAGATGGATCACTACGGATTGAAGGAGGGAAGATAGAAATAAATCGTTAGTGTAGGAATCCTCAAAATGTTGAAGAGGGGTCACCGGGTTGACTGGGGTTGAGGAAGGGTCACTAGAGCCATAGGTTTTGACAACCTGGGTGATTAGAGAAAAAATTAAAAGTTACAATAGTGGGGTATTAAATGACGTGTAATGCCCTTTCATGCCATGTAATTCCCCACGGTCGACTTCTTCTAAAAAACTTGTCTCCTTTCGATTTATTTTTATTTTTCAGACCCCAAAACATTTCACGCCATGAACCACCTAGGAAAATTTGTGAAACCAAACTTCATGTCATGTAATCTAATTAAATGATGTGTAATCCCCCTTCTTCCAACTTTTTACAACCGAACTTCTCCAAACCCCTCCGAGCCTCCTCTAAATACCTCCAACAACCTAAACTGGAAAAGTAATGGACCAGGGGGAGGGGGACACATACCGTTATAGAATATATCTATAAAAAAATTCTCTCCCTCTAGAATACAAAACCGAACCCATAAAAAAATGGGTTCTGAAGAACCACCCCACAATATACCTCTGAAGGATCTCATCACTCCTCAAGAAATACCACCAGTCAAACATGTCAACTCAGATAACCAAAAACACATTACACATAACTACTGTGAACCCATATCACCCTCTACACATCCCAAAATAACAAACACTACAATCAACGAATGGAACCATCTTGAACTCACAAATCAGGTAATTACATCCTTCATGTCGATATACTATCTACTCTGGGTGGTACTGACTCACCCGCACGGTTTTAATCACATCACAGTTAATTCATCTCGATTAGAATTCTAGTCCTAACTATTTTGTATGTCAGTAATTTATTGCATACCACACCAAACACATTTCAAACTAAGGGGAAAACATCTAATTTCATAAAATATGGTTCAAACATTAAATCAAAAGGAAAAATAGAACAAGAAAAAACTCAGAAAAACTCTAGGTAATGGGCATGCATCTACGTTTCTCACTCCCAAGTACTCTCCTCTAGGACACCATGCCTCTAAAACACAAAAACCAAGGGAATAGTCCACCCACACAATGCATTCTCTCGATGATCTGGGATCTCTACTAGTTTCTCCACAAACATCATGTCATACTTGATATCCAAATATCCCTAGTCAATGAGATGGGAGTAATCATGAAGATACCGACAGAGTTGAGAGATGTGGAAGATTTCATGGATTTTATCTAACTACGGTAGCAATGCCAACTGGTATTCCACCTCACCAACTCTCCCCAATAACTCAAAGGGTCTAACAAACCTAGTAAAAAGCTTACTCCCTATGAAAAACCTACACTACCCATGTCAACGGGAAACCTTCAAGAACACATGGATCCCAACCTCAAACTCCAAGGGACTCCTCCTGTGATTTACATAAGAATTATTTTGATTCTGTGCTGCTTTAATCTTCTCACAAACAATCTGAACCTTCTCTATCATGCTGTGAACTACCTTGGGACCAAGAATAGTTGTCTCCCCAAACTTTTTCCAGCACAACAAAGAACGAAATATTCTTCCTTAAAAAGATCCAAATAGTGTCATTCCAACGTAATAATGATATCTATTATTATAAGAAAACCTTACCAAGGGTATTTTTCATACCCAATATCCTCCAAAGACCAAGACGCGTGCTCGCAACATGTATTCCAATGTCTATATAGTTTGATCTATCTTCCCATCTGTCTGAGGGTGGAAAGCAGTGTTGAGGGATAATTGGGTGCCAAAAGCATGTTTCAATACCTTCCAGACTCACGAAGTAAAAAGTGCATCCCGATCCGAGACAATGGATCCCAGAACTCCAAGTAGTCGCATGACCTCATCCATATACATTTTTTCCAAGGAATCCTCTATACATGACTCATTGATCACTAAGAAGTGACCCAATTTTTTTAGGCAATCCACTACTACCTAGATATCATCATAGCCTCTTTGAGTTCTAGGTAACCCCATTATGAAATCCATTGAGATGTCATCCCACTTCCATTTGGGAACATCCAAGGGCTAAAAAATACCACTGATAATATGGTGCTCGGCCTTTACCTACTGAAAGACAAAGAATCTTTCCACAAAATCTGCTACTAACCACTTCATCCTGAGCCACAAAAATTGCATCCTCAAGCCATGATACATCTTAGAAACTTATGGGTGTACCTCTAAATTTGAGATATGAAACTCATGAAGGAATCCCTTATGCATTACTAGTGAAACTAAAAACTTTCCACATAACATCATCTGGTTCCAACCATCTCTCTAAAGCATCACCATGGCCAACATGATCACACAACACTTCTACTTCTGAGTCTCCCCACCAAGACTCTTCCACCTACTACACTAGAGAAAACTACACTATCATTTGAAAAAAATATCCTTTACCACCATCCACTCCTAAATCCAAGTGTAAAGCTACCAACTACTCCATCACTCTCCAAGCATTCATAGATTCCCAAATAACCTCATTCTGCGACTTTTTTCTTAAGGAATCAGCCTTAACATTCCCCTTTCCTGAAGTGTAGAAGATCTAAAAATCGTAGTCCTAAAGAAACTCCATCCACCTCCACTACCACAATTTTTGATCTCACTGGTAAAATATATACCTCAAACTTTTATGATTCGTGAAGACCACAAATCACTCCCGATTGAGGTGATGTCACAACAAATTCAGTACAAACACAGTCGCTGCTAGCTCCAAATCATGGGTGGCATAGTTACCCTCATTAGGATGTAACTTCCTAGACCCAAAAAAGATCAATGCTTATTACTTCATCATCACAAATCATAAACCTAGATGGGAATCATTTCAAAACACCTCAAACACCTCTCCTTCCTCATGAAATCAGAGCACTGTAGCACTAAAAAAATTCCCCTTCAGGTAATCGAATGCTACATAATACTTACCAATCAAAACAAAATATTGGTCCTTCCTAGTCAAAGATATAAATGGGGATACAACTCAAGAGAAATCAGGTAAAAACCTCTGATAATAGCCTGTAAGAATAAGAAAACTATAAATTTATGCAACATTCTTTGGTGCTTCCCAAGAAACAACTACTTCAACCTTAGACAAGTCTACTTCAAAACCCTACTAAGACACTACGTTCCTGACGAAATGAACCTCTCATGTCTAGAACATACACTTGGGAAGCTTTCCATAGAGATGGTGGCATTGAAGAACCTACAAGACAGTTCTGAGATGCTCGGTGTGCTCCTCCTTTGACTCTGAGTAGATTAATATATCATCAATGAACACAAAGATGAACTGATCTAGGAATTCATGGAACAAAGAGTTTATAATCGTCATAAACACAGCCGGTGCATTCGTAACACTGAAACCCATTAACACAAACTTGGAGTGTTTATACCTACATATGAAATCAGTCTTTGGGAAATCACCCTCCTTAACCCTTAACTAGTGATATCCAAACCAAAGATCAATCTTAGAAAACCAACTTCCCACCCCCCTCAGTGGGTTGAAAATATTTTTTATCCTCGTAAGAGGGTAGAAATTCTTGACTTTTACCTGATACAACCTTCAGTAGTCGATACATAACCTCATACTACCATATGCCTTCTTGGAGAACAACGCTGGAGCACCCCACGATGACTCACTAGGCCAGATAAAACCCTTAATCATCAGATCATTTATATGAATCCTCATACCTCATAGATCAAAAGGTGACATCCGATAAGGGGTCATCGATATCAGAGAAGCACCAGGCTGCAAGTCTATCCCAAAATCAACATTACATCGAGGGGGTAGCATCACAACCTCCTCAGGGAAAACATATAGGAACTACCCAATGACCCTAGGAACCTCTGATGTCTCAAAATCCACTGATTCTACTGATATCTCAACAAAAAATGAGAGAAGGGGTTCCACACGCCGAATTTCCATCTGAAAACTCTACTCTCCAATGAAAACCGCACACTGGTCATCCACATCTAAAAACATAACTCTTCTTCATAAACATTAAATAATGGTGTTCATGGAATAAAACCATTCAATGTTGAGAATGACATCATATGGTTTCATATATATCAAGAAAATATCCCCACAAGACTTATACGATCCCATTATCAGTCTAAATCCCCAGCACACATCAAAAAAGTGGGTTATGCCTCCAACTGGAATACTCAACTCCAAGGGAATGGGAAGAATCTCTACGTCTCGTCCTAGAGAACGGGCTAGATAAAGTGAAACAAAAGAGTGTGAATCTTATGAATCAAACAAAGCACAAGAAAGGGCACTAAAAAACTGATTATACCTATGACGGTCTCTGGACCTGCTAGAACTGTTGCCTCCGCTGAGTATAAATGACCATGCCTGGATCCTATACCTATCTATTGAAGACCACCTCCATAACCACGCCCAGTTCAAGGAACCTAAACACAATGACCATCCTAAGGTTGGCCTCCACCTTCTCTATCTTCCCTATTGGAGAAAAAGCCTATTGCCCATGATACTTAAATGGTATGACTAGAATCTGATGCTGAGGCTAGCACTGAACCTATCCACCTCCACCATGATGATCTCAAATAGCTTCTGGATACTGGTTCTGAAGATTTCTTTGAACTCCATAGAAGAGACACATCAACCCCAATCCCACATGAAAAGAATGGGAACCACTAGCATGAGAATTTCTGAAAGGAATATGACGAGGTCAACTCCCTACCAATCGAAACCTATAAGGTCCTAGAACCTGAGACCTGTTTCTAGTAACCCTAGTTCTCAAAGAACTCTACTATCTCCCCTCTTTTGGTATAACTCCTCACGAGTGCATCCACTCAATCACCTCTTCCTTCTTCTGAACATCTAAGTATATCATAAATTTAAAAGGAGTAACCACATATTGGATAGAGGGACGAAGTTCCTCCTTAATATTTCTTGCATCATACTCCTCATCCGAAAATAAATCTAGGGAAAAATGAAGGAGATACTTAAACTTTATCCCTATCTACTGTAATGAAATACTCCCCTGCTGAAGGGAGAGTAGCTGTCACCTCTTCTCAACCTTCATGGTTGATGAAAGGAACTTTTCTTAGAATTACTTCTCAAATTTTACCCAAAAACGTTTTATTCCTTCCTCTAACCTAGATAAAGCGTCCACCATTAATTCACATATCCTCTCATTTGAATGACTTCCAAAAGAAACCAGTAATTTATCAGGGCCCACATTAAACTAAATTTGATCTCAAGTTAATCAATCCATATTTTTTTCTTCATGTCTGAAACATTTCCCTCGTAATTTCCCAAATCCTACTACTGGAAAACACATAACGTCCTCTACCATTGGTTATCCTCTTCAACTGGATCAAACCATCATTGATCAGCTGGATCATCCTTCTGAGCCTTAAATTCTCAAGCCACATGTGTACAATGACCAGGATACATATTTGAAAAGTAAACAAAGAGTTCATAAGACCAATTAGTATGGAATTTTTATTTAATATTTATTTTAACTCATCTAATTCATTTTGTTATTCATTTAAAATTTCCCAAAAAAACCAATTCAAACAAAAACACAATTCATTATGATGAATGTACCTTTAAAAGGGTCTCTACCCCTCAAACGATGTATCCTCACTTGGTCATTTTGAAAACTCAGAGTTCTTACATTTAATTATAGGGGCCCTAAAATCCCATGTCCAAGCCGGTCTTCCCTAGCCTATGTCATGCACCATGATCACCTGACACTATTACCCTACTAACCCATGAAATCCTCACCGTTCCTAACTCTAAACTCTATCATATCTATCAACCATCATCTTTGATACCATTCTGTCACAACCCCCTCCCTCCAAATATGCCCCTCTCAGGCTAGCAATAAAGAAAGAGAGATAATGACCCCTGAGTCCAGTCTCTAGTAGGCCCCAGGTTGGAGAATAGCACCAAGGGTATACAAATCTCACAATATGAAAGGAATTGCCATTTTTTTAAACAAGATCAGTAGATATGATGGATCATCCACAAAACAACTCCAAGAAATATATAAAATAAATCCAAAAACTATCCTACATGCATGATTAAAAATAGAAATAGTATAAATACAACAAAACTCCAATTTATAGTACTCAAAAGAAAACTAAATTAGTAACTTAGCAACTTTATGAAGCCTGAGATTGTAACTCCCATCATGGTCCATGTAATCCTCTAGGAATCTTGAAAAAAAATTTATTTATGTTGGGTGAGAATAAAGGTATACTCAGTATGAAAACCAAAGTCTCTCATGAACATGTGAAAGAAGCATACTAATTCCCCTATGAGAAAACAAAATATACACTAACCGTCCCAAACTCACCAAGGAATGCTCACTAAATAACTCAAGTCAAGTAATGTAATATAATCCAGATCGATGATAGGGTACCCTACGCCACTTTCCCACTAATTATCCGCTCTTTCCAAATAGAAAACATCCCCGTGCGTCTACCTATTCTGAAATTACCACATCAAAACCCACTTGCACACAACTAGGACTCAAAAACAACACCACCTCATGCACGCGGACACCTGAGACACAAACTACATCACATCCCTCCCACAGACACGTAATCCACAAACCACATCACATCCCACCCGTAGACACTTGGTCCACAAACTACATCACATTCCACCCACAGAAACCCAGTCCACAAACTACAAACTCATCCCAAAGACACCTGGGAAAGCATAACTCATCTCATCCTAAAGAAACCTGGGAAAGCATAACATGTCTCATCCCAAAGACACTTAGAAAAGAAAAACTCACCCGCACACACTTGGGCCTCACAAACCCCAACCTTTCTGAAGAATTGTGGCCTATAACCACTTGGAAGAGGGAGCATGGAAGAGAAGGTGTCCAGACATCCATCCTCCCATCAAGATGTTTGGTAAAGACACCCTACCCCTGGACGATGGGGGTGTTTAGCTCATAGTTCTCAACCAGGGTAGGGTGCGTATATAAATCACAAGGAAAATACAAATATATAAATATATTATACCAAACACTCTAGCCCAACCTATGGTTTCATAGAAAAACCATAAAATCAAAATACTAACAACTTTAATGCTACCTCTAAATGCACAACACCACACAACAATCCACAAAACCCATTCACATTCCCAACCAATTTAATTAACTATTTCCATTATATTATCCAAGACAACCCAATTAATTCCAGGCTTTATTAATCAATCTTTCATTTATTCCATCACTACATGGGCTACTTCTAAGCACAACACACAACAGGATATAAAGTTATAAAAAGGTAAATATCCCTGATAAACTAAAGGGACTTAAAATTTCCTCAACTTTTAACACACATTCATGATATCTCATATATTGATCTCTAGATACAGGGTGAAGCTTTATGCATGTTACTTGTGGAGAAACTTCAGGTGAATTACCCATACCAATCACTAATTTCCTCCTTCAAACTCATCCCACTTAGGTCACATACCAATATAACCAACCCCCAACTCATAACCCCAACTGATAACGCATTACCGCACAACCAATTTCATAGCCCTAATGCACAACACTTCTCATCCATTCCACAATCAATCAATATCTAAGTCTGATATTCTATTACACCCCCCAATCCATCCCACATCACACAACCGAGATTATAACCAAACTATAACACAAACTAGAGAAAACCCACACATCACATCACCCTATGTACCAAGGAAAAACACAATTCCAAATTTAACAAGGAATCCCTTATTGAATTTCAATTTTTTAATTAAAGGGTTATCATAGAACTGTATGATCCTAGGGAATAATTTCCTTATCCATATATACATGATTAACCAATTTCCATTTTTAGGTGATACCAAACAATATTGATCAAGAAACAACCACAACACACGTACCCAGTGCAAGAAAATCCACAAAGACCACAATTTTCAGTGGGCCATTTAGCCCATATAATCACAATATTACAATAATAATATCAAAACTAAAAGGGAATTAAAAATGGATCCCTATAACCCTTTCAATTTCTTTTAACCGATTCTTATCTTTGATTGACCTGGAACAACCAAAATCCACTGGTAAAAAAATTGAACCCCTCCCGCATGATGCATAATTAAGAGAAATGATGGAAATCCTACCTTAAAAGGGTGTTAATGATCCTTGCACAAGAACAGGACACACAAAGGATCTATGATCCCCTCTCCCGCAAGATCTGCATCTATTCAAGGATTTCGCGACACTACCACACCAATAATAATTGAAGAGAATCCCATTTAGAACCATGGTAGATCACCCGCCATCCCATGGAAAGAAGAAACAGGAGGGGAAAGAGACCAATAAACACATAACTGAGTTCAAAACTTTCCTATTTTAAATATTAACCCTAAATATATTCTCACTTTTAAGTAAAATCATATTATTTTAATTTCATTTCTTTCCCCCCTGTAAAAATAAAAAGAGAGGGGATGAAACTCTATTATTTATCCTTTGAATGATGATGGTATAGTTTTCTTATTCAACCTCGATAGTTGAGTTGAAATCTCCACCTTTGACTAAAAATATATTTGATCAACAAAACAATTCTTCAACTCCCAATTCAGGTCAAGAGGAAGTATCTTCTCTTTAAATTTAGCAAGGTGACACTCAAAAGACTCTTCTTATTGGACTTCACTTTGTCTTTATTTTCAGAATATGGAAATTGTTATCCTAAAATTTTTACACCTTCTTCAACTCTTCCTTTATCCAAAATTCTATGATATCTTCCATTTTAGATCACTATTTAATCCTTATTTAATAATGAATTGTTTTTTAATCCATATTTTGGCCAATAATTTTCAATAACTTCTTATCAGCTCCATTGGTCTTCTTTTAAGGTAAATCATTCTTTAATGAATTTGTTCTCTTGAATATTTTCAAAAATCTCCATGTATCATTTCATTGAACATTTTAATTCATAAATATTATGGGACACTCCTCAATAATATGTCACCATTTGTCACATATATCATACAGATCATTCAAGATGTCAAACTTATGTTTCAACTTGACATCCCTCTATTGAATACCATTTTTTATAGGAGTCTTATTCACCAACATGTTTATTTTCTATATCACCCTACATGACATGAACTAACCTACCGAGACCCTTCCTAGTCCATTAGTAAGTTGAGTGTCCCACCTCACACCCACCATCAATAGGCTAGGGCCTAGTGGCTAGCACTAAGTAGGCATATCCCGAAAAATGGTAGTCCCTAGATGAATGCACCTGTAAAAACACAGATCTTCACATAGAATATAATAATGCATGATAGAAAATAAAAAAACTACAATATATATAATTCATATGAAAATGTTAAGCATCTACAAAGAGAAATTATATAAAATAAAAGGGTGAAAAAAGGCTTGATATCCTAAGGTAAAAACCAACCTAACACAATTAGAAGGTAAAGATGAATCCTCGATGCATATTTACTAATACAAACCCCACTCATTCATTTAAAGTTTGAGAAACACTAATATCATATTCCACTAACATCATTTCTACTATGTTAACTACCAAAACATCCATCATCTATACAAGACACAACCTGTGTAGGAAAAATTCCCATTCTTGATTGAGTATATACATACCCAATAAAATTCCTTGAAAATAGTAAAGGATGGGTAGGATGATTGTTATTATAAATCCATACTGGAAATAAGATAAAACACATATATTATTATAATTATAAGAACTTAGATATAAAATATATTAATACTCTAAATAACCCTTTTATATAAGAAACAACCACGATAAGAAACCCAAGAGTTTGAACTTCCTAACATTACAACCTGTGTAACCTATTATAACTATAATGGGGAACCCATGGATTTCCATGGTAATTATCAGTTGATTGAGTAATAAAACCTGATGGAGGAACCACACCACTTTGAGTAAAACACATTAGATGAGGGAGTACCTGACTCCATGGATAAAGGATCTATAACTCATGCAAGTGAGGGACTTACGAACTCTATCAGTTGTGTGGTGGACCTTCACATTTTCAAGGATAAGGGAGTATGAGAACCATTATTGATTTGGAGGACCCATTCCCCATGAATATAGAGGATTATCAAACTTTGTGAAGAATGTGGGATACTCATAACTTATCACTATATTCCCACCATGGGAGTTCATAACCACGTGTCTAATATAATTTTCATGAATAATTCATCATCATCATCCCTATGGAGATAGGAAAAATAAATACCTGAATCACTTCAAGTCCCACCTCTGATGTTGAATAGTTATTAATCATTGTGTTATATATGGAAGAACACTTAGAATGGGCTACTCACATACCCAAATTTGAGTTTTAGGTAAGAAGATGTGAAAATCTTGAAGTCTAGAAAAGTAAATGAAATATACTTTGGAGGTGCATGGAATATATCCCCTCGGGAAAAGTTTGGTAATATATTTTTATCTATATGGAATGTGTATGGGTTAACCCACACAACATATTTGATGGTGTAAATCATGTGTGGGGCCCATGGAGATACTGAGCATATAAATCCATAACCTGAGTCATGTCATGACCAAGGTAAATGACTTGTAATCCTATGCCACGTGGCTTGTGGGCTGGTCACCCTCCAACTCTTTATACATTCCAAGATGGTAGAACTAGTTCCACTAGGTGTACACCTCTTAAGTACACTTACTGTGATAATTAACTTGGATCAATACTATAGTTATCACTTCTAGCATGATATGTAATGTGCGGCTTGATATCAAATGTTATGTGATTACCTCTGATCAAACCAAAAACACTGAAAAAGGTTCATATGATGTTTTATCACATGCAATGACCCCTTTTTGGTACTCCTTCACTATAAAAATGATCTCAAATCCATTTACATACATCCCTAATACCCTTCACAACACCTCCCTCATAGAACCTACACAAACATATCTCTTTATGATCTTCCATCATTTAATTATCCTCCCATTCACCTTGCTCTTCACTTTTATGTCCAAATCAATTAATCATGAACCTAAATACTGATCATTTGCTTATTTGAGACAAAATTAATTAACCCTCTATCTAGGGTAACTATTGTAGATGATTAGTTGAATAATATAAAAAAGGATGTAATTGGGGTCTGATCACCTAAATTATAATATAACCATCATTCTTTGTGTGTGATACCTCAGGGTAAATAATTTAGAAAAATCAGTGCATATTTTAAGAAATTAAAGTATAGGATAAATAGTAAGGATTCATAATTTCTATTAATTTTATAACAATAAAGTATAGTGATTGAATCTACAAGGTGATAATAAATAATATAGATTAATGAAAAATAAGAATTCATACTACATTATAAGATTGTTGTTTGGTGATGAATGTTCCATAATTGGGTATTATTACCAATTCCCTTTGAGGATCATGTTCGTTGGCTTCCCATATCCTTGATTCTATCCAACACCTTAGTCTATCTAATTTTGGTTTTATATAGAATGAAGTTAATTTTTTAAATATGGAGTTAAGGATGAATAAATATAAAATTAATGGTTTATTAGATATAACTAACTAACTAATTGAATAATATTTTAGATTAATTAATTACACTTACAAGGAATCTAGCTCAGAGGCCCAAATATGAACAAATATTATGCCACCATTGGGGTAAATCCCTCATTCTAGATGAAAATATAATTTTAGTTTTCCATTCTAAGGACTCACTTAGGATGAAATTTAATTTTTATGCAATCATGAACACACAACCTTAAAATTATATATATTATTTTTAATATATCATGTTTGGAAATTCATGATGCTAATTTAATGAAAATGGCTCAAAAACTCAACCATAAAATATTATTTAATATATTATAATAGTTTTGTCCAAAAAAAATAAGGGTAACTATATATTCCCTGACATTAAGGATTTTCATCTTAAAAATCACAACCTTCATGAAAAGATGAGGGTATTGAGCCTATAATTTACTGTTGAGTTCATATGATCTCTCCTAAAGGTTCCAATGATTCCATATAATTCATACATGTGATATAGACCATCCTTAAATAGTTCTCTCATCCTGGTACTTGATCACTGTAGAGTACTTAGAGAAGTCATCATCATATTTAATGTCTATATTTCTTTAGTCGATGACTTGCGATGGATATTTCATGTATCCCATCACCTAAAAAAATTAAAAGATATTGTTCACCCTATATAACTATGGGGGAAATATTGCGTAGTAAGAAACCTCTCCCACCATGTGTAGGATCTGGAATGGAAAAATGTACCTTGGTGAAAAAATTATCCCCTAACCAAAAAAATTCTAATTTTTCATGTTGAGATCTTTAGGAAAACATGATCTCCCTCCATAAACATTAAAGGCATCATTTTTCATTCTATGTTGGACTTCTATAACTTTTAGTTTTCTACATATTCTATTGGATCGCCTACACCTTATTTTTTTTTCAATCAAATTAACTCTATCTTCATTATTGATGACCCTCCAATCTCCATCTAGGATAAGGTGACCGAAACGGTCTCTCATACAAGTCTTTGAATGGTTTCATTCCAATAGTAAAGTGATAGCTATTATTGTATGTGAAATTCATTAAAGGTAATTGATTCTCCTAACTCTAGTTAAAATCTAGCACACAAGCCCTTAGTATATCTATAATAACCTAAATGGTTTTCTCATTCTAGCCATTTATCTAAGGGTGGAACTTCATACTCAACCACAATTGAGTGATGAATGCCTCCTATAAGCTCCTCAAAATTAGGGATGTGAATTGAGTGTCTCATTTAGAAATAATTTTCAAAATTACCCCATGAAATTGAATAATCTTCTCCATGTATAAGTATCACAATCTCTCCACTACACTTTTCTCTCCAATGGGAAAGATGTTGTTTGACTTGATTATTCAATTGATGGACAAAAAAATTTCATCATTTTCTCTCACTGATCATGGAAGTCCTATCATGATATCCATTGATATGACATCCCACTTACACTATTAAACCTCAAGGGGTTAGGCCAAACATGTTGGGACCTAGTGCTCTACCTAAACCTATTGATAGACGATATGTTGTCATATAAACTCAACAATACTCTTATTCATACATGGAAACCAAAACTGATACCTAAGGTCCTGGAACATCTTCATCACACCTAGATGTACCATTAAAGGGGAAGTGTAAAACTCTCTCAACACCTACTTACATAGGATGATTGGAATATCTATCCACATCCTCATACAACATGAATATAATTTAATAAAGAGGTCATAATACAAGGATACCTAATTTCATGTGACTTTATAATTGATGTATCCTAATTTATCCCCACTTACATATTGAAGGTGTGGGAGGATACCATCGATCAAAGATAAGCCACATATCCCTTATCCACTATGGAAAATAGAATTGAGACCAATGGATCATATGCCTCACCCAACAACTAATCATGATATTTCTTATTAAGGGAATTTGATACTACATTTGACTTACACATAGTATTGACAATCATGGCATTATATTATCGCAAGAACTATAACCAAAGTCTCTACCTTAGATTATGACCTCTTTGATTGAATATGTATCTAAGAATTTTTTATTCTATGTAGACTATGTACCACTTACTTAGAAGGTAATGCATATAGGTATTTAAGGTAAAGATTATGGTTACTAGCTCCAAATTTTTTTTTGTATAGTTATACTTGTGAGGAATTATTTTTTTTTTACCCATAATCAACTACCAATAACCTAGGTATCAGTAAAAACCCATTCTAAACTCCATTGGAATCAAATAATTTGACACACATAACCCCATCCTCTAGCTACCGTAGAATGAGATAACTCATCAATATCTACTTCATATACTAAAAAAATCTCTAATATTTCTCAAAACAAATGAATGAAAGACCATTTTTTGTAATGGAATACATAATATCCACAATCCCAGAGAATTCATCAATAAATATCTAATAGTATCCTAAAAACCTAAGGAATATTTACACCTAAAACATGATCTTTGGTGGTTCCTAAGAAAGTAGTGCCTCAATATTTCCTGTGTTTAAAACTAATCCACCCTCCAATATGACATGCCATAAGAAGTGGACCTCTCAAATCCCAAATTGACACTTTATAGCCTACTGAGAGATAGTGATTTGGAATCAAGTCTAGTTAAATCCTTAAATTCTTCATGTTATAATCTTCTAATAGTAAATTTTTGAGGATGTCATTGATGAAGAAAACCAAAAACCTATTTAATAAAATATGTAATATCCATTTCATGAGGCCAATAAATATATTCAAGGATTTTACACACTTAAGGACATCACTAAAAAATAATAATATTTATAGAGTAACCTAAACCTCATCCTCGGGATATCCTCCTCAAGAACCTAAAGTTAGTGATATCCTAACCTAATATTGATATTTGAAAACCACTTCACTCCTGTAAGCTAGTTGAATAGTTTACCTATCCTCGATGATGGGAATTTATTCTTTACTATCACCAACTTTAGGTAGTGATATTCAATACAAATCCACAAGATCACTTTTTCCTTTGTAGAAAACAATATTAGAGACACCCAGGGGGAAGCACTAGTTCTAATAAAACCTTTGTCCATAAGGTCGTCTATCTACACCTTTATCTCTCTAATCTTAGTCAAGGATGTCTAATAAACTGCAAGAAGATATCATAATGGTCACCAGGTATAGATCAATACCGAACTTGGTCTACTCATGAGGGGTAAATAAAAGTACATTCTTAGGAAATACATCCATACAATCCTCCATGACTTTGAAAATATAATAATATGAACCATTTTTTTAATAAAAAGATAAGATCTCTAACTGATGGGTGATTGGATGAAACTTTCCATGCACATGCCTCACTCCTCTTGACTGAAGGTATAATTCACCCATAAAGATAAATTTGATCCATATTCTTAACAACACAATACTCTCTGATGATAGTAGTTTATCCGAGAAAGAACTAAGGATAACGATTCTATTCCATGGATAATTTTGTGAGGCTACATCCCAATCACTATGTGGTCCTATGAAAATCTATCTACATTAAGCACGAATTTTTATCGTCAACAGATGTGGGTAAGTATTTGGTCACTTACAGTGGGAGAATTTAGAAATGTAGGTAAGGATAGGGGATCCAACAAGATATATATATCATGAATTAGGGATTCAAAAATAATGTAATGGATCACACAAGTATATATGACTATACGTTCTAGTTTATAGAAGACACAGATCATACCTTGAATCATATTGGGAACTACCTGATTATGGACCCCAACTACATATATATAGTTGTTCCCCTGGTCATTTTCTCCCTAATCTTGGTGTTCACCACTTGGGGGAAGTGTTGGTGTAAGAATTTCAAAGAAACATCCACATCTAGCTCCTTCTCCTTATACACCACAAACTTCTCTTTTGTAGCTGCATCCTTGAGGATAACCATACCTACCTTGAGGAGATATTTAATCATGTATCTACCTATAACATGGATCTCTATCTATTTACCAAATTCCTAATAATATACATCATTCTAGGTATCCATGATCCATATGACCTCATCCTCCATAGGTATAGAAAATCCTTTCTCCAGGATAGCTAGATCCTCTACGTGACTCCTATGTTATTGATCCTTAGTACTGAGACCACACATATGAATGTCTCCAACATCATGACCCTGATTCCTTCAGTTAGCTGACCGGAGCTGAAGAATCACTAGCCCCATCTACATACTTCTCCTGAAACAAAATGGAACAGATTACCCTCAAACTAACACCCGATCTGATATTTTAAATACCCAAAGGGCATTGCTGATCCCCACAGGCTGGCGAAAAGCACTGGGGAATCGATCAATAAACAAGAGGGAATGATTTCTCCCAACCTATACAAAAACATGGCATATATATACATGTGTAAACGAACAAGATAATGGAATACTAATAAATATATTCCAAAAATATGAGAAGACAGTAGAAACAAAACAAATGTAAAAGAAATTGGAACTCCAAAGGACAAGTCCAACTACAAAGGACTAAAACGAAACAGCTACTACAAATGATGGTGAGGATGAACTCCCACCATCTCACCTCTAGCTACCCAACCCATCTGATGTGAAACCTCACTACCTCACTATGGAACCTTGTCTTTCCCTATAATGGAAGACATACAGAGGTCTACACACCACCGAAGAGGTGTCCAGGGTGTTAGCTAACAGGCACAGTAGGATCCCACCCAGGTGTTACACAAAAAATATCTGTACAAAAATTATTATATGATAATTTTAAATAAAACATGGCATGATAATAAATAAATTAGTTTTATAGAAAACATGGTAAAAATTTCCCTTTTTATCATAACTCTAAAACAAAAGAAGGTACATCAATTTCAAAGAACAATTTTCCATATCATATTTCACTAGCATAAAAATGCATATCAAGGCTAAAATAGTACAAATCCAAGAAATAAAAAAACAATAGAAGTAGTATAGGAATCATAATACCAAGGAATACAAATAATTCATGTAGTAGACTACTCGTACCCATTAATCTATGAAATAGTGCACATCGTTAACTAAAGATAATGATCTACACTCCAATACCATGGAGACACCCTATAAAGTGAAACCCCAATATCATATACATACCTAGATCCAATAATCTACACTCTAGGATAATAGGAACACCCAAGAAAGTGAACCCCCACAATGGATGATGGCCTCAAGATAAACCTTACACCTAGTACCCAAGGTAACCCATATGCTCATTTTCACAACCACTTCAATGTTTTGAAAATCATTTCAAAACCATTTCACAAAACCATTTTCAATGCTTTGAAAATACCCTGGTTCTTTCCATTTATCAACAATAAGGTAAAACCCAGTTTTCTTTTAAAACTCATTTCAATGAACACAAATCAATAATGCCAATTCCTTGTATAAATAAGTTTATAAATTAGTAACAGTAAGGTTCATCAACATAGGCTAGAGACAAAACCGCCTACCTCGAAACTGGGGTCTCACATGCCCGCAAGGGGATCCACCAACAATGAAAACCCAATGATGTCTATGAAGGACCTAGAATAAAAATCCATACATCTTATGATTGATTAAATTGAGAAAGAGGGTTTTTAGAGAAGAGGAAAACACCACATACCTCAAGAACGAACACTCACCGCACCACAACCAATAAAGGAATGGCCTCTGGAATGAGATCTCACAATGAATCTGAAGATATTCACCGTAATTGAAACAAAGATCAAATGTTGAACGGATCAATCTAGAAGGGTTGGAGTCTCCCAAAATCTCCTAAGAGGATATTTTTTTGAGAGAAATAGAAAATTGGTTTCCGAATGATTAATAAAAACCAAAATGGTGCTCTAAAACTTCCCTACTCAGAAAATTACACGATGTGTAATCCCTTTACACACTGTGAAGTCCACCATGTTTAAGTACGCTAAGAAATATATCACCTTGGATTAAAAATACATTAATTTAAAACATTCACAACATGAAAAATATCTTCACGATGTGTATCCTTTCATAGATTGAATTCCTCCATGACTTGCATCTAGCAACTCTTACACGACGTGTAACCTAGTTACATGTTGTGAAATCCTCCTACATCCTCCAGAGAAAGCTTGTTAAAGCTAAGAGTTCAAAAAATCTATAACTTCATCATTATAGGTATCCTCCCAATTTCCTATTGGACTTATATAGACAATGAGAAAATGGGAAAACTACAATAAGGTTAAAGACATAACTGATAGATTAGTAATGAGATGTTACAAACTCCCCACTATAAAGACTTTTCATCCCCAGGAAGTCATGTGGAAGATGTAATCCCTATAAAAATATGAGGCCACTTCCCCCTCATCATTGAATCATGTTCCCATTTCTCATGAGAATCTGATTCATGTTTCCATAGTACTTTGACTAATGGAATCAACTTCCCATGCAAGACATTCACTTGAGAGTCGACGATATCAACAGGATTCTCCAAAAAAAAATATATGGCTCTAACTCAATTTCCTCCTTACTCAAAATTTGAGTTATATCAGGATGGTACTTCCTGAGCTGAGATATATTGAAAACATCATGAATATCTATCAACTAAACTGGAAATTCCAACTGATAAGAAACCTTTCCAATCTACTCAGTGACCTCAAATAGTCCAACATATTTTGTAACAAACTTACCATGTTTCCCAAGTCAATGGTGACCCAACCGAGGATAAAATTTCAAGAAAACTCATTCACCAACTGAAAACTCCAAAGGAAGACAATGTTAATCCGTATATGATTTCTTTCACTCTGAGCTATAACCAGACATCAATGTACCTCTTAAATATTGTTTAACATCTCCTGAACCAAACTTGGTCCAACTAAAGATACTTATTCCACTTCCACCCAACAAATAGGTGATCTGCACGGGATACCATAAAATGCCTCAAAGGGATCCATTCTTATCGATGAATGGTAACTGTTGTTGTAAAAAAACTCAACCGGTCCCAGATGGATATCCCATGATCCATCAAAATCCAAGACACAATCACGAAGCATATCCTCTAGGATCTAAATAACATGCTCCATATGACAATCTATATGTGGATAGTAAGTTGTGATGAACTTGACCTAAGTTCCCATTGCCTCTAAGAGACTCCTCTAGAACCTCAAGGTAAACCTTATGTGCCTATCCGAGATAATATAAGAAAGACTCCCAATTAACCTCACAATCTCTTGCACATACAACTTACCCAGATCTACAATCTTATTGGTATTATTGATCGGAATGAAATGAGCACACTTTGTCAACCGATCAACAACCACCCAAATAGAATTTCTCCCCCAGGGAGTCCAAGGAAATACAATAACAAAATAAATGGATACCTCATATCATTTCCAGATTATCACCAAAATAGTCTGAATCAAACCAGAGGGTTTCATGTGCTATGCCTTTATCTATTGGAGGTGTAATAGCGGAACACATAATCTGCAATGTCATGCTTCATACCCAGCCACCAGAATCTTCATCTCATGTCATAATATATCTTTGTAGCACCTGATTAAATGTACCACAAATAGATATGACAATTAAATAAGACTAAACTCCTAACTGATACTAGGAAGACATCCTGATTCTCAAATTTGATTATACCATCTAAAGATAGAGACCAACCAGAAACAGTCTCCCCACCATTAAGGATTTCTCAAACTTTAATAAACTCAACATCCTACTTATGACTCTACAAGAAAAACTTCATGAGAGATTATGATAACTGAACACTGGTCAGAAACATACCTAAAGAATCATCATGATCATCTAGGTGCAACTGAGTGAAAATCCCCATAAGTTTCCACTCCTCCTTCAATTATAGAATAGCATGTGATGGTACTTTCCTACTAACAGCATCTGCAATGACATTACTCTTCCTAGAGGTATAGGTGATATTGATGTTAAACATTTGAAGGTATTATACCCATCATCTCTGTATGATATTCAAGTCTTTATTATAAAAGATATAACTCAAACTATTATGATCAGAGAAGACTATGAACCTCTCACCAAAAAGATAGTGCCACCAACATTTAAGAAAATTTATAACTACAGGATTCTCTAAATCATGAGTGGGGTAATTTTTATCATGTGGTCAGAAATGAAGAAAGTCATAAGATATCACATGGTCATCCTACATGATCACGCATGCCAAACCAACACTAGAAGCATCACAAAATACAATGTACCCCTTATCTGTCTCATGTTTAATCAAAATTTGAGTCATTGTTAGAAGTCATTTTAGTTCATCAAAATAAGACTAACAATTAGAATACTAGGTGAATTTCACCAATTTCTTAGTAAGATCAGTATCCAAAAATAACAAGGAAGATCTGAATTTCAAAGATATTTTTTGGTTCCTTCCATGATGAAACAATCTTCACCTTCTCCAGATCAACCGATAAGCCATGTTCATAAATTTTGTGTACTAAGAATTTCACTTATTGAATCCAGAAACTACATTTCGAAAGATTTTCATACAAATGGTGACTTCTCAGAATTTAAAGAACCAAACATAGATGGTGCTCATGCTCATGATCTGATTTTGAATAGACCATAATATCATCAATGAACACTACCACAAAAGTGTCAAGATATTGATGGAATATCTAATTAATCAAAGCCATAAAAACTGTAGGAGCATTAGTCAGACCAAAAGGAATCAAAAGATATTTATAATGGTCATACCTACTCCTGAAATCTATCTTTAGTGTATCAGACTCTTGAACTCTGAGCTGATGATAACCTGACTGAAGATCAAGCTTTGAGAACCACTTTTACCCCTTTAATTGATCAAAAAAATCATCAACACAAGGAAAATGATGTTTTTTCTTAACTGCTACCCAGTTCAACTTTCGATAGTCCACACATAACCGAAGTGAACCATCTTCTTTCTAGGAAAAGAGCATAGGGACTTCCCATGTGAAAAAATAGGGGGAATGAAACCTTTTTCTAATAGGTCATCCAACTGAATCTTGAGCTCTTTCAGCACTACTGGTTCCATACGATAAGAATGTATTGATATTGGTTGAATATCCAACACCAGGCCAATCATAAAATCTACCTATCTCATTGGAGGGATACTGGAGAATTAATCTGGAAAAACATTAGGAAAGTATCAAACAATAACTGGAAGATCAATATTAGGATAAATGTCATCAGTCTCAAACACAACAACAGAAATCAAACTCCTGAGCTCTACATGGGAAGGCCCTGCACGTCCTGATCTCGGGTCTCACTTCCCTTGAAACACATGAGATCTCTCATCGACAGTAAGAAACGATACATGATAACAATAAAAATCAACCTCAACTCGATGAGCAACAAGCCAATCCATTCCAATTATGACGTCAAATAGATCCAAATCAAGAAAAAGAAAGTCCTAGACCAACTCCATATCAGCGATCATTAATGGACAAGAAGGACATTTAAAACCCTACTCTCTCCAATTTTCAAGAGGTGTTTCTAACTCCATTATAAAATACATAAGTTCAATTGGAATTTTAAGCATATCAAAAATATATGCATATATAAATGAGTGGAAGGAACCAGTATCAAATAAATCAATTGCTATTAAAGATGTAATAAGGATGGTATTTCTCACTATTGTCGGACCTGCATCAGCTTCAACTGGAAACACATCTATTGCATTAAAGTGCTTCACTCCTGAGGACTTTAGATGGATCCCTATAATCTTTGAATCTTTTGAATGCACTATAGTAGCCTTTGGAGTTGACGAACCCTGACCATAATGAGGCGTAGTTATAGTCTAACAGAAGTGTTGTATATAACCAACGCTTCCACGGTTGTTTCATGTATTCGTTGTCATAGGAAAATAGCATATGGTGTGTCTGACCCTACCACACTAATAGCAAGTTAGAGGCACACTTCTAGTTGTAGTAGATGGTGCGGAGGATGCTCACTGATGGGACCCACCACCACCACTTATGTGATGATCCTACCACTTCCTTTTCTTCCCATGCACTCCACTAAAGCTGCCACTAAGAAGAGAAAAATTAGAAAAATCAACATTTTCTACCATATCAATCTCTACCATAATAGATCTATCAACCATCACCACATAGGTATAAAGTTTCAAAATAAATACATGTGATCTAATATCCAATCGTAAACCCTGCCGGTATTTCTTGGCCTTTATCTGGTCATTATTCACCACGTTTAGAGAAAAATGGACAAGCTCCGCAAACTAATTGGTGTATGCCGACACTGAACGCTCTCCCTACTAAAAAGAAAGTTATTATAGATAACTTTCAAACATCAGTGAATATGTACAAAACTTTTAAAGGAATAGGGTTTTGAAACCCTTCCAATCTAGGTCCACATATTTGTCTACTTGGACCATAGAATCCAACCATCGTTTTCTAGAACCCTCAAGCCTGAATGCTACACACTTCTATCTGATATTCTCATGTGTCTCCAAGAATTAAAAGATTCGATTGATCATATCTAGAAAATCCTCCACCTCTTGAGTTACATTCATTAATTTAAAGGACGGTGGCTTCTCGGCTAAGAATTCCTGTGACCGATCTCTTTCTCCTCCAGCTCCTGGATGTACCTCAATAACCATGTTCTAGACTCATGGTGCATCTTGATAAATAGAACAAAATTCTCATATGATAGTCTTGATTAGAATTTGATCCAATGGAAGATTCCATTATGGTACATCAACTACACCTTTCGGAGGAACCTATGGAAGGCATCTCGGAGACATGCTACTGCACACAAAAACAGAACGAATGATCATACAACAGAGTAAATCTCATCTTAAACCAAAAAACCCATAAGTATAAACTGATATTTAAAAGAAACTAAAAACTAGATACATATAGACTAACTTCCCATGGTAACTTGAGTCTCATTACGATAAGAGCTAGTCAGGCACTTATCACAACATACATATCAAGTCCGAAAAATCCTATCTCCGATCAAACAATCATCCCAATACGAGGACTCTTGAGGACAAACCTCCCTTTGATATTGATGAAGCTCACATTTTCATACATTTTAAACAGTAAATAATTTTTTATAATCCCACCATAGTGTTATTTTATAGGTAGTTGTCGCCTTTTTAGGTTTTAGTGGTAATTTGAGCTTAAATGAAAAAAGTGGTTAAATCTAGAATTATGACAGATTTTTATCATAGGGGTATTTTGGGAATAAAATTTACATTATTATTCTAAATTCTATGATTTTTTTTTGAAATCCCTGATTTATTTCCTACAACTTTTTTTCAGTAGTAAAGGATTATTCGAGCATTTAAAGGCTCAAAAAATCTTTTAATTTGGGGAATTTTCCAGGAGGATAGCATGGACCCCACCTCCATAATGGAAACATAAATCGGTCTAAACACCTCCAAATAAGATGGTTACAGATATAGATGAAAGAGGATTCAATGATATGATTCAATAAATAATTTAAATTCAAAATACACTCATTAAGACATTATTTTAACACTCTAAACATGTGGCAGATGAAACGACTCACCAGGAAGAAATGGTTCCATTGGATAATAAATTCATAACATCATGACCATGAATCCCAAATGGATCATATTTTGTGGAGGGACGTGAAATTACATGTGGAACAAAATTTATTGAGAATTTAATGAGTTAATTGATAGGTTTCAAAGTCATAATGGCCAGAGAAGTTGAAGAATTGGAATTTATCCAGTCAAAGGGATAGATTAAATGTCTCAGATTAAATAGTCCATAACTCCTACATCCGATGGACAATAAAGCTCAAATGCTGAGGGTGAATGGAGGAGACATGATGGAACATATTTTATGAAGCAACCAGTTACCAATTTTTAAATTTAATGAGACATCCACACAGAAACATTTGGAGGATGATTTTGGAGAGAATTCTTTCACCTCCTCTCCCTATAAATATGTATTCTCAATCCTTCTCAAAGCAATGACACTTATGTGTGGCCATTTTCTGTTGTTTTGTAGATTATTTACATTTTAATAGTATTATTCATTTTAAAAATATATTTTTCTCTTATTATTAATCTCATTATCATTTTTTTATCTTTTGTTTTCCATCCCGTTCTTCTTCATTGTGGTCTCTTGTACTCGTGATCATGAGTAACAAACCCGAGGAAGTTCCTGGGGGATTAATCTAGTGTTGAACCCAAGTCATTTTACATTAATGTTAATTGTTTCTTATTTTATTAGAGTAAGGTAAAGGGGATATTAGTGGGTAAGGCGTCTTTGTGTATCCACTTTTTACCCAAGGCTTAACTTTCTCTTCTATAATATTTTCCCTTGATCGAGGAGGTGGATGTGCAGTCTCTTGATGATCGTTGAGAGCACTATACATTTGCAACCACATATAGAAGAATATATTCACACATAAGATGGAGTGTGTTTATTAATTAAATTTTAAACTAATAATGAGACGATGAAGGTTCAATATGGGTGATTCTCTCAGGAATATCTCCTTTCTATCTAACATCATTTTGTCAGCATTCATTCTGTCTGCATTATGCATTGAATGTTTACTTTACTTTTTCTTGAATTATAATTTCTCAAACCAAAATTTAATTTATTTTTGTATTATAAATAATAAAAATATAAAAAAAAATTGAATTATAGGAAGTGCTTTATTGACCATAAAATCTCCTCAAGAGAATGACCTAGGTCAGCCTCTATGCTGCACTTAGTTATAAATATTTTTGAGATCACACACAACAACACTTAATCAAATTAGAACTGTTGTCAGGTAGCCAAGTGGTCTTAACTCACTATTTTTATTCATATTTTTTTAATAATATTTCTTTTATTAAAAAACAAAAAAAAATCATAAATTTCAAAAAAACATAAAAAATATCTTTGTTCATGATGTCGTTTAATTCAAATTATTATTCATGGAATGAACAATATCAGGTGCCAAAAAATGTTTTTAATGATCTTGATGCTCAATTTCAAAAGATTAGTGATAAAGTAAAAAACTTGGAGAGATAAATAGAATTGATTGCTAAATATATACGCACATCCTAAGAACAACCAGAACCTGATCTGAAACCTAAACCAGAACTAGCAGTGGAAGAGATTTCACCAATAATTTTTTATGTTAATAAAGCTGAGGCGGCTGAGAACGAGCTACTAAAAGAATTAATCATATCATCCCGCACTCAATCATTTCTCGAGGAGGTCCCAGAAGTATACATTTCAGTTGATTCACTGATGGGAGATCAACTTTTTTTGAAAAAATCTTGGAATAGATTTGTTGAAGATAAATTGAAACATGTTCTTCCCATCCTTGATAATGAAACATCAGAAACTTTATACCTCTCTCTTTCTTTGGAAGATAATGAAAAAGATTCACCTGCTGAGATTGATTTTCCAATGGTCCTTCCTGAAGATATCATTTACCAAGATGACTTAATTTAAAGGGAATATTTATTTATTAATTCTCCATGTTTTAATATTATTCAAGATAAATTGTTTTCGGACTTCTCTTTCTTTTAAATTTATGATACATCATAAATGGAGCAGACTAGGGATGTTAAAAAAAGACTACCCATGTAGCGATGATTGAAGAATAATATTTCAACAAATATGTGGTGGTGAGACTACTTCCTCAACAACAATTTTCATACCATGTGGAGGAGGAAACCATAGAAGTTCACAGAGAGAACCCCTATATTCTATTCCCTCCCACTTCAAACCTCAAATTTCATCTTTATTATTTCTTGATGGTTGGGAACTATCTTATCTTCTTTGGGGTTCTCTACTTGTAGTGTTTACTCATGGACATAGATAAAAGTCACATGTGGTGGTTCATCTCAAATAAACCACACCCACCATCTAATTAGGGATAATCCACTGCAACTGCCTAACTAGGGGCAGTGAAATCCTAGCACCCGCATGGGGGTATAAACCATGTTCTATCTTTTTTTCTCTTTATCTTTATTTTTTATTTTTCTTATGATTTATTTTATTTCATGATTTCTAGGTCTAATGGAAGTATCTAAGATCTTAACTCAAGGCATCCACTTCAAAAATAATAGCAAGTTGTATCTTTCCTTCACTTGTCTTTTCTACCTTTATATTTATATTTCGTGGAGTTGAAATTAGGTGTAGTAAAATTTTTAAGTGTGGGGGAGTGTAAACCTTCTGAGTTATTCTTGTGTGGTTTTCATTTTTTTATCATATTTTTAGGAATTTTTATCTTTAGTGAATATTATAATCACTTTTCACAGATCAATTGATTTTTAAATATTTTAAATGATTTTTGAAAGAATGGATTTTAAATGATTGTTTATGTGAAATCTTTTTCCTTGAATTGAATTATAATTCATTTTTATGACTTTGACTGATTTTTGAAATCCATGGCCATGAAATAGTGACTCAAAATATTTTTCTAGTCATGTGAGGTATTCTAAACCACTTTGACATATTCTTCCTAATACCCACACTTTCTTTAGGGAAACTTGAATTTTGTGTGAGAACCAGAATTTCTGATTTTTCTCTTTCAAATATTTGGATTTCATGGAATGTATTTGAAATGATTACGACATATCTGTATATAGTCACATTTTATCTTAATACCCACCTTTACATTTATCCTTTATAAGCCCTTAGATTCCATGAATTACCTTATAGGTTTAAGCCACATTACAAGATGATTTTTCCTTACCTACCTGCACTTTTAGTATTTTTTCATGGATATTTCAAGTTTGAGTGTGGGGGAAGGGCCTTTCATGTGTGTTAATTGGAATTTGTATCATTTATGGGTGATTAAAGGCATGTTTCAATATTTTGGGTAGTGGTTAATAAGAGAATTGAGCATGTTCCATCATTTCATTGTGCTTTATTTGTTTCATCAATTTATCCTTCAAAAAAATTAAAAAAATGGAGATGAGATTGAATTCCACATTGTACATTATTTTATGAATCATGTCCCTTCAAGTTAATGAATTTTCATTAATTCATTGTATTCAATTTTAAGCTCATTCTCCATGAAAAAAAATCAAAAAAAAAGAAAATAAAGTTGTGCCTTTCCAGAGATTTACAAAAAAGGGGAGAACTTAGATGAAATCATTCATTATAACCACTAATTGGATCATGTTCCATGTCACAAATAAATTGGGTGGTGTTTCATTTTACATTATCAAGGGGATTTGAGTGAGGTTCATCCTATGTTTTCACTTTATTATTAATGCATTGTACTTAAGAGTCTGACCTCCTCTTTTCAACCTTAAAATTTTTCAATCATTTTCCCACCAACCCTAAACCATAGAATCATTTGAACCTTTAATTAAATAAATCATGATTTAATTCATTTTCATGTTTCATGTTGTTGATAAATGATAATTTTCGCAAGCCTATGGTGAAACATGTGATTTCCATGTAAGAGCATAACTCTAGATTCAATTTCCTTTGAGTGAAGAGTGACATGAAATTCAATGTGAGGTAGGTTGTGATTTGGCCATGGATTTATTTATTGGTTTGAAAAAATTTTAATGATTGAAATGAAAATTATAGAAAATTGATTTTAATAGATGATATATGAGGAATTCTATTTTTGATAAGATCATTTATATTTTCTCATCTTTGATTATTTTGTGGATTTTGATTTGAATGTAAGATGATTTCCCAGGAGTGCAATGTTTAAGTGTGGGGGAGTGATAAAGCTCACATTTTCATACATTTTATATTGTAAAAAAAAAATTATAATCCCACCATAGTTTTATTGAATGGGTAATTATCACATTTTTAGGTTTTAGTGGAAATTTGAGCTTAAATTCAAAAAGTGGTTAAATCTGGAATTTTGATAGATTTTTATCGTAGGTGTATTTTGGGAATAAAAATTACCTTATTATTCAAAATTCTGTGATTTTTTTAAATCCCTGATTTATTTCCTATAACTTTGTCTTTAGGAGTCAAGGTTGATTCAAGCATTGAAATGCCTGAAAAAAATCATTTAATTTGGGAAATTTTTTGTGCGGACAGCGTGGAACCCACCTCCGTAATGGACACATAAATCGGTCTAAACACCTAAAAATGATATGGTTCCAGATTTAGATGATAGATGATTAAATTATCCACTTAAATTAAGAATTGAAATTCAAAATATGATCATTAAGACATTATTTTGATGTTATAAACATGTGGAAGTTGAAACATCTCACCAGGTAGAAGCGTTTCCATTAGATAATTAATTCATAAAATCGTTAGCATGCATCCAAAATGGATCATATTTTGTGGAGGGATGGTAAATTACATTTTTAACAACATTTATTAAGGATGGAAGGTGTGAATCGATAGGTTTCAAAGTCATAATGGCCAGTAAAGTTGAAGAATTAGAATTTGTCCAATCAAATGGACAGATTAAATGTATCAGATTACATCAGCCATAACTCCTACATCTGATGTCTAATAAAACTCAAATATTTAGGGTTAATTTAGGAGAAATTATGTAACATATTTTATGTAGCAATCTATTAACAATTAGTCCATTTAATGGGACATACACATAGAAAAATTTAGATGATGATTTTGGAGAGAATTCTTTCACCACATCTCCCAAAAAATATGTATCATCACCCCTTCTCAAAGCATTGGCACTTCTGTGTGGCCATTTTCTATTGTTTTGTAGATTATTTCCATTTTAATAGTATTATTCATTTTAAATATATTTTTCTATTCTTCTTAATCTCATTGAACATTCATGTTAATTTTCCCTTATTTTATTAGAGTTGGGTCAAGGGGTATCATAGTGGGTGAGTCTCCTTTGTGTCTCCACTTGCCACCCAAGGCTTAACTTTATCTTCTATAATATTTTCCCTCGATCGAGGAGGTGGATGTGCGGTCTCTTGAATATCATTGAGAGCACTGTATATTCACAACCACATATAGAAGAGGATATTCACACATAATATGGAGTGTGTTTATTAATTAAATTTTAAACTAATAATGAGACGGTGAAGGTTCAATATGGGTGATTCTCTCGGAAATATCTCTTTTCTGTCAAACATCATTTTGTTTGTATTCATTCTGTCTCCATTATGCATTGCATGTTTATTTCCTTTATCTTAAATTCTAATTTCTCAAACCACGATTTCATTTAGTTTTGTCTTATAAATAATAAAAATATAAAAAAAGTGAATTATAAGTAGTGCTTGATTGACCAAAAAATCTCTTCAAGAGAACGACCTAGGTCAACCCCTGTGTTGAACTTAGTTATAAATATTTTTGAGAGAGTGCTTGACAATGCTTCATCAGATACCATTTTGTAATGAAATGACATGGGTTACCCTCAAAACTAGCACCCAACTCGATCTGTCACATACTCGAAGGGCATTCCCGATCCCCATGGGTTGGCGACAAGCACCTAGGCATCGATCAACAAACCATAGAGAATTATTTATCCCAACCTGTACGAACACATGTCATATATATACACATGAAAAATAATGAAACAATGAAAGACAAATAAATATATTCCAAAATTTTTAGAAGATAGTGGAAACAAAACAACTATAATTAACTGGAACTCCAAATGATAGGTCCAACTACAAAGGTCCAAAATGAAATAGCTACTCCAAATGATGGTGCAGATGAACTCCCATCATCTCACCTTTATCTACCCAACCCAGTTGACGAGAAACCTCACCACCTCACTATGGCTCCTTGCCTTTATCTGCAATGAAGGACATACAAAGGTCTATGCACCACCAAAGAGGTGCCCAAGGAATGAGGTAACAAGCTTAGTAAGATTACACTCAGGTGTTACATAACCAGTCTCTGTACAACAATTCTTGTATGTTCATTTTAAATAGAACATGACATGATAAGTATTAAAGTAGTTTTATAGAAAACACGGTAAACATTTCCCCTTTTATCACAGTTCTAAAACAGAATCTGATATATCAATTTCAAAGCACAATTTTCTGTATCATATTTCACCAGCATAAAAATGAATATTTAGGATAAAATAGTACAAAGACAAGAAATAAAAAAACAACAGTAGCATTACAGGCATCACAATACCAAGGAATACAAATAGGTCAGGCAGTAGACTACTCATACCCATTAATCTATGAAATAGTGCACTGTAGTACCTAAAGCCAAAGATCTATACGCTTGGATTAGGGAGATACCCTATAAAGTGAAACCCCAATATCATATACATATCTAGATCCAATAATCTACACTCTAAGAAAAGAGTAAAAACCCAAAAAGATAACCCCCACAATGGACGATGGACTCAAGCTAAACCTTCCACCTAGTACCAAAGGTAACCCATGTGATCATTTTCACAACCATTTCAATGTTTTGAAAATCATTTCTAAACCATTTCACAAACTATTTTCAATTATTTGAAAATACCCTTTTTCTTTCCATTTATCAACAATCAAGGAATCCCATTTTTCTTTAAAAACTCTTTTCAACACACACAAATAAATCATTATAATTACTTTTATAAATCAGTTCATAAAGTAAGAAGAACAAGTTTCAACAATATAGGCTAGATACAGAACCCCCTACCTTGAAACTTGGGTCGCACATGCCTATAATGGGATCCACCAATAGCAAAAACCCAATGATATCTATGAAGGATCTAGAA
This sequence comes from Viscum album, assembly GCA_963277665.1. Lineage (NCBI taxonomy): Eukaryota > Viridiplantae > Streptophyta > Magnoliopsida > Santalales > Viscaceae > Viscum > Viscum album. The sequence continues at coordinate 860,672,600 of OY728138.1, forward strand.
TCCAAATCTCCATGTCTTAGGATTGATTAAATTGAGAAATTGGGTTGGAGAAGAAGAGAAAAATACCACATACCTAAATAACGAATGCCCGTCGCACCCCAACCAACAAAGGAACGACCTCTAGAATGAGATCTTAGAATGGATCCGAAGAGATGCACCATAATCACAATGATAGTAAAACACCAAAAAAATTTCTCTATAATGATTGGAGTCTCCCAAAATCACCTTATAGGGGCTTTGGTTTGATAGAAATGGAAAAGTGGCATCCAAATGGTTACTAAAAACTCGAACGACACCCTGAAACATCCTTTCTTGGGAAATTACATAGCGTGTAATTCCTTTACACATCATGAAGTCCATGGTGTTTAAGTACACTAGGAAATCTATCAAATTGGATTAAAAATATGTTACATAAATCATTCATGACATGAAACGTATCTTCACGGTGTGAAACATTTCACAGCGTGAAGTCCTTCATGACTTGCATTCATCAACTCTTACACGGCGTGTAACCTAGTTACACAGCATGAAATCCTATTCTATCCTGTAAAGAAAGATGGATAAAGATTAGATTCCAACAAATCTCTAAATTCACCATTATAGGTATCCTCCTAATTCATTCTCGACCTCATAAAAACAATGAGAAAATTAAAAACCATGAAGAGGTTAAAGAAATATATGATAGATATGTAACGGGATGTTACAAACTCCCAACCATAAAGACTTTTCATCCCTAGGAAGTCATGTGTAATATTTAATCCCTATAAAAAGATTAGGCCACTGCTTCATCATCATTGACTCACGTTCCCAAGTCTCATGAGAATTTGATATGTGTTTCTATAGTAATCTTACCAACAGAATTAAATTCCCATGAAAGACTTTCACTTGAGAATCGATGATCTCAAATAGCTTCTCTAAAACAAAAACATTTGGATCTAACTCAATTTCCTCCCAATTTAAAATGTAAGCAGGATCGGGATGATACTTTATGAGCTGAGATATGTGGAAAACATCATGAATATCTATCAACTAAATTGGAAATGCCAAACAATAAGCAACCTGTCTAAGCCTCTCAGTGACCTCAAATGGTCCAACATATCTTGGATCTAACATACCCTATTTCCCAAGTTGATGATAACCCAACTGAGGAGAACTTTCAAGAAAACCCAATCACCAACAGAAAACTCTGAAGGATGATATACTAATCTGTAAACTATTTCTATTTAATCTGAGCTTTACCCAGATTTTGATGTACCTCTTGAATATTTTCCAACGTCTCCAAGACCAAACTTGGTCCAACTATAGATTCATCGCCCACCTCCACCTGACAAAGAGGTGATTTGCATGGGTGACTATACAACGCCTTGAAGGGTGCCATTTTTATAGATGGCTGATAATTATTGTCGCAAACAAAATCAGCTAGTCCCAGATGGCTATCCCATGATCTACCAAAATCCAAGAGATAAGAATGAAGCATATACTCCAAGATCTAAATCACATGCTCTGTCTGACCTTCTGTCTGTGAATGTTAAGATGTGATCAACTTGACCAGAGTTCTCATTGACTATTGGAGACTCCTCCATAATCTTGAGGTAAAATTTGGGTCTCTATCTGAGACAATGGCCGAAGGACTCCCATGTAACCTCACAATATCCTTCACATACAGCTTACCCAGATCATCAATCTTAGTAGTATCCTTGATCGGAATGAAATGAGAACACTTCATCAACCAATCGAAAAACAGCCAAATAGAATTTATCCCTTAGGGATTCCATGGAAATACAAAAACAAAATACATGGATACCTCATCCTATTTCCAGACTGGAACTGAAATATTTTGAAGAAAACCAGAGGGTTTAGAGTGCTCTGCCTTTATCTATTGGCAAGTGTAACAGTAGGACACATATTCTGCAATGTCACACTTCATACCCAGCTACCAGAATCGTCTTCTCATGTCACAATACATCTTTTTAGAATCTAAAATAACATCCCACAAATATTCATGACAATTAAACAAGACTAAACTCCTCACAGATACTGGGATGACAACCCACTTCCCAAAGTGGAGTACACCATCTGAAGAGAGAGACCAACAAGAAACTGTCTACCTACCATAAATTCTTTCTCAAACTTTACTAAACTCAACATCCTACTTCTGACTCTACCAGAAAGACTGTAGGAGAGATGATGATAACTGAACACCAATCATAACCACACCCTAAGCGTCCTCATTATCATCTAGGTGCAACTGAGTGAAAATACCATTAAGGTTCTACTCCTCCATATATTTTAAAACAACCTATGATGGCACTTTCCTACTAAGAGCTTCTACAAAAAAAATCCCGTTCTCTAGGGTGTAACCAATATCAAAGTCAAAAATCTGAAGGTATTCTACGCATTTTCTCTATCTGAGATTAAATTATTTCTGAGAAAAGATATAACTCAAACTCTTATGATCAGAGAAGATTATAAACCTCTCCCCAATAAGATAATGTATTCAACATTTAATAACATTCATAATTGCAATAAGATCTAAATCCTGAGTGGGGTAATTCTTCTCATGTGTTCATAGCTGACAAGAGCTGTAAGAAACCACATAGTCATCCTTCATAAGAACACATCCCAAACTAGCACTAGAAGCATCACAAAATACTACATACCCTTTACCAGGATCAGGTAAGATTAGAATAGGACCTATTTTTAGAATTTGTTTCATTTCATCAGAAGTGGAATGACACTTTACATTCCAGTTAAATTTCACCACGTTCCTGGTAAGAGTAGTCAAAGGTGATGCCAAATTAGAGAAATCCTTAATGAACCTTCGGTAGTATTCATCAAGACCAAGGAAGCTACAAATTTCAAAGACATTATGTGGTTCCTTCCATGATGAAACATCCTTCACCTTTATCTAGATCAATTGATAAGCCATTTTCAAAAATATTTTTCTATAAGAACTTCAATTCTTGAATCCAAAAACTATATTTCGAAAGTTTTCCATACAAATGGTGACTTCTCAGAATTTCTAGAACCAAACTCAAATGGTACTCATGCCCATGCTTGGATTTCAAAGAGACCATAATATAATCAAAGAACACTACCACAAAATTGTCAAGATATTGATGGAATATTTGATTCATAAAATCCGTAAAAACTACATGAGCGTTAGTCAGACCAAAAGGCATCACAAGATATTCATAATGGTCATACCCACTCATGAAAGCTGTATTTGGAATATCAGACTCTCAAAATCTGAGTTGATGATAACCTATCTGAAGACTAATCTTCGAGAACCACTTGTCCCCCTTTAAATGATCAAACAAATCATCCACATGAGGAAATAGATATTTGTTCTTAACTATTACCTGGATCAACTTTCGATAGTCCACACACAACCGAAGTGAACCATCTACTTTCTTGGAAAATACCACATGGGTTTCCCAAGGTGAAACACTAAGGAAAAATAAATTGTTTTCCAATAGGTCATACAATTTAATCTTGATCTCTTTCAGCTTTATTTGTGTTATACGATAAGAAGGTATCAATATCAGTTGTTTACCCGGCACCAAGTCAATCATAAACTCTACCTCTCTCTCTCCAGAGGGAGACTATATAATTTGTCTGGGAAAACATCAGGAGAGTGTTAAACAATAATAAGAAGATCAATAATAGAAGTAACTTCATCAGTCTCAAACACAACAGTAAACAATAAACTCCTAATCTCTAGGCGAGAAGGCCCTGTACATCCTGATCTCGGGTCCCACGCCCATTGAAACACATGAGAGATCTCATCAATAGAAAGAAATGAGACACACCAATGATAAAAATCAACCTCATCTCGATGAGTGAAAATCCAATCTATATAGATGATGACATTAAAAAGATCTAGATCAAGAATGAGAAAATCCCAGACCAACTCCATATCACTGATCATTAACGAACTAGAAGGGCATATAAACCCCTATGCGCTCCTCATACTAAGAGATGTCACTAACTCCATTATAAAGGACATAAGTTCTTTTGGAATTTTAAGTATATCAACAAGATGTATAGATATAAACAAGTGAGAGGCATCAGTATCAAATAAAGTAATTTCTACTAAAGATGCAGTAATGATAGTACCTATCACTATTGGCAGACCTGCATCGACTTCTGCTAGACACTCATCTAATGTGTGAAAGTGCTTCACTCATGAGGCCTCTGACTATATCCCTATAGTCTTTGAAGTTTCTCACTTCACTTTAGTAGCCATTGTCAGACCTGCATTCTAGACTCATTGAAAATCTTGATCAACAGTATAGAATGCATGTATCATTGTCTCAATGAGATTATGATCCATTGGTGGATTCCCTTGTGGAGCATCTTAAGGAACCTGTCGAAGATGTTTCTGTGGCATACTACTGCACACCGAAACTGAAGGAATGACCAGAAAAATGAGTAAATATCAGCTTAAAATAGAAACCCCATAATCATAAACTGATATTTAAAACAAAACCCAACACAAGAGACATATATCCCAACTTCCCATGGTAACTTGAGTCTCGTCATGACAAGATCTGATCAAGAACTTATCATAACATACCTCTAAAGTCCCGACAATAATATCTCCAATCTAACAGACATACCAAGACAAGGAATCTTGAGGAAAAACCTCCCTTTGATTCCACTTTGTAATGAACTAACATGGGTTACCCTCAAAATTGGAACCTAACCCAATCTGTCACATATTTGAAGGGCGTTCCTAGTCCACACGGGCTGGAGAGAAGCACTCGGTCATCAATCAACAAACTAGAAGGAACGATTTATCCAACCTATACAAACACATGGAATATATATACATGCATAAAAGAATAAGACAGTGGAAGACTAATAAATATATACCAAAATTGTGAGAAGATAGTAAAAACAAAACAACTTTAAAAGTAACTGGAACTCCAAAGGAAAGGTCCAACTGTAAAGGACCAAAACAAAACTGCTACTCCAAATGATGGTGTGGATGAACTCCCACCATCTCACCTCTGACTTCCCAACCCAACTGATGTGAAACCTCATTGCCCCACTGCGGTACCTTACCTTTCTCTATAATGGAATATATACAAACTTCTACACACCTCCAAAGAGGTGTATAGGGTGTGAGCTAACAGGCTCAGTAGGATTCCGTCGTGGTGTTCCATAACCAGCCTCTGTACAATAATTCATGTATGCTCATTTTAAATAAAACATGGCATGATAAGTAGTAATGCAGTTTTATAGAAAACATGGAAAACATTTCCCTTTTTATCAAAGTTCTAAAACAAAAGCAGGAATATCAATTTCAAAGAACAATTTTTCATATCATCTTTCACCAGCATCAATATTCATATAAAGGCTAAAATAGTAAAAATCCAAGTAATATAAAAACAATAGTAGCAGCACAGGAATCACAATACCAAGGAATAAAAATAGGTCAGGCATCAGACTACTCGTACTCATTAATTTATGAAGTAGTGCATTTTGGTACCTGAATCCAATGATTTGAACTCCAAGATTAAAGATACACCCTAAAAAGTGAAACCCCCATATCATATATGTACCCAGAGCCAATAATCTACACTCTAAGACAAGAGGAACACCCCAAAAAAGTGAACCCCCACAATGGATGATGGCCTTAAGCTAAACCTTCCACCCAGTACCCAAGGTAACCCATGTGCTCATTTTCAAAACCATTTCAATGTTTCTAAAATCATTTCAAAACCAGTTCAAAAAACCATTTTCAATGCTTTGAAAATTCCCTTTTTCTTTCCATTTATCAATAATCAGGGAAACCACATTTTTCTTTAAAAACTCTTTTCAACACACACAAATCAATCATGTTTATTCCTTATGTAAATCAGTTTATAAATCAGGAATAATGAGGTTCATCGACAGAGGCTAGAGACAGAACCACCTACCTCTAAACTCAGGTCGCACACACCCGCAACAGGATCCACCAACAATGAAAACCCAATGATGTCTACGAAGGCCCTGGAATAGAAATCCACACATCTTAGGCTTGATTAAATTGAGCAAGAGGGTTTTCGGGGAAGAGGAAAACACCACATACCTCAATAATAAACATCCGTTGCACCACAACCAACAAAGGAACGACCTCCAGAATAAGATCACACAATGGATCCAGAGAGACGCACTATAATTAAAATGAAGATCGAATGTAAAACATATTGATCTAGAAGGATTGTAGTCTCCCAAAATCACTTGATAGGAGGTTTGGTTTGAGAGAAACAGAAAAGTGGCATCCGAATGGTTACTAAAAACTCGAATGGTTCCCTGAAACTTCCCTTCTCGAGAAATTACATGGCCTGTAATATCTTTACACATCTTGAAGTCCATGGGGTCTAAGTACATCAAGAAATATATCGCCTCAGATTAAAAATCAGTTACTTAAAACATTCATGACATGACACATATCTTCACGGAGTATAACCTTTCACAACATGAAGTCCTTCACAACTTGCATCCAGCAACTCTTACACGATGTGTAGCCTAGTTACACTGTGTGAAATTCTCCTAAAACCTGTAAATAAAACCGTTTAAAGCTAAGATTCTAACAAATATTTAACTTCACCACTATATGTATCCTCCCAATTCCTTCTTGGCCTCATATAGACAATGATAAAAGGGAAATCCATGACGAGGTTAAAGACATACCTAATAGATCGGTAACGGGATGTTACATCTCCTCCACCAAGAATCTCTAAATAATTAGATCCCTCTTCTGGAATATGTAGGTCTGTGTAGGATAAAATTACTAGAAGGGGTGAATTTACCTGTAAAAATAAAGAAATAATTAAATTATTATTGAATAAAAACCTCTTTTAAAAACTAGATTATATTTAAAACATTTTAAAGAAAACTGACACAAGTAAAATAAAAGAGAAAGTTAAACCGAATAATTATATGTTTATAAAAGAAAAAATACAAAAGAATGAGTGATTTTTAATTAGATAAATTAAGCATATGGAAGTAAGAGAGTATAATTGTAATAATAATAAAAAGAAAAATTGATAAAGAATAAAAAATATTGAACATGATTTGATAAATTATTTCTATTAAAGATCTTTATTGAAACCCCATGTGTCTAGCCCTAATTGCTTGGGGTTTTTTTGTATGATTCCCTTGGATTTAATAGTATCCATGATACCAAAAATCCCTTGATTTTTAGGTTATAGAAAGAAATAAAAATATAATAGACCCTATATTTTTAATGGTTGCAACTATAAACCTCAAAGAGAAGAAATCCCTTCCATTTTTAGTGATATTTGGAAAAAAAACTTGTGTCCCATACTTCAAAGGTAGTGAGAAATGAAATAAAAGAAATAAGAAGAAGGATAGTATTGATAGAAGCAATAAAGTTAGGGTATGATCTCAATTCTCTCAAAATAATAAGAAGAAACACTATGAGAGAATGAAAAATATGTAGGAGACACTACAGGATAAACAATAAATATCGATGGTTATTTATAGGTTTAGAAATGGTTCTAACTGCCTCAAAATAACTTTGTGGAAGTTTTTTTAGAAATGTCTAAATATGGTATGTCATTACAAATTTTGTGACGATTTTCCTTTTTTTCAATGGTTTAGTTTTTTTCTGATCAAATTTATATTTACCAGAAAGTTTGAATTAATTAGTTGTGGGTTTTCAAAGTGAAAAATTTCATAGTGGTTTCTCTGATTAGTGGTGATTATTCTTGTGAGAAACTATTTAGTGGTATTTTTTCATATTAGCAGCGGTTTTCCTGAATAAAAAATCTTTAGTGGTGGTTTAATCTACCACTAGATATAGAAACTTACCAAAATTTGTGGTGGTTTAAACCAGCTTTAAAAGTTTCATGGAGGTTTAAATCGTTTTTAATTTATTAGAGGTGTTTAAAATCACTGCAATATATGTAGTTTCAGAAATAAGATATCTCATTTCCTGGTCATCTACTAAAAACATGTACACAAAAAATATATTAAAAAAAAGAAAAAATGCAATAGATTGAAAATTTTCATATCATTTAATAAAAAATCATTACATTATATATAATACATCATATTTTACAAAATATCAATAAAAATATCACTTCTGGATAATCTACTGAGATACACGTCCCTCACCCCCCATTACTAGATCATGTTGCTGCCTATCACCTCCTTCCCCTCTTCCCACCTTTGGTACCTTAATTTTAAGTAGTTAACTGCAAATCAGTAATGATCATATTCAATTAATAATAAATGATGTATAATTTAAATGATATATGATTTTCTCTAAATCTAGTTTAAGCAACGAGATGATAAAAAATAATCTTTTTTGGATCCACATAAATTATTTTATAAAATCTAGAAGTACTGTAAGATCATTAGTAACCACAAATTTTATTATTGGGAATTCACAACGTATATAAAAAATTCAAAAAATCCTTTTTTGGAATGCCACACCTCTTCAACATTTAATGAAGATATCCTCATCTCAAGTTAATCTCTAAAAACCTCTTTATTCCTTTTTAATGGAAAATCATTATTTTTTGGTAAAAGGGTATTTATTAATTACTATCACTTGGTTAAACTTTCAATAGTAAATATATAAATGTAAACTACCATCAAGATTGTTTGAAAATAACATTGGAATTTTTCATTGACAAATACACATTCAAATGAATACATTTCTCTCAATATAATCCCATTGTACCTCAATTTTTTTAACTACATCAATTTCATTCTATAAGAGGGTAAACAAATTTAGTTAGTTCAATATAAAAGGTCAATTGAAAATTCTTAGTAGAAGGTAAAAGGTCAATTGAAAATTCTTATTGATTACCTCTGAAGATTCCTAAAATGGTCTCACTAACATACTAGAGTTAGAACCAATATCTAAAATAACTTGTCCATTCCTACTTAAACTAAAATCCCACTCATCTTGGAATATGTAGATAACTCTGTATAGCGAGATAAAAACAAACCTTTAACTATAATAGTTCATATGATCTTTGTATCTCAAAAACCAATCCATTATGATGATAAGGTCTCATGTTTTCATCTTTGGGATTGTAAAATACAACGAGATTTCAACATTGCCTGTCATAATGGAGCATGATGGGAATTTAAACCATTTATCATTCCCCTCTCCCAACAAGGTATCAATTCTCATTGAATAAGGTACCAATTCAATTCACAACCTCAACTGATTTATAACCCATGAAGATATAAAATAATGGAGGTTTGTCTCTTTTTTTAGGCCTAACCATTCCACCTTGAGTTTATAACCCAGTTTACTTCAATTCATCAACTAGAAATTGGGATCCCTACATCAAGTATTATGCTTACCTAGTAACTCCTTAGGATAAAATTTCACAAAACCACTTTAGATGACCCTTCTTTTTAGACCAATGGTAGGTCCTCAATGAAATTGTATGATGTGTCTTTACATGGCCCATTCCACCACATCGATAACATATATGCATCTAATTTCTTTGAGAAAAACCAAAAGTTATACCCATAGATTACTTTTTGAATATTTGGATTTCAACTTGTAGCCAATTCATGAAACTTGTCCCTCACCAGGTTGTAGATGGAAAATATTAATTCTCTAAACTCCTTCCATGTCAACCTCCACCATTGTATCTTCCTTAACAACCTCCACATAGGTGATTAAATTAAAGAGTATAATCCAAGACTAAATTACTAATCAAGGCCTCATGTCAAACCTATGATCCTTGAGACTTTCATTAGTTTTTAACTCTGATTTAAAATGAATGAGATCTAAAAAATGAGAAACTTACTCTATGATATATAAACTCCCCTACTGGAATTCTAAAAAGGTGCAAGCCTTAAGAAAATCAGTACTTCTGGAAAAAACTAATCATTGATCATCTTCTTAAAAACCCACCTAGAAAATTCCCTCATGTAACTTAACTTTTTTCTCAATCTTCCTCAGTAATTTATTTTATAACTTCCTTATATAGTTTACGATAATGGAAATTAAATTTCTCAAGATGATGCAATCTTGCGTGTTATCAGAATTAACATGAGATTACGATGTGGATTAGTCAAAGAATTGAAAACATATTTTTATGAGAGATACTAAAAAAATATTTAAATTAACCTGACTTATAATATTTTATGAACAAAAAAATAACTATCAACATGTAGAATATATGTGTAAATTTATGAAATTTACCACTCATGCACCGCTGATAAGTGTTTCTATTTCTTTAGGAATACTTTCAGTCATCATTTGAAACACAATAGCCAACACACTCTCCAATGTTGAAACCTGGTCATTTGTGTATTAATAAGTGATTCCTGGTCTTTAACAACATTCCTCAATGCATCAATTTCATTTTGTGCACTAGGATCACCAAAATCTGTAAGCCCCCCACTTGATGACATTGTCGATGAAGATATATGTACCCTACCAAACACCCTCGACAGAGATGGCCCATAACCCATCCCTTTGACATGACCGAAATGCTTTTTTCCAAGAACGTGATCCATAACGTCCTTCGAGGATACAGAAACTGACAAGGCTGGGTTGGCATCCCATGCTTCATTGAGTTTACGCTATAAATTGAATAATATTATATTATAAAGTAATTTAATAACACCAACTAATAATTAAAATTTTTTACCCCTCTGTTTTATGCAGGGTTGTTGACATAATTGCAATCTTTTTTTCTATGAACATCGAACCATAATTCTGTCCATCTAACAGAATGACCTACCTCCTTTACATATTTGAAAAAAGTAAATAACTAATATTTAGAGAAACTAAATTACTTGAAGTGTTATAGATATCTATTATAATAAATTGAACGAGACCTTTCCATGACATTTCCTAGAGAAACTCATTGATCCAGCAGTTTGGGAAATCAATTACTTCTCTTGATTGAGAGAATTTCTCATACAAACCAGTTGAAGAAATTATATATCAATAAAACTTGAAATGTTATTAAAACATTTTATCAATCTTCTGACATTTAATAAAAGACCTTATGAGATTCAACATGATTATAGCCAACAACTGTTTTTCATTTGTCTATAGGCTGAGTTTCTGGGACCTTCTCATATATATGTGACAATGATAGAGATGTGCCATTGAATCCATTTCATAATCTCCGCTTGAAATCTTTCAATTTTTTCCTAATTTTTTTCAGGTCTAAGGGCGTGAAATGACATCAAGCGCATCAAAATGAAACATCATCTATAATGAAATACATAAAATGCAATAAATTGTTGATGTGGATTTATTTCATTACATGTTTGCCAAATCATTTTTATGAATTTAATGTCTTTTGATAGCTAAATGAGCTTATAATAGAGAATTAATTACTTTTGATTATTTTGGGCAATAGATTTTATTCATTTTATATTATTAATAAAATGGTGTTTTTTGTGCTTAAATGATGAAATGTTAATTATGTTATAAATTGGGGCTTCATGTATCTATTTTCTAAGGGGCAACACATATCCATTTTTATCAACAGGCCCACGCAGTCCATTCCAATTACTCCTTGTATCCAAAATTTGGAAGGAAATCTGGACGCGAATTTACATACCTGTTTTCTCCCTCCCTTTCTACCAAAGAGAACCGGAGATCTCGATCAAAGGTAGAACTAAGCTTCTGATAGAAGCTTGAAGAAGAAATCCGAAGCCGATGATGCTGAGGGAGGCTGATGCCGACGAGCTTTTGAATGAAACGTATCCGAAGCGTGCGGAAGAAGATGGGAGCCGATTGAACCAGTGTGACCGAAGAAGAGATTGCAAATCCTAGCTCACCGTTTGAGGAAGAGCACTCACAATCGAATCCTTTGAAGAATCCAGTCGAGTTCAGTTGTTCGAACCTGCGAAGCTGCCTGAGCCGTGCTTCTGACCATGTCGAGGACAGAGGAGACATTTGGAGAAGATAATTCAAAGCTCAAAATGGATTTCCTCCTTGTGAGTTCTTAGAGCCGCCATCATTTTTGTTGGTGAAGCTTACCGAAGAAGATGAATTGGGGCCGACGACATGTTGAAGATGACGACCGAAGATCTTTCAAGGGAGAAGGCAAACTTGCGACCAAGTTCGACATCTTCCACGGTACGTTCAACTCGATGAAACCTAGTTTTCCGAAATTCAAAAGAAGAACCCGATTTCGTTGGATGAAAATGGAAACTCGAGCTTGTGGTTGAAAGAATCGATTAGAGAACAGAGAATCATATCAAAGCCGTATAAAGGTGGTCTGAAATTGGGTAGAGGATGACGGTCTGTGGCGAGCTTCGATTTGTGATCGACAACCTTGTTGTTTTTCTTGTTCAAATCTGTTGCCAAAGATAACCCTGATCAACTATCCTTCGATGAGTTCGATCTTTTGTGGTTGTTTGGCTAGGATCCATTGTGGATGAGACAATGCCGATCGAGCTTGAATGGAGATGATACAACTATATTTTCTTGGTTTGTTTTCTATTGCAGGTTCAGATTCTTGAAGACGACAGTAATTCGTATATATTGATCGTTGCAACTTTAGTGTCGGAGATGCGATCACACCAGATGCTCGGCCTTTTTCCTTTGAGGATTTGAGCCGCCGATATAAGGTTGAAGCTGGCCGAAGGTGTTTTGGTTTTAAGTTGGGAGCACTGAAGGTTGAGAGCGAGGCTAATTGATCTTTGTTGTTTTCAATTTAGGTCTGTTTCATTCGAAAGGCATAGTTTCTGAGTTCTAGAGAGCTGAGATTATTGAGAACCACTTTTCATTTAAGAGAATTTGTTAATGACGGAGTGAATGTATCATGTGGACCTTTTCTTTTTTAGAAAAGTGAATTGCAAAAATATTGAAGCTGAGGAATTTAGTTAGGTGATAGGTGGGGGAAGTTTTGCTAAAATGACATGGGCAGTGATAGAAAGACATAAAATTAATTCTTTCTTTGGACGGTCACAAATTTAGGCAATGGTTTTGAGTCGGTGGAGTTATTCTGCAAATAAAATGGTCATTTTGAAGGACCTGTAGAGGAAAATCAAATAATCCACACACACATTCTCGATGAGAAAGGATAGAAAGCTACGAAGCTCAGAGCAGGTGATCCTATTGGCGAGCATGAGTTAGACGGGAGAATGTTAAAGATGAAACGAGAGAAGAATCAGTTGGGAAAGACGACAAAGCGACGAACGCGCAAACAGAAAAACGAGTGCAGTGAAAATAAAATCTTTCTCTCCAAACAAAAGCAGATGCACAGCGACCAAAAAATAAATGTGCATAAAAATAAAGGTTAACACTGAAATTTTTACATAAAAAACTCAAAAAGAGAAAAACCACGAGACCTAGTTTAGAAAGAGGGATCCACTAAAATGAAGTACACGGTAGAAACTCTCCAAAAATGGAAGAGATCTCAAAAGTAATACTCAAATAAAACCGTTGATCAAAGTCGAAGAGCAGAGAAAAATGATCATCGAACAAAGTCAATCACCAAATGAATATGCTCCTTGTATTTTCGGTGTGATGAAAAGCCTTGACGTTGCCTCCTTTTATAGCAAAACAATCCGTGTGAAGATGTGTCGCCACAAAAAAAAAATGCGTTTCCGCGTGAATTAATTCATGTGGCCTTGACCCGCGTTAAAAACACCTCATTAATAAAGAAACAGTGTGGACATCATTTGAGGAAGCGCCCGACCCCCCCCCCCCCCTCCGACTCAAGTGGGGATCACCGCCAACCCTACAATCAATTGGCAAATCGCAAATTTGCCTCTGGGTAAACCCTTGGTCAACATGTTTGACCCATTTTTATTTGTGCAGATCTTTTCAAGCTCTATCTGTCTCGAATCAAGGACGTTGTAGATCCAATGATACCGAATATCGATATATTTCGACCTGCCATGAAAAGTGGAATTCTTTCCCCAACAAATAGCACTATGACTATCACAAAAAAAAACATATCTTTCCTGATTAAAATTGAGCTCTCAAATAAAAGTCCTCACCCACAACAATTTTTTGCACGTCTCTATAGCTGCAATAAACTCTGACTTTGTGGTAGATAAAGCAACACATCTCTACAACCTAGACTGTCAAGATGCAGCCCCCCTGCAAAAGTGATCAAATAGCCAGAAGTAGACTTCCCCAAATTGATATCTTCTTCCACATCTAAATCTGTAAAGGCACAAAGCATAAGTTTCCCTTTGCCAAAACACAATCTCAGATCAGATGTACCTTGAAGATAATGAAATATACACTTCACTGTTCTCCTATGCTCTCTACCTGGATTAGATAGAAAACGACTGACCACACCAACTGCATGAGTTATATCAGTTCTAGTACGTACCATCACATACATCAAACAACCAACGATAAATGAATAAGGTATGAGCTGCATCTCCTCTCTCTCTTCATCAATAGAAGATAACTGACTGATATTGAGTTTAAAATGTAAAGCAAGAGGAGTACTAACCACTTTAGCTCTATCCATAGAAAATCTCTGAAGAACTTTATCAATATCTCTCTCCTGAGATAACCATAATTTCCTGACCTTCCTATCATGAGAGATCATCATGCTAAGAATCTGTTGTGTTAGCCCGAAGTCTTTCATCACAAAAGACTGACCAAGATTCTTCTTTAATCTATCAATTCTAGAAGCATCATGACCAGCAATAAGCGTATCATCAACATAAAACAACAGTATAATAAAATCAACATCAGTAAATCTCTGAACAAAAATACAATGATCAGAAGATGTCTTCCTGTAACCCTGATGAAAAATGACATATTCAAACTTCTTATACCACTATCTTAGAGATTGCTTCAAACCATACAAACTCTTCTTCAACCTGAAGACATGATTTTCTTTACCTGTTTCAATAAAACCCTCTGGATTCTCCATATAAATCTCCTCCTCTAAATGTTTATGGAGGAAAGTTGTCTTCACATCCATCTGCTCAATCTGCATATCCAAACTAGCAGTCAAATCAAGAAAAACCCAAATAGAAGACATTTTGACAACAGGTGATAAAATCTCATCAAAATCAATACCTTTCTTTTGATGGGAGCCTTTAACAACTAACCTTGCTTTATATTGTGGAACAGAACTAGATTCTTCATTTTTAATCCGATAAATCCACCGATTTTGCAAAGGTCTCTTACCTATAGGTAATTTCACCAGCTTAAAAGTATGGTTGTCATGCAATAATCTCATCTCATCATCCATTACCACAACCCATCTATCTTTCTAATCACTTTCCATCACCTCATCAAAAGATTCTGGTTCTCCCCCTTTAGTGAGGAGCATATACTCATCAAGTGAATACCGAGTAGAAACAGTACGATGTTGAGATAACGTCTGGAGTGGAACTGCGGGTTCATTAATAACCCCTAGGACCGGATCATCAGAAATAAAAGGTGCATTGGAAATATCAACTCCAACCTGTTCACCATGAACATCATTATGCAAATCAATATGATCATCAGAATCAACAATATGAGGTAAATGTGAACCAGAACCTGACTCAAGACCGACAAAACCATCAAAAGTTGGAGAAGTAGATTTCTTCCCTTATCAATATCCGCAATAGTTTGATCCTCCTTAAACATTGCATCACAGCTTCTAAAAATTTTCTTCAAAGTAGGATCATAGAACCTGTACCCAAACTCATCATGTCCATAGCCAATAAAAATACACTGGCGTGTCTTACCATCCAGCACGAATCTCTCATCTCTAGGCAGATAAACAAAAACCTTGCAACCAAAAACACACAAGTGATCATACTTGATCTCTTTTCCATACCAAAACTTGTTGGGAGTGTTTGTCTGAAAAGCAATTGCAAGTGATAAATTGAAAATATAAGCAGGAGTAAGTAAAACCTCACCCTAAAAATGTCCAGACAACTTTGCTTCTGAAAACAAACAATGAACTCTTTCCAATAAAGTCATGTTCATCCGCTCTGCTACACCATTCAGTTGAGGTGTCTTGAGAGACGTCTTCTGATGCTAAATACCTTTTTGCATGCAATACTGATCTAATAGACCACAATACTCTCCCCCATTTTCAGTGTGAATACATTTCAATTTCATACAAGATTCCATCTCAGCAGAAACCTGAAATTGCTTAAAAAAACTAAGCACCTGACTTTTGGCATTCAAAACATAAACCTAGAGCTTACATGAGTAGTGATCAATAAATGTAACAAAATAAAGACCACCACTAAAGGTCTTATATTTAAAAGGATCACAAACATCAAAATTTACTAAATCAAGTACCTGTGACTTCCTGTGTAAAGGATGACTGCCGAAACTCACTCTGCTCTGTTTTCTAGCCATACAGTGATCACATGTGTCCAATTTTACACTCTTCAAATCTGGAAGAATATTTATCTCGGACAAAAAACCAATCTCTTTCTCACTAATGTGACTGAGCCACTTGTTCCATAAGTTGGACGAAACACTGCACTCAACAACGCAAGCAGTATCATAAGAAATACAAGCTATAGTGCAGTAAAAACCTGATTGCTTCTTCCCTTAAGCTACAATCAAAGAACCCCTAGAAATATTCCATTGGAAATCACCAAAAGTAATCATAAACCATTCATCATCAAGAACACTAGTAAAAATAAGATTCAAGCGAACCTCAGACGCATGTCGAACATTCTTCAAAATCAGCTTACTTCCTGTACTAGTCTCTAAACAAACAATCTTGATACCTAAAACATCAACATGGCCATCATTACCCATCTTCAAAATCCCATAATTATCTGGGTTGTAATATGTAAAGAACTCATTCTTCAATGTCACGTAAAAACAAGCACCACTGTCAACAACCCAACAAGAATCATCAGAAGCAATATTATTGGAGTCATAGATAATAACAATATCACCTCCTATAGTGGCGGAAACCCGATCATCTTCATCATCATTTTTCTTTTGTTGATTTTCTTTAATTTGGTTTTCCCTTTTCATCTAATAACAAAAAAATTTAACATTCCATTTCTTACCATAATGATGACATTAGAATTCTCTATGCTTCAGCTTGGATTTTCTTCTGACTTTGCTCTTACCTCGACTACTCTGTCCCTAATCCTAGCTTTGAGTATGTCTCCTGACCTCATCATTTAAAATAGCAGACTTACCAAAACTAAATTTCAAAACACCATTAGAAGTAGAACTAGTTAGAGTAACATGTAAATTCTCCCAAGAATTGGACAATGTATTAAAAAAAGAGCTAAGACATCATCTTCAAAATTGATACCCAAGACATAAAATTGATCAAAACATCCCTGATATTCACTTAAATAGTCAAAAATAGACATACCTTATTTCTACCTCAAATTCATCATTTGTTTGAGAAGAAAAAATTTATTATTTTTTGTCCTCAAAGCATAGGTCGTCTCAAGCTTCTCCCACAAAGTTCTAGCATGAGAGATACTGAAAATGTGGTTTATCATGTTGTCTTTGACCCATTAGTGAATGAAACCACAAACCATCTCATGCTCAAATGCTCATTCTTCATCTGACATACTTTATGACTTCTAGGTACTAAACATCAGAAGATGTATTCATTTGAAAAAAATAGATCCTTCATTTTTAGTCGCCACATATGGTAGTTGGTACCATTTAAAAAAATCATGATACTGTAATTGTCTTCTATAATAAATATGAAATAAAAAACCAAACACTCTGATACCAGATTTTGGGAAATACAGAAAAGCGACGAATGTGTAAACCATAGAAAATCAAATGCACAACGGAAATAAAATCTTTCCCTATAAACAAAAGAAGGCGCGTAGCGACCCAAAAATAAATGTGTAGAAAAATAAATGTTGACACCAAAATTTTTACGTGGAAAAACCAAAAAGGGAAAAACCATAGGACCTGGTCCATAAAGAGGGGTCCACTAAAATGAAGAAGTACATGATAGAGACTCCCCAAAAATAGAAGTGATCTCAAAATTAATACTTAAATAAAAAAATGGATCAAAGTTGGAGACTAGAGAAAAATGAACGTCAAACAAAGGCGATCACCAAATGAATCTACTCCTTGTATTTTTGGTGTGTTTTGAAAATCTTTGACATTGCCTCCTTTTATAGAAAAACAATCCGTGTGAAGATATGTCTACACGTTAAAAACATGTCTCTGCATGAATTAATTCACGTGGTCTTGAACCGTGTTAAAAACACTTGATTAATAGAGAAACCGTGTGGGAACCACTTGAGGAGGCACCCAAAAAAATCTTATTCTATATCTTTCCTTTTTATTTCTTTGTATCTCTATTTTAATTACCTCACACATGTTTCTTGAATTGAAAATACACAATAAAACATTTTCCTGGGGAATTAAATTATCTTGTTCCATTTTTACCTTTTCATGTTATTTATCCATTATAATTAGAATATTTTGTTGAGATTGATTCTGCTTATAAAATTGTTAGTGCTTCTTGTGATTATTCCAAAATGTCAGAATCCTTTAGTGAGATGGATTATGATTGTAATTTTATTCAAAATTTTCATGGTTGGATGAATCTTAGAAGTCACGAGCTGCAAAAAACATCCTTACAATGAATTAAACTCTTGGAAAGGGTGATTTATTTTATCATTTATACTATTGTGAATGTAATTAATTATCCATGAATGAAGAAATTATTTTAACATAATAGTTGAAATTCTCCTTGTATCTTCCTTCACTGCTTGCTGTGTTCATATTATTTTCTCAATTAATTTCTTACTGAACTTTTTCCTTTCTACATCATTTTGTTTTTGTTTCTCTTAAATAAAAAATATGAAAAGAATCATCCAAATATTTTTGCACTATTTTCAGTTGATTAGGTCATTGATTAAGAACTTAGAGCATCTCACTGGTCTTACCTATGGATTAACCCTTCCTACCACTATCCAAGTGTGAGTAGGAGTTATACATTGTAATTTTACCAGCACATCAATGACTGCGCTACATTCAAATTTTGGATCCATTGTTGAGGAGTGCTTTGAATTTTCAAAAAAAATCTTAAAATAAAAATCAAAACATGAAAAAATATATTAAAATTCTGTTAAAAAATAAATAAATAATCTATTAAAAAAATGTTTCTACTGTGTGCTATTAGAATTTTCTTTTATCATTTTTATTACATGAACACATGGTTTAATTCTCAAGAGTTTGATCCTATAATACCTAAAATGAAAAAACATTTAAGATACATAAGAAAAGAAAAAAAATTGAAATGGAAAATTTCAGAGTGAGTTTCTGAAAATAATTAATTGAATATTCAACTAGAAATTATACAAGAAAATGTTGGAAGGCCTAGGATGATGGAGTATCAACCCCCTTAGATTTAAACTAATCCTTCTTCCATCATAATTACACATAAGGCCAAAAAACATGAGCTAAATTAGTCACACCTTTCACTATTACCTTCATTTAATGAAATTCCTAATGAGTATTCCATAACATTCATTAGGGATTTTTACAATACAATGAATAAATTACATTGCAAGGACTAGGTGAGAATGAGATGAAAATGATAGTTTTCCCTTTCTATTTAAAGGTAAATGCATGTAATTGGTTTTTGGATCCTGATGAAAACATTTTTGAAACATGGGATCAAATATACAACTCCTCCATTATGAAAATTTATCTTAGGAGGCTTAAGGGAGAACATAGAAATAAGATTACGGGCTTCTGTCAAGATGATGAATAGGATTTTCATGAAGCCTATGATAGGTTTAGGGACCTAATTAGGTAGTTTCCTCATCACCAACTCCCTTATCACCTACTTATAGATTATTTCTATGAAGGTTTGTCGCATTCTGATCAAAATGTGGTTAATCAATCTATCGGGGGGAATTAAACTGATAAAACTGATGAAGACCTTAGGAAAATTTTAAACACTTTAGCTATTAATTAATAACATAAATATTCAAGTATAATAAGAGTAAATAGAATAAGGAATGATACTAGTTCAGGGATGGAAATGAATTCTCAATTTTCTGTAATAAAAGACCGAAATAGTCCCTAATGAATCAAAATGTCAAACAATATGCTAATCAAGTTGGCTATGAAAATCAAAACCAAACACTTATAGAGAAGTTTAAACAATGTGGTATGTTTTTACACTAAGTACATGCTATCCAAAATTATAAATTCCATCCCAACCACTATAAGATGCAAATTTTATGAGATATGGTCAAAAGATACAAGCTAGAGATGATATGTTTTAAAAAAATTACAATCCAAGCTATAACTAACATCCCAACTTATCTTAGAGAGAACAAGGAATGCTTATAAAACACCCTGATACCTCTGGTTTTCAAAATTGGCAAAGAACACAATTTTAAAATCAAACTAAGGATGAAACTACTCATTCTCAAGATGATGTAAAAGGAATGTTTCAATAATTTATTGGGAAATTTGATTAAAAAAAATATCAATATGATTATGATAAGACCCAAACTTATGTTTAGTTTCATAAAATAAAGCTTAAAATGGGTTAATTAGTAAGATACATGACTTCATGAGACAAAGGAAGGCTTCCTAGTACCACTAAAATCAACCCTAGGTGAAATGTTATGGATGTGGTCACTAGTAGTGGTGTGAAACCTCAATATTAGGTTAAATATGACCATGGGGAAGTTAAAAATGAAAACTTGGATGAATTTGGACCACAAAATTAGGGTAATAATGAATCTAGAAATGTGGAAAACACTATTTAAACTCAAGTAAATCGAACTATTCCACCTAGAAGAAATATAATACAAAATTAAAAAGCATAAAGTGAAAGAAACTATTTTTAAATAAATAGGGGAAATTACTTATGTTATTAGTAAATTTTCCTCATCCAGACCTTTCCCCCAAATATTTAAATAAAAAATATAATAAAATATAATTTATTGAGTTCCTGGGGCTTTCTGAAAATGTCCATGGGAATTTTCATTACACCCAACATTTTATTCAAATTCCATCATATTTCAAATATCATAATAAAATTTTTATAAATGATATTTTTTATATTAACTTACTTATAGTTAAAGAGTGCAATGTTTTTATTCAAAAAAATTTCACCAAAGCTTAATGTTCCATGGGTTTTTTTTTCATTCCTTGAACCTTGGGGAATAATGGTCAATTAAATTGTCTCTGTGAACTCAGATAAAGTATAAATCTACTTCATTTATCACTATTTCAATAGTTGGGACAAGGAGAATTGAAACCCACCACTATGGTCCTATAATTGGTTGAAAAATCTTTTACACATCCCATAGGAATAATTGATGAATTTTATGCAAGAGTTGTTATGTTGTTTTTACCTGCCCACTTTATTGTTCTAGAAATGGCGTGTGTCCAAGAAGTACATATCATTCTTGGTAGGGAATTATTAGACACTATAGGAGATATTATTAATGTGGAAAAGGGTAGTTTTATTTTTAAGTTTGGTGAGCATGAAGAATATCTTCATGTGATTATGAATTTTAAAGAACCAGCATTTGGTGAGAACTATTCAAGGGTTGAAATGTTAGAAGTTGATGAATCATTAAATCATTAAGGATAACATATTAAAAAATATATAGATACTCATGTGGATGATGAGATAAATTTTCCCATCATTTTAATGGTGTTAAAAATAAAAAACTAGACAATCTTTTAGATCTAGATAGCAATATTGTTCCAGCTTTGGAGAACCGTCAAAATGATGAATTTTTATTCCAAAGCTTAGGAAATTTCTAGGGGATATTTAGGTTGACTTTAAAACTTTAAAAAAAGTCAAGGAACATTTTTATTCTTGTGAAGTATATATTTTACAACAATTTTACTAATTTTATATGGTAAACACCTTAAAATCATATTTGAACATTGAATACAGTGAGCTGTCTACTTTGGAAAATAGTGATGTAAAGTGTGTTTTCTGAACATTAAGTTGAGAATCTATAAAATTTTTATAATCAATTTAATAAATATGTTGAATTCCTTATACCTCCTAGGACCACGAGTCAACCATCTGATGACGAGGAACCACAACTTGTGCATAATCCTTTTCCATCACACCTGAAATATTCATTTTTGGGTGATAACTCTTCATTGATATTAGTTATTTCTACTGGAATGGATAAAAATAAAGAGGAAAATTTGTTATCCATGTTGAAGAAGTACAAAAATTACATATTTTGTACCATTTAAGATATCAAAGGTATTATTCCTTCATTCCTTATTCATCGAATCATTATGAAACCTGATCATAAATTAAGAGTTGAGGGTCAATGAAGGATAAATATGAACAATAAAGAGGTTGTGTGAGAGGTGGTTATAATGATTCTTGATACTAGATTTATATACTTTATTTCTGAAAGTTATTGGGTTAGTACGGTCTAAGTAGTACCCAAGTAAGGAGGGTTAACCATTATTACAAATGAGAAAAAAAATTATGTTAGAAATCCACCAAGTGGAGAGTTTATAATGATTATAAAAAGTTGAATTCTCTCACTAGAAAGGATCATTTTCTAATTCCATTTTTATATAAAATGATTGATAGGATAGCTAGTAATGAATTTTTATATTTAATGGATGGGTATTCTGGTTAGAACCAGATTCCTATAGCCCCAATAGATCAGGAGAACACTACTTTTACAATCCCATTTTGGAAATTTTATTATCAACGAATTCCCTTTGAATTATGCAGTGTACTAGATACCTTTCAAAGATGAATGATAAAAATATTTTTAGAAATGATAGTGAATATTATTTAGGTATTCATTGATTACTTCCCCATTATCAGAAGCACTTTTGAGAGCTATTTTCAAAATCTCGAACATGTTTTAGATAGATTTCTATCGACCAATTATATACTTAATTTTGAGAAATGTAAATTCATGGTTATTGAAGGTATCTTTCTTTGTCACAAAGTTTCTATGAGGGGTATATAGATCATAGATGTTAATATAGAGGTCATTAAAAAGATTACCCTCTTTGTGATTTTCAAGGGTGTTAGAAGTTTTCTAGTCCGTTCCGGTTTTTACCATAGACTCACAAAATATTTTTCTAAAATAATTAGGATTTTTTTCTCACTGTAGAAAAAAATTACCCCTTTCTTGTTTAATTGAAAATTTATTTAATATTTTAATATTTTTAAGGGTAATATCACTTATTTACAAGTCATCACTGCACATGATTGGAAAATTATATTTAAAATTATGCGCAATACTAGTGATGTGGATGCTAGAGCAATTTTAGGATAGAAGAAAGATAAGAAATTTCATGTGGTATACTATGCTAGCTGATTACTTGATAATTATCAAAAAAAATTACACAAAAAATGATGATTTATAGGATATAGTTTTTTCTTTTTAAAAATTTAGGCAGTTCCTAATAGGTTCTAAATTCATATTTTTCGTAGACCATTTTACCTTGAAATACTTGATTTTTAAAAAACAGTAAAAACCTAGGTTGATTAGGTGGATACTTTTACTATAAGAATTTTATTTAGAAATAAAATATAATCATGGTGATAAAAATTTAGTTTTTAATAATTTTTACAGGTTTACAGGTACTCAAAATGATGATCCAGTAGAGATAAATTGTATTTTTATAGTTGATAAATTACTAGCTATTTCTATCAAACAATCTACTTTGTATAAAATTTTTGAAATTTTCTCGACTACTGGGATTATTACTAAATATTTTATCCATAACCAAAGGAAAATTTTCATTAATGAGTTTAAATACTATTTTTAGATGATCCTTTTCTTTTTAGGAGGTGTGATAATGGAATTCTTTATAGGTGTGCACCCAAATAAGAGATGTTATCCATTTTTGAAAATTGTCACTTGTCACCTTGGGGTGGTCATCATGGGGGTGAAACAACATCTCAAAAAGTCTTAAATTATTTTTTTCAAGTGTTCTAGGATATTATTTATTATCTTTGATAAGTTCTAGAGATTAGGGATAGTTGGTAGGAAACAAGAACTGCCTCAGAAATTAATTTATGGATGTTGAGATTTTTGATGTTTGGGGTTTGGATTTCATGGGACCATTACCATATTACTATATAAATGAGTACATATTGGTGTCCATATAGTATGTTTCTAAGTGGGTTGAATTAGTGTTTCTATCTAATAATAAAGCTAATAGTGTGATCGAATTCATTAAAAAGAATATTTTTTTCTGGGATTTGGGGTGCCTGAGGCTTTTATCACAAATAATGGAACTCATTTTGAAAATTTTAAGTTCAAATATTTGATGGAGAAATATGGATGTATTCACAGAACTGGAACATCTTACCATAAAAAATATAGTGGAAAAGATAAAATTTTAAATAGGATGATTAAATATATTTTAGATATATTTATATCTAATTCTAGGAAGGACTGGTCCTTGAAACTTGATGAAGCATCATGGGCATACATAACTATAATAAAAACCATAATTGGTATGTCTCTATATAGGTTGTTGTTTTGGAAATACTTTTATTTACTTGTGGAGTTTCAACACAAGTCATATTGGGCTGTGAAGGATTTGAAATTTGATTTTAAGAATGCTGGAGAGAGGAGGTTTATTAATCTAAGTGACCTAGATGTGATTAGGGGAGAGTCTTACGATAATGACAAGATTTATAAATAGAGAGATAATGTTTTTCATGATTCCATAATCCAAAATATATAATTCCTAGTTAGTAAAAATGTTCTTCTATTTTATTCCAGACATAATCTCTTTCTTGAAAAATTGAAATCCAAGTTGTCTAGTCATTTCACCATTCTTCGAGTGATTAAAAATGGAGCTATTGAAATTGATGGAGGAGAAAATATACCAATTTTAGTTAATGGAGACAGGATCAAACATTGTTTTAAATAATATCCAAAGGTATTTGATTTCTTTTTAGAGCTTGAAAATTGAAAAACAGTTGATTCTAGATAAAGACTTTAAGTTCAGCACTATATGGGAAGCAACCCATGGCTCTTCTATTATTTTGTTTCATTTTGAGTAATAATAAATCTACTTGTGTTTCTACCTTGGTCTATCTTGTTATCTAATATTCTAGGGAAGGATGAACCATCTGTACAAATACCTCATGGGAATACATTTTTCACACATTGAGTGGAATTACAATAATATTTGTTGTCAAGAAGAGCTACGAGTTGAATCTTCCAAAATTAATGTTCTATAATTTTTTTATTTGGTTCAAATATTTCATGAATTCTAAATTTAATAATCTTATGCTCATATTTTTATTATGTAGGTGCTATAATTTACGTATTAGAGAGTTCAAATCAAAAAAATTAAAGGGTGTGTTTTGTGAATTTATGAGGTCAAAGCTTCATAATCAAAGGAGTATTATTTTTCATTGTGATTTAAATAATACTTATTTTGAATTCTCCTACACACTTCCTTGATAGTGTCATCTTGTTTAAATATTCTCACTTTTTTGAATTAAGTGTATGTGAATTTTTCCTACTATTTAGACCTATTAAGAATGTTTTGGTTCTATAAGTCATGGGTGTTAATTATGGATTTATTATTTATCTTTGGAAATCCTTGTGAACATGATTTTAAACCAAGTTTTTTACACCCTAAATTTTATGTGGTTTGATGGAATTAATGTATAACTTTCTATTTTTTGATCTTAATTGAAAAAACTTATGTGTGTGGAAATAAAAATGAATCTACCATTTAAAATCTGTTTTTGGGAATGTGCTATAAATTGTGGCAGTATGGGTTTAAAATAGATTGTACCACTTTAAAATGACTTTGAACTACTGAAGTTATAAAATCTGGTTAAACTAAATTTTCTTAAATTATTTTTCCCACTTTAAAATTCAACATTAGAGACAATGTTGGGTTTTAAGTGCGGGGATGTGGATCTTTATTATGTTAAGACTCATTCACAGCTATACATGTCAAAACCCCTTTTACATTTTTCTAATTGGTTGTTTTTCAAATTTTTTCCTTCATTTTTAGTGGGTAAATTTTTTTATTGAGTTTAAAAATTGTGATGATTCTTTGAGTTTGTTAATCCCTATTAATATATGGATTTAACTGAGAAAATAATTTTTATTTCACCTTTGGAATAATTTTTTATTAGTAAAATTTTGGATGAATATAATAGAACTATCATTTTCTTTGAACTTTTTGATATGAATTTAAACTCATAATATATACATCCATATGGGCTATGAAATAAAAATCCTAATCCAGGTTGATCCATTTTTTCTTTCATTCTTAAATTTATTAAGCTAATGGATGGGTTATTTTTTATTCTGGTAATTATTAATATTTCTCATACAAATAGAGTGTATAATTATTTTTCCTTTTATTTATATGTGTCTATTCTACTAGAGGTAAAGAGAAGTTTTAAAGTCTCATTTAAATGCAAAGCATTTTTTGTTTAAATTTTTTCAAAATTTTCAATCTCAACCATTTTTGTAAAACTAGAACCAACTTTTGATCAGCCTCTTATTTTGAGAAGAGAAAATCCATTTTTATACTTAAAAGAGTCTATGGGGAAAATAAATTTGAAAATCAATTCATAGTGGCAATTCAATTTTTTATACCAAGAATACTTTTCTTATACTGAATTTGTAAAAATGATCAATTTTAGACTAGGAATTATTATGTGTTGGGGAATTTTATGTGCCATTATTTCATTACATGTTTTCCACATCATTTTTATGAATTAAATGTATTTTTGATAACTAAATGATCTTATAATGGAGAATTAATTATTTTCGATTATTTTCGGAAATAATTTTTTTTCTTTGAATATTATTTTTAAAATTATGTTTTTTGTGATTAAATGATGAAATATTTATTATGTTGTAAACTGTTTAATTATATTTTTATGTTTAAATTGTTGTTTTAATATTTAATTTATTAATTTCTTGTTTAATTGTATATATTTTACAAATAAATTATTAATCGATTCATTATTTGAATTTATATTTCTCTTATATTTATTTTATTTTAAATTTCTTTTTAAAATTTTGATTTTAAATGAATAATTTTGTTTACACTGTGATTTATTTAATTATTTTATAATATTTATTATATTTTTTGTAAGTTGAGTTAATGATTTTATTTTTTAATATTAAAAGTATTTGAGGACCAAATTAAGTAATATATTTTTTATTTTTATTATTTATATTTTATGACTCATTTAAAATTTTTATTACATTTTATAATTTTTTATTAATGATTATTTTACTTGGTTTTTATTTAATTATTTCATTTTTTATTTTTTAAATTTTTATTTTCTTTAAAGGTCACATACCCAATTTGCAGGGTTTCAAGTATCTATTTTCTTAGGGGAAACACGCATCCATTTTTCTCAATAGGCCCATGTAGCCCATTCTAATTACTCCCACCTATCCAAATTTGGGAAGGCATTCAGGTATATGAATTTAAAATCCCGTTTTCTCCCTCCCATTGTACCAAAGAGAATATGAAATCTCTATCGATGTAAGAACTAATATTCTGAGAGAAGCTCAAAGAAGAAATATAGAGATGATGATGCTGAGGGAGGCTAATGTTGATGAGATTTTGAGTGAAATGTATCTGGAGCATATAGGAGAACATAAGAGCCAACTAAACCAGTGTGTTCAAAGAAGTGATTCTGAATCTGAGATCATCGTATGAGGAAGAACACCCACCATCGAATACATTGAATAATATTGCTAAGTTCAGTTATTTGAACCTATAATGCTACCTGAGTCGTGCTGCTGAGAAAGTCAAGGATAGAGCATTCATTTGGAGAAGATGATTTGACAGTCTAAATGGTGTTCCACCATGTGATTTATCAACATAGTTGTCATATTTATTAAAGATGATTATTGAAAAAGATGAATTGGGGCTGACGATGTGTTGAAGATGACGACTAAAGATCTTTTAAGGGAGAATATGAATTTTAATCCAAATCATTTTTTTATAATTTTTAGAATTCTACTTTTAGGGTAAGTGGGAACCTCACATCATCCAAAACATACAAAAAATAGTATGAATACGAAATTCAAAAATCATCATACAAAAAATAAAGTGGGAAATAAAAAATTCAAAATCCATCAGCAAAATTAAGATCCCACATTATAGAAACATCGTGTCAAATCCTGTGAGCTGCTTGAGGAACCTATCTTGAGGAAAGTCATGTCATGTCCACAAGCCATCACCATCATCTCATCACCGGTGCCATTATCATATCGCCGTTGAAAACCATCAGAGAATACCACCGCCACATCCATCATAGAAAACACCCTCAAATTTTTCTCTTCACCCTCATCATCAACATCCGACTTCAATCAACATACTAGAAATGAAAATCAAAGATATCCACTGGAGATTACCAGACCACCACTGAACGAACAACACCAATGACTGCCATAGAAAATGAGATCCATTATCAAAGGAGAAATATGAGATTACATAGTAAGTAGAGAAATACACCACATTTCATGCCTCATGGGAACTATTACTGCTCCTCAAACATATCACAAAACTCCCTTGGTATTTGATGCACCCAACCAACCAGGAAGGGAGAAAGGGACCCAAAAGACAGAGCAGGGAGGGGTGTCCGATAAGAGGAAAGGACTAACATGAACCATCATGGAATGAGAGAGAGAGAAAAACTGGGATATAAACCCTAAAGAAAAAGAAGAGATTGAAACCCATAACTAAAAGAAACATGAACGAGGAAGTAGGAACCTAGATTGAAACCCTAAAAGGAAGCTAGGAATGAAACCCTAATGAGAGGCTCCAAAAATATCAAGATAAACCGAGGTAAGAAGATATCAAAGCGGAGAAACCCACGTTGCCCTTACTTCCACTGCCACAATCACAAAACCATCTAAGAAACCAACACTCCCAACCAAGATGGGGTTGTGTGTGTTGGGACAGATCTACAGATCATGGATGGAAGAGTGGAAAATGGGAAAACTCCTTAAAACCGTAGAGAGAGAACCTTTGAATGGGAATCCTAATGAAGCTAAAGAAGGATAAAGGGTCCATCATAGTCGAGGAGACAACGAAACCCAAATAAGAGGATGGAAAAGCCAAAAGGAAAAGAAGTCAATAGAGGAGGATAGGTCCATTGCCGGTGGGATAACTCGAAGCCCTAAGTGGAATAGAATGAAGAAGAGAGTGGAGTTGGATCCACAAGCATGATCCCAGAGAGTGAGGTGCCATCATAGGACTTTACCCTCTCAATCATAAGGTATAAGTTGAATTCGCTAAACCATTTTGACCACTTCCACGGTGTGCTCGATTCAATGAATCCCAATTTTATAAACTTCTAAAGAAGTGCCTGATTTTGTTAGATGAAAATGGTAACTAAAGGTTGTGGTTGAATAAACTGATTTGAGTATAGAGAATTATGTCCAAGTAGTATAAATGTGCTTTGAAATTTTTTTGAGGATGATGGTCCAAGGAGAGGTTGGGTTTGTGATTGAAAAACTTGTTGAGTTTCTTGCCTAAAGTTGTTATAAAATATTTGTGGCTCAACTATCTTTCAAAAAGTTGGTTCTTTTTTGGTTGTTTGACTAGGATCCATGTTGGATGCGATAATTTCGATTGATCTTGAATGCATCTGAGATGAATGTGTTTACATGGTTTATTTTCTATTACAACTTCATATTCTTAAAAATGGTGGTAATTAACATATTTTGATCATTGTGGATCTAGTGTCAAATAAAATATCGCACCAAATGATTGGTATTTTTCATATGATGATTTAAGCCACTGGTATTAGGTTTCAACTATATGAAGGTGTTGTGGTTTTAAGTTGTGATCACTAAATTCTGAGAGTGAGGATAATGAGTTTGGCTGTTTTCAATTGAGGTTTGTTGTTTAATTCAAAATAGGGAATAATTTATGAGTTTTAGTGATATGAGATTACCTAGAACAACATTTAATTTAAGTCAATAGAATTTTTTGATGAAAAAGTGAACGTAGAGTTGTTTCGGATATCTGTCACATGGACTTTTCTTTTCTGGAAAAGTGAATTGAAGAAATAATTATGAAAATGAGGAATTTAGTTAAGGTGATATGTGGGTAGTTCTACTAAAATGACATAGTAAGTGAATGAAATTCATAAATTTAATTTGTTCTTTTGATGGTCGCCAATTTAGGTAGTGGTTTTGATTTGGTGGGGTTATTCTAAAAATAAAAAGGATATCTTAAAGGAGAATGAGGGGAAAACCAATTAATTAACACACAATTTTTTCACAATAATGAATAATGAGCTCTGGATTTGAGAGCAGGATATTCTATTAGCGAGCATGATATGGAATTAATCTAAGGGAGAATGTTGATGATGAAGTCAGGGAAGAATTTTATTCTCTCTATTTCATTTTTCTTATACTATATATCTATTTCAATTTTCTTGTTCTTGTATCTTGAATTGAAAATGATCAATTAAAAATTTTTCTGGGTAATTAAATTGTTTGGTTCCATTTTTACATCCTCATGTTATTTCTTTATCACAATTAGAATATTTCATTGAGACCGATTATGATTATAAAATTCTTTGTGTTTCTTCAAATTATTTTCCAAACATCATAATACTTTGGAGAGATGGATTCTGATAATAATTTCTTCAAAATTTTCATAGTTGGATGAATCTTGGTATTTTTAAGTAGAAATAATCGTCCTTCCACTAGATTAAGCTCTTGGCAAGGGATATTTATCTAATGATTTCTACTATTTCATATGAAATTAACTTCCCTTGAATAAATAAATTATTTTAACCGAGCAGTTGAAAATTCCCTTACATATTCCTTTACCACTTTTTGTGTTCATATTTTTTATCAATTTATTTCTTCCACATCTTCTTCTTTTTTACTTGATTCTGTGTTTTTTTCTCTTAAATCAAAATTATAAAAAAATCATCCAAATAAGTTTCCTATTATTTTCATTTTATTAGGTCATTGATTAAGCACTTTGAATATCTCACTATCCTTCCCTAGAGATCAACCCTTATTTCCACTATCCTAGTGTGAGTAGGAGATATAAATTGTAATTTCACCGATTTATTAATGACCACACCATGTCCAGTTAAACATTATGTAATAATGTTTAATTTAATCATATATGAATACATAATAATGATATACCTTTATTTGAAAATAAAGTAACTAATTTTTCTAGGATAATGGAATTTTACTCCAATCTATATAATTAATATGGAGAGATGCCACTTTAAAAACTAAATACCCTATAACTTCCCAAAAATTCCTACTACGTATTAAGTGGGTACCCCATATTAATTGAAAGTAACAACTAACTTTATATTAGTAAAATTATAAACATATTGACTATTTATGTTTATATACCTTAAATAATTATTTTATTTTTTTAACATATTAAATAAATAATTAGTATCAATATTTAAGAAATTAATATTTTCAAATTTAATTACATACCGATGACTATGAACAACTTATAACCTCTCAATGTGAACTAACTAACAACCAAATTACCAGACAGATCCATCAAAGGTGACCTATTTGATTCCTTGATATCATCAATAGAATTCATACCTACAAATTAAATCCTATTAGGATAATATGACATGGTATAAAAAAAGTGTGCATGGTATGTGTTGAATTGTACCGTGTTTCGTAAAGGGAGAATAAGAACCCTATGACATATAGTAGGTACTGTCACCATACCTCTTCCAGCATGACATACCTATGAAAAAACCATTTGATATATACTTGATTTCCTACACTGTTAAATATAAAATGTAATTAGATTAATATATATATATATATATAAATAAAATATATTTAATTTCAAAAAGAAAGACAATAATTTTTTTTGAATTAAGATAAACACATTAAAACACATAATTTATCAATTCACATGAAATTTTATTTATAAATTTATATTAAAGTATTATATAACAATAGAACATGAATTAAATATATTTTTAAAAGTTTTACACAAAATTTATACCCAAATAATTCATAAATCTACTAAACTGCAAGTATTGAAGTAGAATTAGAATATGTAAATTACTAAACCTAATTATATTGCATAATTGTTCCCTAAAATAGAGAAAAAATAAACTACCTATTATTAGATAAAAAAATCTTGGAAATATCACCCAAAAATAATTGTGAGGATCTAGTGGTGTAGAGGCAGAGAGGGAACTATAGAGCGGGATCCGACATCAATTGTGAGAATGGATCTGGTTTGGTGTCAAGCGACATCTAGGGGGAGGAAAAAAGGGGGTCTATCACTAAGAAGCACCAAGTGGAAGGATGATTTGTGTTTGATGTTGAGCAGTGGAGAGGGGGAGTCTAAGGAATTTATAGTAGCCTCATAATGGTGTCAACCGGAAGTGAGTCGCCAAGAGGCCCAGATCTGCCCCAAGTAGTAGTGAGGTAATCAAAGAGGGTT
Organism: Viscum album; assembly: GCA_963277665.1. NCBI lineage: Eukaryota > Viridiplantae > Streptophyta > Magnoliopsida > Santalales > Viscaceae > Viscum > Viscum album. The sequence goes on from OY728138.1 coordinate 860,704,929, forward strand.
TCAAGTGAGAGGTTGTGTGTGTGTGTGTGGGGGGGGGGGGGGTCAGGCCACACTAAATTTATTTAAAAGTATAGTGGCTATTTTCGTTAAATATGCCACTAAATACTGACATTTTAAAAAGTGTTGTTATGAATGAGGAGTGGTATATATTTTTTAATTTATTGTTGGTTTAAGGAATCGATGCTAAAAATATGCCACAATTTACTAAATTTCTTATAGTGAGTGATTTTTTTTAAAATAATATCACAATATTGAAATGAATAGAAAGAACACTTTGGAATTGAGATCACTTTGGATATCAGTTGAAATTTGAAGATTGTATCATGTTGATATTATCAATTGGATGAAAATATGAGTTTCCAAGCCTACCAAAGGATTTATTTATATCCTTCAAAAGATTCAGGAAGCTTTTGGAATTCATCAGAAGCCTTAACGTCAAAGAAGACCAATTTAACGGTATTTTGACCATCATTAAATGCAATCTCAGACCTACTATCTCAAAGCCACCAAATACTCGACATCATCCATTAGATAGATGGAGTGGTTGCTTTATCTATATAGGAATCTGAAGAACTCAATGGATGGTTAATGATCTCCCAGGGGTTGGATGGTGATAAAATATCCCATGGGGTGCTTCTGTCCATCTGTACCAGCTAGCCAGTGCTCCTCTATTGGATGTCCATTAGTTTACTATTGTTAGGGGAGGCTTCTGCCTTCACCACCTACTAGATGATGGCTATGACCAAACTATATAGTGCCACCTGTTGGTGTCCAAACACCTCTATGGCCCTCAATATTCCTATATCTCCTAAAAAATATCTGATAATTTCACTCCCAGATTTCACTATAACCATTAAGACTTCTTTAAGGATTATTCAAGATCCTTTTAAGGTTCTAACAAAATTTCATTTTGATATTCTAATAACCAAGATCAAAACATGATAATTTTAACTTAATCCATATTAAAAGAAATCAATAGACACATTAAAGAGTGTTTTTGATCATTAAAACTAAATAATGTGAGAATAAAAACAATCCCCCCCTTTTTAATGATCACAAACACTTGAATAATATGTAAATAAAATAAGAATATAACATGTATAACAAGATAAGATTAAAAAAAGAAAGATAAGATTTTTTAAAAAGTAAAATAATATCATTTCTCCCCCATGATTAAAACAACAACATCCCCCCCTCCCAAAAAAACAACATAAAACTATAGATAAGAACATAATATAAGGGATTTCTAGAATTTCCAAGATTGCTCACAATATTGAGATTTCTCCTTATTTGAGATTATAAAAAATGATTCATATATGGGGTTAGTGTAAATAAGTGAAATAAAATTTAAAACAATTTTCATCATAATTAATGATATTTCAAGAGATTTGAAATATTTTTTTAAATTTTCAATAAATCTCAAGATGAAAGAAAATAATCATTTTTCATTTAAAAATAAAGCTCATGGGTGAAATAAGACCTCAATTTTTTTTGAAAAATATCAAGAGTTAAATAATGTTTTGGAAAAGAATTAGAAATAGTGTGTCTATTCTAAGATGATTTCAATATTAATAATATTATATTCCCCAGAAATAATAAATTATAAATATGTGGATCCAATGGAAAAAACTAAATAAACTAAAGAATTAAAAAAATATTTTTTTAAGAAAATAACATTGAATAACCATTCAATCATAAATATAAAGAAAATATTATGTAAATAAACCATATAAAATTACCTAAGAGTGTTAAACTAGATGTTTAGTAAAGGCCCACTACTTATTACCATGGTGAAGATTGAACTAAAAACAAACCATCCCTTTTTAGGGTAATAACCTCTAGATGAATCTGCTCCGAAACCACATCCACTTGTTTGTATCTATAAAAGAATGATTTTCTTGGATTATCACACTCAATTAACATTACCAAAACTATGAAAAGTTTAAAAAAAATTTATTTGAAAGAAATACAAAAATTATTTTGAAAACAAATCTATTTTTTTTCCAAAAAGCTCAAAAAGTTATCAAGCTTTCCAAGGTTAAGATATAAGTATCACAAGGTAATTATACCCAAAACACCTTTAAAAAATTAAAAAATATCAATAGAAAGGGTTTTAGGGAAGATATACTATTTTTTAAAGTTTTTGAAAATAAATTCAAGAATGATATCACCTTTTTGAATGTTATCTCAAAGAAATTGGTGTCTCAAATAAATGTACTCAGTGAGAGAGTATTGGATAAGATATTTAGAGATAATAATTGAACTAGTGTTGTAACACTTTATAGGGATGTGATCATATGTTTTTTTGAAGTATAAGAGAGTATTCTTTATCTATATAATTTTGGCACAACAACTCCCAATGGCCATGTATTCTGCTTCAACTGTTGAAATAGAAACAAAGTTTTTCTTTTTTACTACTCCATGAGAAAATGAATTTTCTTAGTAGATGGAATGTCCAATAAGTAATTTTCTTTTCTAGTTATAATCCTCCAAAATTAGAATTAAAAAACATGTAAGTTAAAAAAATGTTTCATTTGGATAAAATAATCCATGTTTTTTTGTTTATTTCTAAAATTTATTTTTTTTTGCAAGATTTAAATTGATATTCATTTGGATTTGATTGAAAATGAGCATAAATTCACAAACTAAAATAGATGTCTGGACCTGTCATAGTAAGGTAAAGTTGAATTCTAATCATACTTATATAAAGCTCGTTGTCAATTGGTTTATCAGCTTCATCCAATGTTAGATTATAAGTTGCACTCATGGGTGTTATAATTTCCTTAGAATGATCTATTCCAGACTTCTTTATAAGTTAATTAGTGTATTTAAATTGGTTTATAAATGTTCCATTATAATTTTATGAAATTTTAAATACAATGAAGAATTTAAGTGCTCCCATTAACCCATTTAAAAATCTTTATTCATTAAAAAAAATTCATTACAAAGATTTTCATTAGTTGATCTAAAAATAACATCATCAACATAGCTTTGAATGAATAATAAATAATTTGAATTTTTTTTTAGAAAAAAGTGGAATCAAATTTTACCATTTTAAAATAATTAGATAAAATGAATTTTGTTAACATTTCATACTAATATCTAGAAGAATATTTTAAACCATAGTGATATTTGGTTAAAATGAAAACATGATTTTGAAATTTAGGATTTTCAAAACCAGGTGGTTGATCAAAAAAAAATATTTTAAATGATACAACCATTTAGAAATTAACTTTTTTTATCCATTTGAAAAAGTTTATAATTAAAATTATTGGTGAATTCCAACAAGATTCTAATGGATTATATCCATAAACAAGGTGAAAATGTTTCACCATAATCGATAACTTATTTTTTATTATATACTTTAGTAACATGTTGAGACTTTTTATGTGTGGTATTTCCTTGATTATCAAGGTTTTTTTCAAAAAAACCACTTATTTCCAATAATTGGATCATTATCGGGTCATTCCATGAGAGTCTAAAGGTTGTTCCATTGATTTTTTTGGAATATTCATGAATATAAATTATCTGATTCTCATCATTAATAACATAATCAAAGGATTTATTTTTAAGGTGAGATAGAAGAATCTTGATATTCAACCTCATTTAACCTTTAAGTATGAGTTACAGAATGTAATTAACTAATAAAATTATCAAGTGTATTGTTTTTGGATTCAACCCATGCCTTGGGTAAAGGATTAAAAGGGGGTTCTTGAACAACTTCAATTACTTCATAAGATTGAGGTTTAGTTATGGTAAAATCATCTTGGTCAACATCATCATCAATATTAGGATGAGGTTTAGGAATATTCTCATCAAATTTGTTGTGAATTGACTCTTATATGGTTTTGGTCCTCATATTTAAGACTAGATAGGATTTACATGAGTTTGAGTACCCAAGAAAGATACCTTCATCAGATTTAGGGTTAAAATTTTCTAGATCATCCTTGGTGTTAAGTATACACAATTTAAAACTAAGAACATTAAAAAATAAAACTTTATAATATTTTACTTTTGGAAGTTCATAATGGGGTTTTTTATAAAGATGGATCTTATGAGAATAAATTTAAGGATAAAGTAAGTAGTACTGACCATCTTTTCCCAAAAGTATTTAAGAATCTTAAAGTAATTCAATAGATTCATATACATTTCTTAGAGGGTCCTATTTTATCTTTCAACAACCACATTTTTTTGAGGTGTTCTAGGAGAGGTTAAGTAATAATGATAACCTTGAGAAGAAAAAAACACATAAAAGTATTTGTTATGGAATTCTCTTCCATGGTCACTTATAAAGAAAATAATTTTATATTTCTTTTCATTTTTAACTTTACTTAAAAAACTTATAAACACTTCACAAGCCTTATTCTTATGAGTTAATAAGAAAACCCAAGTAAATATTTTATAATAATTGATAATTAAAAATGTGTAAGATTTAACTCCAATATTAGCAACTTTAGATGATTAAAAAAGGTCAAGGTGAACTAGTTCTAAGGCTTTAGAAAAAGAAACATCCTTTTTATATTTGAAGGAAGATTTGTGTTTCTTTCTAAGTTAGAAAGGTTCAAAAACTAAGTTATATTTGAAATATAATTTTGGTAAATCTCATACTAGTTGGTTACTATTGATATTGACAAGAGAGTGAACATTACAATGGACTATGCACCGATTCCAAAGCCAAGATTCATTATCTTATGCACTTATATACTAAACATTTTAACTTTTACACTAGTTTAGAAAACATTTTTTACGTCAGTTAATTTTTTTTATGTCAAATTTTGGCCGACATTATTATAGGAGATGTTATAAATATTATTTTTTATGTCAGTTATTTTAAAACTGACGTAAAAAACAAAAATCTGAAGCGTTTTTCACGTCGGTTCCTAAAAAATTGACGTGTAAAACGCTTTGTAGTGGTGATTTATTACATCAGTTTTAAAATAAATGATGTAGTATATCATTTATTACGTCAGTTATCTAATAAAAAACATCATAAATTGCACCTATGAAGTATTTTTCACATCGATTATTAAAAAACCGACGTGAAAAACAAGTTTATGACGTCAGTTATTCTCATAACTGATGTGATAAAAAAGGTTGCGAATCGATTTTTCACGTCAGTTATTTTTTAACCGATGTGAAAACATATATTATATGTTAGTTATTTAATAAATGATGTAAAAAAACCATTCCCATTCATTTATAACTTCGTTTATTTTATAACCGATGTAAAAATATGCCTGCGAAGCGTTATTCACGTCTCTTATTGTTTAATCAATGTGAAAACATATATACTGCGTTGGTTATTAAATAACCAACATAAAAACTATTCCCATGAATTTATTACATCAGTTATAAAATAACTGACGTAAAAACCAATTTTTTTTAATAAAACCATTCAACCATTACGATGCTCTGCCAAAGAAGACCTGAAACAAGCATAAAACAAACCAAAACTAGACCAAAACCAGACCAGAATACATACCAGAAAAACATCAGAACTAGACCAAAACATGAAGAACCAAATAGAAATTAAACATTCACATAAATAACAATAAAAACTTACAATGTCAACTAAAAAAAACCTAAAATCCATTGGACAACCCCTACCCCCATGGATATCCCTCCCACCCCACTGGACATCCCCCACCCCCTGGAAACCCTCCCACCCCCAGGACAGCCCCTGGACATCCCCCACCCCCTAGACATCCCCCACCCCCTGGACACCCTCCCACCCATTGGACACCACCCCACCCCACTGGACAACCCCCCGGACACCCGCCCACCCCTAGACACCCCCACCCCTGGACAGCCCCCACCCCCTTGGACATCCGTCCACCTTCTAGACACCACCACCCTTGGACACCCTCCCACCCCCTGGATGGCCCCCACCCCCTGGACAGGCCCCCACCCCCTTGGACGTCCTCCCACCCCCTAGAAACCCCTACCCCCTGGACACCCCCACCCCCTGGATAGCCCCCACCCCATGGACACCCTCCCACCACCTTGGACAGGCCCCCACCCCCTTGGACATCCGCCCATCCCTTGGACACTCCAACCCCCTAGACATCCCCCACCCCCGTGGACATCCCCCCACCCCATGGACACCCCCACCCCCCTTGGACAACCCCCACACCCCTGGACAACCCCCTGCCCCCCCTGAATAGCCCCCACCTCCCTAGAAACCCCACCCCCTGGACACCCTCCCAACCCCCTAGACAGGCCCCCACCCCCTCGATAGGCCCCCACCCCCTGGAAACCCCCACCCCCAGACACCCCACCCCCTAAACACCCTCCCACCCCCTAGACACCACCACCACCCTAGTCACCCCACCCCTTGGACCTCCCTCCCACCCCCTAGCCACCACCCCACCCCACTAGACAACCCCCACCCCCTGGACAACCCCCACCCCTGGACACACCTGGATATCCACCACCCCCCTAGATAGGTCCCACCCCCGCGGACATCCTCCCACCCCCTAGATAGTCCCCCACCCCCTGGATATGCCCCCACCTCCGTGGACATCCTCCCACCCCCTGAACACCCCCACCCCCTGGACACCCCCACCCCCTGGACACCCCCACTCCCTGGACACCCTTCCCCCCTGGACAGCCCCCACACCCCTGGAGAGGCCCCCACCCCTTGGAAATCCTCCCACCCCCCCTGGACAGGCCCCCACCCCCTTGGACATCCTCCCACCCACTAGACACCCCCTCCCCCTGGACACCCTCCCACCCCCTGGATACCCCCACCCCCTAGACACCCCCACCCATCTAGAAACCCTCTCACCCCTGGATAGCCCCCCACCCCTAGACCTCCCTCCCACCCCTAGACACCCTCCCACCCCCTACACCTTTGGGAACCCTCCCACCCCCTAGACACCACCCCACCCCCCATGGAAATCCCCCCTGGACACCCCCACCCCCCTGGACACCCCCTACCCCTTGGACATTCCCCCATCCCCTGGACAACCCCCACCCACTAGACACCCCCTACACCTTGGACAACCCCCACCCCCTTGGACACCCCACTCCCCATGAAACCATTACCATGATCTGCCAAAGTATGAAACAAGCAGAAACCAGACCAAAACCAGACCAAATTCCATACTAGAAAAACATCAGAACTAAACCAAAACAAGAAGAACCAGAGAAAAACTAAACATTCACATATATAACATTCAAAACATACAATGTCAATTTAAAAAAAACCTAAATCCAACCAAAATAACTACCAAATACAAAATTATAATTAAAATATTCAAAATTACATTTTACACTACAAAAAAACTAAAATCCAATCAATACTATAAAATAATTAGACCATTCCACTTGTAAGTGTTTGACCTCTTGAGAACTATAGGGTTGAAGGTCATAAAATAAACAAAAATTAAAAGGATAGTAGTTAACATGTATAACAAATAAATAAAATGAAATATTATGGAAAATTTTGTAAGGAAATCATACCAGGTCAAACTTCATTAGTGTTCCAGTTGTAATTATTTCATACATAAATCTTAACATATAATATTCGCATTCGATGATGCCTTGTTGTTCATGATAATTCTGTTTAAATGAGTTTCAATTAAAAATATCATTTTTATGTAATACATAGAAAAGTAAAAATTATAAATGGATATTTACCTTTACTTTTACATATTTGATCTTGGCACTATTTTTATTTGTGTTTGTTCGAAAGTAGACCCATCCCCTGTTAGAAAATAATAAAAATGTGATAAATTTAAAATTCATTATAATATAAACTATTAACAAATTGAAACATACTTTTCCAACATATTCTTAAAACTTCCCCATACATCTCCATGGATAGAGAATATCTAATAAAGTGTTTTCTACCTTGAGAAAAAAAACACCTAACATCCAATGATCACTGATATAAAAGAAAATTTAAGGTTAATGGTTTTTTATGTTAAAAGATAATGAACACTTTTCTAGATATATGTTTCATACCTATCACAAAAAGGCATCATCTAACACTACGTGATTATATTATGTTCAAATCATTCAGAAATATAAAGTGTTATTTGTTCCTCATCCAATGCATGTGCTTCAGGGGAAATCAAATGCGGGTATATGAATAAATATACATCTGTCCGCTCATTCTTCTCACACATGTTATAAAGATACCTAATACAAAATAGGAATAAGTATACATTTTTAATAAATATAATGCAGGGAAAGGTTTTAAGACTTACATGGAAAAAATATTCCCCACATTGATTCCCAACTTATCTCTAGTAACAAGCTCCATGATATCATTTTTCACAATTCCCATATTTATTTCACGTCCACAAACACGAGCTTCCATTGGAAAATCATAATGATCAGCCAAAAAATTTGAATATTTTGACAATCTGTCAAGAATACTAGAATCTGTATCTAATGTCATAGACATTTTTCTTTGTTGTTGTCTATAAAGTATTTCTTTACCTTTGAATTATTTCTATATAAATAAATAGAAAAATATATTAGTTTTCAAATGTTAAAAAAACTTTAATAAAAAATAAAATAAAATATATAACATACATACCTCTATGGTAATGATTCGCATAAGTCTAGATGACCAAACTGAAGAGTGGACGATACTATGTCCAACTATATTCACCTCATCTTTAGGTAATGGTACTCAAGATGATCTATGTATAATATCATGTACAATGAACCTATGATTATCTACCTCTAAACGTTGATGATGAACTGTATCTCCTATACAATATACTAGCCCATATGCAACTATATGATGGTGAGGATCATCAACATACAACTCAAATTAAGTAGGAAGCTGTGGTGGAGGAGTAGGATAAAAAACAAGGTCCACAGGATAATGTGGGGGAGTTGGAGCTATTGGAAGAGGTGGAGGATAAATAATGGGGTCTATAGGGGGAGGTGGAGGAGTGGGAGCTGTAGTATGAAATTGTCTTTACATGTCTGCAAATATAGACTGTACTAACACTCTAATATTTTCCTCCATCATCACATTAATATTATGAACTTCAGCCTCCAAGGATTCTATTTTTTTTGATAAACACCCTAAATGGAAGAAGTTGAATAACGTGGAAACACTTTTCTTACCGATACACCTGTCAGATATCCTCGTACACAAATGTGGTGTTCGGGCTTTCCCAATGCTGCAGATAAAATATTTTTCCTCCCAACAGCTATAAATACCCCATATGAGCTCTGCTTCTCAAGAGATTCCTATATTAATTAATTGAATATTTCTGTAATGATTCAAATTAGGTAAATAATATAATTAACATAAATAAATAAAATAAATATCTTACAATCCTCTCAACCATGATTCTTGATTCTTCCGAAAGATATTTACCTTTTTTTCCCATCTGAGCTCTCTTCCATTTTTCATGTCTAGATGGAGGGGATGGAGGGGAAACCTCTCCAAATCTTGAAGACTCAGCTCTTAGTTTTTGTAATTTTTCCTCCATCATTTGTTCTTCCAATAATGTATACCCTTTCTGAGATAAACTACGAGGGTATACATTTTTAGATTGGATCTCCTGATGAGTTATCCTTGTTTGCTGTAAATTAAGAATAAGAAATAATGAAGAAAACATTAATAAGATCACTTATATAAGAAAGCTTATAAAAGTTTACATCGACCTTACCAAAAATGAATCTTTTCTTCTACTTTCAATAAATTGTGTCCATGTTTATTCATCTATGAAAGGATATATATGACATGGATTATCATGATTCCTATGACCCAAAATGAAATTAGATGTGAGGGTTGATTTAAAATCCCTCAATATCCTTGCAGCCATCGATAAACATTTCCTCCTGACTCCTCTAGTGTCAGGAATATCAAATGTCATATGATAAAAAAGAGGTAACACATATTATACTAGAAATATTTAAAGATTAGTAAAACAATAGAAAAATATATTACCAAAATCGACTCCCACAACTGAGATATTATTGCTTTGTCCACACTTCTCCAATCATCATACAAAATGATTAATTTTCTTTTACCCTGATTTGATACAAAAATCTTAAAATATTTTACATTTGGACCTCTAGGAATATCATCATCATCAAACTCAATGAGTATCCTCTAGTCTTGGATATAGGAAAGTGATAATTTTGGTAAACGTGTGAAAATGTGTTGACTAACTCTTGAAATCTTCTTTGTCGTTATGGGAGCACATGAGGAAGATTGGGGAACATCAAGAGGATCATGTGAATGTTCCTCCCCAGAGGTATGATCATGATGCTCACCTCCAGAATCATGTGGTTGATCAACTGATTGATATGTCATTATCCTTCAAATCAAAAAGGAAAACATTAGTTCAAAAATGTAAAAATTAAAATATTACAATACTAATGTAAACAAAAAATGGAAAACTGCACTAAGTTATGTAATAGTAAACATGGTAAATATGGTAAGCATGTTTGACAATGGTAAAGATGGTAAACATGGAAAACATGGTAGTGTAATTTTCATTCAAAAAAATCAATAAATATATAAGGTACATAAAGGTAAACTGTGGTAAACTATAGTAAACATGGTAAACATGGTAAACATGGTAAACATGGTAAACATGGTAAAGTAATTATCATTCAACAAAATCAATAGATATATAAGTTACATAATGGTAAACATGATAAAATAAACCAAACAAAATTAAAATAAAAAAATTTCTAACATTTTATGAAAATAATAAATGTAAAAAACAAATAAACATACGATACATGTAATATTAGGAATGTACAAATGGATTGTTTTCCCAAATTCCTTCATCATGATCGTTCCTTATGGCACAAACCATGTCTTCAACATGATCATAATTATTTTTTGCTAATATTTCTATGGAATTAGGGATCTCACATAAATTAGAATCTTCATCAAGTAGATCCTTACCAATATATTGTTTTTTACATTGTAAAACAACAGAACAATACATATCTGATTGATCAAATACATAAAAAATCTATTTTTTATGTGTTGTCATTATAAAAGAATATGTTGTGTCTTCTAATCTATTTATATTAACAACTTTCATTCCAAATTCATCATGTATGACACTATTGTTACCGATAAAACATTTGAAGTTAAAAATAGGAACTTTAATTTTAAAGTAACCAACATACCATATTTCTTTAATGACTCCTTAATATGCACTTGATACAGAAATTGGGTTTTTTCCTTTAGAACTCAAAAAATGCATTGCTTCTGCAAACACCAATACACCACTATTTTGAACTGCACTTCTTTTGTCCTGAGCTTTCGTATGAAATGTATAGCCATTAATGTCATACCCGAACCATGTTATCACATTTAAACTTGGACCACCCACTAACCATCTTAATGTCTCTGATAAATCTGATCTACCAAGCCATGTCTTTTTAAACTATAGAAAAAATGTTTTTTTATGCTCATTCAAAATCCACATTTCTTTCTTCTTTGGATGACATTGTTTCAACTCATTAATATGCAATGTGATATATGGTTTAACATTAGCTATGTTATTCAAGATGTATAATTCTACCTTCTTCATCTATTCAGTTAACAATGATTTGAATTTCAAGCCACAAATCCCCTTTCCCTCATTATTAAATCGTTCATTGTGAGATGTAGTCAAACCTATGTTCTCCACCGTAGCCCAGTAGCTTGTACAAAACTCTATAACCTCCTCATAAATATACTTTTCAATAATGGAAGCTTCAGGTCGATTTGGATTCTTAACATACCCCTTAAATATTTTCATATACCTTTCAAAAGGATACATCCAACGAAGATATACTGGTTCACAAAGCTTTATTTCTTAAACCATATGAACCATTAAATGCACCATTATATCAAAAAAATATAGAGAAAAATACATTTCCAATTGACAATGTATAGAAATTTCATCATTTTCCAAAATTTTCAAAGCATTCACATCAATAAACTTATTACAAATTGAATTGAAAAATAATACAACTTTTTTATATTCTTTCTAACATGGATGGTAAATATTACACACAATGAAACTGGTAGAAGTTGTTGCATCATGACGTGAAAATCATGAGATTTCATACCTATCAACTTTAAATCCTTTAAAGAGACAATTTTTTTTACATTTGAAGAATAACCTTGAGGCACTTTGATATCATGAAGACACTGACAAAATCTAATTTTCTCCCTCTTGGATAATGTATGACAAGATGGGGGAAGAAATGTTCATCTTCCATTAAGAGTGAGAGATAACTCCAAACGTATTCCTATTGCTAGTAAGTATAATCTTGCATTCAACCCATCTTTAGTCTTTCCTTTAATATCTAACAATATTCCAATAAAACTGTCACATATATTCTTCTGCACATGCATGACATCAATATTATGTTTCAATTCATGATATCTCCAATATGGTATCTCAAAAAATATTGACCTTTTCTTCTAAATATGGCTATCATTACCAGATTTATGTGTCTTTTCCAATGTCACATCAAGGTTTTTCACCCTCTCAAAATAAACATCCGAGGATAAAGTTTTTTGAGCAATATCAAATTTTTATGAGCCATTAAATTCCTTTTTTAGTCTTCTATAAGAGTGATCCATAGGCAAAAAATTTCGATGACCCATGTATACTGTTTTCCTCAAATGATGAAATTGACAATATGAAGTATGTTGTTAACAAATTGGACATGCTTTATGCCCTTTAATACTGTATCTAGACAAATTTCCATATGCTAGTAAGGCATTTAGAGTGAACATAAGCACTACATTCAGTTGAAAATATTCCATTTTATAAGAATCATACACCCTAATACCATCCTCCCATGAAAGTTTCAAATCATCAATCAATGGTGACAAGAACACATCAATATCATTTCCAGGTTGCTTCGGACCATAGATCATTATAATCAGCATAACATATTTTCACTTCATACAAAATTTAGGAGAGAGGTTGTAAATTAACAATAAAACAGGCCATGATCTATGTGTGCTACTGAGGGTTCGGTATGGATTCATTCCATCTATGCACAACCCAAGTATGATATTTCTAATTTCATTTCCAATTATGGGATACTACTCTCATAAATTTTATTCCACTCTAGAAAATCTGCTAGATGATGTATTTTTTCATCACATATCCTCTCATCAGCATGACATATTAACCTTTTTACTTCATGTGAATTAGAAAATAAATGTTTCAAAAGAATAATTATAGGAAGATACCAAAATACCTTGGCAAGGATCTTTGTAATCTCTACATCAGCCTGTGATTTTTCTTTTAACTTATACCATGATGTCCCACATTTAGGACACTCTGACAAAAATTCATATTCATTTCTATATATCATACACTCATTCGGACATGCATATATTTTCTTGTATCTCAATCCCACCGGGCATAATATTTTCTTGGCTTTATAATGCGAATCTGGAAGATCGTTGTCTTTTAGAAGAATTTATTTCAACAATTGTAATAGCTCTGTAAAACATCTATCACTCCATCCATGTTTTTCCTTCATATTAATCAATCTTAACACCACTGACAAAAATGTAAATTCTCTAAAACCAAGATACAATGAGTTTTCAACATCACCATATAGATGCGCAACTGTCGGTTCTATCTCAATTTGTTAGGTTGCAATATCATGTATCATTTCTTCAATTCCATCAGAGTTACCATCTTGAAAATCATCATCATCAGTAGATCTAACATTTTTTCCAGTTTCACCATTCCAAATCCAAGGGTTGTAACTTGGATTAAAACCATGAAAAATCAGATGATCTTTAATCTCTCTACTTTTCAACTTCTTTATATTCAAACATTTCAATCATGGACAGAAAAAAATATTGCTGCTTGGAACATTTCATTTAACAAATTCCAAAAAGGAATTAACACCTTCCTCATATTCATTACTCATTCTATGTGCCGTAATCCAAATTAGACTCATTATTACCTATAACAAATATCAAAATTATACAACTTGTTGAGATAATCCAATTTTATATTTATATGAAAAATATCATAATTTGAATGTAAAGAAATTTTGAAATATAAAACAAATATATGCGTATTTGAAATAGATATGCATGAAAATGATTTTAAAAAGAAAATATAGTTATATATAACAGCTTTAAATTCATCTTGGATCATTTATTCTTAAGGTACACAAAGTATACATCCTGGTGCAACTGGATACCAAATTCATCCATCCATAAACAAGAAATATGAAGTATAAATATTAAAATATGTATACATTCAGTACTGAAAATTACACCCATCCCAATTATTTGAAACCATTGGGATAGAATATCCCAAAGGTTTCACACACCGTTGGCATGATGGACATTGCAATAGCCCTATACCAACAGTTCTACAGGAACCATTGGTATAGACTGCCTGAAGTTAATATATGCCAATGGTTTCAATGAAACTGTTGGGATATATATATACCAACTGTTCAAGAACCGTTTGAATACATGTTGTCCAACATATAATCTATTCCAATGGTTTAATGGAAACCATTGGGATATATGTATACTAATAGTTGAAGAACCGTTGGAATACACTCTCTAGTATATAATATATTGCAATGGGGGGTGGGGGGTTGTCCAGGGGGTGGGCGGGGGGGGGGGGGGGTGTCCATGGGGGGTGGGGGTGTCCAGGGGGTGGGGGGTGTCCATCGGGGGTGGGGGGTGTCCAGAGGGAGCTGTCCACGGGAGTGGGGGGTGTTCAACGGGTGTTCATGGGGGTGGGGTGGGTGGGTGGGTGGGGGGGGGGGGGGTTCCAACTCCCAGACACCCCCTCCCCCTGGACAGCCCCCCCCAGACACCCCCAACCCCATGAACACCCGCCCATCCCCCTAGACACCCGCCCACCCCCCTGGATAGCCCACCCACCCCTGGACACCCCTACCCCCTTAGACATCCACCTCACCCCCTAGAGACCACCCCACCCCTTGGACACCCCCACACCTTGGACAACCCCCTCACCCCTGGACACCACCCCCACCCCCTTGGACACCCCCACCCCCTTGGACAGCCCCCACCCCATAGACACTCCACCCCCATGGACCACCCCCACCCCCATGGCCACCCCACCCCCTTGGAAACCCCTACCCCCTTGGACAACCCCCTCACCCATAGACACCACCCCACCCCCTTGGATACCCACTAGACAACCCCACCCCCTTGGACAACCCCCACCCCCTAGACACTTCCACTCCCCTGGAAAACCCCACCCCCCGGACATCCCCACCCCTTGGACACCCCCACCCCATGGACAACCCCCCACCCCCTGGACAACCCCCCTCAGACAACCCCCACCCCCTGAACACCCCCTACCCCATTGAACAACCCCCTCACCCACATCAACACCACCCCACCACCTGGACACCCCCTGGACACCACCCCCTCCTTGGATAGTCCCCCACCCCCTAGATAGCCCCCATGCCCTGGGCACCCCCACCCCTGGACACCCCCACCTCCTTGGAAAGACCCCTCACCCCCTGAACACCACCCCCACCCCCTGGACACCCCACCCCCTAGACAACGCCAACGCCTGGACAACCCCCACCCCCGGAAAACCCCCCTGGACACCCCTACCCCCATGGACAGCCCCCTTGATGTACATGGATTTCGCATG
This sequence comes from Viscum album, assembly GCA_963277665.1. NCBI lineage: Eukaryota > Viridiplantae > Streptophyta > Magnoliopsida > Santalales > Viscaceae > Viscum > Viscum album. Next base: position 860,720,543 of record OY728138.1, read on the forward strand.
TATTTTTATAATTTTCTAACATAGTTTTAATTAATTAGTTTAATGATTTTTTATATTTTTAGTTTATTTTTGTAGTTTCGTATTAGTTTAAACATTTTGATAATTTTTAGTTAATTTATATACTTATATTAGTAATTTAGTATTTTTATTAGTTGTATTAATTTTATATATTATATTTAACTCTATATTATTATTATTATTAGTTTCACTAATTTTAGTTTAGTTTATTTTATTAATTTTTATTAGTACGTATATCTTAATTTGTATTTTATTTCATTATTTTATTGCATTAATAAAATAGTATTTGGTATTAGTTTATTATTATATTTAATAGTAATATTATATTTAATTAGTTTTTTTTTAATTCGAAATTAACATTTTTCTTTTGTTTTATTTTTTTATCCCCCCTAACTACCCATGCCGACCCCCTCCCCTTGACCCGCTCCACTCATCCACGCCACCCTATTTTTTTGAACCCCCTCTCTCCAATCTCTCCAGGCCTCTCCCCAATCCCACGCGGCCCCCCTTATCTCCCCCAGCAGCGCCCCTCCTTTTCTGGCCGGCTGGAACCGCCGCCCCCCCTTCTCCCCCCTTTCTCTCCCGCTGGAACTCTCCATCCCAACATCACCTCTCACCCGCGCCCTCCCCTCTCCCCTCCTATCCCCCTCCGCCATCTCCCCACGGCGCCCCCTCGATCCCACTCTCCATCCAGCCGGCCTGCCTCCTGTGCAACCCGACTACCGGCGCACCCTCTTCCTTCTGCCCGCTTCCGGCAGCGCGCCCCCCCTGTGCAGCGCGACTCGCCGACGCCCCCTCCCACACCGACAACGCCTCCTTCGGCCACACCTCCTCTAGTCAGCAGCGCCTCCTCTCGTTGGCATCGTCTCCGTCGGGCTGACGGATCGATTGTGGGGTGTTGTTCTCTCTCCCGTCGAGCTTTCGTTGCATCCGCACCCCACCGAGCAAACCCCAAGGCGGACCACGACGGCCGGTCTCCCCTCCGCTGACCAGATCAACATTCGACGACCAGCCTCCTTCATTCCGTGTGAGCAGTGGTGGTTCGAGTGCTTCATCGACGTTCAGTTAACTTTCGAAGATCGGCGGTGTGCACCAAGAACAAATACAAATCCAATCATTTTTGTAGTTGCGCGATGATGTGGTTCGACGTTGCAACGATCAGCGGATTAAAGATTATTATTTTGCGATCGTCCAAGGCGGCTTATGGTGACAATTACGACGACATGAGCATGGTGATTTCTGTTTATTATTTTATGTGTTGCTGTGTCGTTGCGATGGCAGACTAATTCATTTGTGTCAGAGTTGTGATGAAAGTGATGGTAATTGCATGTCTTTAATTTATTCCTATGATTGATTGCCTTTTAAATTAATTTTAATTAGATGTTTATTTAATTAGTTATATCTGCGTTGAAATTAATTTTTATTGGGCTCTGCACACATGCTTTGGTGCTCGTTCGTGTGATACCTAATAAGTAATCACGAATGGGAGTTCATAAAAGAATTTATTTATCTGGAATTCAATCAAGCGCGCGATCGAATTTTGAATAAATAAATATATTAATTGAAAAATTAATATTTTGTGTGCACTCTCCTTCAAACTTGCATGAGTGATACTTAATAAGTAATCTCATGTGAGTGAACCCAACGTAGGTAGATACTTAGACTTTGTGAGAAACAGGTCGTTGTATTTCACCAAGTGATTCAGTACTATAAGGACGCGCAAATTATTTTTCAGGACAGAGAACGAAATGATAAATAATTTGTGTGAAAATTAGAATGTTTTCTAACATCGGAGAACGAGACTAGATGACATTTTGATTAAATTTGGAATCGGTGATAATTGAATAAATAAATATTCAAATATGGGAATTAAATAATTGACATTGCATGCACTTGAACGGACATCACGACTCTGACACTTCCATCTCTGCCAGTTTCTTTCATAGCTAAGTTCACTTAGATAGTTTTAGTTAATTTAATTAGTCATTTTTAAAATAGTCATTTAGTTTTTAGAACTTAGTTGTTAATCACACAATTAAAGCCCATTCGCCTGAACATTCCTCCAAAAGGACATTTCTAGTGTCTACTCACATTCTCTCTGTGGTTCGACCCTGCTCGCCACTTCTACAGTAGTTAGTAGGTAAATAAATATTGCAAATTTTCACGCGTTGCGACGCACGTGCCAAATTTCTGGCGCCGTTGCCGGGGAGAATAGTAGCATTAGGAGTTCCTTTAAAAGAGTAATTTAGGTCAAAAATTTAAAAAAAAAATATTAAAAAAAAAAAGTTTACTACTCTGGGAATTTTTCATTGCAGGAATTTTCAAGACACCCAGAAGCTCGGAATGACGTGGGCCACACCACACAATTACAACCAGTACCCGCCCTATGCAGCCCCGACTCAAGGTATGACGTATAACGATTCACCGCACATGATCTATCCAGGTAATCCCGTTTATTTCAATGATCTTTATTCAAGTCCATGCTATGATCCATATGAGAATATTTCACCATGCTATGAAACACGACCTTATACATCTGTTGATCATTTTCAATGTCAATGCATTCCTGAAAATTTAGAACTTGACAATTCATGTCAAAAAAATGATTCAATAATTGAACACATGTTGCATTGTGCTATCACTGAGACCAATCGGAGGTTTGAACTTCAAGATGAATGCAATGCAAAGTTTCTTTCCTCAACAAAAGATCTAGAAAATCAATTGAATAATTTAGTAAATCAAATGAATCATATTTCCGAACTACCTGCTTCATTACCCCTTGATTATCTAATTCAAAACAATTCTTTTGAGGAGAGTACAATAGAGGGTCCATTTGAACAACATCTATGTCCCGAGTCTGATAATGGGATTGATCTGCCTTCTTATCATACAATTGATGACTCCCCTCCATCACAAAATAATTCTTCTAATCTAATCACATTTCAAGAATATGAGAGCTTGGTCTTCCGCCCTGTTGAACATAATGGTCCCTCAGAAAATGTGATTTCAGGTCCTTCTTCTGTGAATTCACAACCTAGTCATCCCAAAGTTAAAAAGGACACATTCAATGTCTATCAAATTGCACCTTTTGAGGATGAAGAGGACATTGAACTAGGACCATTGTTTTCCATGATAGATTTATAATTGAACCAAGAGACATTGGATTGCCACACTCAAGAGGACATCACTTCAAATGACATCGAATCACCTCTTTATGAAAATATTTGTGAGTCCGAAACTTTTTCTAAAATGGAGACATCTGAAACATTTCTGGAGTCGAAGAATCAATCAGCATTGGTGGAAGAGAACACTCATAATTTTCTAGAAACAATGGAAGAATGGGATTGCTTGGAGGATCCTGATTTTGTGGTGAAACATGTACCGACAGAGAAATATGATGAGGGTGGTATAGAAGAAAATTTTGAAAAAGATGTCATTATTGACATAATGGAGTCATCTTCTCCAATTGATCCTGAGCCACTTGCTCTATGCGTCGAGGTTAAAAACACTTCACTTGAAATACCCATATATTCTAACAATATTTTTGACCTTGGCACAATCAATGAAACCATCGAGCATGAATTGAGTTGGAAACCAGTATATTTCTCCGTGCTAGTGGTTGGGTGTGAAAACGAATTGGGATACATCATCAACCCAGATACTACATTCAAGAATGTGATGGATATAAGCCGACCGCTGAAGGAGTCTAGTAATGGCACTTTTTCACTTGTGTATGTTCAAGGAGGTAATCTTCTTGATCTTTCCATTGACAGCCTTTTCCCAAAATTCAACAATTCGATGAGTCTTTCTTCAGGTGAGGTATACTCATTCCCTTGTGAGTTGGCATATTTTCATTTCATTCCACACATCCACTATTCTAACAAGATTCCGTTGAGATTTTGTGCAGCTTGCAGGATAAACTCTTCTTCAACAAATAGATTCCACACTCCTACTGAAAAAGAAGCAGATGCATGGTTTACATTTCTGTTCGATCCTGGTGAAGTTTCAATAACGTCTGGCTGAAGACGAAGTAAACTTAGCGCTCAATGGGAGGCAACCCATCATTTGTTTGTTTTCTTTTCACTGCATTTCATTTCATTTCATTTAGTTTTATTTTAAATAAAATGGCATGCATTTACAACAATCTGTTTTCTCCCGGCACAGTAGTGGATTTAAATTCATCATAAATATTTTTATCAATCCACAATTTTTTTATTATGGTGTGACTTCTTTGATATGATGCGAGTATGTGCTGTCAATGTGTAGGTTTTACAGGTATACCATTTCTGGAGCTTCATCGGATACAAACAACCTCTCCGTATCAATCTTCACTTACACAGGGAAGTGTTCTATTTTTTTTCCCATATTTTATGCTTCCAAAAACACCATGTAAAAAAAAAACAAAAAAAAAAAAAAAAATTGAAAAAAAACTAACATTCCTGTCATTGATGAACCCACATAAAAGCTATTGTATTCTTGTCGCAACATAGTTGGGAACATACCACTTGTGTCCCTAGGCAGTTTGAGCACCTGATTCTTGTTTTGGAATTATCTGATCCTTTCTCTCATGACTTAGATGATTGCTGATATTATTTCATGCTTCAAATGTTTTTCAAAAACTTGAATATTTTTGAGACACTTATTTGCACTCATTCTCATCTGTGCTGTCCAACATTATATTTCCATACCCGTGAGGACTCTAATCCATTTCAAAATCATCTCTTATTTCTCTTTTTCTTGAGGGAATCTCAACCATGTTTTGTCTTCTAGAACTTGCCATGTTTTTCCATCAAAGCGATAGGAATTTTTGAAAGTTGTACTAAAATGATCGAGGCATCTGTTTGATATTTTAGCCCCGTTGACCCACTGAGCCACCCAAACACTTTCTCCTTCGTATAGCCCTTAGAAGCCATGCAGGATCCTTTTAGGATGAGCCCAAGCCGATAACCTTCCCTACCAATTTCTTGGATTTTTGTATGATGATTACAATCTAAGTGTGGGGGAGAGAGACCTACTCATGGAGAGGGTTCTTCGAGGGGCAGTGAGTCATTTGATGTACATGGATTGACATTATCCCATCCTGATCATATGAGTTCTTTTTCACAGTAGCCACATTCATTTCATATTATTTTCATATAGGAATATAGAATCCTTTTGAGTTCCAACAATGAGTACATTGGTGGTCATTACGCGGTAACCCTCGACTTTAGGGATACCTATTAAAGTGATGATCCATTACTCCAGGAACTAGAAAGTTTTCTATATGACCTACCTTCATTGAGATGTTACATCGTATACGCTACTTGTGTACCTTTCTTTAGGATTATTGTCTGACATTTATTCCATGGGGTTTTGGAACTGATACTCACTTGTTTTTCCTACTCATCTTATTTGAGTGAGTTGTGTAAAAAAGAGAGTGAAACATTGGATTATCAAATGCTTGGGGACAAGCAGTGTTTTAAGTGTGGGGGAGCGAGAGTTTGAGGGAGACATTTAGATTGACTTATCATGCATTTATTTCAAGATTCAACCCTCCTTTTTACCAAAAAGATGTCAATATTTTTTTTTAACCCACCGTCCCACAGCTTCAGAAACATTTGAACCTCATGTAAAGTCCTTGAGATTGGTATATTCTTTTGATTTCCACTAGTGGAGATGTGAAATTCATGGCAAGCCTATGGTAAGCATGCATGTGCATGAGAACTGAGAAAAACTTTGATCAAATGTTTTTGAGAGATGAGAGTGATGGTGAGGTAGGTCACATGATGAATGAGTGCACGTACTTGTTTTGAAAAAATGCAAGTGAAAGAAAAATTATTTTTTAAACTGAAGTTTTAAATGAAGCATGATATATTATGAGGAAAGAGATTGACAAATTTTCAACTTGTAATGTTGATGTTTTGATCTGTCCGCGGCCACTTGTGTTCTCTTTCTGATTGTTTTGCCCAAGAGTGCAAAAGTTTAAGTGTGGGGGATTTGATGTACATGGATTTCGCATGTATTTTTATAATTTTCTAACATAGTTTTAATTAATTAGTTTAACGATTTTTTATATTTTTAGTTTATTTTTGTAGTTTCGTATTAGTTTAAACATTTTGATAATTTTTAGTTAATTTATATACTTATATTAGTAATTTAGTATTTTTATTAGTTGTATTAATTTTATATATTATATTTAACTCTATATTATTATTATTATTAGTTTCACTAATTTTAGTTTAGTTTATTTTATTAATTTTTATTAGTATGTATATCTTAATTTGTATTTTATTTCGTTATTTTATTGCATTAATAAAATAGTATTTGGTATTAGTTTATTATTATATTTAATAGTAATATTATATTTAATTAGTTTTTTTTAATTCGAAATTAACATTTTTCTTTTGTTTTATTTTTTATCCCCCCTAACTACCCATGCCAACCCCCTCCCCTTGACCCGCTCCACTCATCCACGCCACCCCATTTTTTTGAACCCCCTCTCTCCAATCTCTCCAGGCCTCTCCCCAATCCCACACGGCCCCCCTTATCTCCCCCAGCAGCGCCCCTCCTTTTCTGGCCGGCTGGAACCGCCGCCCCCCCTTCTCCCCCCTTTGTCTCCCGCTGGAACTCTCCATCCCAACATCACCTCTCACCCGCGCCCTCCCCTCTCCCCTTCTATCCCCCTCCTCCATCTCCCCACGGCGCCCCCTCGATCCCACTCTCCATCCGGCCGGCCTGCCTCCTGTGTAACCCGACTCCCGGCGCACCCTCTTCCTTCGGCCCGCTTCCGGCAGCGCGGCCCCCCTGTGCAGCGCGACTTGCCGACGCCCCCTCCCACACCGACAGCGCCTCCTCCGGCCACACCTCCTCTAGTCAGCAGCGCCTCCTCTCGTTGGCATCGTCTCCATCGGGCTGACGGATCGATTGTGGGGTGTTGTTCTCTCTCCCGTCGAGATTTCGTTGCATCCGCACCCCACCGAGCAAACCCCAAGGCGGACCACGACGACCGGTCTCCCCTCCGCTGACCAGATCAACATTCGATGACCAGCCTCCTTCATTCCGTGTGAGCAGTGGTGGTTCGAGTGCTTCATCGACGTTCGGTTCACTTTCGAAGATCGGCGGTGTGCACCAAGAACAAATACAAATCCAATCATTTTTGTAGTTGCGCGATGATGTGGTTCGACGTTGCGACGATCAGCGGATTAAAGATTATTATTTTGCGATCGTCCAAGGCGGCTTATGGTGACAATTACGACGACATGAGCACGGTGATTTCTGTTTATTATTTTATGTGCTGCTGTGTCGTCGCGATGGCAGACTAATTCATTTGTGTCAGAGTTGTGATGAAAGTGATGGTAATTGCATGTCTTTAATTTATTCCTATGTTTGATTGCCTTTTAAATTAATTTTAATTAATTATATCTACGTTGAAATTAATTTTTATTGGGCTCTACACACATGCTTTGGTGCTCGTTCGTGTGATACCTAATAAGTAATCACGAATGGGAGTTCATCAAAGAATTTATTTATCTGGAATTCAATTAAGCGCGCGATCGAATTTTGAATAAATAAATATATTAATTGAAAAATTAATATTTTGTGTGCGCTCTCCTTCAAACTTGCATGAGTGATACTTAATAAGTAATCTCATGTGAGCGAACCCAACGTAGGTAGATACTTAGACTTTGTGAGAAACGGGTCGTTGTATTTCACCAAGTGATTCAGCACTATAAGGACGCACAAATTATTTTTCAGGACAGAGAACGAAATGATAAATAATTTGTGTGAAAATTAGAATGTTTTCTAACATCGGAGAACGAGACCAGATGACATTTTGATTAAATTTGGAATCGGTGATAATTGAATAAATAAATATTCAAATATGGGAATTAAATAATTGACATTGCATGCACTTGAACGGACATCACGACTCTGACACTTCCATCTCTGCCAGTTTCTTTCATAGCTAAGTTCACTTAGATAGTTTTAGTTAATTTAATTAGTCATTTTTAAAATAGTCATTTAGTTTTTAGAACTTAGTTGTTAATCACACAATTAAAGCCCATCCGCCTGAACATTCCTCCAAAAGGACATTTCTAGTGTCTACTCACATTCTCTCTGTGGTTCGACCCTGCTCTCCACTTCTACAGTAGTTAGTAGGTAAATAAATATTGCAAATTTGCACGCGTTGCGACGCGCGTGCCACCCCTCACCCCCCTCGACACCCCCACCCCCTGGACACCCCTACCCCCTTGGAAAGCCCCCTCACCCCCTGGAAACCACCCCCACCCCCTTAGACACCCCTGAACACCACCACCCCCTTGGACAGACCCCCACCCCCTGGAAATCCCCCCCTGGAAACCCCCCTGAACACCCCAAACCCCCTTGGATAGACCCCTCACCCCCTGGACACTACCCCCACCCCCTAGACACCCCTATACCCTTGGACAACCCCCTCACCCCTGGACACCACCACCACCCCCTGGACACCCCTACCCCCTTGGATATCCCCCTCACCCCTCTGAACACCACCCCCACCCCCTTAGACACCCCTAGACACCCCACCCACTTGGACACCCTCCACTTGGAAAGCCCCCACCCCCTCGACACCCCCACCCCCCACACACATGAAAGTACACGCACACACATGATAGAACACACAAAAATTTTAAACTTTCATGATATCACTTACATGGTTTATTTTAACAGAAAATAATTTATCATGGTATAAAATAACACTATGACACTTACCATGATAGCAAGAACAAAGATAGAAAAATAACATCTCAAAACATAAGTTTAGGGCATCACAAAAAATAAAAAATAAAATCAAGGCATATGAGGCTTACTTTAGTGTTGTGAGTCAACTTGATATATCTGGTGATAATAAAGATGATGAATGATGTTGGAAAAACGAGGTTGGAGGTCACGACTTCATAGAATCCTTTCTAGGTTTTCCGCGCGAGAGAGACGAGTCGCAGGATGCCCAATTGAAGAAAACAAAAAAACCGAATATGGGGCATGATTAATCATTTAAAAGCTTTATCATGTCAGTTATTTAATATCCAATGTGATAAACTTTTTTTTATGTTTATAATGTCGATTATTTAATAACCGACATAAAAATCCCTTTATCACGTCGGTTATTTTATAACTAAAGTGATATATGGCATTTTATCACTTCGGTTATTTTATAATCGATGTGATAAATTGCCTAGATTTGATTTATCACGTCCGTTATAAAATAACCGACATGATAAATCACCCATATTTGATCTTTAATGTTAGTTATAAAATAAACGACATGATAAATTTAATCTCGGTGATTTATCACATTGGTTATTTTATAACCGACATGATAAATTGATTCTCCGGATTTATCACGTCAGTTATTTTATAACTGACACGATAAACCAATTTTTCCAGCTTTGCACGTCGGTTATATAGAACCGACGTGAAAAATGCTGATGTGTTAAATGTTTTTTTCACTAGTGTTAATATATTTTGAATGTATAATCTAAACATTTTAAAAATGAGATACATTAAACAAAAGTATTCTTTTAGAATTAAAAACCTTATAGAAATCATATTCCAAAATAATTTTAAACCGCTATCACATAATTGATTAATACATTGAAAATTATGATTTAAGAAATTAAAAATTAAAAAATATTTAATTAAAGTAGATTTGGAGAAACCAATCATACCTATATTGATTATTTTTCCATTTTTAATCATCTCTAAACGTGACATATTCGTCATTAAATTATATGAGATGATTGAATTTTGAAGGATCGCCACACATGTACCTTGATCAATTAATATCCATATACTAAGTGGATTCTCATGCTATTCCCTTGAGACCCTTGTCCTCAATATCATCCATGAAGAACATAGGACTTTCATCACTTGATTCATATATTAAAAGTGAATCCTCTCTAGAACTCTAAGTTGAAACTTTAAGTGCATTATTACAATACTTCTTATCTCTAGAATTCTTCATATTCAAGCAAAAATTTGGTTTGATACACCCCTTATATTTTCAACCAAATAAATTAACCTCAATTTTTTAATTCTCCATTTTTAAGAATTGTGAAAATATTTTCTTTTTCATGTACTTTTTTATCTTCTAGGAATGATGAGAAATCTCAATATTTTGTTCAATTTTTTTGATTTCATAGAAAGATTTTTTTTATTTTTTTTCCTCATTTTACTCTTTTTTAATATTTCATGAGACATATGATGAGATCCTAAACCACCATATTCTTTATGTATTTATATTATTGGAAAATGGTGATTTTGGGTTCCCAATTTCTTATTAAAACCCAAGGGATTTTCTTGACTAAAGTCCCTATAGAAATAGAATTTCTGAGAGCCTTTTGACCATTACAAATGTTAGTGAATAATGTAAACATTTTAGTAATAGATTTTTTAGGATGAAAAAAACAATCAATGTCTTGTATAATAATATATAATATTATATAATTGGATTTTTTTCATTTATTCCAGAATTACTTTAAGAGTTTCTATATTTATTCAGTTTTTTTTAGATTTAGAAATTAAATTAATTTCATTTTGGTCCAAAATAAGTTTATGGAATTTAATTCTTTACCATAAAATTCAAAAGAAAAAATAAAATTGGGAGTCTATTTTTATTCTTTTTCAATAGTAGGAGAATAACCATTCTTAACTATATTTATATGGGATAACCAATAGATATAAGAAAGGTAGAAATGAATGTTTTCCAATAACCATGATTTGTACTAAAAAAGGGAGCATGACCCATAGAGAGTCCTTTAGGTGCACAATGTGTGTTTTAAAACTCCATTTAGAAAAATAACATTTCTTGAAAAATAGGTTAAATATTTTTAAATGAATATAAGTTTTAAAATATTTTGAAAACAAATTGAGTAACTTTTGATACCAAATATAGGTTAGAGTATGATAAAATCTAAATAGGGGAGGGGGTTAATTGCCCTTAAAAAATCAATAATTAATGTCTTAAATACTAAAAACCTATTTAAAAGTTTTATGATAATTATTTTTTTTGAAAATTGACACAATTAAAATAAAATAATAAGTTCAATAGAATAATTATATGTTTTTAAAAGCAGGAATACAAAAAATGAGTGATTTTTAAATAGAGAAATTAAGTGTATAAAAGTAACAGTGTATATGTACAAAAAGAATAAAATGATAGAGTGATAAAGCATAAAACGATGAAGAACATGATTTGATAAAGGAGTTCAGTTAATGTTATTTTATTAACCCCTACGTCTCCTTCCCCAATTACTTAAGGGTTAATTATATTGTCCCCTTTTATTTAATGAAATCCAAGATACCAAAAATACCTTTCTTTTTTATTTATAGAAAGAAATAAAAATACAATCTACCCTATATTTTTAATGGTTATATTAAGAAACCTTATAGATATGAAATCCATTACATTTTTAGAGGTTTTAGAAAAGAAACCCATGTAGCTCACATTAAATGTTGTGATCAATTAAATAGAAGAAAGCGGAAGAATGAGAGTATTTCTAGAAGCAATCATATTTAAAAACAGTCTCCATTTTGTTAATAAAATAAAAATAAATACTAGGAGAGAATGATAAAGATGTAGGAGTGAGAATAATTTTACAATAAGAACAGACTCTTGAAAGGAAGAGAGAGTTCACTTTGTAATTGAAAGCACTTTGGAGATCTCGGGTAATATAAATATCATATCACATTGAAATTTTCAATTAGAGTAAAAAGGTGAGTTTATAAGATTAAAAAAGGATATATTTATAGCCTCAATAATATTTGGGTACCTTTTATAATTCACCTAGAGAATTGAAGCTAAATAAGACCAATTTAATTGAATTTTGACCATCATTAAATAAAGTATCATAACTAACATCTCAGCACCACAATATACTCATTATCCCCCACCATATAGAAGGTTTGGATAATAATTATACCTAATAATTTTTAAAACTCACCAGATGGATGATAATATTACCAAGTCTATCTGGTGATAAAATCTCTAATGGGGTGTTTCTGTCCATATGGATCGGCCGACCAGTGGTCCTCTACTGACTGGTTGGCGGTCTTCTAATACTAGTTGAGGGTTCTAGATTCAGAACAGGATGAAAAGTATCTATACATAGACAAAATTTTGATACCATATAGTATCCACAAACCTCCATGTCCTTCAATATTCATTTCTCACCTTCAAAATAACCAAGAACTTCACTCAAAGAGTTCACTAATACCATCAATATTTTCAAGGATTATTCAAGGTTCTTTCACGATTATAATAATATTTCATTATGATATTCTAATAACCAAGATCATCCCATGATACTTTTAACTTAAAACATCATAAAATAAATAAGGAGACAATTTAAAGAGTTATTCTATATTTAAAACTAAACATAGTGAGAAGAACAACAGACTTCGGCATAGGTGAGGGTAAAGAAAGTAAAATATCATCTTAGATATCTCTATGAAGGTCATGATAAAAATTTTGTGCTCAAAGAAATATATCACAAATCATGTTAAGAGAGTACCTCATATGTTCAATGAACCTTGAAACATACTATGATATAGAAAATATATTGAACTATAGATCTAAAAACCATTTAATTCATATTCTCATTAATGTAGTTGGGTAGTAAACATTGTGGATTGGATACAAAAATTAATTTCAGGGAAGTGTTTCCTAATCAAGGTTTTTAATGATCAAGGTCTATTAGTAACTCACTTCATTATGGAGGAGGCTTGATGCTGGAAACACCATCTAATCATTGGGTTTCCAGACTAGGAAAAACATTTAAGTCACTGTCTCAATCAAATCATTAATATCCCAAGGGTTAGTCTTACCTCAAAACCAAAGTGGTCACTACAATTGAATCTAATGAAGTTCACTCATCCTAAAAACCCCCTTATCTAGTCCCAATAGAGTGGTACACTATTATATAGGTGGAGGAATGTTCCCCATAGTGGATTCCTCATGATTAATCAGTCTGATCATTGTATAGTAGACTTCTGATTCTGTTACTCTTCACATTACATATTCATCTTAGATACATATGCTAATATCTTGGAATAATGAGGTATAAAATTCAAAGGTAATGGTTATTTTAATACATTATAAATCATATATTTAATTGAATTTCGTTATTTAATTAATTTCTAATAATTTGAATGAATCTTTTTTTGTATATTTTATTCCACTTTAGTGTGGCTGGTGTTATCATACATAAATGGAAGTTAAAAAATTTGGGTAATATATAAAAAAAATTAAATAGAGATTGTGGAATGAGTTTAATTATACATAATTGACTATTCAATAAATTTATGATAAGGCACCTAAATGTGTACATCAAGAGAAGTGGAATTTTTTTGTTGATAGTCATCACTAGAAATATAATATGACAATGACTAATATATTATTATATTAATATCATTATATATATATATATGTGTGTGTGTGTACTACTATTATTTAATTACCTGTTATTTATTTTAGGAAGTGTCTAGGAAAAATGCATCGAGTAGATAAAAACCAATCATCCCTCACACATCTAGTTAAAATAGTTTTTCAAGAAATAGATTTAGTATGATAATATTTTAATTAATTTAAATATTAATATGATAATATTTTGTGTTTTGTACATTAAATTATTTATTTATATTTTTTTCATGTAGATTAAGAATTTAGTATGACAAGTTACTCGGATAGAAGTTTGGTTAGATGTCCATAACAAATCAGATGGTGGTTATATGAATGATCCTGATAAAGAAATTAGGGGTATAAATTTCTATTCCATGTTATTTTTTCATTATAGAAAATTAATTTTACTATAACCAATTTTATAGACTTATCTATTTTCCTTGAAAACTAAATTTTTTTATCTTTATGATAATGTTTGTGACATTTCTCAATTAAACTCCATTATTATTTGGTTTAATGTTTAATTATTCATGAGATATATAAATCAATTATCTCCCATTATTTGTTAATTTTTAATATTTTAAATTTGAAATATATAATATTTATAGGTAAAAGTAATATAATTGTGAGAAACCAACCCTGTACACTTCATATCAGTCTCCCAAGATTATCCTATTAGTCAAGTCCTTGGTAATTAGCATCATGGTCATGTGTACGATATGGGTTCTGGGAAATTTCCTTCTCAAGACTTTGGAAGGTAACTAGGGTCATCTTTTTTGGTAGCTTCTATTTCAGGTTTTAGTTTTTCTCTCCCTACAGAAGCTCATATAGATTTTATTGATATGTAAAACACCATTCAAGAGAAAGGGAACACGATACAGAAATAGTAAAGTCATGTAAAAATTTAGGATTTAAAGGATGTTTCTCTATAAAATTCATTAGTTTAATTATATTAGAAGAAAAATTAATATGTCTCTAGAGAGATTGTATCAATGGTTAGACAAATTTAGTTGGTCAAAATAATAATATCAAATTATTTAGAATATAATTTTTTATTTTTTGATGTTAAAATATAAATATAAATCATAGTTCAGTTTTTAAATAAATTATAACACTAGTTCCATAAAAAGGGAGTGGAGATGGTGATGAAGATGAAGATGGAGATGAGCATCACTTATTGGGAGGTAATCCTAAGGAATGATTTTCAACTCCATATTAGAATTTTTCTATATAACCAAACTCAATATTTTTAACTTAAATAGTAGGTGAATGTAATTTAGAGGATATGTGGCATATTTTTATTATTGATTTAAATGTTATATTGGAGGATCATCTGCATTTAGTATAGTTTAATAATAATAAAAATTGCAAAAAATTTATTTAAATGGATCCATATGAGTCTATGTTGGTTGACCTTATCTAGGAATATGTGATTGATTCATCACTACTTAAAAATAACTCTGTTTTTATGGTGATAATTTGTTTTTGGGAAACCCTATTATTATTTTTTTAATACAGTATAAATTCGGGTTTGTATAGAGTGATAATTTATCCTTTTTAGTTACATAAGGTTGGTGTATATTTTTTGGATAGAATATGAGGGTTTATATTATTTTTAAAACTTTTTTGATTATGATATATAATTAATTGGATTAAAATGGTTATGGTTCTTGGGTTATTTTATTTTAGGATTCCTCTTGGTGGTATCTTAATTAAAAAGTTATCACTATTGAATTATAGTTTATTTGAATCTTAGTGGCCTTTTATCATCAAAAGTTGAGGCATATATTGAATTATATTGACTTTAGAGATCTTTCTTTGGAATTTGGGTAAACATTTATAAGTTTCTTAGGATTTGTATGATTAGTTACATATATTTTGGTTATTGAGATTTATTAGTTACTATAGGTTTTTAATATTTCATGGGATATTTAATTGGGAACATGATTATAGTTTAATATGTGAGTTAGTGTGCCAGTTGTTGATTTTCCATATTGATGTTGTATTTTTGTGGATTTAAGATGACTTGTGTTGAATTTAGGAATGATGCATCATGTGTATAATAGTTTATTTGATATATTTCATGGGAAATTTTATATGATATGAGGATTTAATGGCATTAAGAGGTTTTTAATGAATGGTCAATTTGGATTTAGACATGAATTATTCTTAAAAATTTATTGATCATAAGTTGGATTTTATTGAGCCATTAAGTTGAAATATGATATTGGATGTTATTGTATTATTGTGCTTAATGGTGTATATATGAATCAATGATATTTTATTTATATATTTTATACTAAGGGATAAAATCAAAATTTTATTTTTTATACTGCAATATTTATATGCAGTTGAAACCTATAGTAAACTTTTGTCTTCTTATAGCGGGAGTTTAAATTGCTATTAAATTTAGTATTTATATAGAGGTTGTTTAAACCACTGGTAAATTTATTATTCATATGGTTTTGGTTTAAACCACCCCTATTTTAGACATGAAAATTGAAACTCAAATCCACCACTTAAAATGAAAATAACATCATGAATTGAATGTTTCATGATGATTGAATAAAATTATTGCTAAATTTTATGAAACATCATGAATATTTTCTCGAAACCACATTTTTTGGCAGTTCAAACCACCTCCAAATAAAAAAAACTACCACTAAACAACCATTTTTATATTGATTTCCTACAAGATGCATGTACTATTTATTTATTCCTTATAACTAGCTCCTTAGTGATATTTAGTCAAAGACTGTATTATTAGAGTCCCAATGAATGGATATATTGGAAATTGAACTAACATTAGGTTTACTAGAATAAAAGTCAAACTCAAGACCTTTTGACACCATTTATATAAGTTCACAAACTAATTCTATCATGATACTTTTATCCATACTCTATCATTAATATAGACAAACTCTAATACCACAATGACATGAATAAAACCACTATGACCCCTCCTTGGATGATAGTAAGTCGATTTATCCACCCTAAAAATTCATCTAATAAGCCATGATCTAATGACTAGCACCAAGTAGGTATATCATACTACATGGAGTGCTTTAGAATAATGTAGCTATATGAAAACACACATCTCCACAAAGGACATAAAATATAGGCTAGAAAATACAACTGAATATAATATATATAATGAATGTGGAATTTATAATATCCCACAAAGTGTAATGATATTAAATAAAGAGGGTGAAACAAAGTCCTAATTCCCCAAAGTAAAAAAACTTAACATAACCAGAAGGTAAAGATAACACCCAAACACATATCTCATAACACAAACCCTACCCATGCCAATCACCTTTGGGTTCCACTAAGATCCTACTCTATTTACATCATGTCCACCTAAATCACCACCAAACTATATATCTTTTTCCCAATAAATATCCCATATGGGAGAAATGACAATGCATGGGTGAGTATATACATACTTAGTAGGATGCATTGAAAATAACAAATTATAGGTAAGAATACTATTCATCTCAATCCATAATGGAATGAAGATAAAATCCATAAATTATTATAAGTATAAAAATCGAGACATAGAAGAGAGTCTTTCTCTACTGATCCCAGATACAAAAGAAACATTCATAATAAGTAAGCCATGATTTCAAACTTTCTAGAGGGACTCCTGACTTACTAAGGTTAGTATTAGTCAAGGGAGTAACCAACCTTAGTGTAGGACCCACGCCTTTTAAAGTAGAACATTTAAGTAAAGGGTGTACTTGAATCCATGATAGAGGACCCGTACCTCATGAATGTGAGGGAGTTATTAACTTTATTAGTCATGTGGTGGTCCTATACCTTATTAGGGCCAAGGGAGTACTGAACCCATACCAAATATATAAGATCTATATAATGAGAATATTAGGAAGTAAAAAACTCTAGGAATAATACGGGGGGACCATTACCTATCATTAAATCACTGTCAGGGGAATACCTTACCCCATATATGCTCTGATCATCATGCTACACACCCAATCATTATCCCAATGGGTTTTTTGGAAACTAATCTTCTTGAATCACCATACATCTTACCTATGATGATAAATAGTGATTCACCATCATGTTCTACATGGGAAACACTTAGGATAGACTACTCGTGTGCCCAAATCCAAGTATTAGGCACCAAGATTTGAAAACCACAAAGCATGGAAAAGTACACGACAAGTACTTTGGGTGTACATGATGTGTAACCACTTCACCAAAGTCTAGTCACATAATTTCATATACACGACATGTATAGACCAACTAACATGATATTTTTGATAGTGTACATAGTGTGTGGGACCCACATAGGTGATCCTTCATGACTTGACCTCCCCAGGATATGTACCTTTCCATCTAACCCCATGATACTTCTATAATACCTTTCTTGACTTTCCAATACACCACCTATTATTAACAACTGAGATCACTTATTATATTAATGAATATACCCACTATCCAACACATGTTATTTTAGTGTGTGTTTTCCTCACTCAAAAACACCCTAAAAAAATTCCCAAGAGGTCATCCATCCTGACACTACTCATGGACACGATTACTTAACTATGAAGTTCTAATCAGTTTGGATCCTAAAGAGAAAGGACCACCTTGTTAACATGGGTAGTAACATTTAGCTTTTTTAAGTCTCACTTTTACAATTTTTTTTCACTCTCCTCCCCTTTAAATCACAACACCCTCATTGTGGACCCCACACCTTAAACCCAAGTAGTGCCTCTACACTTTAGGTAGGGTATTGGATCTGATGCCATTTATCATGACCCAATATCCCTAAGCCATGAACCTTTGTATTTAACCTCATGGGCCTATAGTAATTCCCTATATTCCTTCCAATCACACCACATACTATTATCTAATGGGGTCACTTATCAGACTAATGACTGTCCCTATAGGCCCAAAATATGTTATTTTAATGTGTTTTGTACTTAGTCACACATACCCGAGAAAATTTATCATAAGATCACCCATCCCAAAACTAATATAGTCCTATCTTGATTAACTTTTAAGTTTTAATCAGGTAGATTCACCTTTTTGACATGAGTAGTAACATTTAGACATTTTAGGTCTCAATTTTCTAGAGGTGTAACATACTCAAAATATACCGCCACAACCTTTGTTTTTGTGGAAGATAAGGTGTATGAAATGTACCCCTATTCCACATGGTGTGTGGTACTAGAAAACCTCATAGGAATGTAATACCAATACATTATGAGTAATTATATAGGACCATATAGCGTGTGCCTCTAAAGTAAACCCTATAAGATAATTATCTTCAGATAAAACCCTAGTCGTCACTACCAACACGATACATGAAGTCCATCTCTAGTAAACACATTATGTGATATTATGTTTGAGCTCCAAATATTTGACTCACAATGAAATGATCCACCACTACTAGTATCATATCCCATCATGCCTAAAACACTTCTAAGAGACATGTTTGATATTTTCACACCTTTAGTGACCCTTTTTCAGCCATCCTTCACCAAAAAATAATATGTTATCCATTAATATGATTCCTAGAATACTTAGATAATGATTCTTTTAAATAAACTACACCAAAATATCTCTCAATGATCCACCATCATTAAAAAATCCTCCTTCAAACTTTACTTATTACTTCCACATTCAAAATTGGCTGCTTATAGAGTGGATATCAGTAATCCATCAATTTGATTCAATATTAATCAAAATACCAACCAAGGAGAATTCCAATAATGAATTCACAATAAAAAATAAAGAAATTGAGAGAGAACATAGGTTCTATTTCAACCAAGAGGTTGTGTATTGGAATTTGTTAATAATATATGTAGAAGTAGAGGAATTCATTAAGATGTTTTCTATGTATGTATGCAATGAATAATATTTAAGCTATATGAAGTTTGGGTCTATGGATGATTGATTAAAATGTGGTTATTGAAGTTATTAAATTTAATAGTAAGGATGGTGATTCATGAATAAGTTTATGAGAGGTTCTAAATTATGATTAATCTGGTTTATCATAAAGTATGGAGAAGTTTAGAATTCATTTTGGAGTAGTAGTGGGTGAATATGTTTTTATATATAACTGGGTTTACTTTAAGTTTTTATGAAATTGAAAAAATAAACCTCATAAGACTTCATAAGGATGTTTTATTAAAAAAGGAATGGAGTTATATCTATACGTGTAAGACTTCCAATAGGACACCATACTACTTATCAAGTTTCACTTTATAATAATTATATGAAGTTTGTAATACTAAACTTATTTTTTTTGGAAACTTATGGAGGATTGAACTTTATATGTATAAAAAATAGGGGCTAACCTAATACAACCACATGAGATAGGCTATGCTACCATAAGGTAATGGACAAGATCAACTACATCCAACATATGTGGTGGAGAGGGATAGTCACAATGTGGGGTGACACTAGATGAGGAGATTTAGAGTTGGTATGGGGATCCACATGAAGGGGGCCATAGTGTGGGGTGATACCATAGTAAGGAAGCGAGACAAATCCACCACTTTGAGAGTAATAAGGAAGTTCTATCTTGAGTTAAACTTTGATACGGGATTCAATGAATATGGTTACTATTCATCATTTAAAAATGTATGTTGTTTTAAAGAAATTATTATATCATCCATCATTTTCAATCTCACACATCAGTATTATACCATGACTCACTGTATCATGCATCAATTACATTATTTAAATACCATTTAAGAATAATATTCAACTGAGTGATGTTCTACGCAATAGAAAGATCAGATCATGCTTTATCTAAGAATATTTTTACAGAAAGATGAGTTTGACTGAGGATAACTCACCCAACACTGATAAAAAATCAAGAAAAAAGGAGTACTATGTTAAGGAATGAATAGGGCATGATGGATCATTCATGAATTCATTGGAAGTAAGAGTGAATTGGTCTACATATATTTAAGAGTTTTTTGAAATCATGTTTTAGGATGAAGTAATATAGTATGCATAGAAACATGCTTAATTCAATATTCATAAAGGTAAGTTGATGTTTAGAAGAGTTATATGGAAGTTTGGAAAGAAAATATATGTATTTGGAAGAGTTATAACATAACTTAAAAAGAGTACATATAGAGTTCATAAGAGTAATTCCTTTGAAATATGTGGAAATAATATATGATATTTCATGTAAATATTTATAACTCACACCATGAGTGGGATGGATACACCACATATATATGTGTTTATGAAAACAAATTACAAGAAACCATGTGAGTCTCAGTTGATATAATCAATCATGATTTTTATTGAATATATAATCAAGATTAAATAAGTAATATATGAGTTTATCAAAGATAAAAAAACCATGATATTTGAGAAACAATGAAGTCTGAAATATTCGAGAAGATTGTGTGAAGAATGGAGAATTAAAGGATCCGTTATTGAATCAGATATGAAAGAATATTTTTCTATGGTAATTATGGAGTATTAATATTTATAATATTGGAATAAAACTAAGGTAAATACCGAGAAGAACAAAATTGGATCTCTTAGGATTATATATTTTAAAAATAGAATATTCTCAATGCAGTAATATAATGCTATAATTTTTAAGAATTATTGAATAAATATCAAGATTGAGATTATCATAAGGCCTTCATATTCAAAATACTGATTTATGATCACATGTGATTATTATATGTGAATATAAATATATTCGAAGAAGAATAGAGAAGGTATTGAAATAAATTTTATTCTTTATATACCTATACATCAAAGAGAATAAATAAGGAGAACATATTAATTCATCCAGTCTAGGAAGAGATAGATCCAATCCATAGAAAATTTCTAGTAATCATAACTAGTTTTATTGAAGGAAGAAGAAGGATTGAGGAAAAGAGTACATCTTTCATACATGGTAGTTAAATAATAAATAAATATAAATATTCTATTATGGAATTATTCTCATCTAGTGAAATTTTTGTGGATATATTTTATGGGATATGTTGGATCATCCCTCAAATAATACATCAACATCATCTATATTTTAGGTATGAATAGGTAGAAAATTAGGAAAATGATAAAACATAAATATGTAGTTATATATTATTTTTTTTGCGATTACTATTCCAATCATAGATATAACCATATGTTTATAAACTATTAAAATATCCACAAAATTAATGAGTATAGGGGAAGAAGAGGGAGTTTCCCTAGGATTTCTAATGAGACATTTCTAAACATATGTAAAATAATAGTGCATAATATTAATTATTAGAATATTAAAATACCATCATCATGTGATCCTTTGATTTGAACTTAGTGGTGAACCAAGTAAAACCTCTATGTATCTTTCATACATTACCTTATTGCACACCATATAATCATTTAGTGATTAAGAGTGTGGAAATGGTTAGGAAATAGGTTTAATACTATTCCTGCTGACATAAGAACAATATTCTAAGGATAAAGTTAAACTAGTGAAAAGAAAGAGTTTAATTTTCTCAAAACCTTGATTAATCTTCCCTCTTAGGGTATATCTAGATATAAAAATTGGTATCATAGGAAAATGGTTTTATTATGGATTCAATATGAAATATAATTTTTTTGAATATTATGAAAGATATTAAATCAATAGTAAATTATCCTATATTTAATGGAAATCAATTCTCTAAATATAAGAAGGAATTTATGTCATATTTTAAATAAATATTGGTATCCCTTATCATGTATTGATTGATGGGATATTTTTGTAAATTCAACAAGGAATATATTTTAATACTGATAAAATAAATTTAGATATTTATTTTTGTGCCAAGAAGTCCTTAATGGATACTTTGGAAGATAGTGTATTCAAGAAGTATTCTCACTGCATGTTTTCTAAGGAGATGTAGATAAAGTTAGAAGAACTATATAGTTAAAAATATATATTTAAATACGAAAAACAAATTTCCTCTACCAGTATTAATATGTAATAGTCATATATTGAAGTTTTAAATCTATTTAATAATAAATACATATGTCTAAAATCTAGCAAGAAGAATACCATGAATAAGGATGTCATGAATTTGAGTATTTTTAAGGAGGTAAAAATAATAATTCCTCATGTATCACCAATGGATTGGTCACAAAAACCATCATGGAATGAAAATAAGAAAGTTTGGAGAGAAAATGAAGAGGTAGATCTCATGTATATCATAGAGAATATGAATGAAGAACTATCAATATATAATATATAAGAGGCTATCCCCATTAAAAAAATATGAAAAAAGGTTAAAATAATTTTTTTAAGGAATAAAAAGTTTCAAGTAAGTCTTTTGATAATCTTGGAATATAATCAAGAGATATACTTATGTGGTTTCAAGTATACCACTACAAATAATTAATGGAAGACTGGAAGTGTAACCACTTCATGGAGAATGAAACATGGTAGTAAGTGCACAATTGATGCATTAAAGGAGTAACACTGTAATAGTGGGTTGATTCTCACTAAATGAATGAATACAAAGGAATGTAAGAAATAGGGTTCATATTCAGTCAATTAATGGGACTTAGAATTAGGTTAGAAAAGTATGGAAGTTCCATAAAGATAAACCAAAATCTTGACCTTGAGGATATTGGAGGTACCCATATCCACATGAATTTAAATTTCACTAATTTCTATTATAAGTGATAAATTATTAAGGAGAAGATATGATACATGGAAAATATGCACTATTTGTTCATTAAATAAAGGATCTTTATGACTATAGAAATTCATTCTTTAATGAAGGTATGAAATTGGTGGAAAGTCAATGATTGATCCACTGGTCAACTTAAAGAATCAAATCTGTATTAGTTTACACATGTTGGAATAATGCAGTCTAACTATACCAATCCTCATTTTTGTAATAAATTTGGTTTTAAATACATTCATTGAACAACTATTAGTATCATGTTGAATATGGTGTACCATTTTTAAATATCACTCCATGTGACTAGTGGAATCAATCCACTAAAGAGAAGAAAATAGATTAAAAAAATGTAACAACAATATAGAAGAATCAGAAACATATTTATTTTTATCCTAAAAAATGGTATCATCTATTGGTGTTATATGATACTAAAGACTTCTGGAAGGGGATGAGTCATTCCAGGCATTTTTTCCCAAATTAAATATTTTTCAAATACGTGGTGTTGAAATTTAATGGGAGTTGGTTAGAAATACTCAAAGTTTAATTAAAATCATTTGAAAGTAGAGAAAAATTATAAATAAAAGAAATTGGAGTTCAAGTGGTATCACCAATTTATTATTAAAAAGTGGTGTCATTTAATTTATGAAATGGTATGTTTCACTCTCTTATTCTTTAATGTTTATACACAAACAATGTTGTAAGAATTTAATTGAGATCACATATTGGGTGTTTTTGAAGGAATTTAAATGGATGTAAAAGGTTTATATACATTTGTGGGTGACGTGGATAAAATTGATATTTTTTAAAAAGCCTCTTGTTAGATACACTGAGTTTTTAATCATTATTATTATAAGGTTTTTTAACATACCATTTCCTTGTGGTGAAATTCATTAACTATTTTTTTTGATAAGAACACATATAAAATATAAGTGTGTCAGAAGTTTAAGATTCAATGAATGATGGATGATAGAAGTTCAAAGGTTATAATTTTTTGAAACATGTGGATTAAAATGGAGTTTTTGATATAAATGGGGAGTATAAACTCTCTAATTTTGGTATTCTCAAACATATGTATAAATGTTTATATCTCTTAAATAATCTGGTGTAATAAGTATGTTCATAAGGGGGGGGGGGGGTAAAGATTATGTCGACATCTTAGAATATTTTCAAAGAAGGTGGTATGAATAGCCTTTTTATTTTATTGATATAGGGGGATAAAGTAAGATAATTCAATTAAAATATATAATTTTTTTGAATCTTTTTGGGGGTATAAGGTAATGATAGATCTTCAGGGAATATTGTAAAAAACATCCAAAGGGTTAGAATGTTACAACTAATAGGTTGTGTATTGAATTTTTTTGATAATATATGTTTAAGTGGATAAATTAATTAAAGTGATTTATATGGATTTATGTGATCAATAATGTAATGTTATATGTATTTGTGTTCAATAAAATACTAATTAACATATGGTTATTTAAGTTGTTTATTCTTGGTATAAGGATAATGATTCATGAATAATTTCATGATATATACTAAAGTATATCTAATATGGTCTATCATGAAGGATGGTGGAGTTTATAATTCCTTTTGGAGTAGTTTTGGATGAATTTATTTTTATGAAGAACAAATTTTATTTTAGGATTCTATGAAATTAACAAAGTTCACATTGCAAAACTTTACAAGGATACCTTTTTTTTGGAAAAAGAAGGGTGTTATCTCTATTGTTGTCAGACTTCCAATATGATTCAATTATACTTCTCAAGTTTCACTTCATAAGAATTTTGGAAGTCCCTAGGACTTCAAATAATTGGTTTTAAAAAAAACATATAGAGGAGAGCACTTTTCATACATAAACAATTAGGTCCAACCTAAGATAGTTATAATAACTAGGCTATACCACTGTGAGGTAGTGTCCAGGGTTAACCGTAGCTAACATAGGTGGTCGATGAGGAGGATAGTCCTAGTTTGGGTTGATGGTGGGAGATGATATATAGATCTAGTGTGGGGTAGCACCAGTATGGGGTCCATAGTGTGAGGAAGAAAAATAGTTAGGCAACAACCAGAATCCACCATGTTTACAGTAATAAGAAAGTTACCTCTAAAGTTAAAATTTGATGTGGGATTTCGGGAATATTGGTGTTGTTTAAAATTAAAAAACATGTTTTGTTTTAATGAAATAATGATTATTTCCATCATTTTCATCCTTACAAACTAGTTTTATTTTGTGTCTCACTGTATTGTGTTATAAATTTCATATGAAAATTCCATGAAAACACATGCATAAATTGAATGTTCTTCCAGGAAAGAGAATTTAATTCATTCATTGAATTTTAAAATATTTTTCCCTGAAGATGATTTTTCCTGATGGTAACTCACTAGACATAGATCTTGATTCAATAAAAAAATTGTAATTTTGTTAAGTAATGAAGAGGTTATGGTGTCTCATTCATTAATTCATTAGAAGAAAGAGTTTTTTGTTCCATAATAATTTGATATTTTGTGGAATTAATGTCCATGAATGATGTAGTATATTAGGCATATAAATTTAATAAAGTCAATAATCGGAAAGGTAAGTTTAATTTTCAATGAAAAAATATATGACTTTATAAGATTTATTCCATAACTTTGAAATAGTACATCAATAATTTTGAAGATTAATTACTTTAAAAAATGTTCATATAACATGGATGATTCAATGTTAGTGTGAGGAACTCATGCCATGAGTGAGATGGCCACATTTCAGACATATGTGTTCTTGTAGATGAATTACAAGCGTCCATATAAAACTCAATGAATATAATCAATAAATATTTAAGATTAATTATATAATCAAGTATAAAAAAAATAAGTTTTGGGTTTTTTAGAGATTCAAAACCCATGAGACTTTAAGAAGAATGAATTTTGAAATATTCAAGAAGATTATATAAGGAATACAGAATTAAAGGATTCATTATTAAATCAGATACGGGTAAGGATTTTTATGTTGTAATTATAGGGTATTTAAATTCATAATATTTAAATAATACTCATGTGAATTTGGATAATAATAAAATGGGATCACTTGGTATTTTATATTTAAAAAATTAAATATTTATAAAGATGTAATATTGAGTTTGAAAGTTTGATAATTATGGAATAAATCTCAAGATCAGGCTTGATGTAACACCTTCATATTAAAAATATTAAAAGAAGATCACATGGGATTATTATATGCACATATAAAGAGAACCATAAAATAATAAATAAGGGATCAATGAGACTAGTATTCTGATATACCTATATACCGAAGAAAGAAAGTAAGAATAAAATATTGTTACAACCGATCTAGAAAAAGAGGGAATGGTCCTTAGAATATTTCTAGTAATCATAACTGGTTTTTTTGAAAGAAAAGAAGGCTCAAGGAAAATATGATTATCCATTCCATTCTTGGTAGTTTAATAATAAATTAATGGAATAATTTTAGTGTGGAATTATTATCATTTAGTGAAAGTGTTGCTACTATATTTTATCAAAGACACTGGCTTATCCCTCACACTAAGGTGTTAATATTATTCATATTTGAAGAAGGAATATGAAAAAAATGATGAGGATAATAGTGTATCAATTTTATGTTAAATATGTAAATATTTCATTTTTACTATTCATATCATGGGGATACACACACATCTATAAATTTTGGAAGTCCTTCACTGAAGTAGTGAGTAGATTAGTATAAGAGGGAGTGTCCCTAGGGTGTAATATAATTACATTTATCCTATGATCCCATCCAAGTCATTACATATAAGGAATACAAGTATCGCTCAAGGAATATTATAATATTTTATCTCCTATGAGCTTGTCAAAGACATTATGTATCAGAAACCCAAGTGTCACTCAAGCCATAATATAATTTCATCTCTCCTATAATCCCATCCAAGTAATTCCATTTAATAAACATATATATATATATATATATATATATATATATATATATATATATATATCTCAATACATCATAATATGGATCCTAAGAAGTACCTATGGGAATCATGAAAATGTGACAGTCAAATAAAAAGGATCAAAAGATAAATCCCACCAAACAGCTATATGAATCCCCATAATAACATCAAATCATATCAGATCCCATGAGAAACATTCTGGGAAACATGTTTAGAATCATATCTGCATAAAAACAGTTGAGCGAAATAATAAATAATAGAGTGAGGTTGGATGAATTCCTAAACCCATCACTACTACCATATCCTATTTGGCTCACATATTTGGTATAGGTTATAAGGTGATAGCCACTACTATCTCTATCCAAATCCGACACATTAGATCAGGGTTGGTCAAACACCAGGGTGGCCAATGGGTACCCAAAACAAACATAGGATAGGTATCCTACTCAGGATCTTTGAGGTCCACACATACATAGAATAATCCCTCTTAGGATCCTTTAAGGATCACATAAGCAAAGGTATCCCTCTTGGGATCTTTGAAAAAAAGGCAAGGAGAGGCATCTAACATGGAATCCTTGGAAATAGTATGTACGTAGAGACATATTACATGGGATCCTTGGAAAGGGTAGTAGGTGGAAGAATCCTAACTTAAATCCCCCAAAATAGTATGTAAGTGGAGGAATCCTATATGGTATCCTCAGAAAGAGTAGTATGTGGAGGCATCCTACACGAGATCCTTATAAAGAGTAGTGAGCAATGACATCCTACATGTGATCATCTAGGTCAAAACATAAGAGGAGGAATCATATAGGGGTTCTTCAGTCAAACACTAGTCTCTAAAAACCCATAACCTCATAATACATACTAAGGAAGAATACCTCCAAGGGAGGTGTCCTCAGGGGAAAATCTACTTAAACATCAATACAGAGAGATGGCTCGTGGCCAATCTTAGATCATGGTCTCAGTCTTGGTTAGCCTGAACGCCCTACCAAATCTGTCTTAACAAGTCAAGTATCAGAGATGATAACCAGGTACTTTCTGAGATACATTAGTCGAGGAACTTGGAGAACCTATTCCAATCCCACTAACCATTTATCACAACCCTCAATAGAATATCACTCTTAGTGTCACTCATAGAGAGAAAAAAATTACTTTACTGGAGAAAGAACATATCTATTGAGTCTATTACCCCAAAATGTATTTTTAAAGTACTCAAAAAAAACCCTAATGGTCTAACCATAATTATTTACATGAAGAAAGATCAAAATGGACTACTCATGTGTCTAATTCTGACTTCAGGGCATAAAAACATGGACAACCCAAGAAAGGGTAGCAAGGGATAAGTAAACAAGTTTAATAACTGAGTACATATTGTTTACCCTCAAATAACCACCTAGGTGTGTACTTAAGTGATTCATAGTGTAAAAACCAAGTACACAACAAGAAAAACATGTACACAGTGTGTACCCAACATGAGGTACTTGCTAGTGTACCTCACATGGACTGTCTATGTATCTTAACCTAACCATGTATTTTTACATGGCATGTAACCCACAAAGGGTCTGGTCGTGTACCATACATATCCAAGGTCCCCTATATGGGTTTTTTATCCATGTACTTAGATGAATGGCTGATTATGACTACATAGTTTGTACCCTTCTTATATGACCTATAGTTCCAAAAATTTGATCTTCCCATGTACTTGGATACGTGGACATGCACTAGTACATGACATGTACTCCATGTACATGAAATTTTACTTAAAAAAATTCAAATTCCTGGAAAAGGAAGAGTTCATGGATTTTTTTCCTAGAACCACACATAATGTGATCAAGATTTCCTGAATGGGAACCCCAACAATCGGCCAAAAACACCAGTTTCCCACTGTTTAAGAAAATATCAACCCCATGGGGGTCATTAAAAATCATAATAGGTCCTTATAACTATAAGGTAGGTAATATATGGATATTTATATCAAAAACTAAAAAATGGACTACCTTTGGACAACATTATCCAAATCTTCACCCGAATCTGGGCTCCATAGGTGCCGCATGTCTATCCAACTCCTCCTAATTTTTGTGGTGTCACCTCCCTTCATCCCTCCCTACCTCCTTAACTCTCTCTCCCAGTCCCATTTTCTCTTTAGTTTACATTGAAGGAGTTCCCATAGGGGGAGTACATAAGAATCTAGGGGTAGGAGAAGAAATAAAAGAGGAAAAAGAAAATAATGAAAAATAAAAGAAAAAGAAAAAGGTTCCCTAGCCCGGGCACAAACCCAGTGCCCAACACAATTTTATTCCTCAACTGGGAAAACCCCCCATTCTATAACCAACGGTGAAGAAAGGATCTCCATATGTTTCTCCATTCAAAATGTATATCTGAATGAACATGTTAAAATAAATTAATATTTAATTAATTTAATATTAAGTATTAATTATTCCATGAAAATTTGATTAACTCGTATTTCCACCAAACTCATTTAATAGGATAAAAAAAATATTATAGGAAAAATTGAGTGGTCAGAAAAATTAACCTAGATTATTTTCTATGGAAAATGACCATTTTACTCCTCATGAGTATCCAAAAAGAAAAATTAAAATTCCTATTTAATTTATTAGTCTGGCTAAACATGGGTCTTTAAAATTACCCCACCATAACACTTCTCATCCTTGAGAATCCATGGTATCCAAGAAACATCCATTCTATCATCCTGGAAATTTGTATAACTAATTTATCTTAATTATCCAAGGATAAGCCTCATAATGTCCACAACTCTCCCAACTAGGAAGAAATCCAACCACTATTAATCTAGTACTTCCCACCATAGGAATAACCTTATCATCACCTCACAACCTAGCTCTAATCTGAAAGGCCCACTTGTCATCCATCACTAAACTTGATGACTGAAATGACCAACACTGATCATTCCCAAGCTCTAACCTACAACATCAAAACATCACCTATTCCCATTTCCTAAGAACATTTTCCCAAAAAAAAATCAAATTTAAACTCATAAAGAGGTTCACCATCCTCAAACAATGAATGGTGCACTTCCCACCACATGGATTACCTTATAACACTCCTAAAGAATGACTCCCAAGGAGTACATTTATCAAAAAATAAAGGAGTATTTAGATAGCTCAGTTCATAGTCAACACTCACATAACATACTCATGATGATGCCAATATATATGGAATGATCATCTCTAAACTAGGAGTACACTAATATTTCATCTATAGGTGTGTATCTCTATCCCCGAGCAATTCTCACAACAAAACATGCTATACTCACCTTAACCAACCCCTGACAACATGTCTCTCAACAATGTGTGTCGAGGTCCACACATGGGTCAACCGCCTCACGACACCTGATTATTCTTGATGCCTCCTCTTCATTGGAGAGGTATTTATCATTTTATCACAACTCTTGGGAAACCATGCTCAAAAAAGGTCTTTAGAACCATTATTCCTCATCTTACACACGACCACTCATCGATTTACAATTTAAATGGTATATATGAAAATGACGCGTACCATGCTATCTCTCCTAGAAAAATGGGTGTATTTTCCTGTACCACTCAATTCAACATTAGAAACATGATCCCATGAGTCATCCATCACAAAGACAAGCTGTCCATGATACACAAGATGCTAGTCTCATTAATTCAGAATCTCCCTTGGAACTCCTCTTAAAAATTGAGAACCTCACTTGTGCCATGATTTATTCCACAACTACACATCACAATGAATAATTTTATGACATTAAATCATAAACCAAATGACCACTGGTCAATAAGGCCATGCACCTGAATAGTATAACCTGTCAAATCCAGTCTCAATACCTAAGCATCCTAGGGGCTTCAAAAAAAGAAGGCATCATCATGTCTATATCACAAAACCCGAGAACCTATTGTGTATCAGTCTCTACATGAATGTACTACCAAGATCACTGCCTAAAAATGTAATCATAAACTCAGTCCAAACCCTCTCTTAGTATTCCCTTAATCCATCTAAACATCAATCTACAAGGCTATGAGTAATAACTAAGAGCCTATAAGTCTCCCACCCACCCCTACTAATTAAATCTCATAACAAGGGAACTAGGTATGACCACCTATCCCAAAGGTCATACTTATCACCAAGGTCACATATCATAGGGATTCATCAACACACCTACCTCAACATAAGGCATCTAATGAGAATTCCAACCCTCTTTAAGGTGGTTAAGTATAACATTGACCTATGAGGGTCAAGTCATATCAACATGGTTTCAATTTTATAGGTTTTCAATTCCCATGTTATAGAGAAAAATACCCTAAAAGTTGTAATTAAAAACCCTTTTCAAAGAAACCCATTAGTAGATACTAACTTAAGGAAATAACTATAATGGAATCACCTACCTAGAATTGACCTACCAGGGCTTTATCTTTTCGAGAAACCTTATAAGTAATTTCTTCTTGTAGGGTCACAATTTAAAAGTAGAAAATATAACGACTAACACTCATCGAGAATCAACATATATTAATACCCCCTTGAGGTCCTCATTCACTATAAATATTTAGGTACCTATCAATATCACACAAGATGATACAACTAGATAACCAAAAATGAAGGTAGGTTAAAGAAAATATCATAGAAAAGTGGATGGTAAACTCCATGTATGTTATTATGAATCTTTAGCTAACCACACTTTAAAATTATACATCCACAAATCATCTATAAAATGGGGAATCTACTTCCAATGAAGACCTATAAGAGTAAAACATAAACACATAATATCATCTTAATGATATGTGTCATACCACACTCACATGATTTGGCTAAGTAAAAAGTCATTCCAATATATGCAGGAAAACACTGAATAGGTTGTTACTAACATTTTAAAAAACTGAACCAAGTAAAAACACCCTATAAGGGGTCTAATACTTGGGAATAAAGTGCCAAATAAAACCACTAGGGTCACTAGAACTCATGTTCCTGAGGAATCAGTCATCATCCTTACTATTAAACATATCATCATAAATCCACATGACCTAAAAAAAGAAAATATATATACAAGTCATCCTAATTGAGTATAATTCTAGTAAGAACCTATATAAGAAAACACCATTTAGGTTTTTTTTGAAACTTTAAAAAATAGACTATTTCATTAGTAGTAAAATTTCATAGTATCAGGCCTATAACACATGGCCCCTACATACCAAATATGATGTATGAACAAATACCACTTTCCTATGCTGACTAAGAGGTAAAATCAATCATTGAACTCTCACCAATGGTCTGAGAGACATGAATCCATAATAAATTATAAACTCCACACCACATGTGTGTTACTTAAAGAAAAAAAAATGAAATTGTAACATCACATATCAAGAATAGTAGTCACATATCCTAGGAAACCACAACTTCATAAGTGTTCTTGTTGCACTAGTCCGATACCCATCACAGGTTCTAAAACATTCCTAATAGTCTTTTCAAACATATGCTAAATAGTACGAATACAGTAAAGGAAACACCTTTGATACCACTTTGTCTTATATCGACTCAACTCACTCTATAAATAGTAACTAGACTAGTTGGATAATAGGCCTCATGCATTCCTCCCTGTATACTAGAGGCTTCTGACTAGAAGTGAGGGCCTAGGGTATGTTAGTGTGGTGACTATTCACTCATTTCAGATTAACTGAAATAGTGGAAATAACCAACATCATCCATGATAATAAATAATCAGAGTTGAAAAAATAAATGAAAACTAGTTTGCAATAAGTGAATGGAATATAGTAAGAGTTTAGAAAACTATGTCATACATAAAACACTAATAAACCACTTGGCTGATCACATATACAATAGTACATAAAATAAACTGAAATAAAACTACATGGATCTAATGTTATCTCCAAGATGAATCACATACCCAATCTCCAAGACACCATCAAGCTACTCCTTCCCAATAATCAGAATTCACATGAGTGGCTCTACTCGATTATGAAACACTGGGTATTTTCCCTATCAATCATGTATCCATGCTAAACCTAAAACAAGACATAATGTCTTTACACCCCCTGTGGTTTAGGTACAAGGGGAGAGAAAAAAAATATTATTAGGACACCCTGAATGTTGAACCTATAATATACATTCATAAGTGTATTCTCATCCAATATGATCATCCTAGATGAGATACAAATAAAGTAAACGAATAAAAATAAATCAATAGTCGATCATTGTGTTTGTGACCATGATCGGCTATAAATCCTAAAAATAAGGCATTAAGAAAAGTTTCTTACCACTCAATCCTTGTGTAAACAAGTCAATATTTGAGTTTATAATTCTGATTGGAAGTTACTACTTCTTCCAAGGACAAAAATGGCTCTGAGAAAATACTTTGTATAAATAAAATAGGGACTCAAGGTACATAACCAAGGAATCCATGTATAATGATAATAACACATAAAATAATTCCATTTTACCAATAACCCCATAAAATACATTCCATATAGGGATCCAAGTCTCACCCATGAAAAAATATAATAGATATACCTATGATCCTATCCAAGACATTTCTTATAAGGAATAAAAGTATCCCTCAATGTGTAATATAAATCCATTTTCTCTATGAGCCCGTCCTCTATATAAGGAATATTAGTATCTCTTTAGGCATAATATAATTTCATTTAGCCTATGAGCCTATACAAGGAATTCTAAATAAGGAATATAAGTATCACTCAAGGAATAATATAATCTTAGATGTCCTACGAGCATGTCCAAGGCATTCCTTATCCGAAACCCAAGTATAAATCAAGGAACAATATAATTTAATCCAACCTATGAGCCTATGTGAGGAGTTTTGTATACGGAATTCAAGTATAGCTCAAGGGATCATAATATAGATCCTAGGAAGTAACTTTAGGCATAGTGAAAATGTGAGATTCAAATAAAAGGCCTCAGAAGATGGATCCTTGGAAGTAACATTGGGAATCCCCATCATATCATCACATTATATCATACCTCATGTGCTGAGTTCCCGGAAACATGTATGGAATCATAGTTTCATAAATAACAACTGAGTGAAATAATAAATGAGAGAGTGAGGTTAGTTGAATGGTTAAAACCATCACTACTTACACAGACCCTCTGGATCACATGTTTGGTACAAGTTCTAAGGTGACACATGCTATCATCTATACCCAAAACTAACACACTATATTATGGTCGATCAAACATTAGGGAACCAATTGGGCCCCCTAAATAAAACATAGGAGATTAAATATACTCAGGATCATCATGGTCCACATAGACATAGATGTATCACTCTTGGGGTCCTTTAAGATATCATGTAAGAAAAGGAAACCCTCTTGGGATCCTTGAAAACAAAAATCAAGTGGTGGCATCCTACACCGAATCCTCACAAAGAGTAAGTAGAGTGATCATATACTGGATCCCCAGAAAGTGTAGTAAGTGGAGGTATTATACATAGAATCCTAATAATGACCAAGTAAGATAAGGAATTCTACATGGGTTCCTTAGAATGTATTATAAGAAATATCATCCTACACAGGATTCTAAATAAATGTAGTAAGAAGTGACATCCTACATGGGATAATCTAGGTCACAACATAAGAAGATGAATTATAAAGGGGATCCTCAGTTATACAATGGTCTCTAACAACCCTCGACCTCAAAATCCTAAATTGGTATATCTCCAAGAGAGGTTTCTTCATGGGAAAATCTACTTAAAAATCAATGAATATAGATAGATCATGGACCATCTTAGATCAAGGTCTCACTCTAGGTTGGCCTGAATTTCTAACCAAATCTATCTAAACAAGTCACTTATCAATCCCATTAACCATATAATTTTTGAGATACATCAGACGAGGACCTAGGAAATCCCATTAAAATTCCACTAAATTTTTTTCATGACCCTCAACAAGGTCTCCTTCTATATCTCACTCACAGAAGATAGTTGAAATCATTTACTAGAGGAAGAACCTATCAATTGAGTCTATTGCCTCAAAACACCTCTTCAAAGTCCTCAAAACACCCTAAGGGTTTCACCATCACAATTTATGGGAAAAATTATCAAAATGGACTACTCATGTGTCCAATTATGAATTTGGGTCATTAAAACATAAAAAAACCTCAAAAGGGTAACAAGGGAGAAGTACATTGTGTGTACACTTGAGTACATAGTGTGTACCCTCTAATCCCCACCTAGGTGTTTACTTTACCCGGACTTGTATTATAAAACACAAGTACATGGAATGTAGAATATGTACATGGAGTGTATTGTACATGGGGTACCTTCCCATGTACCTCACATGAATTGGAAATGTATTATAGCCTAGACATGTAATTTTACATGGCGTGTAACCCACACAAGATTTGACCGTGTACACTACATAGCCAAGTGCCCCTATACAGGCTGTCTGAACATGTACTTAGCTACATTGCTGAGTGTGACTACACAATGTCTACCCCTAGAATATGGCGTGTAGTTCTAAAAATTCCATATGCCCATGCACTAGGCTACATGGAAAAACAATAGTACATGAAATGTAATCCAAGTAACTAGATTTTACATCCAAAAATTATTATTCCCCAAATAAGAATAGTTCATGATGTGTGTTCATAGAACCACACACTGCATGATCTATATTTCTCAAATGGGAACCACTGTAATCCGCCCTAAACAATCATTTGTTCCTATCTAAGCATAGATTGACCCAATGGAGGTACTTAGAAATCATAATATGGAATTATGAATACAAGGAGGTAAATATACAGGTATTTATGAAAAAAATGTAAAAAAATCCTAAATTTTCATGGAATCTGCGGAATATTCACCCGTATTTAGGCTTTGTAGTTGCTGCACGACGATTCAAATCCTCTCAAGCTCCATGATGAAACCTCCTTTCTTCCCCCACACCTCTCTATATTTCTCCATATCCACTTTTCCCTCTAGATAGTTGTGAAGGAGAGTCCATAGGGTTCATATGCAGGAATCCAGGGGGAGGAGAAGAAAGAAAAGAGGAAAAAGAAAATAAGAAAAAGAAAGGAAAATGAAAAGGTGGTTCAAGCCCAGCCTTGGCACCTGTCATGAGTTTATACTTTGATTAAGAAAAAACCAACACTTCAGGATCAATATAGAATAAAAAATATACATAAAAGGATCTATTCAAAATATATAGGTGAACAAACATATTTGAATAAATTAATAATTAATTTATTAAATATTAAATATTTATTATTCCATGAAAATTTGAACAACTTAGATTTACACCAAACTCTGGTCCAAGAGTAAAAACCCTATTCTAAGACAAATAGAGTGGTCAAAAATATTATCAGTGATAATTTTATAGGTGAAAATTACCATTTTAACACTCATGAGAATTTGAAAGAAAAAAATCCAAAATCCTACTAAATTTACCAGTTTTAAAAAACATAGTTCTTTATACCCTCCCTACCATAACCCTTATAATCCCTTAGAAGCCTTGGTTTTCAAAGAGAATCTATGATCTCATCCTGAGGATCTTCACAACTATGTAATCTTGATTATCCAAGGGCTAATCTCACAACATCCACAAATCTCCTAACAAAGAAGACTTTCAACTATGATTGATCTAGTAATCTCCACTATAGGAATACCATTTTTTTCACCTCACAATCGAGCTTAAAGATCAAAGGACCACATTCCATCCATCACCAAACATGATGAATGTCACAATTTTTTTTCATTCTTGAGATCCAAAATTCAATGTCAAAACATCTCCCATTCTCATTTCCCATTAGCTGTTTCCATAGAAAATGCCAAATTTTAACTCATAATGTGGGTCACCTCCCTAAAACACCCCATGGTTAACTCCCCACCATATGGATTACCTTATACCACTCCTCAAGTGTGACTCCCAAGGATTCCTTATGTTATAACATAAAAATGGCATTTAGATAGATTTATGAAAAGATCATACTCTATTAGCATACTCAGGATGATGTCAAGATATAGGTAATGATCATCTATAAACTATAAGTACACTAATATTCCATCAATATATATGTATCTCTATCCTTGATCCACACTCACAACAAACCAGGATATACTCACCTTAAATAACCCCTGACACCATGTATCACAAAAATGCATGTCAAGGTCCAAGCATGGGTCACCGCCTCATGACACCCGATTATTATTGATGTCTCCTCTACCACATAGATACATTTATTATTTTATCACAACTCATGGAAAACAATTCCCACAAAAAGTCTTTGAAACCATCAGTCCTTGGATCGTACAAAGATGATCATCTATTTATGATTTAAATGGAACCATGTGTAACTGAAATATACCATTACTATCTCTCCTAGAACAATGGGTGTACTATCCCGTACCAACTAATTCAAAATCAGACTCATGATCCTATAAGTAATCCATTACAAGGAAAAAATGAGCATGATACAAGACACATTAGTCTCATTAATCTAGAATTCCCCTTGGAACTCCTCTTCAAAATTGACTACTTCACTTGTGACATAATTTATTTTACGACCAACCATTACATGTAATCATTTGTTTAGATTAAATCATCAACCTCACAACCACTAGTTAGTAGGGCCAGACACAAAAATAGTCCTACCCATTGAAGCCAATATCAATACCCAGGCACCCTGGGTGATTCCTAAAAAACCAAAGGCATCATCATGCCTATATCAAAAAACACAAGAACCTACCATGCATAGGTTTGTACATGAGCATACAAAAAGGATAACTACTTAAAAAGGAAAGTGTAAACCCAAGACAACCTTTCTCATATGTTTCCCTTAATGTAAATAAATATCTACCCAAATGGTTCTGAGCCACAAATAAGGGCTTCTAGGTCTCCCACCTATCCCTACAAATCAAATCTCATATTAGGGGAACTATGTTTGACATCCTATCCCAAAGTCGAGTCCTCTCGCCAAGGTCACATCTAATGAGGAATCATCCATACACCCATCCCAATAAAATTCATCTAACATGCCTTCCAACCCAATCTAGGGGGGATAAGATCAAACAGAAAGGGTCAATTCCTATCAACATGGTTTCAATTATATAGGTTTTAAATTCCCAATTTATAGAGGAAAACACCCTATAAACTTAAATTGGAAACAAATTTAAGTGAAACACATTAGTAACTACTAACTTAAATAAATAACTCTAATAGAATCACCTTCCAAGCATCGACCTACCTAGACCTGATCCTCCACAAGAATCATTATATGTAACTTTTTCCAATAGATTCACAGTATAATAATATAAAAGATAAAGAAATTACACTCACCAGGAATCTCTATGTGGTAATACCCCTTGATGTTCTCATTCACTAAAAATATTCAGCTACCTATCGACATCTCACTAGAGGATCCCACTTAATAACCCAAAATAAAGGCCAGTTAAGTAAAATATCATATTGATCTAGATGAGAAAACACCACGTAGGTTATTATTAATATTTAGTTAATTGCAACTGAAATGATTCACCCACAAAGGGTCTAAAAATAGGGGAATCAACTACTAATACTGAACTATAATGGTCAATAATACACACACAATCTCACATCAACAATATATGTCATACCATACTCACACACTTCAGTTAAGTAAAATTTCATTACAAACCATGTGGGAAAATACAAAATAATTTGTTAATAACCTTTTAAATAACTAAAATATGCAGTACTGTTGTGCTGGCATTCACTTCCTTTTATGGGAAAGGACCTCCGCTTCAGGTAGAGGCCAAAGCACTACAAACAGGTCTATCTCTCTGCAAACAGAGGCATATTGCGATCACTCAAGCTGAGACTGACTCTTTTCTTATTCATAACTCTCTAAAAGGAAAAGGTCATATACCCTAGTAAATATCTTACATGGTTAGGAAATGCCATACCATCCTCCACAATGTCAGGGTGACCCATACATGGAGGGAGGGGAAAAAGTTGTGGATCATCTGGCATCTATAGCGAACCCGAGATCCAACATCACTTTCCTCCCTTTGATTAATTTCTTGAAACCTGAGGGGGTTAATTTAATTAGAGGAGATTCTCTTGGTTTACATTACTTTAGGCCAACCAAGTCCTGTGGTCCCATGGTGCTTGTCTCTTGTTTTGTTTCTCATCTACTTTTTTTCCCTTTGATTTGTTCTTGAATAAATTTTTTTTGTTGGATGGATGGATATTACCTATAAAACCACTAGGGTCATTGCATCTCCTATTCATGATTATTGAGTCATCAGTATCACTTTCAAACATCTAATCATAGATCCACAAGACTTTCTATCAGAAGTAAATATATATACTAGTTGGTCTGATTGAGTATAATTCCACCAAGAAAATGTATAGGAAAAAAAGTTAGGATTTTGTTAAAACATTAAACAATAATCCTATATCATAAGTAGTAAAATCACATAGTAGTAGACCTATAATATGTGGACCCTACATGCCAAATTTGTTGCATGAACAAATAGCTCTTTCCTATATCATACTAGAGTCAAAATCAGTCACTGACCTCTCGCTAATGGTCTAAGATACGTGAAATTCACAATAAATCATAAAATTCACATCAAATTTACATCACTTAAATTAAAAATAATATGAAACTGTAAAATCAAATATAAAGAATAACAATCCCATATCCCTAGAAACCATGACTACTTACCAGCACAACTATTCTTGATACACTAGTTCAACGTCTGTCAAAGGTTCTAGTATATTCCTAATACTCCTATATAACATATCAAAAATAGTAAGACGATATGAAATTAAACACATTTGATACCATTTTTTCATGTATAGACCTGAGTCATTCTATAAACAGTAATCAGACTGATTGATGACTTGGACCCAAGTGCACCTCCCCCTATGCCAAAGGTTATCGAATATAAGTGAGGGACTAGGGTATATTAGGGAGGATACTATGAAATCATTCCAAAGTAATAGAAATAGTATAAATAAATATACAACATACAAAATAATAAATAACTAAATTATATATGCAATAAATGTAAACCGGACTATAATAAATAAATGGAATGTAGTAAGACCCTAAATAACTATATAATATATACAACACTTATCTCCCATCGAGATGATGACATATAGAGAAGTATATAAAATAAACCGAAATAAAATTACATGGATCTACTATTATCTCTATTTTGAACCACATACCCAATCTCCAGGACATTTTCGAGCTAATCCATCCCAATATTAAGAATCCACACAAGTGGCTCTGCCTGAACATGCAACCATGAGTCTCAGCCTAATCCATCATATATCCATACTCAACTAAAAGAAGACATATGATTTGTATACACACATAGGTTAATGTACATGGGGTAAGAAATAATATCAGTAGGAAACCCCCAATGATGAACCTATAATCTTCTATTATAAGTGAATTCTCATGAAATATGATCATCCTAGCCGAGATAAAAATAGAGTAAAAGAATAAAAATAAATACATTGTTTATATATGGGTATGTGACCCTAATTAGTTAGAAATACTAAGAATAATTCATTGATATATATGTATTAACACTCAATACACATGTAAAAAAGTCAATCCTTGAGTTAATAATCCTGATTGACAATAACTTCTTCAACCATCACCAAAAATGTCTCTGAGAAAATAATTTGTACAAATAAAATTAGGACCTGAGGAATGTAAATAGAGAATCCATGTATAAAAATAATCATGCATGACATAATTTCATTTGACCAATGAGCCCATCCAAGACATTCCATATAAGAATCCATGTCTCTCCCATGGCATAATATAATAGATAGCCTTATGATCCCATCCAAGGAATTCCATATAAGGAATCCAAGTATCACTCAATGTGTAATATAATTCCATTTACCCTATGATACTATCCAAGGAATTCTATATAAGTAATCCAAGTATTGCTTGAGGCATAATATAATCTCATTTAGCCTATGATCCTATCCAAGGTATTCCATATAAGGAATCTAAGTATCTCTCTTGGTGTAATATAATCTCATATTTCCTATGATACCATCCATGGAACATTGTATTAGGAACCCAAGTATCACTCAAGTCATAATATAGTTTCATCTAACCCATGAGCCCATCCAAGGAATTCTGTATATGGATTCCAAGTATCTCTAATGAAATCATAATCTGGATTATAGGAAGTACCTCTAGGTGTCACAAAAATGTAACTGTCAAATAAATAGTCTCAGAATGTAGATCCATGGAAGCACATCTAGGAATCCTAATCATAACATCACATCATATTAGACCTAATGGGTCTAGTTCAAGGAAGCACATTTGGAATCAAATTTGTATAAAAAATAACCAACTAAAATAATAAATAAGATAGTGAGGTTGTCTGAATACCTAAAATCTTCACTACTTCCATATCCCCTTGGGATCAAAGGTTTGGTATGGGTTCTAAGGTAAAACCCTATACAATATCTAAACAAACCTAACACACTATCTTAGGATCAATCAAACATCAGGGTACTCAATGAGTCCCCTAAATCAAACACTAGAGAGGCATCCTACTTTGGATCCTCAAGGTCCACAAATACATAGAGGAATCCCTATTGGGATACTTTAAGGAAACACTTTATCAAAGGCATACCTCTTGGGATCCTCTATAATAGTATAAAATTAGAGACATCCCACACAAAATCCTCAAAAAGAGTAATTTAGAGGATGCATCATACATGGAATCATCAGAAAGAGTAGTAAGAAAAGGAATCCTACACGGGATCCTCAGAAAGAGTAAGTAATCAGAGTCATCATACATGGGATACTCAGAAAGAGTAGTAAGAAAAGGCATCCAACACGAGATCCTCAGAAAGAGTAAGTAATCAGAGTCATACTATAAGAGATCTATGAAAAGAGTAGTAAGCAGAGGAATCCTACATGGGATCCTCAAAATGTGTAGTAAGCAACGACATCCTACACATGATCATCTAGGTCAAAACATAAGTGGATGCATCCTAAAAGGGGATCCTCGGTCACAAAATGGTCTCTAAAAACCCAAAATCCCACAATAATAAATAAGAAACCTCTAAGGGTGGTTTCCTAAAGGTAAAATATACTTAAACATCTATATATAGATATGGATTTTGGCCCATCTCAGATCAAGGTATCACTCTAGGTTGTCCTGAACACCCAACCAAATTTGTCTCAATAAGTCACGCCTCATTCCCACTAACTAGGGAATTTTGGAGATACATTAGATGAGGAACTTAGAGAAACCATTACAAGTCCACTTACCATTTATCATGACCCTCAACTAGGTCTCATTAAAATTCACACTCACAGGAGATAGATGAATTCATTTACTGGAATAAGAACCTCTCAATTTAGTTTATTTCCCCCAAAACACATATTAAATTTATTCAAAACACCCAAAGGTATTCACCACCATGTTTTACATGAAAAAAGATCAAAATGAACTTCTAGAAAAATAGGTATATCCATAGACCCATATCTATGATTTTCAAAAACCATGTCTATAGGTATTTTCACCAAGGCTACAACCATAGTTTTGTCTAAACCGTGACTATATCCTCTACCTATAGCTATAATTTTCTTAAAACATGTCTATAGGGTGATTTTTCAAAGTCTATATCCAAGGTTCTTTGAAACCATTAATATAACCTCTAATTATAGCCACAAGTTTTGTAAATCTTGACTATAGGTTTCATCCATTAGAGAGGGATTTTTTTTGCATGGGAATGTGGTGGGAATACCTATAACCATGGTTTTTTTATATTTCCATGGTTCATAACAATATATATATATAGACCATAATATGTCCACAACATAGTGGTAAGGCATCTGGTCCATGATAGTGGAGGTACAAAGATCAAATTCGGCTTGTGGAAATTTATTTTAAATCAATATCCAAAGTTTATCGAGGCTATAAACACAATTTTACACTATGGAAATATACCATATATCCACAATTTAAACAATATAAATATACCTATAGCTATGGTGGAAAATTGTGAGATCTATTTCCATGGTGGAAATCATGGCTATAGGTTCTATTGCCATAGTTGAAACTATGGAAATAGCCTCTTAAAACCATGGATATATATTTTTTATATATCCACACCAATACCATCCATGATAATCTATAATTTTGGATATAACTTATATCCATGGTTTTGACCTCTATGGATATGATTCCGGACTATGGTTATAACAAAATTTTCTACTTGTGATGGACTAATCATGTTTCAAAATATGGATTTGTAGATTCAAAACATGAAAAACCCTAAAAAGGGTATCAAGGGAGAAGTACATGATGTGCACCCTCAAAGAACAACCTGATCATGTACTTCATCTGGACTTAGCATGTAAAACCTAAGTACACGGCAAGTAAAACATGTACATGACTTGTACCCAATATGGGGTACCTACCTGTGCACCTCACATGGAATAGCCATATATCTTAGCATGAACATTTACTTTTACATAGTGTATAACCCACATGGGGTCAGACCATGTAATATACATGGTCAAGTTCCCCTACATAGGCTCTCTGTCCATGTAAACTACTACATGGCCGTGTATGAC
The DNA here is from genome assembly GCA_963277665.1 of Viscum album. Classification (NCBI taxonomy): domain Eukaryota; kingdom Viridiplantae; phylum Streptophyta; class Magnoliopsida; order Santalales; family Viscaceae; genus Viscum; species Viscum album. Next base: position 860,764,168 of record OY728138.1, read on the forward strand.
TACACAACATGTAGTTTTAAAAATTATATCTACCCACATACTTGGATATATGGACAAGAAATAGTATATGATGTGTACTCCAAGTACCAGATATGTAATTAAAAAAATTCATGTTCCTTAAATAGGAAGATTTTGTGATGTGTGTTCATAGAAGCACACACCTTGTGATCGGGAATTCTCGAACATGAACCCCTACAATCAGTCAAAAACACCCATTTTCCCTCGTTTAAGCATAGATTGACCCCATGTGAGTTCATTGAAATAATAATAGGGAATTATAACTATAAGGTAATAAATATATAGTAATTTATAGAAAAAACAAAAAAACTTACTACCTTTGGGTGGAATTTACTGAAGTTTAACCTGTTTTCAGGCTCTGCAGTTGCCGCATGACAATCCAGATCCTCCAGAGCTCCATGGAGACACATCCCTTCTCCCATATCTCTCTCCCCATTTTCTCTATAGGTATACTTGAAGTAGATACCACATGGATATTAAATGAGTATATAAGGTAAGTATAAGAAATAAAATAGGAAAAAGAAATGAAAGAAAAAGAAAAGAAAAATAAAAAGTGGTCTTGGGCTGGCCCCAACGCCCGATAAGAATTTATATCTCGACAAGGAAAACCCCAAATTCTAGAATCAATGGAGAATAATGAATATCCATATGAAAATCCATCCAAAATATATACTAGATCAGACATTCTAGAATAAATTAATAATTTATTAATTAAATATTTAATATCAATTATTTAATGAAAATTTAAATGGCTCATATTTTCATCAAACTTATTTCCTAGTGTAAAAACCCTATTACATGACCAATGGAGTGGTCATAAAAATTATTTATGATCATTTTTATGGTAAAATGACCATTTTAACCCTTATATTCATCCAAAAGAAAAAATAAATTCCTACTAAATTTCCTTGTCCCGAAAAACATGGGTCTTTACACCAAGTACTATTGGTGATTCCCGTCGAAGATCATTTTTTAGCTTCTCATATCATCAATTCTCCCAAGCCCCTTACTCTCCATAATTTTTTGTTTATTATGAATGCAGATAATTAAGTAATTAGATATTTATTGATGAATATATATGTAATTATAGGTTTAATAGATATAAATAAATAAATAAAAAATTATTTAATTAACCACATCTGCGACACACCCAGTCTAGGGGCCCAAAAGTGAATCAAAATTATACCACCCCTCAGGTAAACCCCTTATTTCAAAAAAAACTTATGAATTGGTTTTCCCATATATGGATCCATTTATGAGGAAATAACATTTTACCACGATCACATGAACACAACCTAAAAATTATATATATATTAATTTATATATATTATTTTTGGGAATCTGCAGAACTCTTTCGATGAAAAAGGATTAATGACCCATCTATAAAATATTATTTTACATATTCTAAAGGTTTAAAATTTAAAAAATTGGGTTTCTTATTCACAAGATAAAATGTAATTCCTATGAACCAGAAACATCCCACAATGTGGTTATGGCCTCTGCAACACCAATAATGACGGAAAAAGGCCAATATTATCACAAAACTACCAATAAATCCAATAGAAACAATTCTTTCAAATTCATAATTTGGAAATATTTTGTGACTTTTTTTCAATGAACCATAACTTTGAGATACTCTACACATGTTTCTCTTAATCATATTTTTTTTTCCAAACTCTTATTTTCATGCACAAGAGTATATTTTTAATTAAATTCATATTTTTTAGAATAAAATTAATTATAAATTGTCATATTCTATATATTTTCAATCACTATATTTTTATTTTTTTGGATCCATCATTTTATTCAATAAATTCTTAATATTTCTTGATCATTGATTACGATCCTTATTATTTTAAACAATATCTACATATCACTTCATCTGCAACGCACTTCTCATTTATCATTATCAACTGTCTGAAATTTTCAACCTCTCATACTTAAAGTAGGTTTCTATTTGTTAACTATATTCAATTAAAAACACACCCATCCATCAATTTATTTAATACACATCCATATTTCTAAAATATCAATTCATTTAAACCATCACATAGTAGAGAGACACTTATAATGTTGTGTTTTGAACTCTAAATAAATAAAAATACTCATTGAATTTAGTTTATCTTCACCAATATCTATCGATCCAACTCCTTATATTTTAGGTGTTCCACCATTTACTAATATTACTAAACATTATATACACATATTAAAGCCTTTATGAAATATCTTATCACCTGTCATATATGAAGAAAACCCATATCAAAATATTTATGGGAATTTATTTTGATATTTTAAGGGCTTAGATCTTGGTAGCCCTTCCTTTGTGTGTTTTGGGTGTTGATGGTTCTTGGAGGAGGTTACAAAGAGTTTAGTGGTGTTTCAGAGTGAAGCAAATGGAGTTAAGATGAAAAAATAATCTTCTGTGTTGTGGAGCCTTAGGTTACGTTCTAGGGTTGATGGATGTAGTATGGAAGGATTACTATGATGTAGGGGCTAGTGAAGTGGGATTTATAGGCTACTTCCTTTTTAGGGGTGGTAGTGATATAGAGTCTATTTGTGTATTAAACCCTTTCCTAGAGGCTGACCACTAAAATGTTTAGTAAAGAGGTTGTGGTGTAAGGTTTTTAGAGATTTTTTCAATTTAGGGATAGCTGCACCATGGGAACGAGGATGTGGCATAGTCCCCTTCTATGGAAAACAAGAACTATTGAATGGTAGTTTTAGATTCACTTTAGTTCCTCCACAATTAAAAAGGATCTATAACACATAGGGAGGCATGGATATTAGACACACTTTTTCCAAGTGGTTTTGCGACATGGTCCCTTGGGCTATGCTGTACTACACCCTATGTCAGGAAGTTCAGTGGTGTCTTCCCAGGGGCTACGTCGTGGTCTTATAAATTTTAAAATGCCTATAAATAATCTCAAAAACATAAAACAAACATTTATCCCATATCTTCCACTTGAACCCTAGGCACCTTGGAGTAATTTTCAAATTCTACTGAATTCCCTTTTGATAAGGATTTATCCCCATATTCACGAGTTCCATCTGTGGTGATCTGAGGTGAGTTACACATATTTGTTTTATAATTTCTTCTTTTTTTGGTATAGTTTATGTCATATTATTATTTATATTCTATTGAGTTTGAACTTTAATATTGTAATGGAGTTTTCTTTAAAGTTTTCCAATGTGTTCATGGTGTTAATTACTTGGGATATTATAGTTTTCTTGCAGGATATTTGATTGAGGATATGCATTCTTATTTTGTTCTTGTGTGAATAATATTTAATCTTTGATATAATGGATTAATCACTTATCATTTTATTTATGTGAAATAATAAATTTACCATGTTTTATCCCTTTTTATGGTAGTTTAATTAACCAAATAAATATTAAACTAGATTAATGAATTGGTTTGTGTTTAGCGATCACATGTTGTTAATTTCTACCGTGATAATGGTTTGACTCTTGATTTTCTAGATAATGTGCTATCTATGTTATGTGTGTTATAGTGTTTTTTTATGCTTGTATTATCATGATAAATTTTATAAAATTGGTTTATAATATAAATTTTTAATTAATTAATTATCTTAAGAACATAAATAAGAGGCATGTTTAATCAATTTTCTGTTTCTTATAATTTTATGGTAACTAAATTGATGAAAAATTCATGTTTAATTGAATATGTTATTCCATGTTTAAATGTAATTATATAAATAACATGAATATGGAATTCTTGTTGATGAGATTAATTATTAAATGCATGATACTGAGGATTGTTTTTCTTTAAATCATGTTAAAATGGAAAATGAAAGAGATCATGTTTTATTAATTTAATAGATTGATATAGATGAGAACAAATGTTTCTCATAGTTTTAACATTAAATAATTAAATTGGTTAATTCATTATGGAATAAAAACATCTCTTCTGATAAAGATAATTGTTTGGGTTTGAGAGATCTCGTTTTCTTGTGAAGGCTAAATTCCTTGTGTTTGGGCTGAGTGATCCCGTTTTCATGTAAAAGATAAATGAATTATGTTTAGGTCCAAGTTTCCCTATTTACTATGTTTGTTTTTTCTACCTTATGATGTGATCTAGATGTGATACTTTCTATTTGATGTGATGTGACCCTCAGATGTTTAATAAGATATGTGAAGGGAGGCCCAAGGTTGTGGAAAAAGTTAATGCATGCGTTAGTGAGATGCATAGTGACGTGCATGTGGATTTAAGGTATGGAAACATACATAATTTAATTATTTGAATCTATGATTACCCATTGATATGATGAAATCTAAGATTATTTATTATGAATAAATATTCTTAAAGTCTGGATTTTCAAGTCACTTTCTTATCTGTATTCCATTCTCCTTTACTGGAGGTTACTGGATGTTCTTGGATGCATCTCTCTTTTGGTATCTTAGGATGTTTTCTTTGGGTAATTGAAATTATAGAATGTATAATAATTCTTATTAAATGTTTTAACCCATGGGGTTGGTTCTTTTTGGAATGGAAACATTACTGTTAATCTTGAGAAACCATGGACTTAGTTTGATTATTTCTAGGGGGAATGGACCTCATTTGAGGATAATAAAGTGTGGTTTCATAAATGTTAATTGATGGTTAATGAAATGTAGATTTTAATAATTTAAATTAATTGATAATGAATTAATTAACCTAAATTTAATTATTTAATGAAATGAAGTTAATATAATCCAGCTCCTTTAAATTCTTGAGTTCTTATAGGATATTTTATACTTAGTAGAGAAAACTAGGTGTCCGAGTGATGATAACTAAAGTTGATCCTAAGAATAGTTTATTACCATAGTGTGGTTGTGATATATTTATATCATATATATTTTGTGATTTCATACACTACCCCACCCATATAAATTATAGTGACTCACACCAAGTGGACTTGGGGAGGGTGTTTTCCCCAATATCCCAATACTGAGGATGGATGGATAACTACCCCCTCTAGCACCACTTTATTCTTTTTATAGTATTGTGTGATAGTATACAAGGTGGTAATATTTTCCCATATATATTTATAGAGGGTTGTAATTGATTATGGTTATTTCATGAACATGTATATCAGGATATAATATCCAAAGGATTATTATAGGTATGATGTGTATAGGTTGTGATGGATTGAGGTACCTTACCTAGTGTATGGGATATAATGGCTTGAGGTATAATAAATGATGTATGATACACGTAATATGAATTTTTATAGCTCCTAAATATTACTTGATTACTACATGGAGATGTTATATTGGTTTATGGGATGATGTGAGGAACAATATACATGTTGTGATACTTTATCCTAGGTGTCTTTGGGATGGATTACTTTTAGAGAGTGATGTATTAGGATGTACGATGTTGGAGAAGAGCAAAAGACCAATGGGGAAGCAGTAAAGGGGTACCATTTTTGTTTCATTACTATAATATATGATATCTTGTATGAAATAATTAGTGATATATAGAAATAGTGAGACTGGGAACTTAGTATAGCTGCTTAGGTGATGATTTAGTTTCACTTTTTTCACTAGGATTTTGTATGATTTCATTATATTTTTCATGAGAGGCTTTAGGGAGTATCCTATTGAGTATAATATTCTACTCACCCCACATATATATAAACTCTTTTCAGGTTATTAGGATCAGTTTTGAGATCTGGATGGATTTTACTAGCTTATGGTTTTTGTAAGAGCTTTTTTTGCTCCATGGTCACTACTGTATTTACCTTTTGGTACTTATATTTTTCATTTACAATTGTATTATTTATTAGATTAAATTTCTTGTATTCACTTGGGATCTCTTTTATTTTTTTAGTAGGAGTTTATTTGTGTTATTTGTTATACCCCACTTCTATATGTTCTCTTAGAGGGTAATGCCTCCCATTTGTATGTATGATACACTCATGGTTCTTATCACCAACCTAGGGCCCACTAGAGGTAAGAATTGAGTGATAAAAACTCCCTTCTCTCATTTAGTATATAGTATAGGTACCTTTAGTGGGTTGGGTTATGACATAGTAGTATAAAAGGTTCAGGTTGAGGTATACGATAAAGTTTAAAGTTAGGCACATGTTAGGGCTGCATTGTTTGATAGGTAAATGATTCCATCTAAGTTTGGTAAGCAATGTAAACATGAGATATTGGATGAGACATGGGTATTTAGGCCCCCTATGATATTATTCATAGACCATTTAGTTTAATTAGAACACTAAGAAAAGTGATGTAGGTTACAAATTAGAGACCTAGGAAAACATCATCCAACTTTCTTCTATTTCACTGTATTTGAAATGGGTAGACCTTGGGATAGGTTAAACCTTAAAATAGTAAAATAAATAAATAATTAATTAATGTTAAATATTCCATATTCTTGGTTTAGGATTATCTAACCATTTTTTATTTTGTAGTTATGAGTCCACCTCAATATTCTCCTCAAGTTCATGATGAAGATATTGAATAGGATGTGCCATAAAATCACCAAAGAGTAGAGGTCGATGATTAAAACACTTAGAGGAGGAAACTTTGAGAGTTTCAGTGAAAATTCTATAGAATAATAAGGGATATTTTTGAAGCTCATTCATAAAGGACTAGTCGGAGAAGGTTGATATAACTTTCTATTCAACCCATGCTCAGAAGAAGTACTAGGTGTTATTGGTTTTAATGATACTGCATGGAGTAGTGAGGTAGTGTTGGATCTTGTTCCTTAGAGTTCTAGAGGAGTCAATGGTATTGTGGGAGAAGTTCATAGACTAGTTCCAAGCAATGTTTCTTCCTTCGACTATAATGGTGGATAGTCTCCAAGAGTTTCTTACCCTTTGATAGGGGAGTTCCAACATGTGGGAGTTAAATAATTATTTTAGGGCCATTATTTGATATTCTTTAGAACTATTTTCATCTGAAGAGTTTATGGAGAGGTATTTTGAGGAGGCTTTGTGTCAAAATATCTAGTTCTTGGTCACCACATTTATGATGAAGACATATCTCAAGGTCTTTTCAAGAAAAAATGTTATTGAGAGGACACTGGATAGAACTAGATTTTTATGATAGGGGAGTTGACATGATTCCTTATAAAGTAAATATATAGTCCAGGGTTCCATGTATCTTATAATGAAGAGATTTCAGTCAACTTGGGGTAGTTCTAAGCCCTTATAATCTCATTTCTCCAGTTTTGGTGTTTCTTAGAACTTTATTAAGGGATTGGATTCTTGTTTTTAATTTGGAATCCGATTTCATCATCAATGAGAGTGATTGACATTTATGATTAGGAAACATGTCCCATGTGTTCCTCTCTAGGTTACTTAATTGAGGTAGTTTTAGCTGAGGAAAAATCAGCATGATGCTTCATCTTGGGATCAACAGATGGGAGATGGGGTGGGAAAAGGAAAATATCAAGATGATCCTCTTCCTAATAGAGGATAAATGAAATGTGAAGGTGTATATCATCAGTGTAATAGAGGCCATAAAGTAGTTAATTTTTAGATTAATTCACTAGCATTTTCAGTATTGGGAGTTTATGATGTTTTTCGATGCACCCTTTTCTTATTTTCTACTTAGGTGCATGACTTGTTTGATTTAGGAGTCACACACTCATTCATATAACCCACCCTAGTATATGCCTTTGGAAATGAGGAGGATAGGATTCCAGTACACTTAGCATTGAATTCCATAGTTTTAGGTCGATCTTATTTATATGAATTATGTGAAGTCTATGAGCTAGTGTTGGGGAAACACCACTCTTTGGGAGATTTCCTATGTTGAATGATATAGAAAAACATCATCATCCTCGATATGGATTGTCTATATTCAGTATAGGCCATTGTAGATTTCATTAGGATAAAATCTATTTTCTATAATGATAATATAGACACAATAGTGTTTTTTGGAAATAAAGATCCTCAGATGGGGAAAATACATCTTCCATACTTTACTTCCTAGATGGTCAAACTGATGTTGAGTTAATTGGAGTTTCAACTGATGGTCTTTCCTAGGGTTGTGAAAGAGAACCATGATGTTTTTATTATGGAGGTTTTGGAATTACTCACTTGAAGTGAGATCAAGTTTTGGATTGAGAAACAACTGGGCGTTTCCCCTATATTGATATCTCTATATAAGATAGCACCTTTTAAGTTGTGAGGATTATAAGTACAATTTGATGATCAATTTTAGTATGATTTTTGGCTGATTGTGTCAACTTAGGGTGCATCAGTTTTTTTTGTGAAGAAGGATAATGATAGTTTTCATCTTTGTATCTATTAACATCAATTGAATTAGGTGATAGTGAAGAACCGCTACCGACTTCTATTGATTGATGACTTATTTGATCAGATGAAAAATAAAGTTGGTTTTTGAATATTGATCTATGATCAGGATATAATCGGATGTGGGTGGAGGATGATGATATTTCAGAGATTTATTTCTGATTCCATTATAGAAATTATGATTTCATCGTGATTCCATTCAGTGTAATGAATACTCTATCCATGTTCATGGGTTTGATGAATTAAATGTTTAGAGATACCCCAAATTAGTTTGTGGTGATTTTCATCACTGACATACTTTTGTAATCCGTGTTTGATGAAGAGAACACAAAACATATGTGAGTCATTTTTGTGATTTCTTCCTCTATAGCAGATTTTTGGGAAGTTGTCTAAGTGTGGGTTCTGGGTTTGGGAAGTTTGTTTTTTAGGGTATGTCATGTTCAATAAATGAGTATATTTAGACCCTTCTAAGATCAGATTATTCATTTCTTGGGTATCCCCCAAGACTATTGTAGGGTTTCATAGTTTCCTTGGGTTTATAGGCTATTATAATAGGTTCTTATCCAATTTCTACCAGGTTGAAAACACTCTAGCATATTTGACAAAAAAGGATCATGCATTCTTATAGACTGACATGTTTTAGGTAGAATTGGTGAAACTAATTGATAATTTGTTTAGTGGTCTAATAATTCATCCTCCAAAAGAGGGAGTTCAGTTCAAGGGTATGTGTGATACTTTGATTCTTGATTTAGGATATGTTTTGATTAAAAAAATATCAGTTGTTTTTTATGGGTATTTAAAGTTACATCCACATAATTTAAACTATGCCACCCATGATCTTGAGTTGGTTACAATTATGTTTTCTTTGAATTCGTAGAAACATTACCTAATTGGTGATAATTTTGTGGTTTTTACAGATCATAAGAGCCTGAAGTACATCTTCTACCTGCACGACCTGAACTTTAGACAATTATGGTGGATGGAATTATTATAGGATTACAATATACAGATTTTATATACAAATACAAGAGTAATATTATAGAGGATTCACTAAGCTGGAAGTCATGTAGTGATTCTATGCATGAATTTGGATATTCCTAATGTGTGAAGGAAGATCTATCAGTGATTCATCTTAATATGAGAGAGGTTTATGGTAGAAGTTATCTTTTTTAGATGACAGTGAATTAATCTTTGGTGTATCATGAGGAAGTGTCCCAGTTGGGGGATTCTGAGGGAGGCGTATAGAGATATTGAGTTGTCTTTATTGATTCCCATAATAGTCTTTTTTGTGGATAAAAAACAATAGATGTTATTTCAAGGGAGGATTTTGATCCACTTGTTGATGCATGGATAGTTCTCCATGAGTTCCATAGCTCACCCTTGGTAGTACATCTTGGTGTGAAAAATATATTCCAAGCTCTTAGAGGTTAGTTTTTGTGGCTTGGGTTGAAGCATTCAGTTTTAAAGTTTTTGTATCGATGTTTGGTCTATAAAAAGGTAAAGGTCGAACACTTTGTTCACAGTTTTTTTCTTCATCCATAGGATATTTATCAGTGTAAGTGGGAGGATAACTTGAGCTCATAGAGGCTATTATTCTCTATGGTAAATAGTGGATCATTTGATGAAATCGTCCCACTTTATAGTGGTTAATTTGTTGGGATCAGGGAAGGTTTTTTCGAGGCAGTATCTGAAGGAGGTGGTGAGACTCCACAAAATCTCAAGGATATTTATCTATAATTATAATATTTGTTTTACCTATAGGTTGTGGAGAGGTATTAAAAATTATTTTAGCTCTCATTTATTCTGTAAAATATATTTTGATCCACATATAGATGGTCATTCAGAGTGGAATATTCATACTCTTGAAGATATGTTGTATTCTTATGTCTTGGATTTTAGAGGTTCATGGATGAGGAACCTTTATTTGGTCAAGTTTGTTTACACCAATAGTTTTTACTCCACCATTTTTATAGAATAATTTAAATATTTTTACATCCAAACTTTTCCTTCTATATTGTTCTCGACTGGGGTCGTATAGTCTACAATTTTCAATCCATAACTAGTGCAGAGCATGAAAGAGATGGTTCAGGTAATTAATGAGAGGAATAAGGTAGAATAATATCATCATAACTCCTATGAAAATCATAGGAGGATACCTTATGAGTTAAAAATTATAGACCATGTATTCTTGAAGGTGACTCCTCGTCATGGTAATTGATGGTTTGGTTGTGGGAGTAAGCTTTCTCCCTAATTTGTTGGGCCTTTTTAGGTGTTATCTTGCTTTTGATTCATGGAGTATCAGATCACACTTCCCCAAAAGATGAGCTGGATACATGATGTCTTCTACGTGTCATAGATATATTGTTACCTTTGTGATGAATATCACATCATTTATTGTAGATAGATTATTGTTGATGATGACACAACAATTGAATAGTGTCCTATGGAGATCCATGAACACCATGAGAAAGTGTTTTCTGGGTATGATATTTCCTTGGTTTGTGTCTTGTGGTAACAAAGGGGAATGGAGGAGGGAACCTTATAATTTGATTAATAGATACATGCTCCGAACTCTAAGATGTATGTTGTTTAGATCTTAACTTTTTTCAATTATCATTTGTGGATGTTGAGATTTATCTGGTTTATGAGATGGTTTCTCTCTTATTTTCTTATTGTGTATTTACTCTCATTTAAGAGTTATCTCCCATAGGGGAGTGTTTAGGATCTGGTTGTTATTGTGTTTCATTTTTTTACTTTGTTCCTCTAAGTGATATAGTTTAGATCTGGTGTTTGAAGGATTATTGAGAGGTAACTCATGCGGTGGTTGTTCAGACAACCCTTTTCTCTTTTATCTCCAGGTATGGTTTTAAATTACCAAGGATAAGAATGGTTTGAGAGGCTTCTAATGTAAAGTTCTGGATCTTATTAGCCCTTTATTGTTTTTGTTTTGTGTGTTGACGATATTGGGATAAGGTTATAAGGGGTTTTGAGGAATTTCGGAGTGAATCAGAGGGAATTAAGTTGAAAAAATCAGCTTCTATGCTGTAGGTTTAGTGGCTATGTCATGGAATGCATTAATGTAGAGTAGGGTCCTCATTGTGGGGTTTTTAACTCATACCTTTTTAGGGGTGGTTTCACCATAGATGTAGGATAAAAAATAAGCCCATACTTGGTGGTCGAGTGCTACGACATAGAGCAAGGAGGCTACAACATAGGGTTTTTCATAGGTTCTTCCAATTTAGGGGTAGTTGCCCCATGGGTTGGTGGCTATGGCATAATTACCTCCCTTGGAAAATAGACACTATGACTTATTGTTTCTGTTTGCACCGTAGTGCCTCCTTGGGTAAATAGGATCAATGCTATAGAGGGAGACAAGGATCTTAGAAATACTTTGATAAAGGGGGGCTATAACATAGTCCCTTGGGATGAACCATAGTAAACCCAATGTCAGGTGATTCTATGGTATGGTCCTAGGGGAAGTTCCATGGTCTTATAAATTTCAAAATGCCTTTAAATACCACCAACCCATCCAAACCTACTTTTCTACCATCTCTTCCACTTAGTTTCTAAGTTCCTTATAGATAGTTTTGAAGGACATTGAATCCCCTTTCAATATGGATCAATCCCCAAATTCTCAAGATTGATATGTGGTGATAGGATTTTAGTTCTACCTATTTTTATTAATGTTTTTTCTCCTTATATTATAGTAATTATCCCATTCATATTTCCATGATATGGAAGTCAATCTACAATTTATTAACATAGTTTTCTTTATCTTTTTCAGGTGTGTTTATGGTATGTTTTCCTTGAGATATTTTAGTTTTAATGTGGGAGAGGTGATCTTGGATTCATGTTCTTATTTCGTTCTCATGGAAATAACATTTAATATTTCAAGTAAGAGATTCACTGCTTCTATTTTTGTTTTCGTGAAATCATAATTTTATCATTGTTCATCCCTCTAGATGAAAGTGAAATTAACCTAATAAATATTAAACCAGATTAATGAATTGGTTTATATTTAGAGATCACATGTTGTTTCTTTTCACTGTGATAATGTTTTGACTCTTGATTTGATGGATGGTATTATATCTATGTAATTATTTTTAGCATGTTTTTTACGTTTATAGTATCATGATGAAATTGATGAAATTTTTTAAGAATGTAAATCCATAATTAATAAATCAACATTAGAACTTAAAGAAGAGGCGTGATTAATAAATTCAGTGTTTCTTGTAATTTATTAGTAATCAAATTTATTGAAAATGAATGATTAATTTAATATGTTATTACATGTGTTAATGTAATTGGATAAAGAACTTGAATATTTAATTCTTGTTGATGAGATTAATGATTAAAGGCATGATAATGAGAATTATTATTATTTAAAGCTTGTTAATGATTGAAAATTATAGAGAGAATGTTTAATTAATTTAATATATTGATATACATGATTCCTTAGGTTACCCATAGATAAAACCTATGATAATTGAATAAGTTAAATCAAGATTGAATAAATGAAAATGTTTTGATAAAGATAATTTTTTGGGGATGAGAGAGCATGTTTTCTTGTGAAGGATAAATTCCTTGGGTTGGGGTTGAGAGAAAATATTTTCATGTAAAGGCTAAATGACTTGTTTTTAGAGCCGTGTTTCCCTATAGACTATGTTTTTTGTTTTATTCCTTCAAATGTGATCTAAATGTGAGTATTTTTAAGCAATGTGATGTGATCCTGGGATGGATGATGAGATATTGGTAGGGAGTCCTAAGGATGTGGCACCAGTTGATGCCTATGATGGTGAGATTAATGGTTGTATTCATGTTGGTGTCAGGGATGGTACCAAAGATCATGGAAAGGAGTGAAACTAGGCTAACCCATTGATGTGATGAAAATTGGGATACTTTCTTATGAATTAATATGTTTAAAGGACAAATCATTGGGTTTCTTGTTTATTATCATTCCTTTCCCCACTTATTAAGGAATTTGGATGTTCTTAGTTGTATCTATATTAGGGTAGATTAGGATGTTTTTTTTTATAGTTTCTATGATTATTAAATGGATATTAATTTTTAATAAATGTTTTGACCCATGGGGTTGGTTCTTGATGGAATAAAAAAGTTAATGTTAATCCTAAGAACTGTTGAATCTATTGGATTATTCCTAGTGGGAATCGACCATGCTTGATGATAATAAAGTTTGGTTTAATCAATGTTAATTAATGATTAATGAAATTTTGTTTGGAATAATGTTAATTAATGGATACTTAATTTATTATTGTAAAGTAAATTTTTTTATGAAAGGAAATTAATATAATGTAACCCCTTTAAATGTTTGTATTCTTATAGGATATCTAGTCCTTAACTGTGATATCCATGTGTTTTAGTGACAATAGAAACAATTGAGCCTAAGAACAAGTTATTCCTATAGTCTTGTTGTGAGATATATTATATATTGTATGTTTTGTGATTTCATTCACTACCTCACCCATGAAGATTAGGGTGTCTGAAACCTAGTGGACATTGGGAGGGTGTTTTCCCCAACATTCTGATGGTGAGGATGGATGACAGACCCCTATATCCTCATCTCTTCTCTTAGTAGTATTATGTATTAGTATGCACAATGGTTAGGTTTTCCCATATATGTGTGTAGAGAGATATAATGCCTTGTGGTTATTTCACACACATGTATCTCTAGATATACTATAAAAAAATTATTATAGGCATGATGTGTATAGGATATTATGGATTTAGGTACCTTAGTCAATGCGTTAATGGCTTGAGGTGTAATACCCAATGTATGATACATGTCATATGATCTGTGGTGGCTCTCAAAATATACTCAGTTACTATAAGGATATGTGATATGAGATTATGTGTTACATAAGAAGCATGTTGCGATACTTTAGCCTAGGTGTCTTCAAGATGGATTAATTTTGGAAAGAGATGGATCATGATGTATGATGTTGGGGAAGATCGGAAAAATAGTGGGGAAGTGGTATCTGGGTACACTTTTTGTTTCATTACAATAATATAAGATCAATTTTAAATGATACTTGGTGAGAGATAGTCATGGTGATACTGGAAACTTATTATACTTGATTAGGTGATGAATTAGTTTCACTTGTTCTTCACTAGAACATAGTATGATTTACTTATATTTTCCATGAGACTCTCCAGAGAGGATTATACTGAGTATACTGTTATTCTCACCCCAAAAATATATAAACTATTATTTAGGTTTGTAGTAATATGTTGGAGATCGAGATTGATTTTACTAGTTTTTGGTTTTTTCTATGGGTGTTTTGGATTTTTGGCCATTGTCTCGTTTACCTTTTGGTACTTGTAGTTTTCCTTTCCATTTTTATTATTTCTTGTATGATATTTCATGTATGAATTTGGAATCTCTTTTATCATTATGATTAGTAGTTGATTGGTGTCCTATCTTACCTCTATCTTCTACATGTTCTCTTAGAGGGTAATGCCTCCCATTTGTATGTATGATACACCCTCGGTGCTTGTATTAGACCTAGGGCCTAAAGAAGATAGGAATTTAGAGGTTACTCTCTCTCTCTTCTCTCATTTATAGCCCAAGATGGGTGCCTTTTGGGGGAAGGGGTCATGACATATATGACTTTAATATTAATTTCACAATGAAATATTTTATATTCCCTTCCCATTTGTTTTTTCTAAAATATTTAAGAATTATTTATACTAAATTTTAGAATAAAAATGGTAAGTAATTCTTTATCCAAGTGACCCCAAAGAATTTATTCAGAGCTTGAAATTGATTATTTATTTGAATACTCAAATTCTCATCTTATTTTCAAACTTGTATTATTTGAGTGGGTCAAATCCCCATCAAATTTATCTTTATAAAACTTTTATAATTTTTGAAACATATTAAATTGAACCCAAAATCCATTTACATATGTCTATAGCTAAAACAACACAAAAAATAACTAAAAATGAGAACATTATAGTATAAACTTATGGTTTTAAAAACTTTGAAACTTACATTTCTTCACCTCTCAAAACATTATTTTTAGACCCTTTTAGTGAAACAAGATTTTGTGGTGTTCTTAACACACTTACCATTATGTTGGGATTAATTTTTATTTTTTTACCTTTACATTTTTAGAAAAGTTCATCATTAATTCACTAATACCAAATTTTCAAAATTTAGGGATTCAACCTATGAGATAACACTTTTCTTACACCTATTTATTATCGCTTTACCTTTCTTCTTCTCTTTATCTTTTTTGTATTTTTTAATTGATAGAGTTATATTTTTCATTATTTGGGTGATTATCAACACTCTAAGATATTTCAATAGTCATCTAAGATAATGTGTCCCAGGAAGTGGGTGATCATACACTCCCACTCCTATATCTAAGATGACATGTCCTAGGAAGTTGACCTCTCAAATACAAAAATGAAACTTAAAGAGCTTCCCATAAAGATGGTTCTCTCAAAGTGTGTATAGAACCATTATCAAGTGTCTCGCTTGCTCCTCCTCATACACCAAGTACACTAGAATATCATCAATGAAGACTACCATTCATGAGTCCCATGAACACTATTGGGGAATTATTCATGAAAAAGGGAATAACCAAGTACTCATAGTGAACATAAAAAAATATGAATTCTATCTTCATTATATCCTCGTATTGTATTCTCATCTAGTGATATCCTGATCTAAGGTCAATCTTCGAGAACCATCAAGCCCCTATCAACTTACTAAGGAGGTCATATATCCTTAATAGTGGATACTTATTATTCATTTTCATATGGTTCCAGCATTGATGATCCACAAAAAACAGAAATCATTCATCTATCTTCTTGGAGAACAAAACTAGGGGTGTCTGGGGAGAAACATTAGGTCTCATGAAGCCCTTCTCTAGCAATTCCTCCAACTACACCCTTAGCTCATGAATCTCTATGGTATACATTCGATATGCTAATGAAAATATCGAGGCTATTCTAGGGTGTAAGTCAATGTAGAATTCTAATTCTTGGTGCGAATGGTAATCCTAGTACGTGCTCCAAAAATACATCATCATACTCCACCACCACAGGAAATTGGTTGGCCATAACATCCACTGCTATAAGATTCATGTCATACATTATGTTAGTAATCAGATGTAGGCACTTCTTCCTAAGCTCATCCTGCTCCACCAGGGTTTTCTGTTCACCCAAAAAGGAAACTCTCATCCCATCACTACAGACACACCGCATCCTCCACCTAAAAAAATCAATCTGGGCATTAACTGTAGATATCCAGTCCACAAATAATATGAAGTCCTAAGGACTCATCACTACTTTAAAGATATCCCATATGAATCTCTCAACTATGAGCATTAGAACACGCTATCGGTAGAAATGTGAAATCATTTAGTCACCTCATATCGGAGTCTCCAAGCACAAAGGTTGAGAAAAATGCTCAACCGAAATATCTATGTCTTGAACCAGAGAATTGGGAAGAAAGGAATGACTCGCACTTAGGTCTATCAGTACTTCAAATAAGGTAGAAATAAATATATTAAACATAATATCATCCTTTGAGCCTTGGGGTCATAGGACTTCATAGCCTGTAGCTACCCTCATCCCTAACCACTAGCATCCTAAGCCTGGTGTGGACCACCTGGGGGTAGTGGGGGTAATTGGTCTAACCTTTGACCACCTCCTCTTACTCTACTTTCTCCTCTACCATGTTTTCCACCCTGTGGAACCCCTTATCTTACCTCTTTCTCTTCCTAGATGGTCCGTCAACTGTATATATATCAAATGAATTAAGGGACAGAAAATTCAAAGAAATATTGTATCGACCATTGAAGGATAATGAACACCGCTCCCTAGGCTATCTCAAGCCATCCTAAGAGACCTACACTACTAATACTCTATCCTAGTATTGTCTCATGAAGCATTTGAAATGGCCAAGTCCTTAATACTGTAGTCAACTACCTGATGCTGTGGTCTAAGATCTTGGGTTCCTACTACCCACACCCACTATCGATGCCTTCTCTACTAGGAAAATCTCCACTACTAAGGCCCACTCAATCACTCCAGAAAAAGTGGTAATGTAGAGAGATATCACTGAATCTTTGATATCCTAGCATAATTCCTTCTCAAATGTCCGTACTATGAAGAAAAAATCCTGCACCATATCTATGGATTACTATGAGAGATTAGTAAACCCCATTTAATACTCCTACACCATCATAGTTCCCTTCTATAGATGTAGAAGCTCCTTGATTCACATTGATCATAATGTGGATAGAAAAAAGTTAATCCTAAAGAGATTCTCGAAGTCTGACTAGGAGACAGATGTCTTGTTATGTGACTGATTCAGTAAACTCCACCATCTCTTAGAAGATCCCTAAAAAAGACTCTCCATGATGACTTCTATCTGATCTTCATTCATCCTCACAAGGAAGAAAACTTGAGTGGTTGACTCTAGCCAGTTCTTATCCACCTCAGGGTCTGGATCACAACAAAAATTTTGACGTATCTACCACTGGAAATCATGAAATGAAATCAACCTGTGTGTATCCTCTTCCATTAATACAGGTACTAACTGGTTCTCAATAGGTGGTGGTATATCTGGTAAACCACTCGGAGGTTCCATCTATATAACAAGCCCCTGTATCGATGCCTCATCACTTGGTAGATCATCTGTATGATCATGCAATGGAACCTTGGATGTATGTATTAATGAAGGAATACTAAAATAAATACGACGTATCACAATCAAAGAGTATATACGGTGAGCTGAATCATAAAGGACATGGAACCAAAACCCATTCCCATGTGATGCATGTACCAATGTTTTCCTTGTAACCAATTTCTACATGTACCAAGTCGAAAGGTAGGTGATAAGTGTCCTAGTGTATGGATACATCAGCCACCACAATAACAATGGAATCTATGTCTTGGAAGCTAAACTCAAAGAAATTAACATTGTTTCCCTAAAACCCAAACCAATATAATTGAATTTGGTCCTAAGGTAGAACCAAATCCTCTAATACCACTCTACCATGACCTGACCCACCGGGGCTCGAGATGCAACTACCCCAGGCCCACAACCAATAGACTAGGGGTCAGAATCCATCACAGAGTATACATATCGCACACATGAACATGAGAGGAATTATATTAATGTACATATAAACATGCACACATCTCTAAGACCATACAATGATGAAATTTAAAAAACTGAAACCAATGAATTCATACATCTATAATCCCATTATTAGAGTATGATAAATAAGTACTAAAAGAATAATAGGGAAAAAATACAAGCCAAAAAAAATACAGAGAGTAAAAACCTATCATTAGGTGAGGAATAATATAAAATACATCCACCTAGAAAGAACCTTGGTCCGTCTAGCCTAACTATTCTCCACCAGCTCCTTGTCATCATAGGACACCATCAAATGGGTCATTTTCTTCATATGACACGAAACATGTAGGCTGATCCCATGCATGGGTGAGTATAAAAATACCAAATAGGACACCCCAAAATAACTAAACATAATAAAAAAGAGTGTTCATCTCACAACATAATATTACGATAAATGAATAACCCATATATACTCAAGAAGGAGATCGTGCCTCCCGTTAATCACAATCAAGCATCCAACCATAATATTATACTCGAATCTTCTTAGAAATTCTCTATCTAAGAGATCCCACTCCTTGAGACATTCTATCATTAGAGATACTCATATAATATGTCATGATCATTAGGAACCAAATAATAAAACTCAATGGTCTTTGAAGACCTAGATACTCAGACAGGGGATCACAACAAGGACTGTTGGGGGACACCACAAACCCAATCTAGATTAACCTTCTTTGTAGGGGATTATATAACAATGATACTGTGAACCCTACTAAAATGTCCTGATAGATGGGGGATCAATACCTTTCTCAATGTGGTCTCATCAATTCTACAAACCCCACCTAGGGTATACGAAAACTTTATAGAGGATCACACTCCAAAAACTCTATCTTAGACTCATCCTCCAGAGGGGATCACAATCCAATGATGTGGATATAATAAAACACTACACCCTTGAGGTGATGGACTGAGGGAACAAATTCAATTGATAATATTCCAAACTGGAGATGTGAAGGGATCCAAACACCCTCAAAGGTGGCACATGACATGTACTAGGGAGTACACGACATGTCCATACAACCCCTGGTCTACCCGTGTATCTCTTACTCGCATGACATATAAATGTCAACATACATGGTGTGTAAGAAAGAATACATGGAATTTAGAGGTTTCCCAAAACCCTTCTGAAGTTTCCTAGTCATTCCCATGTACATGACTCGACTTGTGTATATTTGGCCATGTTTGTGTATCCCAAACTTCTAGTTCCTATGTTACCTCCAAGGTATACACCGAGCTTCCAAAATGCATCACATGACATGTGATAGGTGTCACTTCGTGTGTGATAATTTTCCCTCTGTTTAAACCCTAGTGCCATATATGGGGTACCACACAATGTGCAATTCAAGATTACACACCCTGTAACCTAATATTTTTTTAGATCCCACGTGTTTTTCTCCACATCATCATCCGAGATGTTTCCATTGCATGCCTTTATGGAAAACATGGATACAGGGTCAACCAAACTTCACTATTGTAGAACTTCATGATGTGACATTCGAAATTTATTAGGAATCTTCCACACATGTTGTACTTAGTCACACCACTGATCTAGGATGAATGAAAATCATCAATATATTTCAATCAACCACTGATCATACTCTTCTATCATCACACCTAAATCACATCCTTGATTGCGATTCATACCTATGATATCAATCTGTTGCACTGAATAACAGTCACAAAATGATCAAATATTAGGTAATTTATTGAACCATGAGCCAAATAAATTGGCCATGATGAATGTTTGAAGAAATAGGGGGAAATACATAAACCATAATATGTGAGTAATGAACGTCAACCTTTTTTCATTTTTTCCAGAATTCATCGTCGAAGAATTATAAAAATGAAGAGGAAAATAAGAAAGGAACAAATAAATCCATCATAAATGAATCTACAGACGATGCGAAAATAAATTATTTTTTGTGGGATTGATTTGTGTTCAACTGGGATAAAATAACATGATGTAATTTGAAAAATAAAACATCCTACTAGGAGTTTGTATCGATCTATAATGAATAATGATCTTGCATTTACGTCATTGGCGAGATCCATGAACTTCATTAACGCACGATCCTTGATCTGATGTCGTATTCCAACGATCCTATAAAGGATTCTCTCCAACAACTCCTCTAAAACTATAGGTTATGTAGCTAACCCTAGGGGTTGATTCAATTACATGTATTTAAATATGAAACTAGTCATTGTGTCATTCTAATAAAATAAATAAATAAATATATTTGTATTATTAATTCTACCTGTAATTGTGCTTCACTAAAACACCCAACAAAAACAATGATTATGTCATGCCTAGGGTAAATCTAATGCTCTGAACTCAATTTAGGCCTCATATTTCTGATTTAAGCCCCCCCGTTTAAGAGTTATAAAACCTTTTTAGGAAAAATATGCACATGTAATATTTAATATATTTAAAAAATTAATTCTAAGCTCACTCGGCCTCAGAATCTCACACTGTCTCAATGCTGATCTCCAAAAATAATCTGTATAATATTCTAAAGTAATACATGGAAAAAATAATATTCATTAAATTTTATTAAAATAAAATAATATTTATGATGGATATAAATCCTGTTCATGTGTTAAATGTTAAAATAATGTTTGCTTTCTTAATTTTGATAAAATTCCAAAAGTACCATATTTGAAAATGACAAGAATATTCTTTTTAAAACACTGAAATTAAAGTCAAATATGGATAAAAATAAAATTAAATAATCATTTTATGATAGAAAATAAAATTCTTGATTTTTTAAAGAACATAGAGATGGAAGAAAAAATTTATTCTACCAAGTAGGGAATAAGGCTGACTTTTCTTAAAATAAATTATTAATCATTTTAAATAGAAAAGGGTCGAAAAATTGGATGAAAATATAGAAAACACATAAATAAATATAATAGATAAATGGATTGTTTTTAAAGAGAATATATCATAAAATTTACTGAATAATAATTTAAACACAAATAATCATGATTAAAAATGAAATTGTGGAATAAATCCTTATTGCTTTGGTGAGTTTTGAATTCAAACCCCTTAAAAGAGAAAACAAGAATTGAAAATATAAATACCATGAATAAAGAGGAATTTATGATATAATGTTTCAAATGGGAAGTATTCACACAATTTAAAATAAAATATATGCATTATGTAACACATGTCTCATTGAAGTGGAAATGAGATGAAATTACTCTTACCTCAAGTCCATATGGCCTCATATGCACGCATAACTCCTATATAATAAATTTTGTTTTGTTTTTCACATATAAAAAAAATCATATTCATAGTTATCATACCATATATGACTCAATTATAAAATTCTATCGCATTGTTATTAGCAATTTGTTATTAGCATCATTATCCTAGGTATTAACTGTTTTTTTTTCATGTATGTTTTGGTTTGGTAGTTTTAGTCCTTGCATCTTGGTCATTATTTCATCATATACAAAATATAAATCATGAAATAACTATAATATTTATAGATTAAATAAAAATTTACAATCATCCATGTAAGGTATACATGATAAACAAATCACATCGCATCGTGGATATTATGGTTCAAATGTACACATGAATGAAATTATCATTTTTCTAAAGATGGAATTGAAATAAGGTAGATGATATATAATATTTACAAAATCATACTTATGTCATAAATATCATATATATATATATATTCATTAATTTCATCTTTATATTCATCCAAGTAAATTAGTGATGAAAAATGAATTATAACACTATATGGAGATGATAGGTCGTACATACACCAAAGTGATGATTTTGTTTCACATAGGATGAAAAAATAGATGAATAAGGGTTTTTATATGAATATAATTAGATTTTAAGTAAATTCATGATAATAATGTTATTATATCATCATGATTATGACATAATTAAATTAGTTAGAAGAATAAATAAATAAAAGAACTCAATTAAGAGTTATATATCATCTTTGGCACCCTCATTTTCCATACTCTTTAAGCCTTCTTAAGTTGGTCTTATAAAAAATAATAGAAGAAATTGGATGTTTTTCAGGAATAAAGTAAGGTATTTTTTATGGATTTGATGAAATCAAAGGCTCATGAAGCATGGGGAAGAGAGGAGAGGTGGTTCTATTTTATAAGTGAGTTGGGTAGAAAAGTTATAAATACTTGAAATATTAATATATAATATTTTTATAACTCATGAAAAATGGATATAAAATAATGTATATTTTAATATAATGAGGATAATTTTTAAATACAACCAATAAATCAATTTTAAACAAGTTTATGTGTCATTTTAAACCTTATCCTTTGGTTTAAACCCCTCATTAACCCTTTATAACCTTAAACATTGTAATAAAATTTTCACTCTTTAAGATTCATGAGACTAATTTAAAAAATAAAAAGTAATGCATACATAGAAAATGAATGATATTCTCAAAAATTTCTCATTCACTTGATTTAATATAGTTTTTTCAAAATTTTCTAACGATTTTCAAATATTTTTTAAACATTAAAGACCATTTAAGGTAATTTTTGAGTCTATTAACATATCTCAATTTTAAAGGCATTGGGATAATAATGAAATTAAAATATAAACTATTTCACCATAAATTATACATTATAATTATCTAATAAATTCATATTTAATCATAATTCAACCAAAATATACGACTTTTTATGTTTTTAAAATCATTTATTTGATTTTTCTACTACTTTCCCAAGCGTTGCATTGGTGTAGCGTAAGTGTTCAAGGAAATTATACTATCTTTAAAATCATAAAATAAATTACAATAATAAAAATAATTTATTAAAAATTAAAATAACCACTTATAACTATTTATATCTTCCTTTTATCCATATGAAAAAATATTAGAGATATTAAAAGAAAGAGAAAGATGTTTTTTTAATTTTTCTTAACATAAAATAATATAAATTTAATTATCAAAGGAGAATTGAACAAAAAATTAAGTATTTTCAAATTTAATATGGTTATGGTAGAATTATTATCATAAAATTTAATAAATTTAGGTTTTGTGTTGGATTTTAGATCTTATCATATAGTTTCAACCTTAGTGAACCCATTTTACCCATTGTTGTGGTGATAAACTTTTACCATGATCCATATTCATTATGACTAAAAATAAAACTGACCTATTTAAAAATTATGAATATTAAAATTATAAATATGAAATAAAATTTTCCACATTCAATTATTATAATTTTTAGAGATTAATTTTACTATATGTATGAAAAATGCATCAATTTTTTTTTAGAAAAATATCATTTTTAAACATAAAATAAAGTTATACCAAAATAAAATATAATATTTATTAAAATATAATTAATTATATTATTATTAGGAAAATAGATATTATTTTA
This sequence comes from Viscum album, assembly GCA_963277665.1. Taxonomy (NCBI): domain Eukaryota; kingdom Viridiplantae; phylum Streptophyta; class Magnoliopsida; order Santalales; family Viscaceae; genus Viscum; species Viscum album. The sequence goes on from OY728138.1 coordinate 860,788,012, forward strand.
CTTTAAAAAAATCCAAAATATAATGGTTATTTTAAATTACTTTATATAATGAAAATAAATGATAGTTTTCTTCAAAATCTGTATTTTTCCCATTCACCTAAAAATCAATATTTTCAAAAAAAATCAAAAAATCACCATAAGATTATTTTGGTGAGATGATTTCAAAAACGATGTTAATATTTAAAATAAACTTTCTAAAAGTATTATAAATTAATTATAATTACCTACATATAAAATACCTAAAAACTTTTTTAAGAAGAAAAGTATTTTCAAAGCATAAAATGAATTTATACTTATTATTTTTCTAGTTAAAACAATTATATGAAAGTTAAAATTATTGATTAAATTAATTATTTTTATTAAGAAAAACTTATCTTACATATATTTCATAATGTAGTTATTCCTATTCATACTTTTCAACCTAATGACTAGGTTATAATAGTTGTGTTTAAATAATATCATTTCATGATTCATTTAAGACTAGGGTTGCATGTGGTGCACACAATTGAACATAGTATTATTTTAAAAGAAAATATAAACTTAAATATCAGGGTATTACACCTCCACTTGGGTCTCAACCCATAACTATGAAACACCAATCCATTTTTACACTATTCCATTTGAAATAACATCTAGAATCAATATGGATTGGAATCTATCTATCTTTCCCTACATGCCCAACATCAATAAAAAATAAACCAAAGCTATTTCTATCTCAAAATCCCAAGGAATATCCACATGCTATTCCTCTAACATACTGGGGTTATCCACACCCAAGGTAACTCATTACATTACTAGGACCACATCTCTTAAGTGTACCTCACCATTATCAAGCCATCACCAAGGCATGCATAGCTTACACCAACCCACCAAAGGTCTCTATACATAACTTACATGAAGGGACTGTATAATTGTCATCAAGGAATGTCTTTCCATAATATCCACATGTCCTATCATCAGATAAAATACCATGGTTTATTTAAATATAATTCTACCAACATGTTATATGGGAAAACACTATGCAAGTTATTGTGGACACTATGAACAATTGAACCATATAGTGTAAGTGAAATTGGTCATACACAGGCATACACAAATCATATAAATCCCATATGAAAAAAATGATGCATAAACATAGACCTATTACCACTATGATCCAACAGTAAAAATAAAAAAAATCAATAAACCCTGAGCATCAATTTTTTCACAAATCAATAGTCCAAATATGATTAAAGAAGCCAAGAACAACAATACTATATCCCAGTAACCTATAATTCCCACTAAAAAGGTGCTTATGACTCACTGGTTTGAGGTACATCACAAGATCCAACATTTACCAATTCCATGTCTATGATTTCTCAAATAGTAATATGAGAAAAGAAGCTTTGATACCATTTTTTCACTACTTATCCTGAGAACACTCATTACTTTCCAAAGTAGTGGAGTCACATAGCCTCAAGAACACCTCCCCATATTCTATAGGCTACCATATAGTGGTTAGGTACTAAATAATACATTGAGGATACTATTCCATAAAATCATAGTAAACAAATAGTGAAAAAAATGAAACCTTGTCCCTAAAAAACCATAAAAGTACATGGAAGAAAATAAACATCTGTATGATATATCAGATGAATGTGAAGAATATAGTCATACATAAACTAATCAGCCTCCGAGCTGATCATGTATATAAATAAATAAAGAACAAAAATACATAAGAAGTTGTACTTCCATCCCTTATCCTCACTAATCCAATATCCAAATCCCTGTTGATCTACTCTATCGTGATCCACTTCACAACCTATTATCAATATGAAATAATATATAAAATCTATATATGCACCATATTTACCATTCAGGGTGTAAGAAATTCATATTTATAGGGTCTCACCATGTAACCATAATATAATCTATAATATATTTGTAGTCACACGGAAAATAAAATGAAAATAAACATGAACACACATTCATGTTGGAACGTCATGTGCTAACTAAACCTCTATGACTGCATGCATGTTTGGTCACCATGTACTAACCATCCCCCCATGACACATGAACATACCTTATTCAGGATAAGATATAATGTAATCATCCCATTCGACATGAATCAACCCATACCTAAAGACATAGGGTGGGGTGTCATTAAGTGCCAAACACTATCCGAAGAGGTAAGTTAGGGTCATATATCCAAGTCTTGGACATTCCCTTATCACACAAGGGAGGTCATATATCATGTTTTATCCTCTAATTTATGACTAAAGGTAGGGATATATATCAAATTCCAACCAATACCTTATCAATAAAGGTAAGTCTGGTCATCAAACCCTAGAAAAACATTTTCACTCAAGGAGATCCATGCTAATATTGTCTCACTGAATATGAGTCCATTATTATAACCACTACCTTATCTCTAAAGATATGTTCTGATGTAATATTATAAATTGGGATGGTATTCTCACTAAAAATTTCCCATGAAAATACCTTCTCACTCAAGGAAGGGTCTGATATCACATCACAGCCTCTACCATTTAACTTATGGTAGGGTTTAATATCACATCACAACCTCTACCTTCTCACTTAAGGTAGGGCTTTTCTAACACATTATCTCTCAATTTGAGGCTAGGAATCAGGATCCTTTATCATCCACATCGATATATATTTATAATCAGATACACATAGTCAAAACAAACATTAAACAAAAAATAGGCCATACATCCTATCCTACGATATCACTAGCTCATCACTTAGGCACTAGAATTTTGAGACCTAGATATACCCTATGATTTACCTCATAATCCATCTAGACCCTAATTATAATCCTTAAGATTATCTTGGTCACACAATCAAAACATTTAAGTATTATTTTCATTCACATCTCACCTATTAGGGCATTCACTAGGGTTCTTTCTAACCCATCCCAGTGTCTTTCCATTTTCACCAAACCATATCCAACACCCCACGATTTTCTCTCAGTGTTAAGGTTGTATCATTCACTACCCTTGAAATATGAGTCCTATCCTCTTAAAATTCTTGCATCATAACCCAATTTCCCTACCTATAGACCATCCTAATCTAAGTCACTCAAATACCCTAGGGAAATTTATGTTAAGTCCTCAATAATTATCTCGACCCGCTCTAGGATCCCATCTTGCATCTCTTAATGAGAGATATCAACCTGTAATCTAGAGGAAATACCTCTCTATCACACTACATATAATTCTAGAGGAATTATACCACTCATGGAAGACACAAAGAGTCTAATACATCATTAATCAGGTGCTCCCCATCATAAATGTGATGAATGGTTGTCTTACTTATCATTTCTTATGGAATCCCACCTTTTTAATACATAAATATTTCATTACGTGGTACACCATTTAATAACATAGTGGATAATTTTAGTTTTATTTTCTTGGAAATTAGGAATGTAATACATGAAAAAATAAAAATTATTCTAATACACATGAAATGATTCTTTATATATTCTTATTAGGTTACTTTTACTGCATCTCATATCCTAGTGACAAACATCAAAAAAGGGGTGAGGATGAAGACCACTAAGGGAATAAACAAAGAAGATATTTAGAATTTGATCTTGAGGCATAAAAATATGGAATGAATATAAGAAAATGAGGCATGAAATAATATAGTGATCATGAATAATAACATGGAAATGTTTCTATAACCTAAAAATAAGACATTCATAAACATATCACCAAGGTTTATCACCATGATTCTATAAAACATAATTATCAAGGTTATTCACCAAGGTATTGTAAAACATGTCATATCTAGAGATTAATTATTTACCTAAATAATTGAATAAATATCAGGGTGAAACCTTCATACAACAAAATTCATGTGTTCCACATAGATAATAATAAAACATTAATAACCCATGGGAAATAAGGGATGAGTTTCATATAAAATTTATTAAATTCATAAATTCTTAAAGACATAATCAATACATATTTTTTAACCCACAAGAAGATAATAAAGGTTTAATATTGAGAAGTCCCTAATAAATGAATCGTGGTTATATCTAGGTGAATACTCATAGATAAGAAAGTGGATTGTGTAATCACAAAATAAGAATATTTGATGTAAAAGAGAGAAATTTCAATAAGTGAAATCACCAGCATGACATGTATACAATATGAATTAAAGAAAGAAAATAATGAGAAGAAAAAATGTATACCACTAATAAAAAATTATATTTTTATTAATGGGATAATAAAAATTTTATAAAAAAATTAATCTAATTTTTATAAGACATACCACAAAAAGGTACTTGATTGGAAAAGAAGAAGAGAGTTCCCTAACCTTGGGAAGTAACTTACTGAAGCTTGGAGAGGGAAACCTTATGACCGTTGAGACACCTTAGAGGTAATTTATAGAGGTTAAATGACAATAATTTAATTATTAAGGGATTTGGAGTGGATAGGAATGGGGGGATGGGTGGGTATTTATAGTAAAAGAGGCATAATTGTTTAATAATTTTTAAATATAGGTCATGGAATTCTAGGTTGTAGAAAATGAAAAATCATTGGATTAAACATGGGTTTTACTCATCTATTAATAAATTTAATTAATTTATCATAAAAATTTAATCTATTATAACTTAAATCCATTTTTATTATTACTTTGGATATGGGAAAGTAAATTTCCAAAAAATATAGTTTTAAAAATCATAATTTCCATTTTTGACTTTGGAAAGTAATTTATAGGATTGGAAATTTATTAAATCAATTAAAATAAATAATATTAATAAAAGAAATATTTTTTTGTCCTTTATTATGTTTAATTAATTACTAAATCATTATTACATATATATAAATTCATAAAACATTTCGAAAACACAAAACTATATTTATCATTATTCACTGAAAAATTATGTATTTTTAGAAAATTTTAAAAATTTTACCCTAATATAATTTTGAAATGGTGATTTAAAATATAATTTTTATTTTATCAAAAATAATTTTATAAATATGAAAATCTTATGTTTTAAAAAAAATAATTATTTATTGAAATTAACAGTTTTTACGACATAGTCAGGTTTCAGAAACTTATAAAAGTTTCCTAGGACATTATAAAATTATATTATCATTTATATTTAAATAAATATTATTTTATAAGACTATTTGATGAAAATAAATTTTATTTAGAATACCTAGATTCTGAAAGTGTATATATTATCTGAAAATACAATTATGTTTTATTTATATTCAAAAATCTATTTATCAAATTCATCTTACATTCATGTGAGTTTTATTAAATAAAATAATAATGAAAATTAAATTGAATAAATAACTATTTATAAAAAGTAAATTAAAATTTTATGTTACTAATATCTATATACATAACCCCATATTACTCTAGAATACACCTTAAGGGTGAGGTGTGTGATAGTGGTAGTTTCATGGGGTGACTCAGCTAATATTAACATAGTGGTGATCTACATCCAAACATTTTTTTTTGTATTTTCAAATAAATCACTTTATGGATGAGTGAGAACCTAACAAAAATCACATTGAGGCTTAGTGAGAACCAAAACAAGAAGAACCGCAAGCAAAGGGTGTGTCCAAGGGGATCCACCATTGAAAAAACATGACAAAAGCAGACCAAAAAACCAAAACAAAGGCAGAGGATGACCAGTGGAAAGAGCTTCATCGAACCACTGCAAAGACACCACCACACCAAAAGAGAACGCCCAACATATCCGTCTTCACCGAAGCCACCAATACAATCCAAAACATCATGGAATCCATTGCACTCAACCAAGATGGGGTTGTGTGAGAAGGAGCATAAAGAAATGGAAGAGGAAACAAGGAGAAATAGAGCCATCAGGGCAAAAAGAAGCAACAAAAGCACCCAAGGACAAAATAGTAGAGAATTGTGAATCCATTTGGTGAGGAGAGAAACACCGACACTGAGAGTTCCTAGTGTACAAGACCAGGTTGTCGATGATGACCCTGCCACAATACGAATCCAACGAAACCAAACTAGTCGGCAACAAGGTAAAAAAAAAATTCCACTCGAAACACCGCGCCACCTGAGGAAGTCATGCCAAGCCTATGTGAGGAGAACCAAACACCACATCGACCATTCCTGGCAGCTTCAGGCCAGTGTACACCATTAGACAAGCTGAATAAATGGTGGGAGTGTGGCATAGAAAATTGCATGGGTAGCTCAGGTTTCTTATGACACCTTCGAGAGAGAACATCGAAACTCAGGTGGGGGAGTGGAAGGTCAATTTGTCGACACCGGTGACCTCGCAGCGGCGGGAAAGGGGATACGTCGCCGTCATGGACATCAGCTTTGAGAAATCCAACCATGAAAGCAGATTCGCAATTATGGGAGCTGGAGAGAAGATGTCAATTTTTCTATTCCCACGGACAATAGAGATGTAGAGTCATCAGAATCTGGGAGGGTGACTCACATGGTGGGGTTCGAGAGGGCGATGCGGCGTCAGACCTGGGAGGGAAACTCGCAGTGTCGGGATCTAGGTCGTCGTCAGAAACTGGAGGGGCGCCTCATGGCTGCGGGATTCGGTAGGGAAACACACTTTCAGGTTTGGGAGGGCGACACGTGGTGGAAGTCTCACAACGGAGGATCCAAAATATCGATGGAATATCTGTGTACTAGAGTCATAGGGGCAGAGAGGATCAGGGATTGGAGGTGGTGGTGGGTGGAAGGCAAAGCTGGGGCAGGAGGCAGAAACCCTAGGCCACGGCTCCCAAGCACTACATCAGACCCCCCCCCATAGTGGTGATCTACAATTACTTAAACTTATCCTGTTGTAAATTCTACTCAAGACTTTATTTTTAAATATCTACTTGGGATTGTTCAACGGTGAACCCCAGTGGCATCACCTCCCTCCCATGTTCTGATAAATGGGCTTCCAAAGGCTTGATCCTATCAGTTGAGGTTATTGTTTCTTTCTTTAGAATTCAATTATATTTTATCTTTACGCTTTATAAAAACCAATTATAATGGTAACATTATTAACAATGGTAATAATTCCAAATAGTTATAATGACCAAAAATTATATTAACCAATTATAACATTGTAGTAATGTAACAATAATATCCTAACAGTCACGTTTCCAATTACATCCTACACATTTACCACCAAACAACACCATTTAAAACTTCATTCCCAAAGGTTTTTATAATTAATTTGATAATGAATATTGTATTAATAATGTTAAATTTCATTTTAATAGTTTTTATGGAAGGTTTTATCTTCCTAGAAGGGTTTGATACTATGTAGTACACCATTAAATGGTCTCTATTTTTTGGTTTCTATATCCCTGTACTAGTCTTAGATATAGTAATATGTATTATTACTTGAAAAGTAATATTCTTTTTATAATAATATTTCTATGTAATTACATTATGCAAATAAATAAAATAAAAATAATGAAAAAGTTTATTTATTAATCATAGAATAATTTTTCAGGACGTTACATTCTTCCCCTTAAGAAAATTTATCCTCAAAATTTGAAACTTTCCATAAAGAAAATGGGGGTAAATTTCCTTCATCACTTCTTCAGGTGACCAAGTAACTTCTTCAAACATGGTATTTCTCCTTAGGACTATAAAAATTCATGTTTTCATGTTCTTTAACACTTGTTCCCTTATTTCAAAAATCTTGATATGTTCCTCTTCATTGGACAAGTCATGTTCTAATTTTACTCCATTAATACCAATTATTTCTATTGGGTCAAACATATAATTTATCAATACATACATGTGGAAGACATCATAGACAATGGAAATATTTGGAGGTAGTTATAATTATAACAAATCACTTAAATATTCTCCAAAATCTAAAATGGTCCAATGTACCTTGGAATCTATTTCCCCTTATTTCCAAATCTCATAACTCCTTTCCATAGTGATATCTTGAGAAAAAAATTCTCCACAACATGGGATTATATGAATTTACTTGGGTTTTTATCATATCATTTCTATCAACTCTATGTAGCCTTAATGTGTTTTTGAATCACTTTTATCTTTTATTTAGTATCCTTCATAATTCATGGTCTTAATTGTTTCTCTTCTTCAATGCCATCCCAATATATTATAGTTCTACACATTTTTCTATACAGAGCCTTAAAAGGTTCCATTTGAATACTCAATTAGAAACTATTGTTATAGGAGAATTCAATAAGTGGAAGACATCGATCTGAAATCACTTGAAAATCATGTGATCTATCCCTTAGAATGTCTTCCAATGTTTGAATTGTCCCTTTAGACTTCCCATCAGTTTGAGGATGACGGGCTATGATCAGTTTTACTTCTCTACTTTTATAATTTTGAAGGCTCTTCTAAAACAAATAAGTTAATGATGGATATAGATCAAAAATAATTGACAACAACACTCCATGGAGTATCCTTACTTTTTAAACATAGTGGTGAGTTTGGTGCTCCAGACAGAAATAATCTCTTATGGTAATGAAATGGGAAACCTTTGTTAATTTATCAATTATTACCCATATATGATTTTATTACCATGGATTTCTTCAGAAGGATTGTGAAAAAGAATATAGTGATGTTATCCCACTTCATACGGGCATGGGTAGTGGTTTTAATACCCCTTTATAAATTTTTCATTTATCCTTCACTTTCAGAAAAACCAAAAAACATGCAACATAATAAATAATTCCCCTTTTCAAATTATCCCACAAACAATAATCATGAAGTTCCCTATACAGTTTAGCGCTTCTAAGATGTATAGAGAATATAGAACTATGAGCTTCATCCATAAGATCCTTATTTATCTCTATAATAGATGAAATACATTGCCTTGTGCTAAATTTCAATATAGCTTCTTGATCAATATTGAATTTTGGAAACTTCCCATTTTTCATTTCCTTTATCTTCATTTGAATAAAATGTTCATATCTTTGATATTTATTGATCTTTTATAGTAATGATAGTTAAGAAATAATATGGGATAGTATTAATGATGTATCTTCCCTTATGATTCCCATGTCCAATATTATTGGGTCCTCGATGAATAGATCTACTTCAATCCTCATTATTAAAAGAACACTGGGATCTTTCCTACTAAATTTTTCTATGAATTTATTTGGTCTTAAAAATGGATAATTAATTGAACAATCATAGTCATTTAGAATCTCTAACCATATCATCTGTCTCATGTTTAGTTCAATTTGCGTGAATATATACTTCAAACTTTATTGGTTTGTGTATATATCAAACTTTTCACAATAATGCTAGTGTCTCTATATTTTCATAGAAAAAATGATTGTAGCTAACTATAGGTCACGAGTAGGATAATTCTTCTAATGATGATTTAATTTTTGAGACGCATAAGTGATTATATTATCATTTTTCAAGAGAAAATGTATAATTTATTTAAATTTAAATCATTATAGATAAAAATCCTTCCATGATAGAGGGCAGAGTTAGAATAGATGCACTGAAAAACCTCTTCTTCAGTTATTAGAAATTTTCTTCAAACTCCATTTTCCAGATAAAATGAACTCATTTTAGAGTTAACAGGGTTAGTGGATTAGAAATCCATGAAACGTTTTTAAAAAACTTCTATAATATCCTTACAAACCAAGAAAAAAATGAATCTCAGTTGTTGTTATAGGATGAGGACACTCATCTACAACCTTTTTCTTGGAAGGATCAATTGGGATTCCTTCACTAGTTTCAATATTCCCTAAGAATGAAACTTATTGTAACCAGAACTCACATTTTTAGAATTTACTAAACATATTCTCCTTCCTTAGAGTTTTTAGTATGACCCTTAGTTTATCCTCATGATTCTCACAACTTTTGGAATATATTATTATATCATCAATAGGACTGACAAAAATTTATCAAGGAAATCCTTAAAGACTCTATTCATTAAACCTATAAATATGGCATGAGTATTATTCATGCCATATAAAATAACAACAAAATCATAATTCCCATATCTTGTTCAAAAGGTAGTCTTTGGGATATATTTATTCTTCACCCTCAACTGATGATACCCTGATCAGAGGAAAATCTTATAGAAGAATTGGGCCCCTTGAGGTTGGTCAGAAAAATCATAAATCCTCGAGAGAGGGTATTTTTTCTTTATTGTGATCTCATTAATATCTCTATATTCAATTAATATACTAGTTGATCTATCTTTTTTTAAGAAAGAGAATAATTTCTCCCTAAGGGGACACATTTGGTTGAATATAAACCTTTTCAAAGAGGTCTTGTATAATCTTCTTTAATTCCTCTATCTCTACATTTTATATTCTATATTTGGTCTTCGATATTGTCTTGGATCCAAGTATGATTTCAATTGATAAATCTACCTCTCTTTCAGGGGGAGGTCTAGGTAACTCTTTTGAAAATACATCAATGTATTCCTAAATCTCTTTCTTCTACTTGTTCACTAATAATTTCCATAAAAAAAGAAATAAGAGGTGGTTCTTAGAAAGACTCAGTCTGGGATACCTCTCCTTTGAAGATAACTATGGGGTTTCCCTATATGATAAAATAAATCTCCATGTTTTTATAATTAATATTCTCGTTATTATTTTAAAACCAATCTATCCCAAGTATTATGTCAAATTCTACCTTTGGAATGACCACCAAGTTTGTAGAGAGATTATAATCAACAAAATTAATGGTTAAATCAATATATATATTTAATGCTTGAATAGTTCCTCTAATATTTTGAACAAAAAACTCCACCACTACCAGTTCATGGATTAACTTGATGTTCTTTGCAAACTTTAATGAAATAAAAGAATTATTAGAACTTGAATCAAATAATATACATTCTAGTTTTGAGTGTATGATGAGTATACCTACCAAAAAATCATTTGTAATCTCAACTTCATCCATTGTGATTGAAAAAGAACAACCTTCCTACCATGTCCTCTATTAGGGTTAATAGTGGCCTCCCTCTATTATCTTCTCATTTGAACATTGATTAGAGAAATTCCTATGATCTCCACACTTGAATAATTTCACAAAAGTTTGTGATTTCACTATCTTCCCTTCTTCATGGGCATTCATATATTGAGGCTTAATATCTTAAAAATAGTTTCAATAAATATGGACATCTCTTCTATATGCATAGAATTTTCCACTTTCATATAGATAATTCCCCAAAAACTTTATCCCACATTTTCTACACATGTGTTTTTTTACTGTCTTCCCATATGGATATTTTCAATTAAATTTATTTATCCTTTTTTTCTTATCATTAGATCCATGATTCCACTAGGAATCTCTAAACTCTATTTCAACTTTGAGAGCATGTAATATTATCTATTCATAACTTCCAAAGTTTCATATTTTCAATGATTTCAATTGATGGGGTCTCAATCTACCAAATAATTGGTCGATATTCCCATAAAAATATATGACCAAACATGTTGTGTATCATACTAACCTTGTAAATATCATCTTATAACTCCCCAAAAATTTACTTTCTCTTTGTTTCAACTCAAGGAGTTCCCAATATATCTTGTTTCAAAGGTTATGAGAAAAATAGTTGTTAAAAAAATACTTTTTTTAAGTATTACCATTCCTTTGATTCCATATCATCCCTTAGATCTGTGTTCTTGATCAGTGTCTAACATAGATCGGCTTCTACATATAGGCCATATACTTCTAACGTAACTTTCTCTTATTAAAAATAATGTAGAACATAAAATATATTTTCTATTGTATTGATCCATTTTCAGACAATCAGTGCATCATAGGATCAACTAAAATAGGTGGTCATTAATACATTAAGGATTAAACTACCATTTGTTCATTATTTATTGAATCTGTACACTCTACATGGTTTATTTTTTACTCAGGACTTGAGTTAATTGATTCATCAAAAATAATGAAGTTTTTAACTCTAGATTTCATCACATTAAGAATACCATAATTGCACATTCCATTGTATCCAATATTTACACTAGTCCTTCTATTTCCTGTAATTTTTATAAAAGGAGGAATCCTTAGTGAGAAAAGTTTTACTTCTGGGAATATTTTAATTCTAAAATGATTTTAAGTCTTAAAACTATATGATTAAAATATTTTATTCTTTAATATCCACTAATAATAATTACATATTCTATATATCCTTTTTATTGGTTTATAAAAAGCATTTTATTTACCATTCATATCCCCTAGAAGTTTCAATACAGGTTTACAGTAAAGATTCTTTATCATGAACCTGATAAGGATCAAGTTAATAGATAATGATCCATTTTTAGAGTTACTAGCCCTAGGTAAAACTTTGAGAGAACTACATCCACTTGTAGTATCTAAATATAGTTTTCATTACTTGGAAACCACTCGATTTATTATGCACCAAAGTTTTAGGGTGTTTTCCTATATTTAAACATACCCATATGTTTCTTTGAATGTTTTTATAGTCCAAATTTTCATAAATAAATAATCCTACCTCTGATTCCAACTATGGAATCCCACCTTTTAATATATGAAACCTTCATTACATTGTATAACATTTAATTACACATATGACCTTTTGCAGTTTAGTTTCGTGGAAATTAGAAATGAAATACATGAAAAACATAAAATTTCATCTAATTTGCTTAAAAGTACTATTCATAGATCCATACTAGGTTGATTTTTATGTATCACATATCCTGGGGACACACATCAAAAAAAGGGGTGAGTATAAATCTCAATAAGGGAATAAAAAAGGAGATATTTAGCATCTAATTACGAGGCATAACAATAGGGCATGGCCATAAGAACATGAGGCATAAGATTATAGAATGTTAATGAAAAATTAACTAGAAATGTGTTAATAACACAAAAATGAGACATTCATAAATAAATCACTATGTTTTATCACCAAGGTGTCATAAAACATAACTGCCAAGGTTATTCACCAATATATCATAAAACATGGGATATATTGAGATTGATTATTTACCCAGTGAATTGGAGATATATTAGGGTACAACATTAATATTTATAAATTCATGTTTTCCACATGGATCATATGAAATAATTTAATTCATAACCCATTGGAAATAATAAATGGGTTTCACATAAAATTCTTTAAATTCATAAATGCTTAAAAAGATGAGAAAAGCATCATTTTTTTAACCCATGAGAAGATAATGTGGGTTTAATATTTAGAATTACCCAATAAATGAGTCATGGTTACATAAATTTGAATAACCATGGATAATAAATGGGTTTGGGTAATCAAAATATAATAATATTTCAAGTAAAATAGATAAAATTCAGGATATGAATTCGGTATCATGATAGGTATACAGTATGGATTAAGGAAAGAGAATAATGAGAGTTAATGAAGCTTTAACAATGATAAAAAATTATTTTAATAGTAATGGGATAATAAAAATTTTATAAAAAGAAAGTAATTTTATAGTTATAATATATACCTCAAAAGAGGTACTTGAATGGAAAAGAAGAAGAGGAGAGTTTCCTTACCTTGGGAAGTAACATTCTAAATCTTGGAGAGGGAAGCCTTAGGACCATAGAGACACCTTGGTTGGAATTTATAGATGTGAAATGAGAAATTTTTTGTTATTAAATTATTTTTAGTGGATAATAATGGGGGTATGGATGGGTATTTATATTAAAATAGGATGAATTGTTTAATAATTTCTAAATATAGGTCTTGGAATTCTTGGTTGTGGAAAATGAAAAGCCATTGGATTACCCATGGTTTTTACTTATGGTTTTAGAATTTTGAGTCATGTTTTATTATATTTTAATCCATTAAAGCCAAAATCCATTTTTTTAATATTACTTTGGACATGGAGAGGTAAATTTTCAACAAAATATAGTTTTAAAAACATTATTTCAATTTTAGACATTAGAAAGTCATTTATAGGTTTTGGAATTGATTTCAATCCATTAAAGTACATAAAATTAAAAAATTACACATATTTGGTCTTGGATTCTATTTAATTAATTATTATAGAATTATTACATATATATGAATTCATAAAATATACAAAAAACACAAAACTATATTTTTTACTATTCACTAAAAAACAATTTTTTTTAGAAAATTCTAAAAAATTCATCCTAAGATAATTTAGAAAGGTTGATTTAAAATATAATTTTTATTTTATCAAAATAATTCTATAAATATGATAAATTTTAATTTTAATTGAAAAATATTTATTTATTGAAAAATAACTGTTTTTACGACATAGTCAACTTTCTGACACTTATAAAAAATTTATAGGTCATTATTAAATTATATGATCATTTAAATTTAAATAAATATTATGTTATAAAAATACTTCATGAAAATAAATTTTATTTAGGATACAAGAATTATAAAATTATATATATATATTATAAAAGTAAAATAAATTTTTATCGGTATTCAAAAATCGATTTATCAAATTCATATTATATTCATGTGTATTTTGTTGAATAAAATGATAATGAAAATAAACTTGAATAAATAAATATCTATAAAAATGAAATTACACTTTTATAATATTAAGGTCTAGATAAATTTTCCCTTATTACACTATCATATTCCCTAAGGGTAAGGTGTACGATGGTGGTAGTTTCATGGGGTGGCACAACTAACATTGAACTAGTGGTGATCTCCACTAACTTGAACTTATACTACAGTAGATTTTTATTCAGCCTTACTTTTTGAAGCTCTACTTGGGATTGTTCAAGGTTGAAGCCTATTGAAACTACCTCTTTCCCATGTTATGATAAATGGGATTCAAAATTCATGATCTTTTGTTTAAGGACATAATTTATTTCTTCTTCATTCAATTATCTTTTTTCATTACCCTTTATAAACACTAATTCTAATGGTAACATTATTACCAATGTTCAAAATTACCAATGGTTATATTGAGAAAAAATCATATTAACCAAGTATCATGTAATTATAATGTAATATTCATATCCGGACAACCACATTTCGTATTACATCTTATATATTTATCGCTAAACATAAACATTTACTACTTTATTCAAAAAGGTTTTTATAATTCCTTCAATGATGTAAATTATTTCCAAATGTTCCTTTTTCTTTTAACAGTCTTTATGGAAGGTATGATATTTCTAGAAGAGTTCAATACAATAGAGTACACCATTTTATGGGCTTTGTTTTTTGACTTTTATATCCCTGTACTATTCACAACTGTAGTAATTATTATTATTAATTGAATTGTAATATTTATTTTGAAATAGTCTGTATATGCACTTCCATTGTGTAAATTATTAAAATAAACATTTTGAAAAAGTTTATTTATTAATCATATAAGTAATTTTTAGGTCGTTACACCACTATCCCTAATCCCCTAATTCATAATTAAGGAATCTTACCCAGGACACTCGAACCTAATCCCAGTACCAATGTTCACCCTAGTCTCCACATAAGCACATATGAAATTATCCACCCCTTAGAAAATTAGTTTTTGGGAGATCCAAATTTACCCATGGTGTAAGGGAGCACTTAATTAGGTTTTAGGAGGCTCAAGGACATCCTATCTTCTTTTCTTGGGTGATCTCATCCTCCAACGCATTAAGTGGTCCCATGAATATATGCAGGTACACACAATCATGAGTAAACAAGAATATAGATTTGTATTACAGGGTTTAACTTCCTCAATCACGAATTTACCATCCACACAATTATCCTCTCTTCCTTAGTTAATCCCATCCATGACTCATCTATTCTCATACCAAGACTAAGAAATATCCCATTCTCTTAGGGGAAATTTAAACTTAAAATAAATTTTTATTCATAATAATCACCCATTTGGATTTTATTATCAATAATTAAATATAAATAACTATCTAACTTAGAAGTGAAGAGTTATTTAGTTGTTCCAAGACTTTGTGAGTGGAATCAGTGTTGGAAATAAGAACTATGAATAATAATGTAAAACATGTCCCTTATAATTAATTACATTAACTTTAAATATCCATATTCTATTGTGATTGTGAATCCTTCTTCAAGTGTTCAAATTTGTTGGTTGAAAGGAGAAACTCTATATGGACCTTCAGTCTAACAGAAGGTAGTGGTGGAAGGTCTTCACTAGGTGAAATAGGTTTTTTAGCAGGTACTTTCTTCATATGGATATGAATTCATGGTGGTTAAGTCACTATATAGTGGTTTTATAGAAGTTTTTGAACACTAGGATCCATTCATGTGATCATAAGTGCCATGGATTCATCTTCTAGTGAAGGAAATAAAGACGATTAGTGTTATAGGGGATCGAAGATCACTATTGGGAATTGATATAACTCTATGAATATAGGATAATGGTGAAATAGGTTGACCTTTTGGACTATATATATAATTTTTTTGGGACCACATATAGATGTTTTGAGTGATCATTGAGTTTATTGTTCTATATGGATGATAAGCTTCATGATTTAAAACTTCTTATTTTCCATAGAAATTAATTTTTGTAATGTTTCCCCCATGGATATAAGACTAAAAGTTTGAACAATTTAATATCATATTTTGTTTTTTCACTTTATTTCATTTCTTCGTAATGTTTTCATTGAATGTTTTCATGTTTTTTGAGTGTAATTTCTAGAGTAAGTGAAACTCAATACGATGATTAGGTAGGTGATTTTTCTTAGTTCTATTATACTTACTTATAGAGAGTTACTTCCATAATCTACCTTTTAAGGTGATTATAGTTTTTTAACTTTCAGTGTTTAAGTTTTTTGTGGTTTTCTCAATAATAGGGATTAAAGTGGAGGTTATTGGAATATTATTAGTTCACTTTATAACAGTTCATGTAAAATTCTCTCTTTATCAGAGTTTTTTTAATTTTAATGGGAGTTTTTTTCTTTGAATGAATTATGTTGGAAGATAATATGTTTTGGATAAAAAATTTGGTGGGATAGATTTTGTATTTTAGAGTATGTATTTAGACTAATAAGTCTTACTTAAGGACTTAAAGATTTTATTAAATGGAGTTAAGCCAGTAGTAATGAAGAAAGGATAATGGGAAATGTTGGACATGAAGGCATTATGTTTGGTTAGTATTCCATTAGCCCAAAATTTTTCTTTTAAAATATAGGATAAGAGTACTATAGTAAAGCAAGTGACAACCCATGAATATATATTCAGGAAACCAATTGGACGAAACAAAATGTTTTTAATGAAATGGTTGTTCAACATGTGGCTATCAAAAGTAAGGTCTAATATAGATCATGTGAATATTTTCAAAATTATCAAGAGCTAGATTTATTCCATGAAGGTGAAATTAATGGATGATATATGGGTCATACTATTTTTTTTATTATTTATATAATATTTGGACACAATGGTAACAATAATGACTAACTCTATCAGAAACCCCAAATTGATTTTGGGGATGTCTGAAACTAAATTCTTAATGAAGAGCTCTAGAGGAGAGATATTCAAACACCTTTTAAAAATGTATTGAATGCAGAAGAAATAGGGAACTCAACACATAAAATAATTCACAAATGATTGAAGGATATTTCAAGAGAGAGGTGTAGAGGTAAATAGACCTTACTAGATCAAGCATGTTGGAACTGTGGAAAAAAAGGTTTTTCTCAAGAAAAAGTTCAATAAAAATAAATTAAATTATAGATGAACAGATTCTAGAGGATTAAGTTCTATGATATAAAATTCTTAGAGTTGTGCCAATATACTATTGAGTATCAATAATCCGGTGTAATCTTTTATTATAGACTCTAGAGCATCTTTATTCTCTAATGGTGAAATGTTATGTATATAAAATTATATATATGTATGTTTTGGAAGATTTTATCTAGTATATTATTAAGATCTTAAAATTTATGGTAAGGGAGATGTTAGATTTTATATGAAGAATAAATATTTTTTTGTAGTGAAGGATTTTCATCTAATTCTATATCTTTGAAATAATCTAATATCAGTTAGATAGTTATATGAAGTGGGTTATCTAACAAATATTGGGAATATAGTGTGAAGAATCACTCAAGGTTTTTTAGGTATATCTAGAGATGTAAAGTATAACACACTTTATCTAAACAAAAGGGAAGAGGGGGAATCAATTACTAGATCATTAACTTATAAGAGTTTATAATTGCTCAAATAGAACCTTAGTAACCTTAGTGGGAAGAATATGAATGTTTTATTAGAAACAAAAGCTAGACCATAACTAATTTAGAAGTTTCGAGAGTTATATAATCAATAAGAAAAAAACGGTGTCTTTCAAATTGAGTAGAATACCTATGAGGTATTAAAATTTTAGACTTATATATATAGATGTATGGGGATCTTCCACAGTTAAATATCATAGAGGGTTAAGATATTTTGTCACATTCATTGAAAATTTCTTGAGTAAAATATGTGAATACTTTATGAAACATAAAACTAAAGTTCTTGAATTTTTCCCAAAGGAAATATATAGTGGAAGGTGATAAGATGAATTTATGTACACTTTTTACTGTATTTTATTTATGGATTTTCATTGACTTAATTGATAATGCACCTAGTATATGCTCAATTTTGAAGGGATAAGGATTTGTAGGATTCCAAGGAATAAATATAGAAAAAGGAAGATTTTATCCAGTACACGTTGTGACCAGTCTATACATGTTGTGTACTGGTAGTTCATAGCATGACCAAGTCATGAGCCAAGCTATGAAAAAGCTGTGAAGCTAGGAGATGAAACAACTAGTACACATCGTGAATGATTAGTACACATCATGATGCTAATCAAAACAGTTGAGCGAGAAATCCACACGGAGGAACAGTTGGAGGCCAATACACATAGTGAACAATCCATACACAATGTGTATCAATAAAAATTCATAAATCCTCCAGATACGTTTGAGGAATGTGGGAGATCCAAAATCTTTGGATATCTATGTGGATCAATGGAACACAACGTGTACCTCTAGTACACATCATGACCAAATTCGCTTATATATACAGAGCTGTGGTAGATAATTTCAAAAAAAAATTCTAGATAGGATTCTTCTCTATTTTTAATCCCTTTCAATTTCCATCAACCCTATTCACCTTAAAAATCAAATTTATTCATTTTTTACATTTTATTTTCAATTCAAGAGCCATGGATCTGTTTGTCTTCAATGCCTTCAAATTCTCATTGCATCATTTTCCCTCGTTCATCTTCGATTTCCAATGAAACGTGTTAGATTCATTTCCCCCTTATATTTCAAGTAATTGATTTATTATTATGGTGATTTATCTCTTAAAAACCCAATTACATGCTCATCCCAATTTCAAACCTGAACGGTTGCATGATTTTTAATCCACTATACTTAAATAAAATTTCAAGCATGAATTTATTTATTTCTTTAATTGCATCACCATCCTCTATGAGTAGCTAAAACTCATAGGGATAGAGATAAAAATATACATATCTTCATGAATAATTAATATTTAATTATAATACTAGACACCCTTATGGACCAGTAATCAAGATTAACAACTCCAATTCATGTGAATGGCCCTAACCATGGGATATTCAAACGGAAGACCCTATCTTGATTAAAGTATACTAGAATAGGATCACTAGCCTAGAATAATTTCTACCAAAGAATAAATACATAACGTTATTAGGCTATTACTATATCCCAATCACAGAATAGTTACATCCTAGGTAAAACTAGGTGGATTGAACAATGTCAACTAGCGACTGCCATTTTCTTCATAGCCTAAGCCTTAGGACCCTACCAAGATTAGAATTAAGGTCATCATTTCTCTAGATATGCGAAATCGATCACGAACCCTATTTAATTACTTGAAGTCACTCCCAACTAAATATTTAGTAAAATTTCAAAACACCAAGGTAACTTGAAAGGACTCCTATAAGGATCTCAATCTAATGATCCTATGTAATAAAAAGATTCCTCCTCATGGGATTAACCCTGAACTTCTACTATACTACACCCTTTTAGTAAGTAATGTTTGGGACACATAATTCTAATCTGATCACTTCTCGTACGAACCCAACAACGCATATGTCCGCGTAAAATTTGGTGCCATTTTTGGGAAAAAACGTTGTTTCTTTTGAAGTACTCTAGTCTAAGATATAGTATTAATTTTCCCTCACCCCTTTCTTTCTTTTATTTCAAAGACTTCCTTGCGTCTTCGTTTTCTACACCTGTTCATGTACCAAGGTCCCTTGACTCATTCAAGGAACCTCGAGTAGAAACAAACCTTGAACTTTAATCCTGTGATCAAAAGGTATTTGTTTAACCATTACTGGTCAGTAATAGCTGAGTAGAACAATCAAGTAATACCCAAATTTCAAATCCCCATTAGATAATTCTGGGAGAACACTAGATGTATACCAAAACAAATCTTTGATCATGTATTTCCATAAATCTATGGTGCAACCCCAATCATAGTTCATACCACAATTCAAGCCTACAACTTTGAGATCAAGCCTGGACTCATTCACATGATCCATAATATGGGACAATTCAGTGGTTTTTAAAGAGAAGACCTGCATGAACAGATTTCCAACTTCTTGGAAGTTTGTGACACCTTTCCCAACTAGGGAGTCTCATTATATGCCATAAGACTACATGTCTTCACTTTCTCACTAAGAGATAGATATAAGGAATAGATTAAAATCCACTCTCCCAAGTCAATAATTCATTGGGATGATCTTTCCAAGAAGTGTTTTGAAAAGTATTTTCCACCAATCCAAAACTAGAAGATCCATAATGATATTCAAAACATTTCTCAAGTAGATGGAGAATCTACATGGGAAGTGTGCGACCAATTTAAAGAGCTTATGAGGAAGTTTCCACATCATGGAATTTATACACAAATTTAGTTTCAAACATTTTATCAGGGAATCTAGCTAGCCACACAAATTATAGTTGATGCTACCACTGATTAAGGATTTATGTTTAAGAACCTCAAATATGTATGAGAAATTCTTGATGAAGTGTCACAAAATTATAGGCTTTGGAAAAGTGATTGTGGATCACCATGGAATGGTACCCACCAAATTGATGAGAGAACCAGATTAGCAGCGTAAGTGGAAGCATTCACAAAAAATCTTGAATATTTTCATATTCCAGCTACACAACCTCAAACTCAACCCCCTCCTGATCCAATTATGAAAATTAAATCATATGAGATTTGTGGTGACCCGCATCTTTACCAAGATTTCAAGGCAGGATGTGAAGAACAAAAAGATTGTAACTATGTTAATTATAATCAACAGAACCAACCATTTCAACAGAAACAATATTACCAACAGAGGCCTAATCAGCAACAACCTCAGAACAGTCAAGGCTATTTTCAACCGTGAAGTGTCCAGACACAATTCTGAAATCAATGACAACCAGGGTATCTACCAATGAACCCTATTCCTAAACCACAATAACAAGTTCAATAAAATCCCTTCCAACAACCAAGACCTCAAAAACAATTTCACCTACCTCAGCCAAGACCGTAACAACCTCCTCCACCACCACAAAGTATCCTAGAGAATATATTGGATACCTTTTTTCAAAAATTTGACCAAATAATGATCACTCAAGAAACCAAAATGTAGAACCAAAGAGATGATTTAAGGATTCTTGAGATTCAAATGGGTCAAATACCAATGACCTTGTCAGATAGATTACAAGGTACTCTATCTAATAACACTGATACATATCCAATATTGGAATACAAGGTGGTAGTTATGAGAAGTGGGAATTTTATAGACTTTAAAAAACCTAGTGGAAAAGAAGAAAGACAATAGGAAGATCCTAAGAAGCAACCAAAAACATATGGAGAAGTTGATACAACCATTCCCCTCTCACGTCAAGAAAAATCACCAGTTGAGAAGAAACACATTCCTGAATAGAAAAATGAAACTATTTATGTTTCCCCACCTCCATAAAAGCCACCTCTTCCCTTCCCAGAGAGGGTGAGACAAGTTAGGCAGGAGGCATAATACAAGAAGTTCCTAGAGATGTTTAGTAAGATGCACATCATTATTCTATTTGTAGAAGTCATTTCCCAAATAAATATTTATGCCAAATTTCTCAAGGATTTTATATCTAACAAAAGGAAAATAGAGTATCTTGGGGTTATATTATTAAATGAGGAATGCTCTTATTTCATGCAGTAGAAAATTCCCCCAAAGATGAGAGATTCTGGAAGCTTCTCAATTCCTTGTGCTATAGGAGAATGAAAGTTTGGAAGAGCCCTATGTGATATTTAATCCAACATTAACTTGATGCCAATGAGTGTTTTCCACAAGCTCGGACTCAAATAACTAAAAAAACTAGAGTATCACTGTAGCTAGTTGACTGATCAATAAAGTACCCCATAAGAATTATTGGAGATGCTTTGGTGAAGGTCAGGAAATTTATTTTTCTAGTAGAATTTATACTGTTAGAAATAGAGGAAGAAGGTGACATCCCTATCATACATGGAAGACCCTTCATGGACACAAAAAAGGCTTTGATAGATATAAATCAAGGATTTCTGATATTCATAGTTAGAGAAGAACAAGTACTGTTCAAAGTGATTAAAGCTGCCCAAAAATCAGATGATACTGCAGATTGCAACACCATCTCTCTCTCCTAAAAAAAAGATGAGTACATGGCTATTGAGGAAGAAAGAAAATATTTACTCTTGGAGAAGGAATAAGAGTATGATTTTGAAGAAGTAAACTTCAATGAACCACTCACAAGAGATGCCATTTCACATTTTATTCCATCCATCATTCATCCACCTCAGTTGGAATTAAAACCTATACCCAATACACTGAATTACTCATACCTAGGAGTGTCATCCTATTTTCTAATAATTATCAACTCTAAAATATCTCAAGAATAAGAAGAAAAATTGGTTGATGTTCTGAAATGACATAAGAAATCAATTTTCTAGTAAGTGATAGACATTAAATGGATTAACCCTACTAAATAAACTCACAGAAACCTACTCGAGGAGAATAAAAATATTAAACGAAAACCTCAAGGAGGATCAGACCACCAATGAAGGAAGTAGTTAAAAAAAAGTTCTAAAGACCATGGATGTAGGAATAATTTTTCCTATTTTAGATAGTGAATGGGTGAGTCCCCTCCAAGTTTTTCCAAATAAAGGAGGAATCACGGTAGAAAGAAGATATGAAAATGAACTGATTTCAACACGCACCATCACTGGATAGAGATTCTGCATGGACTACATATGCATGAATTTAGTAACCAGAAAAGATCATATTCCCATAACTTTCATGGATCATATGCTAGAAATACTAGAATGGCATGAATTATACTATTTATTGGATGAATATTTAGGATATAATCAAATTGTAGTCAACCCCACTGATTACCCAAAAACCATATTTACTTTCCCATTTGGTACCTTCACTTACATAATAATGCCATTTCGAATGTGAAATTATTTAACAACATTCCATATATGTATGAAACATATCTTCCAAGACATGGCTGAATAATTTCTTAAAATATTCATGGATGATTTCTCAGTCTATGGGAGATCATTTGATGTCTGTTTAAGAAACCTAAAATTATTTCTCCAATGTTGTGAGGAAAAATGCCTGTTACTAAATTGGGAGAAATTATATTTTATGGTACAAGGAGGAATATTCTATGGTCACAAAATTTCCAAGGAAGGCATAAAAGTTGATCCAGCTAAAATTAAAGTAATCTAGGATCTACCAGAACCCTCAACTGTCAAGGGAATTAGAAGTTTTCTAGGCCATGATGGATTTTACAGACAATTTGTGAAGGATTTTTCTAAAGTTCCCCATCCATTATCACATATTTTGTCCAAAAATGTTCCTTTTGAATTCACTGAAGACTGAAGAAAATCTTTCAATACACTGAAGAAAATTCTGATAGTATCACTAGTTATCATTGTACCCAATTGGGAGAAATAATTTGAGTTAATGTGTAATGCCAGTAACCTTGTTGTAGGTGTTGTGCTAGGAAAAAAAATTGGAAACATCTTCTGTACAATTTTTTATGAAAGTCACACATTTAATGAATCTTAGGTCAACTACATGACTACAAATAAAGAGCTCTTAGATATTTTATATTCTTTTGATAAATTCTATTCATATCTTGTTATGTACAAAGTAATTGTACACATTAATCATGCTTCCCTCATGTACTTAATGAGAAAAAAAGATGCCAAACCTAGGTTGATACGTTGGATCCTTATGTTATAAGAATTTTACATTGTGATCAAGGATACAAAAGGGGTAGAAAATATCATTGTAGATCATTTATCTAGACTTTCTCTACCCATCATTAAAGAAGATGAGAAGACTGACATAGAAGTGGATTTTTCTGATGAAACCCTATTTAGTATCAAGGCTCAAATGTGGTTCTTAGATATAGCCAATTAACCTTCCATGATATTCACACTTCAATTCCTCTCTTACCGTAAATGAAAAATATTTTTTTCAGATGAAAAGTATTACTACTAGGACGAGCCTCTGTTATTCAAGAATTGTGCAGATGGATTATTGAGACGTTGAATCCTGGAAGAAAAAACCCACAATATAATTGAGTTGTGTCACATGTTTCTAACTAGTGATTATCATAGAACTAAGCATATAGTGTCCAAGATCCTAAAAAGTGGATTCTTTGTCCCACACTGCACCAAGACGCGAGGGGATATTTCCAAAGATGTGACAGATTCCAGCGGACTAGAAATATAAGAAATAAGAATGAGATGCCACAAAACCCCATTATGGAAGTTGAAGTCTTCAATGTTTGGGGCATCGACTTAATGGGAACGTTTCATATGTCACATGGGAAAACCTATATTCTAGTTGAATTTGACAACATATCAAAATCGGTTGAAGTTGAAGCTACATAACATGACATGGAAAAAGTTTTCATGAAATTTCTAAGGAAAAATGTGTTTGCACAATTTGGATTCAAAAGATTACTTATTATTGACTGGGGAACAAATTTTACAAACCAAGATATGAGAGGAATTCTAGAGAGGTATGGAATTAGATAAAATACTAGGACTCCCAACCAACCATAAAAAAGTAGGAAAGTAGAGCTGTCAAATAGGGAGGTAAAACAAATCTTGGAAAAGATTGTGAATATAAGTAGAAGTGACTGGAGTCTTAGGCAAGATGATGCTCTATGGGCATACCGAACTGCTTACAATTCACCCATAGGCACCACCCCATTCGGAATAGTTTATAGAAAAACTTTTCATATTCTAGTAGATCTATAGCATCATTCATTTTAGAAAATCAAGAAAATGAATCTGGATTCAAATAAAGATAGAGAATATAGGTCATTAAAATTAATTGCTTTTGAAGAGATAAGAAGATATGAATACCACAATGCACAAATGTATAAGGAAAAGAAAAAAAATGGCATGATCAGAGTATTTAAAGGAATAACTTTGTACCTGAGAATAAGGTTATATTATTCCACTCAAGATTGAAACTATTATCGGTCATGGTGAAGTCTCATTGGTCAGGCCCATACAAAGTAGTTCAAGTCTTCCCTAATGGAACTATTGAGATTCAGTGAGAAGGTGGGAATCCATTTAAAGTGAATGGTCAAAGGCTGAATATTTTTCAAGAACCCTTCCATGAAGGCTGTGTCATCAGCCTTAAATTCACTTAAGATTAAATGGATTCAATCTATTTACATAAAAGGAAGCACTAATTGGGAGGGAAACTAGGGTAGGACATCTTAGAACAAGTTAGAATAATATCATCTTAGAAGAGTTTTGGGTGGGCACAAGCTGAAGTCACAGAAGGAACACAAAAGCTGAATAAAAAAATTTAGTACACATCGTGTACCTATGGTTCACGAAATGTACCTATTTCATCCAATTTTTGATTTTATTTAATCCATACATGATGTGAAACATCAGTACACATTGTGTACTAGGTCGGGAATCTTTTTAAAAAAACATAGGTCATAAACCTGTGGGTCACGACCCCACCCCCCTCCCCCTTGACCCTTCATCTTTTGCAACCCCTTCCTACAACATGTATTTCCCCTCATCTCCATCTCTTCCTCTCCTTTACCTTAAGAAACATACACATCCTAACCCTCTACTTTAAAGCCCACTCCCTCATCCTGCACACCAGCCACACACACCTCCCTCATCCAACCCCCTCAAACCATGACTTCCCCTCCCCTTGCTAGCCACACCCCTACCTTCATGGCACACACAAAATGACCCCAACCTCCCTCTTCCTCCTCTACCTCCTAAAACTCATCATCCTCAACATTGGCAGAAACAACAGTTGCCTAGAGTCCCCATACTACACCTACCAAAGCTTCTGCACCACCTACAGCCCACACTGCCCGTGTTCCGCAGGTAGACACAACCTCACATCAAGCGATGAAAACCTGAACCTACACCCTATGCTCTATTTCACTAACCTGCAAGATCAGGTCAATTTTATCAAGTTGTAGGTAAATACCATGCGTAACAACAAGACATTGGACATGCGCATTCTGGACTAGATGAATAATGCTAACACTATCCTGAATCTCTTGGAGATGATGCACATTGACCGAATTCTAGATGTCAGTGAGTAAACATTTTGGGAGTTATTTCAAGAATTCCTAACCACCTTTGAGATAACCATCGACTGCCTCTATTTCTGATTGGTTGGAAGAACCCGTGAGCTTTCTTTTTCAGAATTTGGGGTCGGGCTAGGAATCTATACTTTCATTTCAGACATTTATCCTACACTTCAGCTTCAAACACCTCACAAATATGCTCTATAGTTTTGGTCAATGATAGCATGTGACCCCCAGTCACACCATGAACCTCACCTCACATAGTCTACTCGACTTCAGGGTTTGAAACTGCATATACTACATAGATCCATGACACATGGATAGTTTTCCCTGGTTGAGACTCATAATAGCATCATCTAGGTGGATGTCTTGATTCTTTTAGTATCCATGGATGGTCCTCCTGTCAACATGGATACCCAGTTATCATAGTACTACAAGACGCAGGCACAGAGGAAGCATGGTATGTTTATTGGCGGTTCATTCTTTAAGCATTTGGACCAACACCTTGATGTGTTCGATGCTTTATATCCCATAAACTCTTTAGGATCTATCAAGCTTATTGATCTTGTGATGCTACACAATATAAAGATGTTAGTGAGGGAGAATGATGCATACTTTTTGGAACCATAAGTATTGGATCCCGCACTGCAGGAGCCACCACCAGTGATAGCAGTAGACCCACATGTTCAGCCACATTTCACCCCCACACCTACACCACCCAGGCCTCCCCCACCTCTACCTCTACCCCATATACCCTTATAACATCATACCACCCCACCCTAAGTGATATTTGATAGAACCAAAAGTACATCCTGGAAAACCTATGCTAGATTTCCACTCACCTTCATCTTTAATTTATAGAGAATATAGAGTTCACTACACCACCCATCCCATCCTTCCCCTCATCTAACACCATTCTTCCACCCCTTGATGTCCACCCCGACTTGCCTCTTGACCTTACTGACCTAGCTTACCAGTAGGAGTTATTAGAAAAACAGGCCCATAGGGGAAAGGGGATAGCCATCGATTCCACCCCTGAGGTACCATTTGTGGATCTGACTTCCAAACACATGACATCCGTATGGATCAACATCTCTCCACTACCCACCCTAGCCTAGCTACCTACCTACACCACCCTACCATCCACTGCAGCTACCACTCCACTGACTAATACTGCTTGTATAGATGATGACCTCACCAGACAGTTGTCCTCACCCCCTGATCGAGAGATGACACTGGAGGAGATCATCGATCCAAACACCTGATCTTTTAGTTTTATACCTTTTTGTACTTTTGGAATTTTTTTTGATCGAGATGGCTATTTATTTCTTTTATCTTTGTATATTTTCTTTACTACTTCCTTTTGATATCTATATATGATATTTTATTTTCACTTTCTTTTTGTGTTGATTGCCATTTATTTCTTTTTATACATAGAAATGTCTAGATCCTCCGAATATTCTATGGTTCTCGATGGTCCATTAACACCATATATTTTGAAACAAAGGGTACTATAGAAAATCATAGACATCACACGTTAAATTCAAGAAATTTCCATGGAAATCCATGCACAACAGTAACCACCCATAGCTGTGCTCCCTTTACCGAATCACCTCATTCACACTCATTATGGAGCACCTGAAGTCATCAAACCACCCAAGAGACTATGAGAACTTGAAGATACAATAACCAATATCTATAAGAGGAAACATAGTAACTGATCCGGTGGACCCACTAAAAACAATATTGGTCCATCCATCTGGATGAAGATATCCTATTAGTGCTTTATGGGAGGCAACCCATAATTAATAATTTTTCTAGATAGATTCATCATTGTTGGGTTGTTTTCATTTTTTATTCTAAGACATTAATTAAACTGCATTGTAAACATTTAAAAAAATTAAAAATAAATGGTTTTCTCTTCTTATTCCTCTATAAACCTACCTATTATTCTTCTATTATGATGATTAAACTTTTGGAATAATTTTTACTCGAGTGCATTATTTTTTCACAAAACTATTATGCAGGTGATGTAGACTTAGAATACCAAAAGCTCAAATTCCCTCATGTAACATCACCCTTATAGGGATCTATTGATTCCCTCATTTAAAATTTTTAAACATTCCATTTCAAATTCATTAATTTTTCCTTGAGATACCACTCCAATAAACATTTCATAGACATTGTGGAAACTGTGTCTTTCTGTGTGTGTGTGTGTGGGGGGGGGGGTTCTCATGGTTTTCAATGATGAAACACTTAAATTATTGTTTTTTCTCACCTATATAGGAGACATTTTTCAAAATTGTAAGCATGATTTAAAACTTGAAGAAAATTATTCCCAAGTAAATTAAAGATAAATATAAGTTGGAAAATGTTAAAATTCATGTTTTTTCTTTGTTTAAAATTTTATAAGGATTTTTGAGTTTAGAAATTTGATTTAGATTCAAAATTTTTGAAATTATGATAAATTGACCCTTTACTAAGATTTATGCCCATTGTAATTTACAATTTTTATTTTATTTTCATTACCCGAGAGTACTCTAAGACTACAATTGCACATTATTTTCTAAGCATATTTCGTGAGAGATACTTGGGAAATGTCAACCTATCATTACTTACATTGAGATCTTATCAAAGCAATGACTTAATAAGTAAAAATTTAAAAAGATTGATGAAACCATTGTTAGCCATTTTTTTTCTGAGCCCACCATACATCTATCTTTTATTTATCACATAGTTTCCATGAAAGACCATATAATATGAAGCTATTCCAAATATATTTTCATTCCTACCCTACTCCTTGTATAACACACGATTCTACTTTTGAACAAGTGTGGGGGAAGAATTAGGACAACCAGGATGATTTTACTGGTAGGAGATGCATTGGGAATTAATCAGACTATTGAGTTTTGATCCATATCTATTTTGTATCAATTAATTCTATTTTGTTCATTTTCAAAATATAAAAGAAAAGAAAAATTCATATGGGCTGTGCACTAGGAAGGTCAAAAATCACCATTTTTCAGACCGATGAACCCCTTTAAAGATCATATGTGGTTAGGGGATGGATGTGAGATTTGGAAAAGACATGACTTTAAATAAATAATAAATAAAAAAGAAAAAGGAAAGGAATAGAATCATTATTGTGTACTTACTTTCAATATATAGACCTAATCAGAGTTGTTGTATTATGGACTTGATTAGTTGGAAAGGGGATTTTTTTACACTTGTCTTGATACTCATGCATTATGATTCATATATTACCCTCTTTTGGAGCTTGATTTTAATTTCTTAGCCACCTACCCACATTATCAGAGTCATCAGAACCTTACTGATGAAGCCCTCATGATTAATTTTGTACTTGTCTTTACTAAGTGAATATGATAAAATCAATGCAATCTTATGGTTAGGAACATGCACTCAGGGTATGATCCTAAAACCAATTTCATTTTACCCTGAGTGAAGAGAGAAAATTAATTGAGAGGTAAATTAAAATTGGGTATATTACTTAAGGAATAGTTACAAGATTGTAATAAATAAAATTAGAATTTGTTTCAAAAGGATGGACTAGGAGCCATGACGTATTTTCTATCCAGGGCTAATTTTGGAGGATTAACTTTTTATGCTTGCACTTAACCTTAATTACCTAGTCATAACGAATATTTGTTATTTTTAAAATTTCTTATCTATTATTGAAATCATTTTTGAGATATTTTTTTCTTGAGGAAAAGCAATTGTTCAAGTGTGTGTGTGGGGGGGGGGGGGGGTTGATTATCCGAATTTATGTATACTTTTTACTATCATTTGTTTATGGATTCTCATTTATTTAATCAATAATTCACTTGGTATATGATCAATTTTTCATGAATAAGGCTTCACAAGATTCCAATGATGAAATGTATAAAAATAAATATTTTAGCTAGTTCACGTCGTGACCAGTCCATACACGTCGTGTACTAGTAGTTCCCAGCATGCCCGAGTTGTGAGCCAAGTCGTGACCAAGCTGCGAATCCAGTAGAGGAAACAACTAGTACACTTCATGAAGGTTCAGTACATGTCATGATGCTAGTAAAAATAGTTGAGCAGAAAATTCACAAGAAATCCGCATGGAGGAATAACTGGAGGTCAGTACATGTCTTGAACACTCTGTAAATGACGTGTAGTTAGTAAAACTTCATAAATCCTCCAGATACGCGTAAGGCACGTAGGAGATCCAAAATCTCTTGAAAAATATCTGAAAATCTACGTGGGTCAATAGTACATGACGTGTATCTCCAATACATGTCGTGACCAAATTATCCTATATATACAGAGCTACGATAGAGAATTTCAAAGCAGAATTTTTTCCAAATAGGGTTCTTCTATATTTTTCACCCCTTTCGAGTTCCTTCACCCCTATTCAACATTAAAACTCAATTTTCTTCATTGTTTGAATTTTATTTTCAATTCAAGATCCATGGATATTTTTATCTTCAATTCCTTTAAATTACCATTGCATCATTTTCCATTATTCATCTTCAATTATGAATGAAACGTGTTAGATTAATTTTTACCTTCTATTTCATGTAATCAATTTATTATTATTGTGATTTATCTTTTAAAAACCCAATTTCATGATCACCCCCATTTCAAACCCAAATTATTGCATGATTTTGAATCTATTAGAATTAAATATTATGATAAGAATGACT
The DNA here is from genome assembly GCA_963277665.1 of Viscum album. Taxonomy (NCBI): domain Eukaryota; kingdom Viridiplantae; phylum Streptophyta; class Magnoliopsida; order Santalales; family Viscaceae; genus Viscum; species Viscum album. Next base: position 860,819,211 of record OY728138.1, read on the forward strand.
TTACTTATTTATTTAATTTCATCTCCACCTATTATGAGTAGATAAACCTCTTAGGGGTAGGGATCAACAGTATATGTATCTTCATGCATAATTAATCTTTAATTCTAATACTGGAAACCCTAATGGATTAGTAATCAAGATAAAAAATATTCAATCCAATTCATGTGAACATACCTGAACACATGATATTCAAATTGAAGACCCTATCCTAATTAAAATAGATTAGGCTACGATCAATAGCCTAGAATACTTTCTTCCAAAGAAGAAAAACATAATCTTCTTAGGATGTTACTATCTCCCGATCATGGAATAGTCACTTCCCAGGTAGAACTAGGTGGATTAATGATAGGCAACTACCTATTACCATTTTATTCATAGCCTAAGCCTTATGGCCCTTCCAGGATTATAAGTAAGGTCATCCTTTCTCTAGATACGTGAAATTAATCCCAACCCCTCTTTAATTTTTTGAAGTCACTTCCAACTATAGATCTAGTAAAACTTATAAACACCAAGGTAACTTGAAAGGACTACTATAAGGGTCTCAAGCCAGTGATCCTATGTAATAGAAAGATTCCTCCTCATCAGATCAACCCCACACTTCTAGTATACTATGCCCTTTAGTTAATAAAGTTTGGGACACACAATTCTAATCTAACCACTGCCCGTACGAACCCAACGACACATGCAGGCGTGTCAGAAGGGAAATAAAAATTAATCTAAAGAGTCTGAGTTTAGACAACATAGGTTAGTAAAATGAAATTAATTTTTATAACTTCCAAAAGAATTAGAGAATCACACTTAAGAACATAGTACTTGAAATGCCCAAATTAAATTGTGTGGATAAGAGAATGAATTATATGTTTATGGAAAGAGAATGAATCAAGATACTACACTGTGGAATTCCAAAAGAGTTTTTGAAATAGATAAAGAACCCAAATAAACACTTAATGAACTAAATTTCTTTATAACCATTGGGAAAATAGCTCATCTTAAGATTTTCGGTAGTATGTACTTTGTACATGTGGATGAAAATGGTAGAGAAAAACATGAATCTATGTCTAAGAAATTCTTCTTCATGGTATATGGATATGAAAATCTTGTATTTTTATTTTGAGATAGTGATAGAAGTAATGTTATTATAAGTAAGAAAATTTTCTCTATAGTGAGAAGGTTCTATATAAGGATAAAAAATGAGTGGGGAAGAAAGTTGTTGAAAAAGAATAAACTTCAATACAACTTTATTTGAATAGAGATTACAAAGGAATAAAGTTTTTTTAGAATTCATATGGTCCTAAATAGAATATATTTTTTAAAAGTTCAATAGTAATGTTTAATTGTAATAAGGATTTAGTGAATGAGACTAATGGAAGATATACCTAAAATATTAGGAACTAGTGAGTATGAGAGTAGAGTCCTTGAAGGTGACATTTTAGAAGTTACATATCCATAAATATAAGTTCCATGGATAGAATTTTGAATATCCAACAAAGTCATATGGATAATTTAGAGATATAAATTTTACTTATACTTCTTGATTTTAATGAGTGCAGGAGAACCAAATATATCAGAATAATTGGATTGCCTCAATTATTCCAACAAGTGGGAGTTATCTATAAAGGATGAGTTGGATTCACATAATGTGAAAAATATATGAGAGATAATTAAACTAACACACATAAATAGATCACTTAAAAACTAGTGATTTTTTAGATTAAAAGAAAAATCTTATAGAAGAAAAATATATCAAGAATGGTTGGTGGTGAAACACTTCAGCAGAAGGAAGGAATCAAATTCAATAAAATAATTTCTATGGTAGTAAAACTATGATAATTTTGATTAATTATATACTTTTACATATGAAACAAATATATGTGAATATGGAATTTATTCATGAGTATTTATAGGAAGAAATTTATATGAAAAACCTTATTAGTTTTGTGGATCAAAAAAATTTGGACTTGGTGTGCAAGAATAAGAGAATACTCTATGTTTTGAAATAAGTTATAAGGTATTAGAACTATTTTTTTAACTTATTAATGAATTATAATAGTATCAAGTGAATAAACTCAAACCATTTCTATAAATAGAAGGGGTACAGTAATGGGGACATCATACTTTTTCTATTATACATGAATGATATACTGCTGGTAGGTCCAAAAATTTAATGGATTCAAAAGTTGAAAAGTGAATTATTGGGATGGTTTGAAATTCAAGATCTTTGTAAAGAGAAAAATATATTATGCATGTTAATTGAGTAATATAGGAATATCAGAACATTGGTTCTATCTTAGAAGGATTACATCCAGAATATTTTTTAAAAGTTCAACATGAACATATGTAAATAAGTCTCAACACCACTTACTGGTCACTTAAAACTTTTAAAATATAAATCACCATGAATATATAATGAAAAAAATACACTCTAGTGGTACCATATTCATCGGTGGTAGAAATACTTATGTACAATATGATGTAAACTTAGATAAACATATATCGTGTTATGGGAGTGGTTAGGTGGTATAAAAAGAATCTAGGAAAATACCATTGGGAAAATGTAAAGTTTATTATTTTCTATAGAATAGGTTTTGAATATATAGATCTTTATTTCTATAAGGATTATCTATTTCAAGGTTACGTTGATCTGAACATTGGGGATGACTCAGATGCATAGAAGAGTACATCTATATTTGTTTTTACTTTCGGAAGAACTGTTGTATGTCAAGGCTCCAAATGGGGATTTCACTAACTTTAATAGATTTTGAGTATAGATTTGAAAAATAATAAATCAAGCAGCTGTTATGTTTGAGGTGTTTGATTGAGGAACTCATAAGTAGCTGGAAAAGTGGAAAACTTTATTGAGAGGGTCAATATACAATCCAATTATCCAAAAAACCCAATGTTTCATGCCCAAACTAAGCATATTTATCTAAAGTAAAAAATTATCTAGAATAAATTGGAAGATGGATAACTGGATTTGTAAAAGATTATTGAAAATAGACTTTAGTGGATATGTTCACTAAGGCTTTAGTCCAAGAGAGTATGAGGAAAAATTGCACCTCAGTCGAACTTGGGTGAATAGAAGGAACATGATAAGAATTACATTTAGTGGAAGTATATGAATGTTTTTATCATAAATTTTATGGGATTTTATGGAATTCCATAAATTATTATTTATTTCAATGATTTTTTAGACCGAGAAGCCTTCTTGAAGTACTATAATCAGTTATCTAGAAGGAGGAACTCTGAAAGACTCTTCGTTTTGATGAAAGGTAGTGTCAAAATGTCTTCAACAGGTGTGATGGGTTGGTAAATAGTTTTTATCATCCAATAGACATGAATTCATGTTTTTCAAGTCACCAAATAATTTTTGTCTCAAAGACACTGAGCACTAGGATCCACTAGTGTATTCATAAGGGCTATGGTTTCATCTTTATAAAGAAGGAAGATAATCTAGTTGGTGTTATAGGGGATCATCAATCACTATTGTGAATGGATGGATGTCAATTAAAAGATATTAGTGAAACTAGTATATTGACTTGGACCTACTATATAATGTGGGTGGGATAATATGATATTGTGTCATGTGATAATTGAGTTTAGTGATCAATATGGCCTTTAAGTAACTATTATTTCAAACTTATGATATTATATTTAAATGAAATTCTATAATTTTTATCTCGTAGAAGTTGGAATGAAAGATAAAACAATATAAAATCCTCTTTTATTTTCCATGATTTTATCTCTTCTTCATGTTTTTTACTGACTATTTTAATGAGTTATGAGTGAAGGTGAGAGAGTAAACAAAAAATTGTATTTTGATTAGGGTGAGATTATTCTTTGTTATTCAGGTCCACTAATGTTTTGAGAGTTACTTCCAAAATATTATTCTTTCAACATGTTTTTTATAACTTAACTTCTAGTGGTTAGAGTTGGCATGCGATTATCATCATCTTACACATCTTTTTATGACTAACAACTTCAAAAAATGTTCCTATATATTTTCCAAAAAAAATTCCCACACACATACTTATCAAACAGGTTAGAATAGTTCATACACTCAACCAAACAAATACATCACCAAGTTCACAACTTTCCCATTTTCAAAATTACCCCTAAATATATTCTCCCCTTTAATGAAAAAAATATTATTAGAATTTATGTTCTTTCATCCCTCTAAAAATAAAAATAGAAGGTATAAAACTATATTACTTATTCATTGAATGATAATGGTTTAGTTTTATTCTTCAACCTCAGTATTTGATTAGAAATCTCCAATTTTTACTAAAAATATATTTTATCAACAAAAAAATTCTTCAACTCCCAATTCAGATCAAGAGAAAATATCTTCTCTTATACTTTATCAAGGTGACACTCTAAATATTCTTCCCTCTTACTAGAATTAACAATATCTTAATTTTTAGAATATTAAAATTTTTATCCTAAAATATTTGTACCTTATTCAACAATTACTTTATCCAATATTCTATGATATCTTTCATTATGTATCACTATTTTATCCTTATTTAAGATTGAATTGTTTTTTAATCCATTTTGGATTCAACAATTTCCAACAACTTCTAATCTACTTATTGGTATTTTTATAAGGTAACTCATTCTTTAATGGATTCATTCTCTTGTATCTTTTCTAAATTCTCCATAACTCATGTCAATAGAAATTTTAATTCATAAAGATTATGGGAAACTCTTTAGTAATGTTGGGACCAAGTTGGTCATAGAAGGTTTTTGGATGTTATAAGAAGTTTGTTTTGAAAGTTTATTGTCTTTTGTTGTCAAAAAGGATAAATCAATTCACTTTGTAAAAGTTGAAAACCATACTGAAAAACTGTATTTCGGAAATCAAACCCGAAAATCTTAAGAAATTTCATCTGAATGAGAAGATATTTTCTCGAATAAAATATTTATTGGAATCACTATGTGCGTGGAATGAAATTAAAATCGTAATGTGGAATAGAATTAGATTTATCATGGATCCGATAGAAATATAATGATGATTTTATATTTTTTATTTCACAAATAATCATAAGTAATCTTTGGAACTTGTGATTCTAGTTTGATAAAATAAAGGGTGATAATAAGTGATGAGATCATAATGAGAATCTGGGTAGAATTAAATAAGTGCTTCCAATCATATCCAGGACAATCGTATTCTGATGGTTAGAAATAAAGATGTTGCTAGAATAATGGGAAGTTAAAATATTTTTCATTATAATTTAGATGATGATAAATATGATCTTCAACATAATCAAAGTCATGAAGGAAGTCATGATTAATTAATTTTTTTGTGAAAGAATGAATTTGATAAATTAAAATCTTTCTAGTATCAGATCATTGGATTCAGGTTTGTTTAAATGCTGGGAAGGTTTGCTTGATCATAATGATAGAAACCAAAGGTGCTTTTTTTATTCATACCAAAATAAAAAATATTTAAATATTCAAATAATGAATTTGATAAGTATCCTAATCAGAAAAGAGAAATAAGTTGAGTGCTGAAAGATCTTTGGTATCATATTAAAAAAAAGTATAAGCAGTTGAAGAAGTTTAGAATAATCTGATGTCTCCATTTTAATGAATAAACCAAAACAATAATTTGTTCTGAGAATTTTAATAAGAATACATATATTTTCCTTCTTACATTTTGGGAATAAAAATGTAATTAAGAGAATATTTTTGAACATATTCTTCCATCATAATGAGGAAATCAGAATGGGAGATAGTCTTTATTATGGTGCAGAGAAACATAATAAAATATCTTCAATTATTCTTTGATTGAAATTGAGTCAATAAAATTGGAGTGACCAAATGCCTTTATCCTATTCAAGAAATCATATTTGGAAATTGAAATTGGAATTGTAATGAAAATGAATATTTGTTAGAAATCCTAAATCATTGAAGAAGTCAAAGAAATATCCAAAAATAAAGGAGATTTGAAGATTAAAAAAGGTTTTAAAGAAGTCAAAGAATGATCTAATATTTAAGTAATATTAAATATTCAGAAAATTTTGTGAAGTGGGAAAGTATTTTTATAATCCTTATTTTACCATTTTGACTTTATATAAAATTAGGAGAATAATTTTTGTATTCTATGACTTGTATTATTCTTGAAATATGAGAGATAATATCCACAATTTAAGAAAGAATATGTTTACGGATTGTATTTTATTGAAAAATATTTCAGGACAGCAGAAAGAAAGAAGAAGATACAAGATAGTAATTAGAGTTTCTGGAATCAGACCGAGAAATTGGAATGAGATTTTTGAATTGAGGAAAAAGATGTTTAGGATTATTTCAGCCATATTTTGGTAGAGTATTATTTCTATATTAAGAAATCAGACTTGGTAATTGGAATGGAAAATTGTATTGAGTATCATTACAATGTCCAAAGTAATTTATTACCAGCTTCTGGGTAATAAAGTGAAAAATTTATTTAAAGGATAATATTTGTAAAAATTGATCAAGAAGCACAGAAACATGTTTGTTACAAAAAATTATTTTATATCATTTCATGTTACCTGAAGCACATGCAAATTTTTATTTATCATGTAGCTACATGAGTGTAAGGGAATTTATTAATCATTGTATTCCAAACAAAATTATTGTTTTCTAGTGAATTGTGTGGTATTGGATTATTTATGAACCATACCAAGGACTAGATACTGTTTTTGAGTAGTGAACCTTGTAAATTATTGTGTTCTTCTGGTCGTGTGTTTTATTTGTTTTTAGTAGAGAAATAAATCTTTAAAAGGAATTTAATGTTGTTTCTAAAGTAAGAAAACATAAAAAGAAAAATATATCACTAATTCAACCCTCCCCCTCTCAGTGATACTTGAATCCTTGCTGGGTAATCTTAATTAGTATCAGAGGAAATGTTCCCTTTATTTACTCTTTACTGAAGTTTTGAAGAGAATTTGTGATGGAGAATCTGAATTTTGTGAATAGTAATAGGATTTCGATATTTGATGGAAAGAACTATCTTATCTGGAAATATATAACGATGCCTTATATTTTGTCTCTTGGTTATTATGTTCTTGAAGCTACAATATATAGATTTCATCCTATTGATGATAAGGTTCCTCTTAAACCTTTCAATAATAAAAATCTTGAGAATGATGGAATAGAGAAAATTATTTACTCTCAACACATTTTAAAAATGTTGTTTTTAGTGTGAAAGGTGTTTCCACTACCAAAGGTATCTGGGATAAGTTAAAAAACATTAACTAAGTAAATAAAAAAGTAAATAAGGAAAAGTTTCAAATCTGAAGATTGAAGTATGGAGATCTCAAGATGGGTGAATACAAATCTATTAACGACTTATTTACTAAGGACAATGAAATAGCCAGCACTATCAGATGTCTTGGTGAAAAGTTATAAAAATTATACAGTTTTTGAGAAGATATTTAGAATCATTCCCAACAAGTTTGATGCCAAATTTTCCTCATTGAAGGATATAGATCCTAAAACTCTATTTCTAGATGATTTTCATAGTATTATCATTATTTATGAAATGAGAAGGGAAAATGTTATGATGGAAAAAAAATCTGATAGAGAAATTTCTTTCAAAGATGACAAGAATAAAAAGTCTAAGAAGGTTCTTAAGGAAGATAATGTCTCTGAATCTGACTCTGAAAATGAGATATGTAAAAACCTTGATGAATTTTTATTCTTTTTTTTCTAAAAATTTAATAAGAGGTGAGGTAAATATAAAGGGAAATTTCTATTGACGTTTTTTGAATGTGGATCCATTGGTCACTTTACGACTACCTGCCCTCGAAGAAAGAAATAAGAGGATAGCGATGAAGAGGAAAGAAGTCAAAGGAAGTCACAGAATAAATAAGGTGATAATGATAAAAAAAATTCCATAGGGAAAGATAAAAAGTTCTTCAAATCTAGAAGAAGAATATTTTTGTCTAAAGATGAAGAAGAAGAAGAGAGTGAATCTAAATTTGAAAAATCTTTTGAAAAATATGGAGAGAATAATTTTATTGGAATAGTAAATAATGAATAATTCAGAAGTAGTAGTTTTTAAGAAGAAGAAACATAATTAGTGTTCCATCATAAACAATAATTGAAATAATGTCCAAGGAAGATTGGACGACTTGAAAAAGAAACCAAGAAGCTGAAAAATAAAAATTCATCATAAAAAATTCAATAAGGTATTCTGAATGATAAAGTCAAGATATTAGAAGAGATTAATGATTTGAAGAAATTTATTGAGAAAGAAAATAATTGTAATGAACATGTAGAAGCAAACCTGATGAAAAAATTAGAATAATTTCAACTTGTCTAACAAAAACTTTCTAAAGATGAATAGAGGGATATAAGTTTCAAAAAATATATCTTTGAAGTTGGTGAAAGTTATTGAAAGGAGGAACCTGAGAAGGATAAAAAAGTTAACTTAAAATTTTGAGAATAAATCTAGAGTTGTTATTAAGAATAAAAAAATTGTTAAAATTATTTATATGTCCAAGATTAAAAAAGTGGAGAATTCAGAAGTTTCTAAAAACTCTGAGTCTAAAAAAATTTCTAAACATTTAGAGTCCAAATTTTTTTATATTACTTATAGTTCCAATAAGGCTGAAAAAAAAAACGAGCTGAAAAAAGAATATTCTGATTGAAAATAGAAATATTAGTGGTCAACAAAGTTCTGTTAAGAAGGTTGTTGGGGAAAAAACTCACAACACTAATCGATCCAAAAGTTTTATAGGAAAATAATCTTTATATGGATACTACTGGTATTTTGGTGGATTAAAACATATGGAACATGTGTTTTGGTTCATCCAACAACATTACTACCATTCCATAGGTTATGAAAGGTATGGTTTTAGGGGGAGTTAATCCTCTCAAACAAATAAATTTGAGAAAGAAGTTCATAAGAAACCCGAGAAGGTTGGTGTGAAAGTTGATAATAGGTTCCAACCCCTAGAAAATATTTTTGAAAGATGTAAAAAATATGGGTATCTTTCTAAGGGTTTTATTTTTTTGTCACCATCATAAAAAAAGTTTCTTAACAATTCTTAGAAGTCATAGGTGAAGAAAGAAAAGGGAAAATAAAAATCTATTGTTGTCAAAACTGATTTGAAAGATATAAAAGGAGAATGACCTTGGATTCTTGATAGTGGGTGTTCTTATCATATGACAAGAGAATTAAAGTTTTTAAAGAATGTGAAAGAATTCAAATAAATAATGGTTAAATTTGGAAATGATGAATCTCTGTCAATTAAAGGTGTTGGATCATCCATAATTAGGAATGAAAGGATGAAATACAAGAAATATTTATATGTTGATGGGATGAAACACAACCTACTGAGTGTTTCGCAACTTTTTGATGAGGGGAAAATATTTATCTTCAGAAAATATGGGTTTATAATAAAAAGTGAGGAAGATTGAAAAATAGTTACAAGAGGCCAACGTAAAAAAGGAAACTTGTTCAAAGTTGGTGAAATACCGAACTCTTGTTACTTGGGTACGGTAGAAGAAAACTAGTTGTTCCATAAAAGGCTGGGACACATGTGTCAAAGAAACACGATCAAGATATCAAAGTGAGATAGTTTTTGAAATATTCATGATATGTCAAGAAGAAGATATTGGTGATGCACTTTTTTTTAAAATAGAAAAATGACTAACTCAGTGTATAAGAAAGCTAATATTTGATCAAAACACTCCCTTGAACTTATGCATTCCAATATATGTAGGCCAATGAGGAAATAATCAACTAATAGTGATAAGTACTTAATCACTATCATTAATGACTTTACTTATATTACTTGTGTTATATATATGAAACATAAGTTCGTTGCTCTGAAAATGTTCAAAAATTTCAGGAGGAAAGTTGAGAAATAATGTGAGTATTCAGTGAAGAAGTTGAGAACTGATAATGGGAGTGAATAAAAAAATAAATAATTTGAAATTTATCCTGAGAATCATGGAATTTAGAATGATTTCATTTCACTATATTCTCCTCAGAAAAATGGGGTTTACAAAAAGAAGAAAAAAATATTGGTGTAAATGGGGTGAAATATGTTACTTGAACACGGTCTTTCTCAATACTTTTGGAAGAAATCTATGAGTATTACTGTGTATATTCAAAACTGATGTTTCACCAGGCCAAGTTCAGATATGACTCCATATTATTTTTTTTGTAAAAAATCCAACTCTGAAACACTTAAGAGTTTTTGGGAGTCCATACATCATAAATAAGAAATGTGGAAACCTTGGAATGTTTGATCAGAGAGATGAAGATTTATTTTATCTTGGTTATGCTTTGGAAGGAAGATGATATATATCTTTCAACAAAGATATAGTAAGAATTATTTATTCTGCTGATGTGAAAGTTGTTGAAAATGATGAGAAATAAAAATAAACTTATTTGATAAGGAAGTTTAGCAATATAAGGAATGTTTTGGTAACAATTATGATAAGGATTCCGATAGTGTTAATCCTACTTAAGAAGAAGAATCAGACTCAGTTATTTTAAGTGATGAGAATGAAAATAAAATAAATCATCCTTTTATGAGAAAGCTAGTGGAGTCTATAAACATTATTAGTGATCAAAATTTAAAGGTTTAAACAAGAATAAATTTTAAAATTATTACACATACTTATTTGTTTTAAATAAATCAATCCAAAAGTTGTGAATGAAGAGTTTGAGAAATTGGAATGGGTTCAGGATATGAATGAAGAAATTTAATAGATAGAAAGGAATGATACTTGGGAACTCATACCCAAGATAGATAACACAAATTTCATTAGTATAAAGTGGGTTTTTTTAGAACAATATGAATGAAGAAGGTGAAGTGATAAGGAAAAAAGAAATATTAGTATGAAAAGGTTACTCACAAATTGAAGGTGTTGAATTTTATGATAACTTTTTCTCTTGTAGAAAGGTTAGAAAAAATCATAATATTTCTTTCAATTTATATACAATTAAGTTACAATTTTTTTCAAATGGATGTGAAGTCCACATTTCTGAATGGGAATCTAGATGAGGAGATTTACATCGAACAACCTTGTGTCTTTATTATTGGTAAAGATGAATGTTATGTGTGTAAGCTAAAGAAATACTTGTATGGGCTAAAAAAGCTTCGATATCATGGTATTAAAAATTGGATACTTTCTTGAGGAAGATTAATTTTAATAAAGGAAGAGTTGATAGAAATCCTTGCATCAAGGAAAGTCAGGAGTTTTCCCTAATCATAATTTTTTATGTTGAGGAAATAATTTTTTCTAGGAATGATGAATGATCTTTTGAAAGATTTACTAAATAAATGAATTTTTTTTGATATGTCTATTATAAGAGAAATAAAATACTTTATTGGGTAAAAGATATTACAAAATAAGAAAAACATTTTTATTTCTCAATAAAAGTATGCTAAGAAACTTCTTAAGAAGTTCGGAATGGAAAATTTGAAATCATTTTCCACACTGATTTCATTGGAAACCAAGTTGAGTAAATATGAAGAATGTAATAAAGTTGATGAGAAAGAGTTTCAGAAGTTGATTGTAAGTTTTTTATATTTGACTTCCATGGGAACCGATGTTGTTTATATTGTTACCTTATGTACAATATTTCATAGTTCTCCTAAAGAATAAAATTTACTTTCTTTAAAAAGAACTATTAGATATATCAAAGGCAGAAAAATTTTTAGAATCAGGTATGATAGCTCAAAAAGTATTGACTTGTTTGGGTATTCAGATGTTTATTGGGCAGGAAATGTTAATGATAAAAGATCCAAATTTTGTGGAGTTTTCTCTTTGGGGAAAATTTATGTTAGTTTATATATAAAGAAACAAATATAGTAACTCTTAGCTTATCTAAAGTTGATTATGTTGCTGCCACTCAAGATGCTACCCAAATTATGTGAATGAAAACATAGTTATAAGACTTTCTTGTTTAATTAAAGTTTCCCTTGCTCTTGGGATATGATAATCAAAGTGCAATAAACCTTAAAAGGAATCCATTACAACATTATCATTCAAAACATATTGACATAAATTACTGCTTTATCAAAGAGAATATAGAAAAGAAAGAATAGAATCTATAGTATGTTCCTACATTAGAAATATTTGCTAAAATATTCACAAAACCTTTACCAAAGAAAGATTTTTATAAATTGAGGTTGAACATGGGAATCCAACCTTTTTCACATCAAGGTTGAGGTATGTGTTTTTGTCCCCTATCTCATATTATATTTGGATAGTTTTGTCAAAGGAGATAATTGTTTCATAAATATATCATTATAAAATCATGCTTGCATAAAGGGGGAGTTGTGGGTAAGCTGTGAATCTAGAATGTTAGTGTGTGAACTATTATAAATATTCTTTGTGGTAGTTTTTGTCAAATAGAATTTTATATTTTAGGTAAGTGAATAAGTAGAGAAAAAATGAGGAAGAAATATGAAGAATAAAGCCGAGGAAGAAAACTGAGGTAGTTTTTCATGACTCACTACTTTGGGACATCATGGTTTTGCTTCCAATGATCCTTGTTTCATATAGTAAGTTAGATCATGTAGGATTGAAATGATTGATAAGTAATCCATTTCTTTAGGTTACAAAGTTTAGTGATTTATGAACCATGTTTGAAAAAAAATACGAAGCATTGTATTTTTTTTACCAAGTTGGCTGGAGAAGGTTTTTGAAAGTTATAAGATGTTTTTTTTGAAAGTTTAATTTCTTTTGTTGTCAAAAAGTATAAATCAATTCTCTTTGAAAAAGTTGATAGTCAGGATGAAAAATATTCTTCATGAAATCAGACTCAAAAATCTTATGAAATTCCATCTAAATGGGAAGATGTTTTCTAGAAGAAAATATTTATCGAAATCAGATTAGGTCCAAAATGGAAGGAAAATATTCATGAGGAAGAGAATCAGATTCAAAATGCATTTAATAGAAATTATATGATTCTTAGAGGTTTTTTATTTCACAAAAAATCATATGTACTCTATGAAACTTTTGATTATAGCTTGATAAAATAAAGTGGGAGAAGAAGTGGTGACAATCGTATTGAGCATTTGATTAGAAGAAAAGTGGTGTTTCAAATCATATTCAGGATAATATTATTTAGATGGTTAGAAAGAAAGATGTTGATGGAAGAATGGAATGTTACGATATTTTTCACTATAGTTCATACGATGCTAAATCTAATCTTCAATGTAATAAAAGTCATGAAGGAAATCATTATTATAAGAAAATTTTTTTGAAATAAGTTTCTGGAGTAAAATAATTTTGGTCTCAAATCATCAGATTCATATTTTTTTAAGGATAAGAAAGTTTTCTTGATCATAATGATAGAAAAAGAAGGTGACAGTTTTTAGTTAGATCAAATTCTAGAATATTTAAATATTCATAAAATGAAGTTGATAAGTATCATAATCAGAAAAAAGAAATATATTGAGTGCTAAAAGATCCTTGGTATCATATTTAGAAAACAAGAAGTATAAGTGGTTGAAGAATTTTAGAATATTCTGTTTTCTACATCATAATGAAGAAATTTAAATAATAATTGATTCTGAGAATCATAATGATAAGACATATGTTTTCCTTCTTACATTTGGTGTAGAGAAAAGTAATGAAGGAACTGTTGTTGAATATATGCTTCCATCATAATAAAGAAATTGGAATGGGAAGATAGTCTTTCAGGTGGTTCTGAGCAATGTAATGAAATATCCTCAGTTATGATTTGTTTTAAAGGGGGTCAAAAAAATTGGAGTGACCAAATTCATTTATCATAATGAAGAAATCGTATTCAGAAATCATAATCAGAATCAAGATCGGACTGAAGATTCGTTATAAAGTCTAGAGTATTGAAGAATTCAAAGAGAGATAAGAAAATCAAGGAGATTTGAAAGTTTGAAAAGGTGTTGAATAAGTCAAAGAGAGATCCAAGATTTAAGGAAGATTAAAGACTCATGAAATTTGGTGAAGGAGGGAAACCTTTTCAGAATCCCAATTAAACAATTTAGGCATGTCTATAAAAGAAGAAGAATACTTTTATATTCTGTAACTTGCATTATTTGTGAAATAAGATAGATAAAATCACAATTTAAGCGATAATAAGTTTTTGTATTTTATTTTATTAAAGAACATTTCCATATAGAAGAAAGGAAAAAGAATAAATAAGATTGTAATCAAAGTTTCTAGAATCGGACCGAGAAAACTGACTGAGATTTTTAAACTAAGGAAAAAGAAGTTTAGGATTATTTCAGTAGTATTTTGAGAGAGTATATAACACCCCCAATCTGGAACCCTCTCACGTGGATGAAATGGGTTGGTTATGAGACCTAAATCATGCCTCCTTGTACTCTAGAGGCTACCGAATAACAACAAGGGTGTGAATTGTATAGTGTGGAAACAATACCCCCTGGTATGAAGTGTCATAGGAGTAGAAAAATTCATAATAAAATAGAATTAACCATATTAAATAAATTATAGAAGACAACAATAAAATAAAAATAAATAATACAATAAATAATAAGGAATAACATAATGATGTGATATAATGTAACTAAATTTCATTCTTGAACAATACAATAAAATACTAGCAAGCTCAAATAAAAGACACATAGTTCCAGGTCTCGAATCCCCCGCCATTCCCATCTTTAAACTCCATCCCAACAGAAAACAAGAAATCAACAAGTTCCTTTTCCCATGTCCAAACCTACATCCATATAATATGCTCGGGTGACAAATGATAGCCTGAATAGGGTGTTAGTATAACTCAGTAGGTTGACACCATCATGTCTAAACAAAACCAGTCGGATAAGAAGTGCATTCAATAAGGAAATAAAAAAGTTCATTAATTAATTCAATAATAAAAAAATACAATCACAACCTGCTTTAGCTCCATGCTGAAATATCTCTTAGCATGTCTTATGACCATGTCAACTACAACTATATAACCAAGGTAAGATAACCTACTTCGGCGATATGTTGGACTATCTTTGAACATGTGTTATAACCATGTTAACCACAACTATATAACCATGGTATAGTCATACACATACAATCTAGGTGAAATCCCAATAAGCATTATAGAATTTTGGGTCAAATACCTATAATCAATATAGCATGAGACTTGACATATCCCGCTCTCTATAACCATTACAACATGGACTGGGCCAAGCTTGACCAATGTCATCATTACAACAGATTAGTGTGCAAGTGCCCGGGCCAATACCGATATATAATCATTACATCATGGACCACATTCCCAATCAAATAGCATGGATATCACCATTATTCTTTCATATTCCACTTTCAATTCAATTTAAAATTGATTAACAATTATATCAATAAGAAATAAGACACAGTTTAGGGATTTTATAACAAGAAATCACCCTTGGTCACATGTCATGCTAAACATACTTTAATCTATTAGCCAATTAAAAAATCCATTTGAAACCAAAGGAAATCAAGGAATAATCTCATTCAATTATTTAATTAATTTGGGCACATGCAATGATGGAACAATCACGATATTTCATAAACTTGAAAAATATCAAACTATAGGGTTAATATTTAGAACCCCTAACTTTAACCGATGATCCAACAATGCTTCCAACGACTAACACCCATGAGGAAGAAGGTGAAAATTATTGCAAATAGGTTCCTAGATCAAAACTAGTCAAGATCAAAATGAACAATATAATTGGCCAAAGTATTTAACCACAATGGTGGGAGAAAAAAGAAGAACCTAACTAAAAGTACTTACCAGAGATTTCTCACACAAATAGGAAGTCTTAAAGGGAAGTTGGCACCCAAAAATCACTAAGAGAATGTCCTAGGGTCGAGAGGATGGAAGCTGTAGTGGATTAGAATGAAAATCATCCAAACTATAGAAACCTATTTTTTTCCTTATAAGATTGTAATATATATATATATATATATATATATATATATATATATATATATTCAGAACTAGCTGCTGAGACAGTGTGAAATTCCTAGTCCTAGTGTTCCCATAATTAAATTTATAAAAATATTAAAT
The DNA here is from genome assembly GCA_963277665.1 of Viscum album. Classification (NCBI taxonomy): domain Eukaryota; kingdom Viridiplantae; phylum Streptophyta; class Magnoliopsida; order Santalales; family Viscaceae; genus Viscum; species Viscum album. The sequence continues at coordinate 860,835,211 of OY728138.1, forward strand.
ATATTTTGTATTGTATGCACACAATACCTTAAATAAAATGAGATAACTGTTAAATGGTTGATCAGATCCGAAATCGAAGAGCTAAATTGATTTCAAAACACAATGTTTACCCTAATAACAACATAAAATGACTCATCATGGTATGTTCAGACCCCTCTCTCATTGGTAGTGCGTTTAAGTGTATTAATTATTTAATTAATTAAATTCATTTAACCTAAACTAAAATTCCTATAAGTTTATCATTATGGAATTTTGGCTAGGGCTGAACTCATAATTTATGGAATCACCGATGAGAGATCCTCCCTCCTCCCTTTGATGAATCCCTTGGAAAATGACAATGAAACTCCATGATCGAGCATATCAAGACACAAAAAATACAAAATCACTTTCCAATTGTTGTGAGAATGAATTCTTCATTAGTGATTGATCCAAAATAGAGGCAGGACACATATTTTGGTGTTTTTATGCCATTGGATTAAATGATTGAGTATATCATTATCCCTTATTTGATATTTTCCCTATTATGGCCTTCGCATATGACCGCATATATAAATCTAATTTATTTAAAATTTTCATCTAACCCTGATGCCCCATTCTTGATCATCGACCAAGAACACTTGTTCAGTGATGTTTAATTTTTTTTGGTGCCTTTCACCCATGTTTTCACTTGTGTTCTTCACATATTGGACCCATTGGTCTTGGTTTGAATTTTTTGGGAGGTACCGAGCTCAATCAGACCCCTAGATACATGGAAGACCGACAAAAAGACAATGGATCAAAAAGAAAGGCAAAGATCAGGGATCATTATGAGGTGAGGATGACCGATTTGGTTGATAAACTTCACAATCATGATGAATGAAGCCATGAAAGAGTTTGGTTCAAATAGAGAAATCCCCGTGTGTAACTTAGAGTGATTTTCTAAGAGCGATATCCTGAAATCATGATTTATGGGAAGATTCACCTTTTTTTTCCATAGATAGCACCAAATCTGATGCAATTTGACTAGATTTGAAGCAAGGATGTAGATTTGGAAATCTAGACTTTCTGGAGAAAACCTGACTACACACCATGTACACGATGAACAACACAGTGTGTAGCACCCCTCAGTGACAATATTAGGGTTTTGAAAATCTTAAGGATATGGCATGTAGTCCCCCTTACACTCCTTGTACCCCTTCCCTGGTTGGACAACCTATGTGACAAACCACATGGGCTAGGGTCCGTGTATAAGTACCCAAACACGACTTGAGTACACAACCAATACGCCATGTGAGGCCACATATCGTGTACCAAAGTACATGCCCATGGGGTCGGAGTACACATCCATGACCAGCAGACACGACCCAGTTCCCAGTTAGTCGGGACACGCTGTGTATTCCACCTACACGGTGTGTACTTCTCATGGATGAGAACCAATGTGTTGACCATGAACATGACTAGGCTATGAAGTGGTACCAAATTCCATTTGGGTTCCCTCACATGATGTATCCAACTAGGTTCCTTTTTAAGGACTTCAAACATCCTTATCTCCTTTGTTTGAACTCGGATTTTGTCCTAGAAGTAGCTTATCCTTAGTTTTTTCTCACATGGAATGTGTTGGTTTCCTCAATAGTTGCTTTTGAATATGATGTGAAGTGTTCCAAGATCATAATATTCTGAGGTGATGCTCAACAATGGAAGTGATCAGGTGGGATCACAAGAGACATTTCTAGGCATTACCCTCCAGCATGGCTAGGCATTGGAGTTCCCTAATGATACTTCTAAGCTAACCTCTAGCAGGGTTGGGTAGTGGAGTTCCTCAAAATTCCAGGAATTACCCTCTAGCAGGGTTGGGTAGTGGATCTCCCCAACAACCTGTTCTAGGAATTACCCTCCAACAGGGATAGGAATTGGAGTTCCTGAATGACCTCTTATAGATGTTACCCTCTAGATGGGATGGGTAGTGGAGTTCCCTGAGAGTGACTAAAAATTAGATTTTTTATTATCAAAAACTTTTGAGGATAAATTGAGAAACCCATAGTTCAACCACGAAAGGAAATAACAGATTCATTAAAGCACAAATTAAGACTACTAGATTTTAACTCCCTAAATAACTTCCAGGATATAGTGTTTACCTATGTATCTGGTTAATCCATTAAAAGATCTTCAAAAATTAACGCCAGATTGTACCAGGACTGGATGTACTCCTCTACATTGATATTCCTGTCATTGAACCCTCTTATCATTATAAGATCCTTCTTGTCGATCCAAGAACATTGCTCCCCATTAGGTGATACATTTAATAACCGAATCATCATTCTGTTGGCATCTTCATTAGAAGATTTAATCATCAGAACAAAATCTAGCATATCCTCTCCTGATTCCATTAGCAATTCCAAAGATTGATCCTACACTGTGATAAGTTACGCCTATTGGCAGACATCCTTGGGTTCATCTCCCACCAGCTTAGCTTTTGACTTCTTAGTGGATCTAGTCTCCATAGGTAGTGGAAAATATGAATACTCCTTCCTCTCTTTGCAGACAACCCTACAGATCTTGATTCTTCTTGGGCTTGGCAGCCTGCTGCCCTATCCATCTTTATCCGAATCACTAGCTAAATGGCATGAATACTCATCACTGGACTCATTTGTATGGGCCTTCTACTCTTCCAACCTAGTCGAAAAAGTTCCTAACTCCGGCACCAGATCATCATTATCCAAACCTTCAAAATGGTTAAACAGTTTGATATCAACCTCCTTCATTCTAGGACTTAACCTGATTGAGTCCAAATGGACCACTTTATGGATTTCATCAGAGATACCTTTTCCTGACTGGGCTGCCTCCGCATAAGAAACAACCAAAGCAGTTTGGAGGATTCTCGCATCCTCCACTTGGAATTCCCCAACAGATAAATCCTTGTTGCCAGTTCGGGCATCGCCGCCTTGAGGACTAGGATTCAGAGAGTTCGAATGCTCCGCACTTGCATTTGAAACAGATGCTCCTGTCACTCCCTCTATAACACCCCACTAATTTGAAATAGTACTCATATTTTATTTAAATATTTATTCTGAAAGTTTTTTAAGACTTTTATGAAACTAAATAATTATTTTTTGTAATCAAAATAATGTTTTTAATCAAAATTATAAAATATTAATTTCAAATAAATATTATTTTTATTAAATAAATGTATTTTATTAAAATATATTATTTATTTAAAAGTATTCCTTAATATTTAATGTTTTTAATAAATTATTATTATGAACAATTTATATTCTTTTTAAACATGTATAAAAATATGAGTTTTGAATAATATTAAGGAATAAGAAAAAATTATCATTATTTTAAAATAAATATAATTTTTTTAGTATTTTTATGATAATAATAGTAATAAAAATAGTAATGATAATAAAGGATTTTTTAAGAAAAATATTATTATATTTAAGATAATATATTTTGTTTATAAAATTTTGAAATTATAAATATATATAGTTATATTAAAAAAACGAATATATATTATATATATATATATATATTAAAGTTAAATTATTTGAACATATTAAAAAAAGGATAAAACATAAAAATTTTCTTATAGATACACACACACACACACACACACAGATATATATATATATATATATAAGCGTCACATTTTTTTAATGTAACGTCATTTTTTTTTAAAATGAATGAAGTGGTAATATTTTAATTATTCTTGACAAAAAAATTATGATAATATTATAACCTATTACTATAATAAATTATAATATAATAGTAATGACGGGTTTGACAAAAATATGGATAAAATTCAACGATGAATAGAAAAAACGTTGGATAGATAAAGTGTGTGAAAAAAAAACACAAAACATTACTGATAAATAAAAGAAAAAAAAACGATAATAGAAAAATGAAATTTGAAAAAAAAGATGAGAGATGAAAAATATAGGAGAGAGAACGTGAGAGTAGATAAAAAACAAAATTTAATAATAAAAAACCAAAAAAATAAGAAAAACATTTTATAAAAATATAAATTGTATAATTTTGAATATATATTTAATATGTGATACTTTATTATAAAAGATGCACTTTATATATATATATATATATATATATTTTAAAACAACTAAAATATATAAATACATATTTATACAAAATGCTAAAACCAATTATTTAAAAAGAAATAAAATTCATGTAATGTTAAAAAAAGGGGTGAAATGAGTCAAAACAAAATAAAATGATATAAAAAAATTGCTAATAATTTATAAAGAGGCATGAAAATTAATGGTGACTTGTGGAAAAATTGGTGACCCGTGATTGATTGAAGAATAAATAAATAACCCATAAAAAGTTAAAAAACAAATATAATATATAAATATAGTGTAATGAATGAATGATGGTTATGAGTTTTCTTTAATTTTGAAATAAAAAACAAACAAAAAAATAATACAAATAACCCACGCATAAGGAACCTATGTTTTTATATAAATAGATACTAGGGAGAAACCCTCCTTCATGTGGATAGAACACAGAGTCAGACCACTTCCTTGGGTTCATGTTCTTATGCAAGCAGCACATTACCCTTTCCCCTTTCGGTTTCCACTATCAAGTAAGATATTTTATTATTATTAATTTTGTTTGTTTTGTGAACATATATATAGTTATATATATATATATATCTATGTGTGTGTGTGTGTGTGTGTGGGCGTGTGGGTGTGCGTGTAAAACCATATCTTTTTAATCCAATTTATATATATGATAAGTCTTCTTATTTTAAATGACCTTTCCCCTAAAATATTATGGTTGCAAGGGTTTCATGTTTTCAAACTACAAATATACATGTATATATATATATATATATATTTATATATACATATATATGTACACATATACATGCATGCAAATATGAACACATTAAGTGGAGTTGTTCTTTCTCATTTACTTAGAAGTTAAAAATGGTATTTTTCAACTACCAAGCTAGTGTTTAAAGATTTATGTTTGAATAATTTTCTATATTCACATTGTTTATATAAATTCATGTGATAATTGTTATTATTTTATGTGTAGTTATGGGTCAAGTTATTATTTTATGTGTGAACTGTCATCTGTATCTCTTAGCATGTCATGCATGAATAGGTATGGCCATCATCTAGATCATGTGAGGCATTTCAAGCATTATGCAATCTTGCACGCACTTAACCCATGTTTCATGCAATTACGTTTTTCAAATAAAAGTGTGTTTTTTCTAAGTATGGGATTCTCCCTAAAATGATTTTAAAACCTTTTTAGGAAATGGTGATGACATGTGGAAGATTGTTTTATTTCAAAGAAAATAATATTATGTAAGTATTTTGTATTTAATTTTGGGTAAGAAATAAGAAAGGCAGGTCCATGAGAAAATGTTTTCAAAATTGGAACTGGTGAGTTTCATGACGTTATGGGGAGTGAACCCATAAGTCTTAGTGAAGACTAGTGACCGTATGTATGGATTTTAATAATGGTCCACCATGTATTATTAACGACCCATAGAAACTTAATAAGTTCAAAGGAGAATTCCCAACAGCTTTCAAACATAATTATTTTGTGAAATACCATTTTCCTATATATATTCAAGTATTTGTGAAAATATGATTTAAATATTTATATTTATTTCAAGGGATGGTTTAAGAAATATATAGGTTGTTTTGAAACCCCTTACTGGGAATTATATTCTCATCCTTATTATTATAAACACTTTTCAGGTTTAGCATACTTGCTGAGTTGAAACTCTGTTGTGGAAGCAACACGCTGAAGAATCATTGTTTTCAATTTGTATGTTTTTGTTGAAATGTAAGTCAGATATCTAATTTTATAGAACCTAGACCAAGAAAAGGTCCTCTGTTGTATTTAATGCTGTGTATTTAATCATGTTTCTTTTTTTAAAAAAATTATATAGCATTTGTAAGGGTTGAAACCTGGTTTCGAGTTTGGGACTTTATAATTGGTATCAGAGGAACAATCAATATAATTTTGGAAAATTAGAACAAAATTAATAATTATTCTATGTAAAATTATTTTCCTTGTGTATACAAATGAATTGCGGGGACAAAATTCTTTTGAGGGTGGGGATAATGTAACACCCCACGAATTTGAAATAGTACATATATTTTATTTAAGTATTTATTCTGAAATATTTTTAAGACTTTTATGAAACTAAATTATTATTTTTTTAATCAAAATAATGTTTTTAATAAAAATTATAAAATATTACTTTCATGAAATATTATTTTTATTAAATAAATTTATTTTATTAAAATATATTATTTATTTAAAAGTATTCCTTAATATTTAATGTTTTTAATAAATTATTATTATGAACAATTTATATTCTTTTTTTTCATGTATAAAAATATGTGTTTTGAATAATATTAAAGAATAAAAATAAAATTTTATCATTATTTTAAAATAAATATAATTTGTTTTAATATTTTTATGATAATAATAGTAATAAAAATAGTAATGATAATAAAGGGATTTTTTAAGAAAATTATTATTATATTTATGATAATATATTTTGTTTATAAAATTTTGAAATTATAAATATATATAGTTATATTAAAAAAATGAATATATATATATATATATATATAAGCGTAACATTTTTTTTAATGTAACGTCAATTTTTTTTAAAATGAATGAAGTAGTAATATTATAATTATTCTTGACAAAAAAATGATGATAATATTATAAAATATTAATATAATAAATTATAATATAATAGTAATGATGGTTTTGACAAAAATATGGATAAAAGTCAATGATGAAAAGAAAAAACATGGGAGAGATAAAGTGTGTGGAAAAAAAACACAAAACTTTAATGATAAATAAAAGAAAAAAAACAATAATAAAAGAAATTAAATTTTTTAAAAAAGTATGTGAGACGAAAAATATAGGAGAGATAATGTGAGAGTAGATAAAAAAATGAAATTTAATAATAAAACACCAAAAAAATAAGAAAAACATTTTATAAAAATATAAATTGTATAATTTTGAATATATATTTAATATGTGATACTTTATTATAAAAGACACACTTTATATATATATATATTAAAAAAACTAAAATATATAAATACATATTTATACAAAATGCTAAAAACAATTATTTAAAAAGAAATAAAATTCATGTAAAGTTAAAAAAAGGAGTGAAACGAGTCAAAACATAATAAAATGATATAAAAAGTTGCTAATAATTTATAAAGAGGCATGAAAATTAATGGTGACTTGTGAAAAAATTGGTGACCCGTGATTGATTGAGGAATAAAGAAATAACCCATAAAAAGTTAAAAAAAACAAATATAATATATAAATATAGTGTAATGAATGAACGCTAGTTATGAGTTTTATTTAATTTTGAAATAAAAAAACAAAAAAATAATACAAATAACCCACGCATAAGGAACCTATGTTTTTATATAAATAGATACTAGGGAGAAACCCTCCTTCATGTGGATAGAACACAGAGTCAGACCACTTCCTTGGGTTCATGTTCTTATGCAAGCAGCAGATTACCTGTTTCCCTTTCAGTTGCCACTATCAAGTAAGGGATTTTATAATTATTAATTTTGTTTGTTTTGTGAACATATATATATTTACATATATATATATATCTCTATGTGTGTGTGCGCGTGAGCGTGTAAAACCATATCTTTTTAATCCAATTTATATATATGGTAAGTCTTCTTATTTTAAATGATCTTTCCCCTAAAATCTTATGGTTTCAAGGGTTTCATGTTTTCCAACTACAAACATACATGTATATATATATATACATATATATGTACACATATACATGCATAAAAATATTAACACATTAAGTGGAGTTGTTCTTTCTCATTTACTTGGAAGTTATAAATGGTATTTTTCAACTACTAAACTAGTGTTTAAAGATTTTTGTATGAATAATTTCTTATATTCACCTTGTTTACATATATTCATGTGATAATTGTTATTATTTTATGTGTAGTTATGGGTCATGTTATTATTTCATGTGTGTACTCTCATCTGTATCTCTTAGCATGTCATTCATGAATAGGTATTTCCATCATCTAGCTCATGTGAGGCATTTCAAGCATTATGAAATCATGCACGCACTTAACCCATGTTTCATGAAATTATGTTTTTAAAATAAAAGTGTGTTTTTTTCCAAGTATGGGATTATACCTAAAATGATTTTAAAACCTTTTCAAGAAATAGTGATGACATGTGGAATATTTTTTTCTTTCAAAGAAAATAATATTATGTAAGTATTTTGCATTTAATTTTGGGTAAGAAATAAGAAAGGCAGGTCCATGAGAAAACGTTTTTAAAATTGGCACTAGTGAGTTTCATGATGTTATGGGGAGTGAACCCATAAGTCTTAGTGAAGACTAGTGGTTGTATGTATGGATTTTAATAATGGTCCGCCAAGTATTATTAAAGACCCACAGAAACATAATAATTTCAAAGGAGAATTCCCAACGGCTTTCAAACATAGTTATTTTTTGAAATACCATTTTCCTATATAAATTCAATTTTTTGTGAAAATATGTTTTAAATATTTATATTTATTTCAAGGGATGGTTTAATAAATATAACGGTTGTTTTGAAACCCCTTACTGGGAATTATATGCTCACCCTACGTATTATAAACACTTTTCATGTTTATCATACTTGCTGCGTTGAAACTCTATTTTGGAAGAAACATGCTGAAGAATCATTGTTTTCAATTTGTATATTTTTGTTGAAATGTAAGTCAGGTATCTAATTTTCCAAAACCTAGACCGGTAAAATATCCTTAGTTGTATTTAACGCTGTGTATTTAATCATGCTTCTTTTTTTAAAAAAAATTATACAGCATTTGTAAGGGCTGAAACCTGGTTTCGGGTTTAGGACTTTATACCCTCACCTGAAGCCACTGCAACACCCTTAAAGATCAAATAATTTTCAGAATTCCCCATGCCCAGGTCAATCTTCAATCTATCGAAAATTTCTGAAATCCTTGGTTCCAGAAGCACGTTCTCAGGCTTTGACACCCCCTGGACTGCTTCCCGCAAGTCAGCTTCCTGGTTGAGAGGTCGATCATGGGCATCACGACCAGATGACCCACTGACCACCAAGTAATTACTACTAACAATGGTAGTCTCACCTAGGACCAATATTTTCTCTTTAGCACTCAAACCAGATTCCTTCCGCATCATATTCCCGCGCCTACAATCTTCCATTCGATGACCCATTTTCTTGCACCATGGAAAAAATTCATACCAGGATTCAAAGACCACAAACTGCTTATGATGAAACTCTTCTCCTACAACGACCCAAAATAACTCTACATGCGGCTTAGAAATATCAACTTCAACACATATTTTGGGAGAAATCGGATGGCAGACAGCCCTCGCCCTACTATCAGAACATAAATAATGACCCACAAGGTTACCAAGTATACATAGGATCAACATATTTTGAAACAGAATCAGCAGTTCAGGAAGACTTACCCAAACGACCATTGTAGGTGCATCGTGTTTCATATGAAATTAATATGACTATTTAAATAGGATAAATCGAGATCCATTGCAGATTCGAGGAGCTAAAAACCGAGACCATATCAAATCTTCCTCTGATGAGAACCTAATCATGATGTGTTTGGAGTCAAGGATCCCTACTATCGTGTGCTCTTGTAAATTCTAGGAACCAAAGATGAAGCGATCAAAAGCATTGACCGACGACTGCCAATGTTTGAACATTGAAATAAGCGTTTGATGCAACAAGGTGGATGGGTTCATGAACTCTAGATTTGAGATTGACAATTGTGGGGCTCCATTGAATAGCTCCGAAACCTTCAGACTAAGAGAAATATGAGGAAATGGAGGAATGCACTCAGGATTCGAGAAGTGGGAAAAGGATGGAAGTGACCTCCATTGTTGGGCATCTGAAGACCCTCCCCCGCCGTGGGTGGAGGATCCGGTAAAGAGACTATCGAACCCTAGGCCATGGGGGAGGCTGAGAGGTGAGCCTGCGTGAACCTAGGAGTTCCCTGGAAGTTTCTTCTTGACATTACCCAATAGAAGGGATGGGAAGTGGAGCTCCTCGATAGTTTCTTCTGGTCATTACCCTCTAGTAGGGATGGGTAATGGAGTTCCCCAATTACATTCCTAAGCATTAACTTCTAGCGGGACTGGGCAGTGGAGTTTCTTATTTAATAGTAGAGTAGGACCCTCATGTCATACCAGGGAATGATATCTAACCTATAACTTATGGCCCCTCAAATGTGAAACACTGTTACGAGATGTGGTTTGACGTAGTTTTAGACTCACGAGGAAGATGGACTATTTTCCCACCAACAATCACCCTTGTGACACAACCTAAAACCATGTGGGTGATTCAGTTTCACCCAAAGTAGATAGTATCATGGTGTGGTCATTTATATCCTTTGAATTATGTGTTTAGGGAAGGTGTGTGGGATGTTGGGCATCGTTGATGGATCTTTTTGTAACTGTTGGCTACTCTTCTTCTTGGGCTGAGTTGTGAGATGGAGATCCCCTTACTCTCTCATTTGGGGTTTTTTGATTGAGTACACACACACACACACACACATATATATATATATATTCTTTCTTCTGGATTTACACCTTTGATTTGGATACTCTCCATATAGGAGAGGCAATGATGCGCAAGGTATGCCACATACTTTCTGTGTTTATCTTCTCATTGTTGCATGAATCTACTCTCCTGCTATAGGTGGTTAAGGCTCGATGGGTTGTTTATCTAATCTTCATGTTTATCCCATTTTTCTTAGACGATCTTACTTTCACTCTCTTTTTGGGTTAAGCTATACTCTTTCATTTTACCTTGTTTTATCTACTGCATTCCTCTTCAGCTGTATCTCTCACTTATCCCCCTTCACCCCTTTTGGGGAATTCTACAATGTACGTATATAATCACCCTTTCATGGTCTTCTCCTACACATATCGTGTCTTTTGTAGACAACGAATAGGTTTATCATTACTTCAGTGGATCATAGGGATACTAGGTGTTTGGACCACATGCAGTGGTCGTAGCTTGGGATACAAGAGCTAGGATATCTCAATTGTTTACTCTTTTCTAATTTTTTCATGTTGGGACATATTTCTAGTTGGGTGTGTATTTTTCTCCTTTAATTTTCAATATACACTACCATAATTTTGTACTATCTAGAGGTTCATGCATGCTTGCTTTTTTTTACAGTAGTGTTGCATCTTTTATTCTTTACCTCTTCACTTTTGTATTGAGTTGGCTATGTGTGCTTATACAAGTTCTTAGGCAAAGGCCTCCCCAAGTTTGTTGTTCCTTCAGTGCTTTTTGCTACCCCCTATCCTATGAAGGTGGGCTTGTGGTAGTTATAGCTTGAGCCCCGGCTTGGTTCAGGTCGTGAGAGATTGGTATTAGAGAAAGATCATTCCTTGGGATTTTTTTCAAATGTTTCCCCTTAAGAGGATTAGTTGGGTTTAGGGAAATAGTTTCAAAGTGTCTTCAGTTTGGCTCTCATGCTAGGGAGAAAAGTGATGGTACGAGTGGATGGTGTAGCCTTTCACCAGGACCTTTGCCACCTGCTTGTTGATTCGGAATGCCGATACATTTGTTACAGGGATAAATGGTACATGCATCATATAGGATTGAGTTTTATACCATCCTTATTTAGTCATCTCTCCATTGTTTTTATGATATATATATATATATATATATATATATATATATTCTCATCTAGACATAGTACTCCTTGATAAATCTCAAGATACCTCTACGATGATATCTAGCTAGGACACCATCTCTGGTTCATGTTGACCAATCCATGAGCGATGAGGCCTCAATTCAGGTTCCATCCTATGACCCCCTCATATAGGTGGGAAGGTAGCAACACTTCCACCTATCAAAAAATATATAATACCAGAAAATAAGGCTGAGGATGTGTATAGTATTAGCACACTCAACGAGTTCCAGCATCAGAGAACGTTGAGTTTCCACGATGAACTTGATCCCCAGATAGTATAGGATTGGATGGAGTCAGTTCTCTCTATTTTCAAGCTTATTCAGACACCGATGGATCAAGCGGTGGCACTGGAAGCCAACCTTTTTCATGGAGAAGCTGGGTGTTGGTGGAGACTAGTTACACAGATGCATGATGAGTCAATACTCTTGTGGGAAGACTTTGAACAGATTTTGTGTGAGGAGTACTACCCCTCTTGCTTACGCTTAGTTTGTATCTAAGAGATTCTAGATCTTCATTAGGGAGGGATGATAATGGATTAGTATGTGGAGTGGTTCACAAACTTTACGAGCCCCTCCCATGACATGATTTGTGATGGCTACTTCCAAGAACATAAGTTTGAGTAGGGACTCCGCAGAGAGATTTTATCTAGCATTGTTTCCTTGTGCATCCCCACCTATGCTAGGGTTCTAGAGTAGGCACATGTGATAAAGTTATTTATGTTAGAGAGATTCCAGATATATAGATCTACTAGTGGGTACAATAGGGCTGAGTCATCTTCAGCAGCTAGCAAATTCCAGACACCAGGATCTCAGAGCAGGAGACCCTTTTGGGAGTAGGCTTAGGTACATTAAAGTATGGGGTTGAGAAAATGTATAGGACCAGAGCATTCCATATAGTGGCAGTTATTTTCTTGTGATGGGTGAGGTCACATGGCGCATGAATGCCCGACCAGATGCGTTGAGCAGCCTAGATAAATAACTGATGGACTGACATGACAGAGTCAGTGTTTTGGTCCACAGGGAGGTAGAACTAGTAGAGGAGTAGGGGGAGATGTAGGTGGAGGATGATGCTATGAGATATTCCCCCACTGCCACTAGGCAGCCCACTCCAAGCTCAGGGAGCTAGCTATTGGAACTGTAGACAACTGTAGGCTTTGGAGGCCTATGACCCCGCAGTGCACGAGATGATTAGAGGTATGATATGTGTTTATTATACTCTTACTTTAGTACTAGGAGGCACAAGTATTGGTCATTCTTTCATATCTATACTTTTGGCCCGAGAGTTGGAGCTCCCAGTTGAGGCACTAGCACAAAAACTCTATCTTGAGGTTTCTACATGGAATGTTTCTTTTATATCTTGCATCTTCCAGCTGTGCGAGATATTACTTGGAGGATAGAGGTTCACATGGTACCTTTTGGTAATCACAATGGAACCCTATGATGTCATATTGGTCATGGATTTGCTGTTCATATTCAGATCCCAAATTGACTATCATTGTAGACTAGTCAGATGACTATGCACTAATGGGGTGAGATTCTCCTTTTCTGGAGAGAGAGAGAGATCTCATGGAGTGATAGGTTGATGCTGTGAGTTGGAGGATGAATCCTATCACCCATCAGTTGGAAAGTGTATCTCATGGTACAAAAATATATTTAGGCATCCGGGTTCCTTCAGTTTTGGAGAATTATATGGATCTCTTCCCTAAGGACGTTTCAGGACTACCTCTCAGGCGGGAGATAGTGTTTTATATTGACTTGCATCTTGGTACCACCCTGATATCTTCTATGGAATATCTTGTGGGACCTAATGAGCTATGAGAGCTACGATTTTAGTTTGAGGACCTTCGTGTGAAAGGTTTTATTAGACTTAGTGTGTCCCCCTAGGTGGATTCAGTTTGTTTCATAAAAAAAAAGACGAGAGATTATAGATTTTCATGGATTATCATTGCCTGAACTAGGACACAATAAAGAAAAAGAACCACTTTATGTGGATTTAAAACCCCTTTGACTTGTTTCAATGCATGATATGGTTCTCAATGATTGATATCAGGTCCGACTACCACCAGTTGAGGGTTTGCAAGGCTGATATTCCAAAGTTGGAATTTTGATATCACTATGGACACTATGAGTTCCTAGTGATGACCTTTAGTGTGATAAATTCCCCCACCATGTTTATGAATTTGATGAACCATGTTTTCCATCCATACTTGGAATAGTTTTTTGTTGTCTTCATCTATGACATACTTCTCTACTTTTCATTATTGGAGTATCATGTAGAGCACTTGAGAATGGTTCTATATTTTCTTTAAGAGAACCAGTTTTACGAAAAGCTCTTAAAGTTCTAGTTCCGAATACATGAGGTTCAATTTCTAGGTCATGTCATTTTTGAACTAGTTTTATACATGGATCAATAAAATATTGATGTAGTTATTTCTTGGGATACACCCAATAATGTGTTAGAGGTGTAGAGATTTCTTGTCGTGGTTGGGTACTAAGGGAGATTTTTGGTATAATTATCCAAAATTGTAGCCCCTTTTACCACACTAACATAGAAAGGGAATCCATTTACCTAGTCTTAATAGTGCCAAAGTTCCTTTGAGGAATTGAGGAAGAGGCTGATGAGCGCTCCAATGTTGAGACTTCCAGATGAAGGTGTGAATTTTATAGTGTATTACGATGCTTCTAGATCTTAGATCAGTTTCATGTTGATGCAACTCAAAAAAATCATCACATACAGGTTGAGGAAGTTGATACCCCATGAGAATAATTATACAACTCACAACATCGAGTTGGAAGTGGTAATCTTTACCCCAAGGATGTGGAGGCACTATCTTTTAAGAGTGCACTTTGTGGTTTACTCAGACCACTAAATTCTCAGGTACATCTTCACTCAAAAAACCTGAACCTGAAATAGAAACACTGGATGAAGTTCCTATGAGACTATGACATAGATATAGTCTATACTCAAGGGAAGAGAAACATTGTAGTAGATTCCATTAGTAGGAATTCCTAGGCTTACTTATTGAAGGAAGCTTTGGATTAGTTAGCTTACCTGCATCTGACCCTGGTGGAGCATGAGCGTACAACCTTTCTTCAATTAATGGTGTTGACTCCTTCTCTTCTCAAGTGTGTGAGAGAGTCCCAAATAGGAGACATCGACTATGAATTCCTACATGATCAGATATCTATAGGCTACACAACTGATGGATATTATAAAGGAGATAATCATGACATCTTGTTCTAGGGGAGAATAGTGGTTCCAGACACGTTTTGGTAGGAGGCGATGTGTGAGTTCCAAAATTCTCTCCTAGATGTACATACTGGTGTAGGGAAGATGTACATATACCTTTAGTGGTAGTTTTGGTGGTCTGACATGAGATTAACATAGATGAGTTCATCTATCGGTGCCTCACTTTTCATTAGGTGAAAGATGAGCACCAAGTTTCGATAGGTTTGTTGTAGTCCCTTGAGATTCCAAAGTGGAAGTGAAAAATAATATCTATGGACTTTTTCATAATGATTCAATACACAATGAATGGGAACAACACCATATGGGTGATAGTTGACCGACTCACGAAGTCGGCACACTTCATTTCCATTATAGATCATAGTTTGGTGGAGAATCTGGGGTAGTTATACCTATAGGGGATTATTTTCCTTCATGGGGTACCCTCAATGGTTTTTTCTGATCGTTTTGGTATGTTTACATCATGACTGTGGAGAGACCTATAAGAGGAATTTGAGACCCAAATGTGGATGAGTACAATATTTCACCGCTAGACTGATGTGAGGACCGATCACACTATCTATGTGCTAGAGGATATGTTGAGGGATTTCATGTTAGACTTCATTCTGGGCTGAAAGGATCACCTTCCCTTGGTAGAGTTTTCATAAAACAATATCTATCACTCTATAATTAGTATGAAATATTTTTAGGTCTTGTACGGGAGACCCTGTAGGTCAAATTTGTGACGAATCGAGATTAGAAAGTCATCTCTTGTGGGACTAGAGTTGGTTCATGTGACAATAGAGAAAGTATAGGTCATCCATGAGTGGATGAACATGACCCAAAGAAGACAAAAATCCTATATAGATCTCTGTCATAGGCCATTGGAGATTGAGTAGGGAGACCAAATCTTCTTGAGAGTCTCCCAATGATGATGATTGTAGAGGTTTGGCTGGGGAGGAAAGATATACCTGAGGTTCATCAGGTCATTCGAGATCATCCCGTAGGTTGGTGAGGTTTCTTATCACCTTTCCATATCCCCACAACAAGAGTGGGTGCATGATGTCTTTAACATGTTATAGATAAGGATATATGTTCATGATCCCACAAACATCATTGACTAGGGTGTGGTGGACATTGAGGATGGATACACCTTTGTAGAGCATCAGTGGCGATCGAGGATCGACTAGAGCAAACCTTGTGTGGATGGATGATCCCTTTGGTTTACGTGCTGTGGTGGCACAAAAACATGCAAGAGAGTTCCTGGGAGTGGGAGATCCAAGTGTAGGATCAGTAACCCGAGTTTTTTTCTTGTTTTTTCTTTTTGGGGACCAAAATATTGAATGAGGGAATAATTTATAGACCCATTTTTTCCTTGTAAGACTTTTAAAATTTTTCTTTATATATTTCCAGAGTTAGGCACTGATAAGGAGTGCGATTATGAGGCCCTGTGAATCCAAAATAAAATTTATAAAAATATTAAATATTTTTTGTATTGCACATGCATGATACCTCAAAAGAAATGGGATAACTCTTAAAAGTTTGATTGGATTAGAAATTTGAGACACTGGTTGAGTCTATAATGTTGTGTTTACCCTATGCATGACATAAAATGAATCAGAGCATGACATTGAGACCCCTATCTCATGGGAGGTGTGTTTAAGTGGATTAATTAATTAATTAATTAAATTTATTTAACCTAAAATGAAATTTATATAAGTACGTATTTATGGAATTTTGGCCAGGGTTGGCCTCATAATTTCTTGAATCACCAGCGAGAGCTATTCCCTCCACCCTTTGATGAGTCCCTTCGCGAACGATGATGAAAATCTAAGATCAAGCATATCAGGATGAAATGAATGAAAAAGATCCTTAAAATAATTTTGTGAATGCATTATTCATTATAGATCGATCCAAAATATAGGTAGGACTCATATTTTTGTGTTTTTACACCTTTAGATTAAATGATTGAGTAGATCGCTATCCCTTCTTCAATCTGTGTCCTGCTAAGGCCTTTACATGTTCCCATATATAGAAATATAATTTATTTCAATTGTTTATCTAACCCCAGTTCCCCATTATTGATCATCGGCCAATAAAAATTTACCAATGATGTTTAAAACTTTGTTTTTGGTGCCTTTATTCCATGTTTCTACCCACATTCTTCACCGATTGGACCCATTTGTCCCTGTTCGACTTTTTCGGGAGGTACTGAGCTTGATTGGACCCCTAGATACATATAGGATTGAAAAAATAAAAATGGATCAATGATCAAGGCATAGATATGGGATCTTTATGAGGTGTGTATGGCTAATTCAGTTGTTAAACTTCAAGATCGTGATGAACGAAGCCATGGTAGTGTGTGATTCAAATGAAAAAACTCCTAGTGCGTGATGATGAATGATTTATAGAAATCGGCATCCTATAATCATGATTTATGGGAAGATCCACCTTTTTGGACTTATATAGATCCATATATGAAGCAGTTTAACCATATTTGAAGCACATATACATATCTAGAAATCTGGAATTTCTGTCGAAAAACCGACTACACGCCGTGTACATAATAAAAAACACGGCGTGTATCACCCCTCGGCGGTGGCCCTAGGATTTTGGAAATTTTAAGGAGTACATGACATGTAATCCCCCTTACATTCTATGTACCCCTTCCCCAATTGGAAAAACTATCTGACGAACCACACGGGCGGGGGTCCATGTAGAAGTATATGGACACGACTTGAGTATAGGGGCGCCGTCCCATGTGAGGCGACATGTCGTGTAATAAAGTCTACATACATGGGGTCCGAGTACAATAATATGACCACCAAACATGGCCCGGGTCCCAGTTATCCTGGATACGCCATATAGTCCACCTACACAACATGTACTTCCACATGGATGAGAACTTGTGTGCCGACCAGGGACACAACCCTGATATGAAGTCCGACCACATGCTGTGTGGGTTACCTCACACAACTTTTACCCCTAGGTTCCTATTTAGGGACTTTGAACATCTACATATCCTTTGTTTGACCTTGGATTTTGGTCTGAGGGTAGCCCATCCTGAGTGTTTTTCCATGTAGAACATGACGATGATTGAGGTAATGGATTTCAATATATGATGTGAAATTTTATGAGATTAGAATCTTCTTAGGCAATTCTCGATGATGGAAGTTATTAGGTGGGATCATCAGAGACCTTTCTAGGTGTTACCCTCTTATAGAGATGTGAAGTGGAGTTACCCAACGATATTTCTAAGTTACCATCCTATTGGACTGGGTAGTGGAGTTCCTTGATGTTCCAGGCATTAACCTCCAGCAGGGTTGAGAAGTGGAGTTCCCTAATGACCTCTTCTATATGTTTTCCTCTAGAAGGGCTGGGTAGTGGAGTTCATTGATAGTTTCTTCTAGGCATCACCCTTCAGTAGGGATTGGAAGTGGAGTTCCCCGATAGTTTCTTCCGGGCATTACCCTCCAGTAGGAATGGGCTGTAGAGTTTCCCAATGACATTATCGTGTTTCAACCTTTAGTAGTGCATGGTAGTGGAGTTCCTAAGTTACTAGAAGAGTATAATCCTCCTATCATACTGAGGCATGGGATCCTTCAGTATAACTTATGGCCCCTCGACTATACGATATAATTATGAGATGTGGTTTGTCGTAGCTTTGGACACACAAGGAAGAGGAACACTTTCCTCACCATGATTCATCCTTGTGACATGACCTAAAATCATGAAGGCAAGTTAGTTCTTCCCAAAGTGGATAGTATTAAGGTGCGGTGATTTAGTTCCTTTGACTTATGTGTTCAGGGAAGGCATGTGGGATGTTGGGCATCGTTGATTGATATTTTTGGAACTGTTGGCTACTCTTCTTCTTGGCCTGAGATGTGAGATGGATATATCCTTACTCTCTGATTTGAGATTCTTTGACTAAGCACACACACACACACACACACACACACACACACACACATATATATATATATATAATTTCTTCTAGACGCACACATTGGATTTGAATACTCTCTTTCCATGGGAGGTGAAGACACATGGGGTATGCCACGTTATATTCGTGTTTAAATTCTCAAGGTTGGATGAGTCTACTCTCCTACTATAGGTGGTGAAGTCTTGAAATTTAATTCATCTACTCACTGTGTTTATCCCCTTTTTAACGAATGATCTTACTTCACTCTCTTGTTGGGTTGAGCTATACTCTTTCACTAAAACATGTTCTATCTATTGCTTTACTCTTCACTTGTATCTCTTATTACTCCTCCTTCACCCCTTTTGGGGAATTATACTGGGTGTGTATATACTTACCCCTACATGGGCTTCACCCAAACATGTCATGTCTTTTGCAGAGGAGGGAACATTCAATCATGGCTTCAGAGGAGCTTAGGGATACTGGGTACTTGGACCACATATGATGGTCATAACTTTGGATGTAGGAGTTGGGATCTCTCAGTTGTTTACTCTTTTCCAATTTTTTCAGGTTAGGATATATTTCTAGTTTGGTATGTATTTTTCCCCTTTACTTTTTATTATACACTACCTTACTTTTGTACTGTCTAGAGGTTCATGCATGTTTGGTTTATTTTATAGTAGTGTTTCATTTTTTCTTCTTCCCCTCTATACTTTTTCATTGAGTTGGCTATGTGTTTGTGTATAGGTTCTTAGGAAAAAGACTCCCCTAGTTTTTTATTCCTTTTTCACTTGTTTCCACCCTTGTAATATGGAAATAGGATTGGGGTTGTTGCAGATCGAGCCCCGAATTGAGTCAGGTCATGACACACACATCATGTTTAAAACTACAGGTTGGGAATTTACATGGCGTGTAATGTGGTTACATGTCATATAAATATTTTTAATATAATTCAACAAAAAAACAATCACCTTGGATTTATTTTATTAAAAATAATGAAAAATCACATGATTCATAATTCCTTTCCATGATGTGTAAATGTTTTGTAGTTCATTTTTCATCCCATTTTCCTTTTAAACAACCCGAACCCCTTTAAAGATTCTCAACTTACCAAGAACCCATTATAACACTTGGTATCATTTATAAATGGACTCCATTGACTCAAAAAATCTTACATCCCCAAACTTTAGGTCATTTTATCAAAAAATTATCTCCTTCTTTGAACAAGACTCAACCACCAAGTCTTAAAAGAAAAAATTAGAGAGAAACGTACCTAAAAAAAGATAGGATCTTACAACCTCCCCACCTAATAACAGCTCATCCCTGAGCTTCTCCAAGCTTCACTGTGATGTATTAGTGAACAATACTAGACATTGTGTTCACATATCAGACTCTTTATCCTAGGTATCCTTCTGAACTCACACATTCGGCCACTACAATTGAACCAATGGTATAGTCCAACCCTGAAGATATTTATCACTGTGATCCACAACCCATATTGGATGCTCCTCAAAGGATGCATCTACACAAAGAATGAATTATTCTATTTATACGACATGGGAAGGTTCTAGATGATATATTAATAATTGAGACATGTAGAATGCATCATTCAAGGAACTGTATCATTTTGGAAGGGCTAAATGGTATGAAACTAGACTGACCCTTTCAACCATTTTAAACTGCTTAAAAAACCTAGGTGCTAGATTTCTCTATTTCCTAATACAGTGTTGCCCCAACCTAGGTGATACCCGAATGAAAAAATATTGACCAACCATGAATTCTTGAGGTCATATACAATGGTCAATATAAGATTTCTTCCATCTCTGTATGGTCACCAATCATTTCCTGATCAACTGAACATGTTCAGATGTCTCCTAGATGATACTAGGCCAAAAAGTGATGACTCACCTACCTCCAGCCAAAAAAAAGTGAATGAAAAAACCTAACATACAAATCCTAATTTTCCATTTGGATTTATTCCTAGAAGATATTATTATATACAAACTCCACAAGTTCCATATGTTTCTCCCATGAACCACAAAAATCCAAAACACAGGCTCATAGAATATCATCAAGAATATGAATAGTCCACTCAGATTGACCCCCAATCAATGGATGATAGGTTTTTCTTAAAATAACTAAAAATACTAGGGATTTATAAAGACCCTTCTAGAAATTTTATTCCAAATGAGGATCTCTTTCTAAAATGATACTCCTCAGAAAACATTACAACCGAACCACCTTTCAAATTTAAATATTCCCTAGATCTTCAACTATGAAGGTTTTATTAATAGGTAAGAAATGGGTTAACTTGTTTAGTAAATCCAAAAAAAACATTCAATTTCATTCTTACGGGTATTTATGGTAATCATATCAAAAAATCCCCTACGAAATCATCCCATTTCCACTCCAGAATGGGTAGAGGATTAAAAAGTGTGGCTATACTATGATGCTCATCTTTCGCATGCTGGAAATTGAATCATGTGGACACAAATCTTTCCACCTTGTTCTTCATTCCTCACCATCAGAATTGTCTATGTAGATAATGATATATATTCATTAAATTAGGATGTACTGCCCATATGGAAGCATGAAACTCCCTCAGCAGCTACTCACATAAGCCCGTGTGAACCCATACTCGCCACAAAAAAAGAAGATAATTTACACAGTCAAGGGACCATACTGATAGTGTCTCCCCACCACATAATTTTTCTCTCAGAATTGATCCCCCTAGATTAGATAACTACTTGGTCTTAATCCAGTCCAAAAGCATGGGTATAACTGCTGTTGAAGTCAGATCTACTTGCCCCTGAGATTCTTGAACATCCAGATGCATGTCTAAAACAAGGTCCATTATCCACCACTCATCACAAGACTCTTGTAATGCCTATGTCTGTGTCTATTACATCAAATAATTGACAATTATATTTTCCTTTCATGATGTATAAGAAAATTAAAATTCAAAATATTGTATATACTCAACCCACCTCCTCTCCCAAAGGTTCAGGCCTCACTGAGAAAATATGTACTTGAGGATCTTGTGATTTGTGTATACCAAAAACCTCTCACCCATGAGATAGTTTCTCAAAAATCTCATGAAATATACCACTACCACTAACTCTAGATCGTGAGTAGGTTAATTCCTCTCATGCAGTCTCAGCTGCTTGGATCCACAAGCAACCACACAATTCTCCTTCATTAGAACTGCTCTGAGTCTGACTCTGAATGTGTCACAGTACATGATATTTTCTTTACCTAATACATGTAATGTGAGGATAGTATCTAAGGTCAATATTCCTTTAAAATCATGAAAATATCTCTCACAAGAATTAGACCAAACAAATTTCACCCCTTTCTTGGTTATCCAAAACATGGGTGGTAACAAATGAGAGAAATATTGGATAAAATTCCGGTAATAACCTAGTAAGCCCAAAAATATCTGAATTATGAAGATATTCTTGGGTTGTTCCCAATATACCATGATATCAATTTCTTCTAGGTCCACTAACACTCCTACCTCTAAGATGACATGGCCCAAAAATTTCACTTTATTTATCCATAAGCTGCATTTAGTTATCTTGGCATAAAGACGATTATCTCTCAATGTTATTAGGATGATGTTAAGATGTTTGGTATAATCCTCTACTGACTGGGATTAAACTAAGATATCACTCATGAAAACCACCACAAAATGATCCAAAAAAGTATTAAATATCATATTCATTAAGTCCATGAATACTGCAAGTGTGTTAGTTAACCTAATTAGCATCACTACAAATTCATACAAACCATACTTTCTCCTAAAATAATTCCAGTGTATGTATGATGGTCTCACCATTAACTGATGATATCCTGATCTAAATTCAATGTTGGAGAATATCTTGGAACCTCTAAACTAATTTAAAATATCATCAATGTGTGGAAGATGATACTGATTCTTGACTGTCATCTGGTTCAACCTCCTATAATCCAAACATAAGTGCAAAGATACATTAGCATTTTTGGAGAAGAAAAATATAGAACCCCAAGAAGATGTACTAGGCCATATGAAGCCTTTATATTCAATATATTACAACTGAACCTTCCACTTTCAAAACTATGCTAGTGCCATTCAGTAAGGTGGGATAGAAACTAGCTCTGATCCTAGCACCAACTCGATCATGAAATCGATCTCTCGATTGGCCAGTAATCCATAGAAATCGTCAGGGAAAACCTTTATAAAAAGATCTACCACTGGATAAAAATAATCTAGCTACATTAAACCATTATCTAGAGATAAATACCAGTGATTTGATCCATGATACAATTCAATATGTACTGAATTGGTCCCACAAGACCAGCCTGAAGATCCCACTCACCCTAGTGAGAATAGATTCTTTATTATAGATATAGGAAGGTAACTCTCCACTTGTAATAGTTGATATGATCCTGATATTGAACAAAACAATACATACTAAGAATCAAGTCAAATCCTATCATTTCTAGCATGAACAGTTCCCAAAAGAAATAGTAACCACCAATCTATAGAGAACATTCCTTGAAATGTTGAATATTCTTTGAATCGACTTGGAATGTTGTGAAAATGGTTAAAACACCATCTAAGATTTCCACATACAAGACCAAAACATTTGAAAAAATAGAAAATAATTTGATGATCCTATATAAAAAAACACATGATAAGGTAAATGCTACAGGAATTGTACCTTTGACGGTAGATGGTCCTGCATCCACATTAGTCAGAGTAGTTTGCATAACATGCAACTAACTTGTACCTATTACATGGGCTCCAGTATAACTACCTTGAGATACATCCCTTTCTTGGTACTGTTTCTCATACACAGGGTACCACATCCCCTACCTCATCTTGAATGGCCTATAGAACTCCAACTACCTGCCTGATAAAGGGTAGTTGTGCCCATTCCTGACTCTAGTGCTTGTCTTGATCCTCTCCCACTAGTATACTGTGGAAATTTCAAACCTAACCTCTTTAAATAACCCATTATGACACAAATACGACAGTTGACTATGGGGTACAAACACTATGGGTGATTTTGACCAAACTTGACACTGATAAAACTAGAATGGGAAACGGTCTTGAGATGGTAGTCCACTACCCTGACTGCTCTTCCCACTATTACTTTGGTAGAAATTGTCATAACAACACTTCTTACCATTCAAATAAGAACTTCCAAATCACCCTGATGAAATATCTTAAACGCTGCTCAGGACCTCATTCAGATTCCCCTTTGTGACGAGTGTCTGATTCATCACATATTCAATGTTTATTAATCATAATTTTTTTACATATAACCTGATATCATAATGAAGATCATCCTAGAAACACCTCACCTTGAAAATCTCATCAGCTTCCATGGATGGCGCAAAGATTTATAGGGTAGTAAAACATCCAGTGTAGTCCAATAGTGACAAACCCTCCCATGTAAGATTCATGAACTCGCAATATTTTTCACCCCTTAAGGTTTTGGGACAGAAATGGATCAATAACTTCATCTCAACATCCTTAAAAGATAACTCATCCCGCCACCCATCTTCCTATAGAATACCCCACCAACGGTTTCCAGGTTCATAAAGGATATATGCAGAAAGTTTGACCCTCTTATCCATGGGTGTTTTGAGATTCTTGAAGATTTTATGGACTTGGTCGATCCAAAACTCAGTTGGCTTGGGTCCCCATTTCCTAGTAAACATGGGCAGATGTTGAAACTGAAATTCTCTTGTCATTTCATACATTGAAGGAATGGTATGAATAATATCCCTCTCCATGGATCACATGACCCTCATAAAGCTATCGCAAAGATGAATATCCATCTTTTCATCATGGAATATAGGATTTTTTGGTTCATCTGCATTATTAGAATGCCGATTTCCACTCTCCTGATGATCAAGTCCAAGATGATGAAGAGATATTTTATCTAAAAGACAAACACGCACCTTAGAGAATTAGAAAGCAACAAAGTCAACCTAATAAGTGACTGTAATAGAGAAACACTAACTCTTGGTCTCTCTATACATGAATAATAAGTATTTAAGCATAACACAACAAATAATTTCATTTTTCTAGTGAAACAGATATCTCATATTATAGTTCAACATGAAATTATATATCATAGGAAAAAAAGCTCTATCCCTATCATGAACATTGCATGTCAATATATCCCTATGTGCCTATTATGATGCATGAATTATCATCTCACCCCAAACTTGTCCACAAGTACAAATATCAAGAAACAATAACATCATAATACAACAACCTCACACAACATGTGAATCTCCCAATTTGAAATAACATCAACTGTAACAAGCACAAAACAAAAATAGAAATCCCATCCTTGGATACTCAGATTTTCTCCCATACGCGGGTTAGATACTCCCATGCACAAGATCATTACCAAGTAGCAATAAATCCTTGTCTCATTCATACCTTTCCCCAAATAGTAAGATATATGAAAAAAACCCGCTCCTATGATACCACTTTGTAACATCCCCTAATCTGGCACTCTCTCATGTGGCCAAAATTGGTTGGTTAGGAGACCTCAAGCATGCCTCTCTATATTCCAGAGGCTTACAACTAGTAGTGGTGGTATGAATTGTATAGCGGGGAGACTATACCTCATGGTATGAATGGTCATATCAGTATAAAATTTCATAATAAAATAGAATCAATTAGAGAAAATACATTTCAGAATAAAATAATAAAATCCAATTGAATAATCCAATAAATAATAATAAATAATGTAATGATGTGCTGAAATGTAACTAAATTTTATGCTAGAATAATAAATGAAAAGACTATCAGACTAAAATAAAAGACTCATAGTCCCGGGTTCCAAATCCCCTCGCCAGTCCCATCTCCAAACTCCACCCCAACAACAAACAAGCAATCAACAACAAGGTCTTTTCCCTTATCCAAACACGAATCCATATAATCTTCTCAGGTACTGAACTATGACCTGAATAGGGTGTGAGTATAACTCAATTGGACGACATAATCATTTCTAAACAAAACTGGTATGATTAGAAGCGTATGAAATAATAAGATAAATAGGTGCATTAATTTATTCAATAATTTAGAAAATATTACCGTAACTTACTTTGGCTCCGTATTAGAATATCTCTGACCATGTCTTATGACCATGCCAACCATATACATACAAGAAAGGTAAGATAACCTACTTCGGCACCATGCCATAATATCTCTGAGCATGTCTTATGACCATGCCAACTATAACCATATAAAAAAGGTATAGTCACAACATACAATCTGGGTCAAAGACCTAAAGTATTACAACATTTTGGGTCAAATCCCTATAAGAATTAAAACATGGGACTAGGAATAGACCTATATCTATAATATTTATAGCATGGATATGACCGATCCCTCTTAATATCACCATTACAACATATATGTGTGCAAGTGCCAGGGCTCAGGTTGATATATAAGCATTATTGAATGAAACACATTCCATGTCATACAATATGGATATCAAAATATCATATTATAATTATCAATGGTTAATTATTAGAATTATCATTATTATTTCATATTATACTTTCAATTCAATTCAAAACTAATTAAAAATTATATTAATAAGCAATAAGACACAATTTAGGGATTTTATAACAAGAAATCACCCTAGTTCACATGTCATGCTAAACATACTTTAAGCCATTAGCCAATTAAAAATCCATTGAAACCAAATGAAATCAAGGAATAATCTCAATCATTTTTATTAATTAATTTGGTCACACGCAATGATGGTGAAATCATGATATTGCATAAACTTGTAAAATATCAAACAATAGGGTCAAGATTTAGACCCCATAACTTTAACTAATGATCCAACAATGCTTCCAATGCCCAACACCCATGAGGAAGAAAGTGCAGATGATTGCAAAGAGTTTCATAGATAAAAAAATATCAAGATAAAAACCAACAATGAAATTAGACAAAGGATTTAACCATAATGGTTATAGAAGAGGAAGAAACTAACCAAAAGGATTTTCCATATATTTCTCACACAAATGGGATGTCTAGAAGGGAATTTGGAACCCAAAAATCACCTGTATAATGACCTAGGGTTAAGAGGAGGGAACATATAGCAGATTAGAATGGAAATTAGCTTCACAACATTTTTAAAACTACAGTTTGGGCATTTACATGGCGTGTAATGTGGTTAAACATCGTGTAAATGTTTTTAATGGAATTTTTTGAAAAACCCATCACCTCAGATTTATTTTATTGAAACCCATGAAAATTTTTACAACGTGTAATACCTTTACAGGGTGTGTAAATGTTCCTAAATTTATTTTTCATCCCATTTTCCTTTTAAACAACTAAAACCCCCTGTAAATCTTTTCAACTTACCAAGAACTAATTTTATCACTTAGTCCCATTTATACATAGACTCCATTAATTGAAACAAGCATACATCCCCAAACTTTAGGTCATTTTATCCAAAAAATTATCTCCCTCTCTGAACAAGACTTAAACACCAAGGGTCAAACAAAAAACTCAGAGAGAAACATACCAGTAAAAAGATGGGATCTTACAGATTAATACATCCATATTGAGAAATAGTACTTGGGAAACGGACTATGAAAACAAATCAAGTATCATTACGAAGTATAGAAGAAGTTCTTTCTAAATTATGGGTATGAAAGTGAATAATTGATTTTAAAGATCATATTTTTGAGAGTTGATCAAGAAACATAGTAATATATTTTCTACAAAAATTATCTTATATCATTTCCTTCCACTTGTAGAACATGCACTATTATATTGATCATAGTGCTACACAAGTGCAAGGGCATATCATAATCATTATATTAAAAAAGGATTGTTTTCTAGTGGACTGTGTGGTATTGGATTATTTTTGAACTTTACCAAGGAATAGATACTATTGTTGAGTATCGATCCTTGTAAATTCACATATTTCTGTGGTTATGTGGTTGATTTTTTTTCAATTAATAATGAAACATCTAATAGGAGGCAAAGGTTGTTTCTAATTTATGGAAACGTAAATGAAAATATATCACTGATTCACCCCCCCATCAGTGATACTTGAATCCTGGTTGGGTAATCTCAAATAAGATGTATTTATTAGTCGTATCTTCCATACTGATCATTCGAGCTATCAAAATTATATTTCAACTTGACATCCTTCTATTGAATACTAATTTTCATGAATTTACATGTTTTTAGGAGTCTTATTCCCCAACATGTTCATTTTATATCTCACCCCACATGAAATGTAAAAACCTACCGAGACCCTTCTTAGGACATCAGTAAGCTGAGTGTTCCACCTCACACCCACCATCAATAGGATAGGGGATAGTGACTATCACTGAGTAGGAATATCTCACAACATGGTAGGCCATAGCTTAATGAACCTGTAAAAAAACAAATATCTTCACATATAATATAATAATGAAGAATAGACAATAGAAAAACTACAATATATATAATTCATATGAAAATGTTAATCATCTACAAAGAGTAATGATATAAAAGAAAAATGGTTAAAAAAGGACTGATATCCTAAAGTAAAAACCAACCTAACAAAACTTGAAGTTGAAGATAAAACCTTGATGCATATATCCTAATACAAACCCTTTCTATGCCTTTAACATTCGAGTGCCACTAATCTCATATTAAACTATGTTAACTACCAAACTATCCATTATCTACACAAGACACGACATGTGTGGGAAATATTTCCATTCCTGAGTGAGTATATACATTTCTAATAAGATTCCTTAAAACGGATATATAGGATAAATTTTAATCTCAATACATGATGGTAAGAAGAGAAAAAATAGATATTATTGTAACTATAATAACTGAGATATAAAATACATCACTAATCTAAATATCCCTTATATAAAATAAACAACCAAGATTAGAAACCCAAGAGTTTGAACTACCTAACATATAACATGTAAAAACTATTAGAACTATAATGGGGAACCCATATATTTCCAAGCTAAGTATCAGTTTAGTGAGTAACAAACCTCGATGGAGGACCCATGCCACTTTGATTAAAATACATCAGATGAGGGAGTACCTGACTCCATGGATATAGGACTTGTGCCTCATATGAGTGAGGGAGTTCCTAACTCTATAAATTGTGTGGGGGACCTGTATCTTTTCAAGGATAAGGGAGTATCAAAACCATTATTGATTTGGAGGACCCATTCACCATGAATATAGGGGAGTATAAAACTTTGGTAAGAATGTGGGGTACCCACAAACTGTCACTAGCTTTCCACTAGGTGATTTCATAACCCCAGTTTTGATCCAATTGTCAAGCCTAATTCACTATCATCTGCCCTATGGAGATAAGAAAACTAAAATACCCGAATCACATCATGTCTCACATATGATATTGAATATTGATTACCATTTCATTGTATATAAAAAACACTCAATATGGAATACTCACATTCCCAAATCTTAGTCTCAGGTAAGAATACATGAAAATATCTAAGTCTAGAAAAGTAAATGACATATACTTTGTGGGTGCATGGTGTATAGCCCCTCGGTAAAATTTTGGTCATATATTTTCATCTAAAAGGATTGTATGGGTTAACCCACCCAATGTATTTGATGTTAAATCTTGTGTGGGACCCATGTAGGTACTCAACATGTATATCCACAACCCATGTAATTTGGAGACCAAGGTAAATGAATTGTAATCCAATACCACATGGCTTGTGGCGCTAGTCGACCTCCTAAGAATGTACTATTTATACATGCCAAGTTGGGTGATCTAGTACCACATGGTGTACACCTATTAAGTATTCTTCATATGATAATTAACTTGGATCAATACCATATATATCACTTCTATCATGATACATGATATGTGTATCGAGATCACATGCTATGTGATTACCACTATTCACACCAGAAACACCAACAAGGGCATCATCTGATGATGTATCACCTACAATGAACAATTTTTGCGCTCATTCACTATAAAAATAATCTAAAATCCATTTACATACATCCCTATTACCCTACACATCACCTCCCTTCTATAACCCACACCAACATATCCCCCAATGATTTTCCATCATTTAATGATCCTCCCATGCATCTCGCTCTTCACTTTCATGTCGAGATCGATTGATCATATATCAAAATACCGATCATTCCCTGATTTGATCCAAGATTCATTGAAACTGTATCTAGGGTAACTATTTTAGGTTAATACTAGAATAATAGGAAACAAAAAAATATGTAAGAGGGATTTGATGACCGAAACAATAATATGTCCATTTCCTACTGCGTGTGAGACCTCCAACGATGAATAATATTGAAAGATCAATATAGGTTTTAGGAAATTAAATAATAGGAAAAATAACAAGGATTCAAAATTTCTATTAATTTGAGAATAATAATGTATAGTAATGGAATATATAAGGTGATAATAAATAATATATCATAATTAAAAATAATGAGCCCTATCGCCTGATTGGATTGTTTTTAGTGAGAATTGTACCCATTTTGGGCACTATTGTCAATTAAGTTCAAAGATCACGTTTTTGGCTACCTAGATCCCTGATTCTATCTAGGCCCTTACTATATCTAATTTTAGTTTTATATATAATGAATTTAATTCCTTAAATAGATAGTTAATGGTGAATAAATAGGAAATTCATTGTTTATTAGATAAAACTAACTAACTAATTAAATAATTAATTATACCCACAATGAATTTGGCTTGGCAGAACTAATATAAATTAAAATATTCCACCATTGGGGTAGACCTCCCATTCCAAATACAACTATGATGTTATTTTTCCCATACAAGGATTCTCTTATGATGAAATATAATTTTTCTGAAATCATGAACACAAGACCTAAAATTAAATGTATTATTTTGAATATATCATGTTTGGAAATTTATAATGTTCATTCATTGAATATGGTTAAAAAACAACAATAAAATGTTATTTAATATATTAATATAGTTCAGTCCATAAAAATCTGGGAAACAACATCCACCCCACCATTAAGGATTTTCATCTTGAAATTTAAAACCTTCTTGAAAAGGTTAGGGTATTGTGCCTATAACTAACCCTTGAGTTCACATGAGCTCTCTTAAAGGTTACCATGCTTCCATAGAATATATACATGTGATATAGACCATCCTTGAATAGTTCTCTCATCCTGATACTTTATCAATATAGGGTACTTTTAGAAGGCATCATCGTCCTCAATTTCTAGATTTCCCCAGTCGATGAATTGTGATAGGTATTTCATGTATCCCATAATCTAAAAAACATGAAAGATGTTTTACACCATTTATAACTATGGGGGAAACACTGGTTAGTAAGAATCCTCACCCACCATGTTTAGGATATAGAATGGAATAATGTACCTTGGTGACAAATTTCTCCCCTAACCAAAAATTTTCTAATTATTTCGTGTTGAGGTATTTGGAAAAACATGATCTCACTACATAAACCCTAAATTACTTTTTTTTAGTATATGTTGGGATTATATAACTTTGATTCTTTCTCATCCACTCTTGGATCACCTACACCTTCTTTGTTGTCAATCACTCCGACTCTAGTCCCATCATTGATGACTCTCTAATCTTCATCTAGCTTATGGGTGACCTAAATAGTCTCTTATACAAGGTTTTGAAATGGTTCCTTATAATAATGGAGTGGCAGCTATTTTTTTTCTGTAAATTCAGTAAAAGTAAGTGATCCTATTAACTATGTATGAGATCTATCACACTCGCCCTTAGTATGTCTGTATGAACCTGAATGGTTTGCTCAGTCTAGCCATCCATCTGTGGGTGGAACTTCATACTCAACCAAAACCGAGTGATGAATTCCTACTATAATATCCTCCAAAATAAGGATGGGAATTGATTTTATCATTCAGAAATAAATTTCAAAAGTATCCCATGAAATCAAATAATATTTTTCATGCACAAACATCCCTAGATCTCTACTAAACTTTTCTCTTCAATATGAAAGAGGTGACTTCACTTGATTATTCAGTTGACGGAATAAAATTCATCATGTTCTCTCACTGATTATAGAAGTCTTGTCATGATATCCACTGATATTTCATCCTAAATACACTATAGAACCTCAAGGGGTTAGGTCATACATGTTGGGACCTAATTCTCCACCTACACTTCTTGATAGGAGAGACATTGTGATATAAACTCAATAACACTCTTATTCATAAATGGACACCAAAACTAATACCTAAGTTCCTAGAAAATCTTCATCACACCTAGATGTACTATTAAAGGGTAATTTTAAAACTTTATCAACAAATCCTTACATAGGATGATTGGAATCTCTATCCACCTCCTCACACAACATTACTAGATTCAAAAAAAGAGATCATAATACATGGATGTATAATTTCACATGACCTTATAATCAGTGCATCCCAATTGACACCCCCTTACACATTGAAGGGGTGGTGGGGATACCATTGATCAATGATATTACACATATACCTCATCTACTAAGGAAAATGGCATGAGACTAATGGATCAAATGCATCCCCCCAATAACTAATCGTGATATTTCTTACTAATGTAATCTGCTACTACATTTCACTTACACAAGGTATAAACAATCATGAAGTTATATTATTACAGGAACTCTAACCAATTCCTCTTCATTATATTATTATCTCTTTGATGGAAGATGTATATAATAATTTTTTGTTCTATATAGACTATTCAACACTCATTAAAAAGGCATTGCATCCATGTCTTTAAGGTAAACATTATGTGTACTAGTTCCAAGTTGTGTGTTGAATAGTTCTACTTGTGAGGAATCAGATGTTTTGAACCATAGTCAACCACCAAATACCTTTGCATCAGCACACAACCAATCCAAACTCCATTGGAATCAAATAATTCCACATATAGGAAAAATACCCCAACTATCACAGAATGAGATCACTCATCAATATATACTTCCTATCCTAAAAAGATCTATAGTATTGCTCAAACAAAATGAAGGGAAGACCCTTTCTGGTAATGGAATACATAAGAGCCACAATCCTATAAAATCCATCAATAAATATCTAATAGTATCTTATAAACCTAATGAATATTTACACCTCAAACATACTCTTGGTTGGTTTACGAGAATGTAGTGCCTCAATATTTACTAGGTTCACAACCAATCCACCCTTTGATATGACTTTCCACAAGAATTGGGCCTCTAAAATCGAAATTTTTAACTTTTAGAGATTACTGTAGATCTAGTGCTCTTGAATAAAGTCTAGGGAAATAATTAAATTCTCCATGTTCTCATCTTCTAATTCTAAATTGATGAGGATTTAATCAATTAATTAAACAAAAAACCTATATAATAAAATAAAGAAGATCAATTTCATGATTCCCATAAACATAGACAAGGTATTTTCCACACTAAATCCCATCACCAAAAAATAATAATATTTATAGCGTCACCTAAACCTTATACTTAAGATATCCTCCTCAAGAACTTGAAGTTGGTGATATCCAAACCTAATATTGATATTTCAAAACCACTTCACTCATTCCAGCTTGTTTAATAGGTTATCCATCCTCAATAATGAGAATTTATTCTTAAGTATTTCCAATTTTAGGAAGTGATGGTAAATTGATCTCCACAAGATCACTTCTACCTTCATAGAAAAAAAATTAGAGACACACAGGGGGACACACTTGGTATGATAAAACCTTTCTACATAATTTTTTCCAAATACACCTTTAGATCCCTAAACTCATTGAAATACATCTAATAAACAACAAGAAGATATCATAATTGTCCCAAGGTGTAGATCAATGCTGAAATTGATTTACTCATAAGGGGTAAATCAAAGTATACCATCTGAAAATAAATCCATATAATCCTTCATGACTTTATAAATCTAATAATATGAGCCATTTTTTTTCATAAAAATATGTGTTCCCTAACTGGTGGGTGATTGGACACAACTTCCTATGCACATGCCTCACTCCTCTCGATTGTAGGTCTCACTCACTCAAAAGGAGAAAATTTTATCCATATTTTAAACAAAAAAAATACTCTCCAATGATAGTAGTATATATGATATTGAACCAATTATAATAATTTTATTCCATATATAATTCCAACGAGCTACATCTTAATCACCATGTGGTCCCATGAAAATATATTTACACTAAGAACATGTTTTCATCAACAATAGATGTGGGTAAGTATTTGGTAACTTTTAAAGGGAGTATCTAGATATATAGGTAAGTCTAGGGTCTCCACAAAGATATCTATATCTTGATTTTGGGATTAAGATACAATGGAATGGATCACACATGTATATATGAGTATTAGTTC
The DNA here is from genome assembly GCA_963277665.1 of Viscum album. Lineage (NCBI taxonomy): Eukaryota > Viridiplantae > Streptophyta > Magnoliopsida > Santalales > Viscaceae > Viscum > Viscum album. Next base: position 860,869,458 of record OY728138.1, read on the forward strand.
TTGTTTATAGGACCATGCCTTGAATCATATTGGGAACTAACTGATTGCATCTATCCACTGCCTATATATAGTTGTGCCTCAGGTCATTTTCTTCCTGATCCTAGTGTGTACCACTCAGGGGTGGTTTTGGTTAAAGCAGATAAAAGAAAATTTAATGTTTAGCTCCTCCTCCTTATACACCACAAAATCCTCTTTTGTAGCTGCCTCCTTGAGGACCACCCTATCTACCTTGAGGATATATTTTATCATGTATCTACCAATAACATGCAGGTATAACTATTTCCAAAATTCCTGATATTATACATTATTATAGGTATCCATGATCCATATTTCCTCATCCTCTATAGGTATAGAAAAGCCTTTCTCCTTGATATATAGATCCTCCGCGTGACTCCTATGTTGTTGATCCTTCAAATTGAGACCACACATATGAATGTTTCCAACATCGCGCCCCTGATTCCTTCTAATAGCTAACCATATTTGAAAAATCTTCTCTTAGATACCTATCACCAGATCTATCTACCTACTTCTCCTCCACAAAAAAATATCTCAATCATCAGATCCCTCTTGAAGACTATATAGGGTAAAATGAAACGTTGGGGGTGAATTTACAAGAAAAAAATAAATAATTAAAGTATTAATGAACAAAAACCTCATTTTAAAAATTATATTATATTTAAAATATTTAAAAAAATTGATACAAGTAAAATAAAAGATAAAGATCAACAAAATAATTATGTTTATAAAAGAATAATTTCAAAATAATGATAAATTTGTAAATATAGAAATTTATCATATGAAAGTAATAGAGTATAAGTGAAATTATGATAAAAAATGGATAAATAATAAAAAATAAAGAATATGATTCAATAAATTTTTCGAGTTAATGTTCTTTATTTAACCCCCATGTGTCCTTCCCTAATTTCTTGAGGGTTTATTGTAGTAGTCCCTTGGATTTAATGGTATCCAAGATACAAAAACTCCCTTGATTTTTAGTTTATATAAAGAAACCAAAATATAATCAACCCTATATTTTTAATGTTCATATCTATAAACCACAAAGATAATAAATCTCTTCCCTTTTTGGTGATTTTGGAATGAAAATTATGTCTTATACATAAAAGGTAGTGAGCACTAAAATAGAATAAATAAGAATAATGAGAGGATTTCTAAAAGAAATCAAGTTTTGGCATGATCTCGATTCCTTAAAAATAATAATAATAAACTCTATGAGATAATGAAAAATATTTATGATTCAATATAGAATAAAAAAATAGTGTTGGTTATTTTTAGGTTTATAGGTGGTTATAATTGCCTACAAATAGCTTCATGGAAGTTTTCTTGAACCACCAAAGAATGGTCTGTTGTTATAAATTTAGTGATGGTTTTCCTTTTTTCAAAATGGTTTAATTTTTTCTGATCAAATTTATATTTACTAGTAGGTTTGAATTGATTAGTGGTGGGTTTTCAAAGTAACAAATTTCACACTGGTTTCTCTAATTATCGGTAGTTATTCTTGTAAAAAAACATTTAGTGGTAGTTTTTCATATTAGTGGTTGTTTTCCTGGATAGAGAATATGTAGATGTGGTTTAAACCACCACTAGATATGAAAACTTTTTAAAATTTTAGGTGGTTTAAACCGCCTTTAAAAGATCAATGGAGGTTAAAACTGTTACTAATTTATTATAAGTGGTTAAAACCATCTCTATATATGTAGTTTAAAAAATAGAATATCTCATTTTTTCCCCTTCTACTAAAAACCTGTACAAAAAATATAAACAAAAAATAGGAAAAATGTAATATATTGCATAATTTCACCACATATAATAAAAATCCATTACATTACATATAATTTATCATATTTTACAAAATATCAGTAAAAATTTCATTCCTGGATAATATACTATAATACATGTTCATATCGCTCCATTACAAGGTCAAGCTTCTACCCATCACCTCCTTCACCACTTCCCACCTTCAATACTTTTATTTTAAGTAGTTAACTGCACATCAGTAATGAGAATATTCAATGAATAATAAATGAATTATAATTTAAATTATATTTGATTTGATCTAAATCCAATTTAAGTAATGGTACAATAATAAATAATATTTTTTTGGATCCACATAAATTATTTTATAAAATATTAAAGTACTGTAAGAACATTATTATCCCCAAATTTTATTATTATGAATTCATAATTTATATAGAAAATTTTAAAAATCATGTTTTCGAATGCGACACTTCTTCAACCTTGAGTGAAAATATCCTCATCTCAAGTTAATCTCCAAAAAAATCCTTATTCCCTTCTAATGGAAAAAGATCATTGAAGTGTGGTAAAAGGGTATTTTTTAATTACTCTCACTTGGTTAAAATTTCAATAGTAGATATATATATATATGTAAACTAAAATCAAGATTCATTGAAAATAACATTGTACTTTTTCATTAACAAATACACATTAAAATAAATCCATTTTTCTCTATATAATCCCATTTTACCTAATTTTTTTGTAACTACATCAATTCCATTATATAAGAGGGTAAAAAAATTTGGCTATTTCATGGTAAAAGGTCAATTGAAAGTTATTAGTTCAAGGTAAAAGGTCAATTGGAAATTCTTATTGATTACCTATGAAGATTCCTAAACTGGCCTCACTAACTTACTAGATATAGAACCAGTATCTTAAATAACTTATCTATTCCTACTTAAAATATAATTCCAATAATCTTTTGATGTATCGATAACTCTGTATAGAGTGATAAAATAAACCTTTAAATATAATAGTTCAGATGATCTTTGTATCTCAATAACCAATCCATTATGATGATAAGGTCACAATTTTTCATCTTCGGGATTGTAAAATCCAATGAGATTTCAAAATTGCCTATAATAATAGAGAATTATGTTAATTTATAATATTTATCATTTCCCTATACCAAAGGGGTATCAATTCTCATTAAATATGGTACCTGTTAAATTCACAAACCCAACTGATTTATAACCCATGAAGATATAAAATAATGGAGTTTTGTCTCTTTTTTGTGGCTTAGAAATTCTTACTTGAGTTTATAAACCAAAATATTTCAGTTCCTCAACTAGAATTTGTGATCAATTCATTAAGTATTATACTTACCGAATATCCCATTAGGATAAAATTTCACAAAACCACTTTAGATAACCCTTCTTTTTAGACCAATGATTGGTCCTGAGTGATATTTTTTGATGTGTCTTTACATAGTCGATTACACCACATCCATAAAATATATGTGAGTAATTTTCTTGTGAAAAACCTAAAGGAATAAACATATATTAATTTTTGAAGACTTTAGATTTAAACTTATAGGCAATTAATGAACCATTCCCCCACCAGGTTGTAGATGGAAAATAACAACTCTCTAAACTCTTTCCATGTCATCCACCACCATTGTATGTTCCTTAACAACATCCACATAGATAAGTAAATTAAAGAGAGTAATCCTAGACTAAATCACCAATCAAAGCCTCATATCAAACTTATTACCCTTGATAATTTCATTAGTTACCAACGCTAGTTTAAATTGAATGAGATCTAAAAAAAGGAGAAACATAATCTATGATATATAAACTCCCATACTAGAAATCTAGAAAGGTGAAATCCTTAAAAAGATTCAGTAATTATGGAAAAACCTAATCATTGATCATCTTCTAAAAACCCACATAGAAACTCTCCTCATGAAATTGAACTTTTTTCTTTATATCCCTTATTAATTTATCTTATAGCTTTCTCATATAATTTATGATAATGGAAATTAAATTTATTATGCCGATGCATTCCTGTGTGTTATCAAAATTACCATGATATTACTATGTGGATTATTAAAAGAATTGAAAAACTATTTTTATGGGAGATACTATAGAAATATTTAAATTAATTTGAATTATAATATTTTATGAACAAAAAATACTATTAAAATGAATAATATATGTGTAAATATATAAAATTTACCACTCCCACACCACTGATATGTATTTATATTTATTTAAGAATAATTCCAGTCATCTCATGAAACAAAATATCTAATACATTCTCAAATATCGATCCCCAATCATTCTGTGTATTAATAAGAAATTCATTATCTTTAACAATATTCCTTAATGCATCAATTTCATTTTGTGAACTAGGATCATGAAAACCAATAAGACCCCCCCCACTTGATGAAATAATCTATGAAGATATATGTACCCTAAAAACATCGTCGACAGAGATGTCCCACAACCCATCCCCCTAACATGACCAAACTACTCTTTTCCAAGAACGCAAGCCACAACGTCCTCCAAGGATACTGAAACTGACAAGGATGGGTTGGTGTTCCATGAATCTTTGAGTTTACTATATAAATTTAATAATATTATATTATAAAGTAATTTGGTAGCACTAACTAATAATTAAATTTTTTACCCCTATTTTTTCTGCAGGGTTGTCACATAACTTCAATCTTTTTTTATATGAACATAAAAAAATAATTTTTTCTATCCAACAGGATGAACTACCTCCTTCACCTATTTGAAATAATTAAATATAAAATATTTAGAAAAATAAAATTACTTGAAGTTTTATAGATATATGTTATAATAAATTGGATTAGACTATTCCATGTCATTTCCTAGAGAAACTCATTGAGCCAGTAGTGTGGGGAATCTGTTACTTATCTTGATTGAGAGAATTTATCATACAAATCAACTAAAGAAATTATATGTCTATAAATTTTTTTATTAATCTACATAAATTTAATAAAAGAACATATGAGATTCATCCTGATTTTGAAAAATGAATGTTTTCAATTTTTTTATAGGCATAACTTCTAAGACCAAGACATATACCTGTTACAATGATAGAGATGTTTCATCAAAATTCAATTCATAATATCCACTTGAAATCTTTCAATTATTTTCCTAATTTTTTAAGGTCTAGGAATGTGAAATGATATCAGAAACATCAAAATAGAACATTATCTATAATGAAATACATAGAATGAAATAAATTATTGATCTTTATTTATTTTATTACATGTTTTACACATTTTTTAGGAATTTCATGTCTTTTGATAACTAAAAAAATTTATAATAGAGAATTAATTACTTTTTATTATTTTGGGAAATAAAATTTATTCATTTTATATTATTATTAAAATGATGTTTTTGTTCTTAAATGATGAAATGTTAATCATGTTTTAAATTGGTTAATTTTAATTTTATGTTTATATTATTGTTTAATTATTTAATTTATGAATTTATTGTTTAATTTTTTATATTTTATGTATAAATTATTAATTGATTCATTATTAAAATTTATGTTTCTTGTATATTTATTTTATTTTAAACTTATTTTCTAAATTTTGATTTTAAATGTCTATTTTTTTTAAGTTGTGATTTATTTAATTATTTTATAATATTTATAATCTTGTTTTGTAATTTTAATTAATGATTTTATTTTTCAATATTTAATATATTTGAGGATCGAATCAATTTATATATTTTTTATTTATATTATTTATATTCTATGAATCATTTAAACTGTTTAATATATTTTTTTATTATAATTTTTTTAATTTTTTATTTCTTCACATTTTAATTTTCTATACATGTCATGTATCCAATTTATAGGGGCTTCATATATCTATTTTATTAGGGGACGAACATATCAATTTTCATCAATAGGATCATGTATTCCCTTTCAATTACTACCTTGGATTCGAATTTGAGAATGAAATAGGGATGCAAATTTACATACATTTTTCTCCCTCCCTTTCTACCCAAGAGAACATGAGATATCGATCGAAGGTAAAACTAAGATTCTGATATAATCTTGAAGAATAAATCTAAATCTGATGATGATGAGAGAGGCCGATGCTATTAATATTTTGAAGGAAACTTATACTAACTGTGTGGATGAATATGGGAGCCGACTGGACCATTGTGACTGAAGAAGAGGTTCCAAATCCAATATAACTGTATGAGGAAGAAAACTAAACATCAAATACTTTGATGAATCAAGTCGAGTTTAATTGTTCAAACCTATGAAGTTACCTGAGCTATTTTTCTGACCAAGTAGAGGACGAAGGATACATTTGGAGAATATGATTCAAATATCTAAATGGATTTCTGCCTTGTGAATTATTAAGGCCTCCCTCATTTTTTTATTGAATCTTATTGATGAAGATGAACTGAGACCAAGACATGTTGAATATGATGACTGATGATCTTTCAAGGGAGAATACAAACTTTCCAACCATGTTTTCCCTCTTTCATAGTACATTCAACTTGATGAAGCCCAATTTTCCAAAATTCAACAGAATAACCTGATTTAGATGAATAAAAACGGTGAATAAATCTTGTGAAATGAAATAATAATCCTTACATTGGATTAAAATATTGTAATGGGTGATTTATATTTTCATTTATACTATTGTTAATGTAATTAATTTTCCATGAAAAAAGAAATTATTTTAACCTAATAGTTAAAATTATCCTTGAATCTTCCTTTATTGTTTGTTGTGTTCATCTTCTTTTATAGATTTATTTTTTACTCAAATTATTCTTTTCTACATCATTTTTTATTTGTTTCTCTTAAATAAAGAAGATAAAAATAATCATCTAACATAGTTTCCCACTATTTTCAATTGATTAAGTCATTAATTAAGCCATTCTAGAGTATCACCGGCCTTCTATATGGATCGACGCTACTTGCCCCTATCCCAGAGTGAGTAGGAGTTATAAATTGTAATTTGAACAGTGCATAAATGAAATAATTATGTTAAAATTTTGGAAATTTTTATGGGGATGGATTCACATGTATAAAAAAATTCTTAAAAAAAGTAATATATATATATATATAAATCATGTTAAAAAAATCAATCAAAAATATATTAAAAAATGGTTTACATTGTGTTCTATTGGAATTTTATTTTAACCTTTTAGTGCATGAACACACAATCTACATCTCTATAGATAGAGGATATAAAACCAGAAATTGAAAAACATTTAATATATATAAGAAAAGAGAAAAAATTAAAAATGGAAAATTTGAGAGAGAGAGAGAGAGATTCTAAAAATAGTTAATAGAATATTCAACTAGAATGTATTCAATAAAATGTTGGATGACCTAGGATGATGGAATATCCACTCCATTAGGTTTAAAGTAATGATTATTCCATCATAAATACACATATGTCCCAAAACCATGAGCTAAAGGAGTCAAACCTTTAATTGTTTTATTTTTTTTAATGGAATTACTAATGAAGACTATATAACATTCATTAGGGATTTCTACAATATAGTAAAAAAAATTATATAGTAATGGCAGAGTGAGAATAAACTAAATATGAGAGCTTTCCATTTCCGTTTAAAGTAAAATGCAAGGAATTGGTTTTTTTCTCTTGATGTAAACATTTTTTGAAACATGGGACCAAATTTATAACTCCTTCATTATGAAATTTTATCTTGGGAGGCTTAAGGGAAGACTTAAAAATAAGAATACTCACTTCATTAAATATTATTGAGAGGAATTTAATGAAGACTAACATAGTTTTAAGGAACTAATTAGGTAGTTTCCTCATCCCCAACTCCATTCCCACCTACTTATAGAAGCTTTCTATGAAGGTTTTCCAAATTCTAGTTAGAATATGGTTAATCAATCTATTGGGGGGGATTATACTAATAAAACCATTGAAGGGATTAGGAAAATTTTCACAACTTTAGATCTTAATTAACAACTTAATTATATAAGGATAATAATATTAAACATAAGAAGGTATGATACAATTTCAGGGCTAGAAATGAATGCACATTTTTTTTAAATAAAATACCAAATAAAGTTCCTAATGAATCAAAATGTCAAATAATCTTCTAATCAAGTTGGATATAAAAATAAAAATCAATCACTTAGATAGAAATGTTAACAATGTGGTATGTTTGGAAACTCAATTACATGTTATCCAAACATTTACATACTATCCCAACCACTAGAAGATGAAAATTTATTGGGTTATGGTCAACAGATGAAAGCTAGAGATGATATGTTTTAAAAAATTTACAATCCTAGCTATAATAATAATCCTAAATTATCTTATAGAGAACAAGGAATACATAGAAAGTAACCTGATACTCATGTTTTTTAATTAGAAAAGGGCACAATTTCAAAAATCAAATAAGGGCTAAAGCTTCTGATTATCAATATGATGTAAAATGAATGTTTCAATAATTTATTGGGAAATATTATTCACAAAAAATATAAATATGATTTTGTTAAGTCCCAAACTGATTCTAAGTTTCATAAAATAAAGATATAAATGGGTCAATTAGCAATAGAAATGGATTTAGTAGATAAAGGAAAGCTTCCTAGTACCACTAACATCAACCCTAGGTAAAATGTTATAGTTGTGGTCACTAGTAGTTTTTTAAAACCTCAAGAGGAGGTTAAAGATAACCATAAAGAAGTTCAAACTGGAAAATTGGAAGAATATAGACCATGAAATTAGGGGAATAATGAATATGGAAATGTGGACAACACTATTGAAACTCATGTAAATAGATCTATTCTACATAGAAAAATTGAATCTAAAATGAAAAATAATAAAGGAAAGAAAATATTATTAAAGAAATAGGGGAAATTCCTTTTGTTCTTACAAATTTTCCCCATACATCCCTTTCACACAAAGATTAAAATCTAAAAATAACAAACCAGAATTTGTTGAGCTCCTTGGGCTTTTCAACAAGTTCCATGTGAATATTAATTTCATCCAAGATTTGATTCTAATTCCATCATATTTGAAAACTCTTAAGAAAATTATTATAAATTCAAAATCATTGGAAGAGTTTACTTATTATAGCCTCACAGAAGAGTGTAATGCAGTTCTTCAAATTAAAATCTCACCAAAGCTTAAAGATAAAGGGTGTTATGTCATTATTTATACCTTGGGGAATAATGGTTAATTAATTTGTCTTTATAACCTCAGAGAAAGTTTAAAACTACTTATTTTCTCACTATTTCAATAGTTGGGATTATGATAATTGAAACCCACCATTTTGGTCTTACAATTGTATTACTGGTCTTTTACCCATCCCATAGGAATGATTTTTGAATTTCCTATAGGGGTTTCTAAGTTTTCTTACCTACCAACTTTCTTGTTCCTGAAATGGTGTGTGGCCAAGAAGTACTTATTATTCTTGTAGGACCTTATTAGATATTAGAGGATATGTTATCGATGTGGGAAAGGGTAGTTTGGTATTTATGTTGGGTGAGAAAGAATAAGATCTTCATGTGATTAAAATATTTAAAGAACCGTCATTTGGTGATAACTAATCAAGGGTTGAAATGTTAGAAGTTTAGGACTCATTAAATAATTAGAAATAATCTATTAAAAAATATATAGTTACTCATGTGGATGATGAGAAAAATATTTCCCAGAATTTTAAAGGTGTTAAAAAAAATATGGGAAATCTTCTAGATACAGACAACAACACTATTCCAGCTTTGGAGAGCTATGAGAATAATGAATTTTTTTTTCAAGAGATTAGAAAATTTCTAGGAGTGCTTGAGGTTGAATATAAAACTTTAAATAAATATAAGGAACATTTTTTTCTTATGATGTACAGATTTTACAAAAGTTTGATGAATTTTCTAGGGTTAATATCTATAAAAAATATGAACATTAAATATAGTGAGCTGTACACTTTGGAAAATAGTGAGGAAAAGATTGTTTCTGAACATTAAATTGAGAATATTTAAAAACTTTATACTCACCTTAAGAAACATTTTGAGGAACTTATACCTATTATGCCCAATATTCTACCATCTAGTGAATAGGCACCACAAATTGATCATAAACCTTTTCCATAACACTTAAAATATTAATTTTTTGATGAGAACTCTTCACTGCCAGTCATTATTTAAATTGAACTTGATAAAAATCAAATGAAAAATATATTATCCATGTTGAATAAGTATAAAAACTCTTTAGGTGGGACTATTTTAGATATCAAAGGGATTATTCCTTTATTTCGTATTCATAGGATCCCTATAGTACCAGATCATAAACTAAGAGTTGAGGATAAACAAAGGATAAATATAAACATAAAAGAGGTTGTGATAGAGGTGGTTATCAAGATTATTGATACTAAAATTATATACCCTATTTTTGATAGTTCTTGGGTTAGTCTGGTCTAATTAGTACCCATGTAAGGATGGATAACCATTGTTACAAATGAGAAAAATGATCAAATATAGGTTATAAATCAACTAAGTAGTGTATTTACAATGATTAAAAAAAGATGAATTATTCCAGTAGATGCGATCATTTTACAATGCTTTTTTTTATCAAATTCTTTAGTGTTTACTTAGTAATGATTTTTTTTTTGTTTTATTGATGACTATTCTGGTTAGTTTCGAATTCCTTTTCCCTAAAAGATCAGTAGAAGTCTACTTACACATACCAATTTTGGAAATTTTCTTAGCAGTGAATTATCTTTGGATCATGTGGTGTACTAAATAAATTTCAAAGATAAATGATGAAAATATTATAAAACATGATAGAAAAGATTATTTAAGTTTTCATGGATTACATCCCCATAGTTAGAAGTTCTTTTGAGATCCATTTTTAAAATCATGAAAATGTTTTAGAGAGATTCCTGGAGACCAATCTTCTATAAAATTTTGAGAAATGTCAATTCATGGTTACGACGGGTATTGATCTTGGTCACAAAGTTTATAAGGGGGTTATATAGGTATTCAATGTTATGATATTGGTCATCTAAAAATTTCCCCTCCTATAAATGTTAAGGATGTTAAAATTTTTATAGGCCATGCCAATTTTTAATATATTTTCATAAAATATTTTTCTAAAATCATTAGGAATTATTTTTCAGTGTTGGAGAAAGTTTTTCCATTCTTGTTTAATGAAAAATGAATTGAAAATTTTAATATTATTAAGAGGAATCTCACTTATTTAACCATATTCACTACACTTTATTGGAAAATTACATTTAAACTTATGTGTGATGCTAGTGATGTGGATCTTGGAGCAGTTTTAGGATGGTGGAAAGATAAGAAATTGCATATGGTGTACCATGATTGCCAATTTATAGATAATGATCAAATAAATTACACCACAAATGAGAAGGAGTTATTTTTTATATTTTTTTCTCTAGAAAAATTTAGGTAGTACTAAATAGGTTTCCAAGTCAAAGTTTTCCAAGACCATTATACCTTGAAATACTTGATTTCCAAAAAAGAGGCAAATCCTAGGTTGATTAGATGGATAAATTTCTATAAGAATTTTATTTAGAAATAAAATATAATGATGGTGATGAAACATTAGTGGATAATTATTTTTATAGGTTTTATGGTACTGAAAATGATGATCCTAAGGAGATAATTTCTATATTTCTAGATGATAAATTACTAGCTGTTTTTTGTCAAACAATCTGATTGGTATGAAAATTTTGAAAATTTATTAATTTCTGGGGTAATTCCTAAATATATTACCCATAACCAAAATAAAATACTCATTGATTAGTTTAAATACAATTTTTGGTATGATCCTTTTCTTTTTAGAAGTTGTTCTTATGGTATTCTTCAGAGGTGTACACCCAAATAAGATATGTTGTCCATTCTTGAAGGTTTTCTGTCATCACCATGGAGTGGGAATCATGAAGGTTAAATAACAGCCCAAAAAATTATATAAGATTTATTTTATTGTCCTTATCTTTTCAAGGGTTCTAGGATATTAGTTATTGGTTTTGATAAGTTACAAAGATTAGGTACTATGGGTTGGAAACATGAGCTGCCACATAAATGTTTTTTTGGAAGTTGTGATTTTTGAGGTTTGGGGTTTGGATTTCATGGGACCATTTCCATATAATTATAGTAAGGATTATATATTGGTGGATATAGACTATGTTTCCAAGTGGGTTGAAGTAGTTTTTCTCCCTAATAATCAATATAATAATGTGATCAAATTCATTAAAATGAACATTTTCTTAAGATTTGGGGTGCCCGAGGATTTTGTCATTGATAATGGAACTCATTTTAATTTTTTTTGCTAAAATATTTGATAGAGAAATATGGATTTATTCATATAACTGGAAATACTTACCATCCAAATTCCAGTGGATGAGTTGAAAATTAAAATTGGTAGATTAAATATTTTTTAGGGAAAACTATCTCTAATTCTAGGAAAGATTGGTCCTTGAATATTTATGAAGCATTATGGGGCTACATAATTATATTCAACACCCCAATTAGTATGTCTCCATACATGTTTTTATTTGGGAAACCTTTTCATTTAATTTTGGAGTTACAATAGGTTTCATATTAGGCTAATAAGTCTTTGAAATATTTTTTTCAGACCACTAGAGAGATGAGGTTTCTTAATCTAAGTGAGATAGATGAGATTAGGGGAGAGTGTTATGATAATTCTAGGATATATAAATTGAGGGATAAGGTTTTTCATGACTCCATCATCTAAAATATAGAATTCAAGGTTGGTAAAAATGTTCTTATATTTAATTTCAGACCTAAACTCATTTCATAAAATATAAAGCTATGTTTTTTAGTCCTTTCACCATTATTCGAGTGCATAAAAATGGAGTTGTTGAAATTGTTGGAGGAGAAAATATTACAATTCTGGTTAATAGATTGAGGATGAAACAATATTTTTGAATCATATACAAAGGTATTGTATTCCATATTGGTACTTGAAAATTGAAAACCATTGATTATGAATGAAGTCATTATGTTTAGCATTGCATTGGAGGTAACCCATGGTTCTTCTATTTTTTTCATTTTAATTAAAAATAAATATAGTTGTGTTTCTACCTTGGTCTCCCTTCTCCTTTAATATTCTAGTGAAGGACGAAACATTTATACAAATACCTCATGGGAATAATTTTTTCACACTTGGAGTGGAATTACAATAATTTTCATTGTCAATAAGAGCTTCTAGTTAGAGCTTCCAGGATTAAGTTTTCCTAAAAAATTTATCTGGTTTTTATCTTTGATGAACTCTAAAGTTTTGGAATATTACGGTTATCTTTTAATTATATAAGCTATACAATTTACATACCAAAGATCTCTAATCAAAATTAAAAAGGGGAGTGCTTGCATTAATTTAAGAGGTCAAAGCTTCATTATCAGAAAAATATTATTTTTTTATTATGATTTAAATAATACATGTTTTGAATTCTCCTATATACTTCCTTAACAGTGTCATCTTGTATAAATCTACTGTCTTTTTGGAATTACATGTGTGGAATTTTTTTCTATTTTTTGGACCTGCTAAGAATATTTCAGTTTTGCGAGTCAAGGGTGTTAATTATGGATTTATTCTTCATCTTTGGAAATCCTTATGATCATGATTTTAATGAAAGTATTTTACACCGTGAATTTTCTGTGGTTTTATGGACTTAATTATTAACATGTTATTTATGTATCTAAATTGAACAAACTTATCCCTATGGAAATAAAAATAAATCTAATATTTAAAATTAGTTTTTGGAAAGGTGCTGTAAATTATGGTAACATTAGTTTAAACTAGAGTTCACCCCTTTAACATGACTATGAGAAACTGAAGTTATAAAATATTATTGAACCAAATTTTCCTAAATTGTTTTTCCTACTTTAAAATTAAACATTAGATAAAATGTTGGGTTTTAAGTGTGGTGATGGAGGTCTTTGTTATACTAAGCTGTATTCACCATTGTACACATCAACAATACTTTTACATTTATAAAATTAGTTGTTTTTTAAGAATTTAACTTCATTTTTAGTGGGTTAAAATTTTTCTTGAGTTTATGAATTGTGATGATGATTTTTGGTGGTTAACATCTATTAATATATAGATTTAAGTGAGAACATAATTTTTTTATTTACCCTTTGTAATAATTTGTTTTCGGTAAACTTTTGGATGAATATTATACAACTATCATTATATTGGAACTTTTTTTATCAAAATTTAAACTCATAAGATATGCATCCACATGGGGTATGAAATGAAAATCCTAATCCAGGATGAGGCTTTATTCATTCATTCTTAAATTCATTAAGTTATTGGATGATTTATTTATTATGCTAGTAGTTATTAAAATTTATCATCTAAACAGAGCGTCTAATTATTTTTCTTTTTATTTATGTGTGTCTATTCTCCTATAGGTAAAGAGAAGTTTTGAAGTCTTAGTTAAATGAAAAGTTTTAATTGTTTAATATTTTTCAGAATTTTCAATCTCAATCATTTTCCTAAGACCAAAACCAACTTTTGATCAACCTATTGTTTTGAGAAGAGGAAATCCATTTTCCTTCTTGAAATAGTATATGGGGAAAATATTTTTGAAAACTGATTCTTAGTGACAATTCAATTTTTTATCCTAAGAATACCTTTCTTCCAATAAATTTTTAAAAATGATTACTTTGGGACCATCAATGCTTAAGTGTGGGAGAATTTGATGTGCCTTTATTTCATTATATGTTTTCTACATCATTTTTATTAATTTAATGTCTTTTTGGTAACTAAAAGTGATTATAATGGAGAATTAACTAGTTTTGATTATTTTGGGGAATAAATTCTCCTCTTTAAATATTATTATTAAAATGTTGTTTTGTAATTAAATGATGAAATGTTTATTATGTAGTAAATTGGTTAATTATAATTTTATGTTTATATTGTTGTTTAAATATTTAATTTTTTAATTTCTTATTTAATTGTTTATATTTTATGTATAAATTATTAATTAATTAATTCTTAAAATTTATGTTTCTTTAATGTTTATTTTCTTTTAATTTTTTAATTTTTTTTTATTTTTAATTTTTAATTTTGTTTATGCTATGATTTATTTAATTATGTAATAATATTTATAACATTGTTTTTTAATTTGAGTTAATGATTTAATTTTTTAGAATTAAAATTATATGAGGACCGAATCAATTAATATATATATATATATATATATTAATTTTATTATTTAAATTTTATGAATCATTCAAAATGTTTACCATATTTTTTAATTTTTAATTACTGACGATTCTATTTTTGTTGTTATTTAATTATTTTATTTTATTTATTATTATTTTTTGTACAGGTCATGTATCCAATTTTTAGGGGTTCACGTAACCATTTTTTCAGGGGAAGCATATATTCATTTTTCTCAACAGGCCCATGTATCTTATTCTAATTACTCCCACGTATCTGAATTTGGGAAGGCATTCGGGTATGTGAATTCAAATACCTATTTTCTCCCTTCAATTATACCAATGCGAACCTAATATTTGAATTTAAGGAAGAACCGTGATTCTGAAAGAATCTCGGAGAAGAAATGTGGAACCGATGATGGTGAGGGGGGGTCGATGCCGATGATCTTTTTAAGGAAATGTATCCAAATCATTTAGAAGAAGATGAGAGCCAACTAAACCAGTGTGTCTGAATAAGTGAGTCTGAATCTGAGCTCAGCGTATGAGGAAGAACATCTTCCATCAAATCCATTAAATAGTCCTACTGATTTTCGTTGTTTAAACCTGAAAATATACATAGGTTGTACCGATGACCAAGTCAAGGAAGGAGTAGAAATTTGGAGAAGATGATTTGAATCTCAAAATGGAGTACCGCCTTGTGAGTCCTTAGTGTTTCCATAATTTTTATTGAAGTTGAATACTGAAGAAAATGAACATGGGACAAAGACATGTCGAAGATAATGAATGAAGGTATTTCAAGGGAGGATATGAACTCTACAAACCAGCAAGGTAGTTAAACTCGGCGAGTTTACTGTTCATGATCAGTAGCAAACTCGTAGACTCGTGGTAAAATCATGTGTAAAAATATAGACTCGGTGTAAACTCACCCAACTTACAGGGTAGACTCGTACTGTAGACTCGTGATTTTGACTACCATGCAAACCAGTATGACCACTTCCACAGTGCGTTCGATTTGATGAAACCCATTTTTTTGAACTTCATATGAATAAACCATTTTTATTATGAAAGTGTTAACTTAAGATCTGGTTGAAAGAACCAATTAGAGTACTGAGAATCAGGCCCAAGCTAAATAAATATGGTTTGAAATTGGGTCAAGGATTATGGTACAAGGAAAGGTTGGAGTTTTGATTGACAAACTTGTTTAGTTTCTTGTTCAAAGCTGTTATCGAAGATTTGGGGATCAACTATCCTTCTAAAAGTCCATTATTTTGTGGTTGTTTGGGTAGGATCCATGGTTGATGTGGAAATTATGACTACGTGGAGGAATTTGAGAAGACTATGTTTACTTGGTTTGTTTTCTATATCAAGTTTAGATTATTTAATATCATGGTACTTCACATAACTTGATATTTCTGGATTTAGAGTCAAAGATGCGAGCACACCGGTTTCTTGGTCTCTTTCCTATGAGGATTTGAGCCACTGGTATTAGATTGATGTTAGTCGAAGGTGTTATGGTTTTAAGTTGTGAACAATGAAGGTTTAGAAAAATAAAATTGAGTTTGGTTATTTTCAATTTAGGTTTGTAGTTTAATTTGAAAGAGGGCATAGTTTCTGCGTTCTAGTGAGATAAGATTTTTGAGAACCATATTTCATTTAAGTCAATCACTACTGGAAATAAGACCTATATCAACAGTTTTGGCCAAACCTTTGGTATAGTTAATTAATTTGTACCTATACCAATGGTTTGGCCAAAAAAGTTGGTATAGGTAACTTATATGGACCTATACCAATGGTTTTGAACAAACCATTGGTATAGGGGGGACTTATACGGACCTATACCAGCTGTTTGGCCAAAACCGTTGGTATAAGTCCATTATAGAGACCCTATACAAACGGTCTGGCCAAACTGTTGGTATATCTCCCCCCTATACCAACGATTTGTCCAAAACCGTTGGTATAGGTCCCAAAATCAAAGGACCTATACCAACAGTTCTCAAAACCATTGGTATAGGTCCATACAAACGGTTTTGAGAACCGTTGGTATAGGTACATGTATTTTTAATGGAATCTTCTTACAGAGAACATTAAATAAATCAAAATTTAAATTTTTTATGATAATACATATATATTTATGAAATTATGTTCACAAAAATCATGTTAGTTTAGTGGTTAGGTCATTCAATCATAAACTAAAGGTCCTGGGATCAAATCACATCGAATGTTTCTTTTTTGAAATACATATACAAACGGTTTTATTGAACCATTGGTATAGATTTTAATATTACTTATACCAACAGTTTTCAAAACCTTTGGTATAGGTCTATACCAAGGGTTTTCCCAAAACCATTGGTATAGACATATCCTCATGGCTTACTTGGCCATGGTCCTCCAAACCGTTGGTATAGGATATACCAACGGTTTGGAGGCCTATACCAACGTTTCCAAACCGTTGGTATAGGTCATTTTTCCAGTAGTGAATAGAATTTTTTGATGATTGAGTGAACACATATTTGTTGCTAACATCTTTTACATGGAGTTTTATTTTTTTTGGAAAAGTGAATTAAATTATTTTTATTTAAAATAAGGAAGTTAGTTGAGTTGATGGTTGGGGAAGTTATTCTAAAATGACATAGGAAGATTAATAAATCTAGAAAATTAAATATTTAATTTGATGTTCACCAATTTAGGTGGTGGTTTTGTGTCAGTGGAGTTTTTATAGAAATAAAATTGATATATTGAAGAAGATGTAGGGGAAAACCAATTAATAGACACACACATTCTATATGATGAAGAACAATGATCTCTAAAGTTGAGAGTAGAAGATTATATTGGTGATCACAACATGGACTTCATCAAAGGGAGAAAGTTGATGATGAATACAGGGAAAAATATTATTCTCTCTATTTTCCTTTTCTTTTTTTTATATCTAGATTTTAATTTTCTTTCTTGTTTCTTGAATTGGAAATAAATAATTAAAATTTTTCATGGGGAATTAAATTTTTTGGGTTCCATTGTTACTTCCTCGGGTTATTTCTCCATTATAATTAGAATCTTTCATCGAGATTGATTATTCTTGTAAAATGTTTTTCTCTTCTAGAGATTATTTTCAAACCATAATAATCCTTTGGAGAGATTCATTCTGATCATGGTTTCTTCAAAAGTTTCATTTTTGGATAAATCTTAGAATTAGTGAGATGAAAGAATTATCCTTCCACTAGATTAAGCTATTAATAAAAATATTTATCTGGTAATTTCTATTACTTCACAAGAAATTTAATTTCCCTAAATGAAGAAATTATGTTAACCTAATAGTTGAAATTCCCATTACATCTTATGTTACTACCTACGGTGTTAATATTATTTTCTCAATTTCTTTCTTCCTTATCTTCTTCTTTTTTAATTCATTATGTGTTTCTTTCTCTTTAATAAAAAATATATAAATAAGGATCCAAATTGGTTTCCTTCTATTTTTAGTTGATTAGGTCATTGATTAAGACCTTGAAACATCTCACCAACCTTCCCTATGAATCAACACTACTTTCCACTATCGTAGGATGAGTAGGAGATATAAATTATAATTTTACTAGTGCACCAACAACCGAACCATGTTGAATTAAATATTAAGTAAAAATATTTAATTTAATCCTACATGAATATATAATAATGATATACCATTATTTGAAAATCAAGAAACTCATTTTTCTAGGATAATGGAATGTGTCTCTAATAAATAAAATTAATAGGTAGAGATTCCACTTCACCTGATAAATACACAAGAACTTCCCAAAAATTTATGTTGCATCCTGAGTGGGTACCCCATATTCATCCAAAGTATCAACTAACTTTATTTTTTTGAAATTACAAAAAACAAGACTATTTATTTTTATCTACCTTATAATATTATTTCTATTTATTTAACCTATAAAATAGAAAATTAGTATCAACATTTAAGAATGTAATATTGTCCCATTTAATTACATACTGATGACTATGACCTACCAATAACCTCTCGATGGGATATAACTATCATCCAGATTACCAGACAGATCCATCATATGTGTTGTAATGGCCCAGACCTCTTTGGTCCATTAATTTGCTGAAATCTAGTGTTATAGGTGTTCTAGTGTTTTGGTGTAAGCAGCAAGTGTCGATCCTTCATCGATATAACGTATCATCTACCTATGTTCTTGTGTTTTATTCAATCCTTCTCCTCCTATTTCTTCTTTCCATGCTATGACATGTGATCTCCATTCTTCCAATAGAGTTTTTTTAGTTGTCGGATGGTGCGGTCGTGTCGCGTCATCCTCAGGTGGATACAGTTTTCATGGGGGAGGGGATCGTAATACATTGTGTGGATCATTCCCATATAAAGAACGTCAAGAACCATTTGAGTTAGGGGATTCATTGCTTCTATATTTGTTTACATGCAAATATAGAGTTAGCATGTTTTAGCCCACTAGTTAAAAATGGAATTGATATATTAAATCTTTTTATCAGATAAATAAATTTATATCAATCGTATGTTATTACCTCTTATTTTGTTAGATATTGAGATATCTATGATTTCTTTGTTTATCTTTTTTTTCTTGATGGAAATATGTAATGAACATAAAGTTAGAATTAATTGATAATTGTTTGGATAAAGATAAAGAGGCATATAAATTCATCTAGTTGTTGTTTTTGTAATTTTATGTTAATCAAATTGATGTAGTAAAAATATGTAATAAATTTTTGATAGCTTACCGTTTAGGTTTCCCATATTTGGAACCTGCAAATAATAAATTGGTTATTTTCAGATGGAGTAAATGACTGGTTCTTTCATAATAGATAATGCCTCGTAGGGTTCTGAGTTACCCTCTTGGTAGCTTAAGGGCTAAGATCCCAGTTGATATGATGTTTGTTTTCCTACTTCTTGTATTGTGATATGTGGGGTTAGGGAGGCCTATTGGTTGTGGAAGAAGTTGACGCCTAGAGTATCACGATGCAGCAGTTTATGCATGTGGGTGTCAGGGAGGACACTGGAGATGATGGAATGAGTTGGATGTGAATGTTTGGATTCTTCCTATTTCATGTTGGTTATTTATCTTCTTTACTTTACCCACTTCTCGAGGTATCTGGTTTGCTTACCCTCCTTCCAAAAGGGGTGAAGACGTGCGAGGTATGCATCGTGCTTTCCATGTTTAGCTTTCTGAGGGAGGATGGGTCTACGCTCTTGCTATAAGCGACAAAGACTCGATGATTAGTTCATATACTCACCATGTTGAGCCCCCTTATGTTTAGTAGCTTATAATGTTTTCCTAGAATTCTTGGGAATATGTGAAATTAATTCTGTTAATAAATGATTGAATAAATGATGTTAACCCATGGGGTTGGAGCTTGATGGGACACAATGACGAGGTCTCAATTTAATGAAACAATGGACTTTGGGTGTGATGCTAATGAAATTTAATGTGGAATTTGTTAATAGGAAATTATTGTTTAAATAATTAATGAGCGTAAAGTGAAATTGATTAAAAGGGAATAAAAGAATTTAATCAGTCTCTTTAAATGGTTGGGTGCTTATAGGATACCTATTCTTAGAAGTGGAAGCTAGGAGTCTGAGAGAGTTTAGCTACAGTTGATTCTAAGACTAGGTTATGCCCATAGTGTGGTTTTTCGCTTTATTATATTCTTTTCTTTTTGTGTTTCTATATGATACTCCACCCCGTCAGTTAGGGAAACTGACACCCTGAGAATTCTGAGCCCCAGGGGGTGTTTTCCCCAACATTCTGGTGAGAGAATGGATGAATGACTACCCACTTTGGCCACACTATATTCTCTTTCTAGTTACTTGTGATGGTAGGAAAAATAGTTAGTTTTCCTCATATATGTGTGTAGAGGTATTTAATGGCTTGTGGTTATTCACACACATATATTCTAAATATAATTTCCTATAGACTACAATAGGTGTAATGTGTATAGGCTATGATGGATTGAGGATCCTTACTGGGTGTGTGGGCTGTAATGGCTTGAGTTATAATGACCGATATATGATACATGTTATGCGAGCTGTGGTGGATCCTGGAAACTACCTGGTTACTTTGCTTATGTGGACATGGTGGTTTTGTTGCATGATGTTCATGTTGTGGTGCTTTGCCTAGGTGTCTGCGGGCAAGCCTTTTTGGAGAGTGATGCTTAGGACGTGCGGTGTTAGGGAAAAGCGGAAAACCAATGGGGAAGTGGTAGCGGGGTACCCTTGATATTCTTTATTATATTATATATTCTTGTTTGAGATACTTGGTGAGAGTATCCATGGTGAGTCTGGGAACTTAGTATACCTATTTAGGTGACGAGTTAGTTTTACTTGTTGTTCATTGTGATTTAGCATGCTTTATTTACTTTTTCATGTGAGTATCTTGGGAGTATCCTACTGAGTATACTATTATACTCACCCTATGTTTATATAAAAAGGTTTTCAGGTTACTTGGAGCATATTGGAGATCAGACTAGTTACAACTATCCTAGGGTTGTAGGAGTTGTTCGAGCTTCGTTGTTGATGCTATTTTTACTTTCTTTTGGGTACTTGTAGTTTCCCACTTTTTGTTGTAGTAGTTTTTTTTGACATTATATTTGTGTACTTGGGATTTTATTTTATATTTCTATCTTAGTTGTAGATGGTTGGTGTCTATATTATCTCTCCCTTTCACACATGTTCTCTTAGAGAGTAATGACTTCCATTTGTGTGTTTACTATACACTCAGCACTAGTCGCCAACCTGGGGTCTACTGGAGGTGGGACTTGGTGGTCATTATCTCTCTTCCCACATTACCGGCCTAGGAGGGGTACACCTTGTGGGGAGGGGGTTGTGACATAGTGGTATCAGAGGGAGGTTGAGGGATATGATGGAGTTTGGTTTTAGGCATAGGTGTGGTTGCATGGGATGGTAGGGCGACAATGTCAGTTATGTTTATCAAGTGAGGTAAACACTAGAGACCGGCTGATACATAGGCATTTAGGTCCCCCTATGATTTGACGCATTGAATTTTAAATTTATAATGAATACTAAACGAGGTGATACTAGTTATAGAAGAGAGACCTAGGAAATGATCACACATCATTATTCTTTGTGCTTGGGTTTGAATGGGTAGACCATGGAATAGGTTAACCTAAAATAAATAAAAGAAAAAAATTAATTAATTAATACTAAGTCTTCCATATTCTAGGTTTAGGAACTCTCACTATTAGTTAATTTGTCAGTATGGCTACAGGTCGACGACCTCATCAGGTTCATGCAGAAGATGTCTAGAAGGCCGTGCCAGTAGATCGCCACAAGGTAGAGGTTGACGATGATGACACATGGAGGAGGACACTCCGGGAGTTTCAGTTCCAGATTCTGCAGAATTACAGGGGATCCGTTTTAGATCCAGTCACAGAAGACTGGTTGGAGGAGGTCGAGATAGGCTTTAGTTTGATCCGTGTTCAGAAAGAGAACTGGGTGTCTTTGGTTGTGATGATGTTGCGTGGAGTAGCGAGGAAGTGGTGATTCTTATTCCTCAAGGATCATGAGGATTTGGTGATCTTATGGGAGGAGTTCTGAGACAAGTTTAGAGTCAAGTTTATTTCTTCAAATGAGAAGGCGTTCAGTCTCCAGGAGCCTCTTACGCTTCGATAGGGGAACTCCAGTGTGTGAGAGTTTGGAATCTGTTTCAAGAACCTTTTACGATATGATTCTGACCTATTTCTAGCCGAAGAGGTCAGGGCGAGGCATTTTGAGGAGGCTTTGCATTTAGAGATCCAGCACCAGGTCACCCAGTTTATGCTGAAGAAATATCTTGAGGTGATGGAAAGGGCATAGGTCATCGAAAGGACATTGGCCAGAACCGGATCATCATGAGAGGAGAGTTGTCATGATTCCTAATGAAGAAGAGCTATGTTATAGGGTTCCCACTTTTCAATTCAGAAGAGTTTTTGTTTGGCCAGGGGTAGGAACCATCCCTTAGCATCTCATTTATCTGGGGGAAGTAGATCTCAGGCCTATGCCAAGGGATCTGGCGCTTGTTTTTCTTGTGGTGGTCAAGTTCATAAGCTGCGAGAATGCCCGAACTTTTGGAGCAGTCATCGTGCACCAGGTGTTCCACTCCTGGTTCCTCTATTGAGGAAGTTCCAGCTGAGGAATCAGTAGTAGGTTGAACTAGCTTTGGATTAGTAGAGGGTATATGGGGCAGGTATAGGACATCCTCATGACACTCCCCATCATCAAATAGCAGAGCAACCTCGGTGGTGGTCTTTATCAGGGTCAGAGAGGCTGTGGAGGAGGTCGTGGTAAGATTCATTATTTAGCGTTGCCAGCGCCTGGTGAGCCAGACATCATTCGAGGTACCCTTTTCTTGTTTTCTATTTTTGTGTATGCCTTGTTTGATTCAGCAGAGACACACTCCTTCATATCACATTCCCTTGTCAATGCTTTGGGATATGAGGTCTAGTTCCCTTGGTGTTGACTATGCCAGTTGGAGTTTGAGCTAACTTTTTGAAGTATTTAGAGATTGTGAGATAGTACTGGAGAAGCACCGCTCTTGGAGATATTTTCTATGTTTACAGATACAACCATATGATTTCATACTCAGCATGGATTGGTTGTATTCGGTGAAGGCTATCATGGATTGCTTCAGGAGGCAGTTTGTGTTCTTCAATGCGGATGGAGAGTCAGTGGTGTTTGTTGGGAAGCGAGACCCTCGGATGGATGAGAGGCATGCTCCATCCTTATCATCCATGATGGATGAGCTGATTCTGATTTCTTCAGAGTTTCATCATTTGTAATTTTCTAGGTTCGTAGAAGAGTACCTTGATGTTTTTCTAGAAGAGGTTGTAGCATTACCCCCCTCGACGAGAGATTGATTTTGGGATCGAGCTACAATCAGGAGCGTCTCTTATCTATATGTCTCCATATAGGGTGGAACCTTCCAAGTTACGAGAGATATATATAAATATTAATGGTCTATTACAATGCTATTTTGTTCAGCCTAGTGTGTCACTTTGGGGTGCACCAGTTTTGTTCGTGAAGAAAGCTGATGGTAGTTTGCGTTTGTGTATCGATTATCGTCACCTAAAAAATGTAAAAATGAAGAATCACTATCCTATTCAGTGGATTGATGATTTATTCGATCAACTGAAGGGTGAAAGTTGGTTCTCAAATATTTAATTGCGATCAGGATATCATCAGATGCGTATTAAGGATGAGGATATCCCACAGACTACATTTCATTGTCATTATGGTCATTATGAGTTTGTTGTAATGTTGTTTGGTGTGAGGAATTCTCTTGCTGGTTTCATGGGATTGATGAACATGGTGTTTTGTGAGTTCTTGGATAAGTTTTTGGTGGTTTTCATCACCGAAATCCTTGTGTAATCCATGTATGAGGAGGATCATTCAGAGCATCTATATGTCATTTTGGGAGTTCTTTGTCAACACCAGCTATTTGGAAAGTTGTCAAAGTGTAAGTTTTGGGCTTGAGAAGTCCATTTCTTGGGTAATTTTGTGTACCAGTAGGGAGTATCTATGAATCAATTGACGATTGAAGAAGTTGTGTCTTGGGAATCCCCCAAGATAGTGGCAGAGGTACAAAGTTTTCTTTGTATTGCAAGATACTATAAGAGGTTCGTAGCTGATTTTTCTTGGGTTGCGACTCCTTTGATGACATTGACCAGGAAGGATCATGCATTCATGTGGAATGATCAGTGTTAGGAAGCTTTTTATTTTCTGAAGGAGAAGTTAGTAAGTGCTCCAGATCTTTTTCTTCTAGTAGAGGGAGTTCAGTTTGATGTTTTATGTGATACTTCACATTTGGGGTTAGGCTGTATTCTGTTGTAGTAGAGATCAATTTTTTCTTATGGGTCTCGGCCGTTGATTCCCCATGAATGTATCTATTCCACCCCTGATATTGCATTGTCAGACATGGTGTTTTCTTTGAAGTTGTGAAGACATTACATCATTTGAGAGCACTTTTTGGTTTTCACCGATCATAAGAGACTAAGGTATGTTTTATCCCTGTGTGACATAAACTTGCTACAACATTGGTGGATGAGGTTCTTATAGGAATGAAACTTCGAAATAACATATACACCTAGAAAGGGGAATTTTGTAGCAGATCCACTGAGACAAAATTCATATAGTTATACAGTGCGTGAATCTGGTGATTCCTAGAGAGTAATGGAAGAACTGTCATCATTACATCTCGATATGGGAGAAGTTTGGGAGAAAGGTTTTCTTTTTTAGATGACAGTGCAATCATATTTGGTGTAGCTGGTGGAAGAGTCCCAATTGGGCGATCTATAGGTGGAGGTCTGGAGAGACTGAGTTGTTTGTGGTGTGGCCCCTGATGGTTGGTCCGAGGATGAACAAAACCGAGTGTTGTATCATAGAAGGATATTTTTTCCTTTGGCGACATATGAGACAGTTCTCAGAGTGTTCCACAGTTTGCCTTTAGCAATGCATCCTAGTGTGACAATTATGTACCAAGCCTTGAGGAGTCAGTTTTGGTTGCATAGGTTGAAATGTGTAGTTGTGGAGTTTGTGTATCGATGTTTGGTATGTTGGAAGGTCAAGGCTGAGCACCGTTTAATGAAATCATCCCACTTTATATAAATCAAGGAGTCCAACTCAGTGAATGTTTTGTCAAGGTAGTATCTGGAGGAGGTGGTGAGACTCCACGGAGTCCCGAGGATGATAATTTCCGATCGAGATCCTCATTTTACCTCTAGGTTGTAAAGAGGTCTCTAGAATGCTTTTGGTTCTTAACTATGCCTTAGTACTGCTTTTCATCCGTAGAAGGATGATCAGACAGAGCGTACTATCCTGACTCTTGAAGACATGTTATGCTCTTGTGTCATGGATTTTGGAGGTTCGTGGATGAGGCACTCACCCTTTGTGGAGTTCGCTTACAACAATATATTTCACTCCACCATTAGTATGGCACTATTTCAAGGCTTCTATGTCCGACCTTTACATTCTCTATTGTGCTGGACTGGGGTTGTAGAGTCAACAATTCTTGGACTGGAACTAGTGGAGAATACAATAGAGATAGTTTAGGTGATTTATGAAAGGATGAAGAAAATTCCAGATCATCAGAAATCATATGCCAATCAAAGGAGGACACCTTTGGAGTTTGATGTTGGGGATCATGTGTTTCTAATGGTGACTCCCTGTCATGGGCAGCGAATGTTTTGTCATGGGAGTAAAATTTCTCCCTGATTTGTTGGCATTTTCGAAGTGTTGGCTCATATTGAAGCCATGGCATATCAAGTAGCACTTCCCCCAAAGATGATCTAGATACATTATGATTTCCATGTATCACAACTCCGTCGTTATCTTCATGATGACTCACAAGTAATCGATTGGAGTGAGATCGATGATGATGATGATGCGACCTTCGAGGAGTGGCTGTTAGAGATCCAGGACCGCAAGGAGAAGGTGTTGAATGGGCATTCCATTCCCTTGGTTTGTGTCTTGTGGCAACATAGTGGTTTCGATGAGAGTACTTGGGAGTGTGAGTCCCAGATGCGTGTCCAGTACCCAGAGATATTTTAAGTTTTTGTACTGAGTTTTTCTTTGATGATTTATTTTATTGTACCTTTTATATGATGTTATGATTGACCAGTTTTGATATTGAATGATTTTACCCTTTTTCTCGGATGTCATGGTTTTTTCCCAGATTTTGAACAACTCAGGGTGGCTTGCCCCTAAGAGGTATCTTACAGGGTAGTTGTTCGGACCCCTCTGTTCTTCTGGGTTGGTTTTGAATTCTTGGGGATGATAATGTTTTTAGAGGTATCTAATGTAATGGCCCAGACCTCTCCGGTCCATTACTTTTCTGAAATCTAGTGTTAGAGGTATTTTGGGATGCCAATGTGACTTATTCCCAACACTTTTCCAAATTTCTAGTTCATGAACAATGTTTTCAGAATATAAGCCTTCCAACATCAGCCTTCCAACATCATCCTTCTAACAAAAGTCTTCCAATAACATCTTTTCAAAAGCAACCTTCCAATAACATCCTTCTAATAGTAGCCTTCCAATAACATCTTTCCAACAGCAGCCTTCCAACACCAGCCTTCCAACAACAACCTTCCAATAACACCTTTTCAAAAGCAACATTCTAATAACATCCTTCCAAACCAGTGAGGTTTCTAGAATAGTGAGGTTCTACAGTGTTTCTAGACCGGTGAGGTTTCCAGACCAGTGAGGTTCTATAGTGCTTCCAAACCGGTGAGGTTTCCAGACCACTGAGGTTCTATAGTGTCTCCAGATCAGTGAGGTTTCTAGACAAATGAGGTTCTATAGTGTTTCCAGATCAGTGAGGTTTCCAGACCAGTGAGGTTCTACAGTGTTTCCACACCGGTGAGGTTTCCAGACCGGTGAGGTTTCTAGACCAGTGAGGTTCTACAATGTTTCCAGACTAGTGAGGTTTCCATACTAGTGAGGTTCTATAGTGTTTCCAGACTAATGAGGTTTCTAGACCAGTGAGGTTCTATAGTGTTTCCAGACCAGTGATGTTTCCAGACCAATGAGGTTCTACAGTGTTTCTAGATTGGTAGGTTTCCACACTAGTGAGGTTCTACAGTGTTTCTAGACCGGTGATGTTTCCAGATTGGTGAGGTTCTACAATGTTTCCAGACCACTAAGGTTTCCAAACCAGTGAAGTTCTATAGTGTTTCCAGACTAGTGTGTTTTTCAGTATGGTGAGTCATCCAACACTTTTTCAAATTTCTTTTTTGGTGTATAGTTTTTCCAACTTCCTACAGTTTCACCCCTTTGGTGTTTCCTTTGACGTAAAATGAATTTAAGGCCTTTTTTAAGGAATTTAAGGTCAAATAAAATCCCATAACTCCTATATTAATTTTATCTAAGGCTCAGGATGATTTTACTTGGTCAAACCATGTTGTTTAATGATATATTATGTTAATGTAAAATCCAGTGTATGTTAAACCATTACTCAGTTAAATATTCTAAAGGGACGAGATATATTCCTTCCTTATTTTACCTTCTTATTCCCTGGTGCGAGACGCTTGAACCTTTCCTTCATCCCTTAGGTGTTGTGTGATCGAACCTTAATCCTTAGATCATTTCCTCTAGAAGTTTCTTCCTACTCCATGCACACCCCCTATTTTGGTGTAAGTAACTAGTGTCAATCCTTCATTGATATAAGGTATGATATACCTCTTTTATTGCGTTTTATTCGATCCTTATCCTCTTATTTCTCCTTTACATTCTATAGAATGTGATCTCCATGCTTCTAATGGAGTTTTCTTAGCTGTCAAATGGTGCAGTCGTGCAGTGACGTCCTCGGGTGGATACAGTTACCACAGGGGAGGAGATCATAATCCGTTGTGTGGCTCGTTTTCATATAAAGAATGTCAAGAACCGTTTGAGCTAAAGGATTATTTGCTTCTCAATTATTTTACATGAAATTATATAGTTACCATGTTTTATCCCACTACATCACAATGGAATTGACATATTAAATATTTTAACCAGATGAATAAATTGATATCGATCATATGTTATTGCCTATTGTTTTGTTAGATAGTGGGACATCTATGCTTGTTTTTTTATCTTTTAGTTCTTGATGGAAATTTATAATGAACATAAATCTGGAATTAATTGATAATTGTTTGTCTAAAGATAAAGAGGCATGTAAATGAATTTGGTTGTTGTTGTTGTTGTAATTTGATGTTAATAAAATTGACACAGTAAGCATGTTTATTCATTTTTTGATAGCTTACTGTTTAGGTTTTCTATAGTTGGAACCTACAAATAATAAATCGGTTATTTCCAGATGGAGTAAATGACTGGTTGTTTGATAATGGATAATGCTTCACAGGTTTCTGAGTGACCCTATTTCTAGATTAAGGGATACAATCCCAGTTGATATGATGTTTTCATTCCTACTACTTGTGTTTTGATATGTTGGGGTAGGGAGGCCTATTGGTTGTGGTAGCAGTTGACACCTAGAGTGGTGATATGTGCATGTTGGTGTTGTGGAGGACACCAAAGATAATGGAACGGGTTGGATGTGAATATTTGGATGCTTGCTATTTCTTGTTGGTTGTATATCTTATTTACTTTCCCCACTGGTCAAGGAAACTAGTTTTCATACCCTCCTTAGAAAAGGTGAGAAGATGCGTAGGGTATGGCACATGATTTTTGTGTTTAGCTTCCTAAGAGAGGATGGGTCTA
Organism: Viscum album; assembly: GCA_963277665.1. Classification (NCBI taxonomy): domain Eukaryota; kingdom Viridiplantae; phylum Streptophyta; class Magnoliopsida; order Santalales; family Viscaceae; genus Viscum; species Viscum album. Next base: position 860,898,613 of record OY728138.1, read on the forward strand.
TGCTTTTTCTGTAGGCATCAAATACTCGAAGGGTAGTTCATCTACTCACCATATTGATCCCCCTCATGTTTAGTAGCATAGAAAGTTTTCCTAGAATTCCTTGGAATATGGGAAAGTGATTCTATTAAAAAATTATTTAATTAATTATGTTAACCCATGGGGTTGAAGCTTGCTAGTACAAAATTCTTAGGTCTCAATTTAATAGAACAATGGACTTTGGGTGTGATGCTAATGAAATATAATGTGGAATTTGTTAATATTTAATTAATGTTTAAAGAATTAATGAATGTAAAGTGAAAATGATAAAAAGGGAATGAAGGAATGTAATCAAACTCTTTAAATGGTTGTGTTTTTATAGGATACCTAGTCATAGAAGTGGCAGCCGAGAGTCCAAGATACTTTAGCTGCAGTTGAGTTTAATACTAGGTTATTCCCATAGTGTGATTGTGAGATATAGTATATTCTATAATTTTTGTGTTTCTATACTCTAATATACCCCTTCAGTTGGGGAAACTGGCAGTCCAAGGATTCTAAGCCCTAGGGGGTATTTTCTCAAACATTCTGATGGGTGGATGGATGGATGACTACCCCCTTTGGTCCCACTCTCTTCTCTTAGTAGTTACTTGTGATGTTAGGTAAAATGGTTTGTTTTCCATATATATGTGTGTAGAGGGATATAATAGCTTGTGGTTATTCAGACACATATATTTTGGATATAGTTTCCTATGGACTACTATAGGTGTAATGTGTGTAGGCTGTGATGGCTTGAGGATCCTTACTTGGTGTGTGGGATGTAATGGCTTAGGGTATAATGCTCGATGTATGATACACATTATGCGAGCTGTGGTGTATCCTAGAAACTACCTAGTTACTTTTCTTATATAGACGTGGTGGTTTTGTTGAATGAGGTGTATGTTTTGGTGCTTCGCCCAGGTGTCTACATGCAAGACTTTTTGGAGAGAGATGCTTAGGATGTGCGATGTTGGGGTAAACCAGCAAACTAGTGGGGAAGTGGTAGCAAGGTACCCCTTGATATTATTTATTATATTATATTCTCTTGTATGAGATACTTGGTGAGAGTATCCATGGTGAGGTTGGGAACTTAGTATACATGTTTATGTGACGGGTCAGTTTTACTTGTTGTTCACTATGCTTTAGCATGATTTATTTACTTTTTCATGAGAGTCTCTGGGGAGGATCCTACTGACTATACTATTATACTCATCCTATGTATATATAAACTATTTTTAGGTCACTTGGATCAAGTTGGAGATTAGCCTGGTTACTACTAGCTTGGGGTTTTTGAAGCTCTTCGGGCTTCATGGTCGCTGCTGTTTTTACTTTATTTTGGGCACTTATAGTTTTCCACTTTTAGTTGTAGTTGTTTTTCATGAAATTACATATGTGTGATTGAGATTTTATTTTATATTGTTGTCTGAGTTGGATTCGGTTGGTGTCTATCTTATCTCTCTCTTTTGAATGTGTTCTCTTAGAGGGTAATTCCTTCCATTTGTGTGTTTAATATACCCTCGGTTCTAGTCTCTAACTTGGGGCGTCACGACCCGTCCTTGGGGCCCGTGCCGTGACTACCCCAAGCCCGCCTTCCATAGGCCAGGGGTTGGCGACTAGAACCAAGGCGTAATTCCCAGTAAAAAGGGAAGGCATTGCCTTTGTAAAGTAAACAAACACCACAGAGGAATCAAGAAGAAGTAAACACCAAGTAAAAACCGGGTACAACAGTGAGTACGGAAAAGTAAGTGGGTCAGAATACAAACCCAAACTGAAAGTAAAGTACAACTAAAAAGGGAGTACAACATCTGAAAAGTAAAGCCGCAACGTCGAGCTGTCCACTGGAATTCCCACTTGAAGGATGGGTACTGATAGCCTCCACAGCTCCTTAGGTCCAGTCGTCCGCTCTGAGTACGTCCCGCCTAGTGGTCCACCTCCAGGTACCGAATACTCTGTAAGTCTCAACCACGATTAGCGCTGTCTGTCGTCTACAACCAACATAACGTAGTGCGGGCATAGCCCATGCAGGGGTGGGTATAAGCTACTCAGTATGGACCCCGAGACCCCTGAAGGTCTCCCAGAATCCACAAAGGATAATCCACAAAGGAAAGATACAATCACGAAGTAACATCCGACACTACTTAGGTATATGCCCATACATATACCTAAGTCATCAATTCTCGTTCAGCTCCAACATCCGAGCTCAAGTACAACCCAGTCCACACAGGAAATCACAACCCAATCCAAACAGGAAAACATAACGTAATCCACACAGGATATCAAGTCAAACTTATCAAAGATAAGGATTGAAAGTCAAGATTCAGCTCACACAGGTATACTTCTTCGTAAGATGATAGAGATGATCAGATGTAGCCATTGATTCATCTAAGCCATCAGATCTACACATGATCGATAGGTACTAACCCCCGCAATGACCCACAAAGGATCGATAGGTAACTAACCCCCGCAATGACCCACACAGGATCAGACCCACACAAGATCTGTAGGCGCTGGCCCACACAGGACCGCTGAGCGCTGACCCACACAAGATCTGACCCACACAGGATCGGTAGCACTGATCCACATAGGATCGCTGAGTGCTATAGTCGTCGTCGTCGAATCCAAGGAGGATTTCGGTACAGTCGTCATCATCATCGCAGTCGCAGCCAACTCTAGGGTTCCCGCACACAACAAGCTCATTTGGGAGGGTCCGATCCACGAGCCGAGGGACGGATACATCAACTGACCCATAGTTCAGAGTTGATGTATCCCAGAGTTCCATAGCGTCAATAGGAACTCAACTTCACAGACAGCGTGTCAATCGGACGCCTGGATTGAGAGTTATTGGCTTTTTTGTCCCAGGGACCCGGTTGGTTTTTTAAGTCAAAACCAACCTGACCGTACTCCAACTGCATCCAAACCTTGAGAAGAGTAAGCCAAAAGGTCCATCTCACTTATAGGAATCCATCAAAGTCGACGGCACATCAATCGGATGTCCGGAGCTCAAGTTATAAGCGTTTCCGCTCCAGGGGCCCGATTGTTTTCGTGTACGAACCAACCCGGACGAACCCAAGGATCTCTGAATCCTTGAGTGTAGTATACCGAAACGACCGTCTTCATCCAAGGATCGCATCGCAGCTTACGGTGCGTCGATCAGAGGTCCTCAACCAAGTTATGGGCAAAAGACCGTGAGAGGTATGGAAATAGGGGGTTCCAGCGTGGTCCGACCCGGACCGATCCCCCTGGGTCAGCCCGAACCGGGTTGACCTGAGCCGAGTCTAGGTCCGGCCCATTTGGGCGCGGACCGGCCCGGTGGGCGTGGCCCGGCCCAACCGGTGCGGCCCGGCCTGGCGGGCTCGGCCTGGCCCGCTCCACCGGGCGGCTCGGCTGTAACGGCCGAGCGGTGAAGGGGGGGGGGGATACCCCCCACGTTGTGAAACCATGGCCCCCATGAGGGGGGGATCTCCTGCTGGCCAACCGGGGGTTACGACCCCCGACGCTTCCCCCTGACCAGCCGGCCCACTCCGGCCGGCCGGCTGCTGCTGACACGGGACCAGGGCTGTCCCGTCCCCCTGCTACGACGCTGGTGGCCGGAAATAGTCCACCGTTCCCTACTCCGCCGCGGCCCCGCTCCGGCCGCAGTGCTTTTGCGGTCCTCCGGCGCGGCGCGACGGCACCATGTCTTTGGTTCGTCTTCAACGGCGTAGCGCGACGGCGCTACGCTTCTGCCCCTTTCTTTAATATTTCCCGCGCGGTGCTTCGGCACCGCGTTGCCTTGCTCGTGCCGCAAACAATATCAACAACCAAAGGGGAGAGGAGGGTCGGCCGTGTTCATGCGGTCTGACCTCCTATCGTTATTGCGATAACAGGAGGCCCAAATAAGATGATAAGTCAACGATGAAAGTAATCAGGAATAAATGAAATAATAATCCCCCTACCTCGAGCGTAGTCTTTGAATGAAGTTGTCGCGGAAAGGGACGTCACAAAATTGATCGTCGTGGAAGAGGAAAGATCATCGCGTCATGGAGGAACGACGTCTCCCTTCCTTTGATGCGGAAAGGAGGAACGAGGTGATGTGCGTCGGGTCGTCGATCTCTGAGAAAGGCGTCTTTCACCGTCGTCCGTCGTCGGAGGTCGGCGTTCTTCGCGTTCTTCGCGTTCTTCATCAAGGAAGAAGAACTTCAAGAACTTGAGAAAATTCTCCCGAGACCTCTCACAACCCAAAAACCCAATAAAATAATAGTTTGTCTTATTTTATTTCTCAAGCCATGCATTTTCAAAATCAAAAATGAAACAATCAATTAAATGAAATAATTGCAACATTTAAACCGCCCAAATTTAATAGGGACGTTTCATAAACAGAAAAACGCAAGGGTTGGCTTCCACTTAATAGGGGTGCAGGTGCGTTACCTTAATTAAAAGGGGGTTGAGGAAGTTGAAAGAAATAGTGGGGATCATGTGGGCCCCACCTCACAAATATCCTACCTAGTGGGTAGGATATTGTGGGTCCCACTCCAAACACTTAGCTTAGGTTGAACAACTTGAAGTAAAATAAAAATTGTGCGTCCAATTTTTATTTTATTCCTTTACTTAACCCAAAAAAATTTAAAAACCACACCCGAGCAAACACAACTCTGGAAAAGGTGTTTCTAAGCAATTCCCGATGCTGCGATTCCATCGGTGCCCTCGAAATTCGATTCCGAGCACCTGTTCAAAAGTTAGAAAAACCCGCTCGTTCGTTCACTGAACGTACCCAAGCTAAACTTCGGAAAATGATTTCGGGCACATCGGGCCTTGGAATCAGGTGACGTCAGAAACTGCGTTCTTTTAAAATCCCAAAGAAAATTAAGAAAAAATTTCCCTTGAATTTTACGAGTCTTTACATTACTCCAACCTCAGGGCTTTACGTCCCCGTAAAGATACATAAAAAACTAGGGAAAAAAATATGGGTACTAAGCACGCATCTGAGCCTCCCGCTCCCAAGTGCTCTCTTGGAGGTTCCCATGCTGGCATCTGATGCGCACTAGAGGATTCGACCTTCCATGTAGGAACCGATCATGTCGATCCTCAATCTCCACCGGGACCTCTGCAAAAGTCACCCCATCATCAACATCCAGCTCCCCATGGTCAATGACATGCGTCGGGTCATGCACGTATCTCCTCAGCTAGGATATGTGGAAGACGTCGTACACCCGGTGCAACTAAGGTGGTAGATCCAGACGATAATCCACCTCTCCAATCCTAGTGAGGACTTGGAATGGTCCGATGAAGTGTGGAGACAACTTGCCTCCTCGGCCAAATCTCTGTAATCCACGTCAAGGTGAGACCCGCAAGAAGACGTGGTCGCCATCTTTGAAATCCAGTGGCCTCCGACTCCTGTCAGCATAAGACTTCTGCCGGCTCTGAGCTGTCCTCATCTGCTCCTGGATGACCTGGACCTTCTCGGTCGTGGCCTGGACCATCTTCAGTCCCAAAAGTGCTGACTCCCCAGGGTCTGTCCAGCACAGTGGAGATCTGCAAGGTCGGCCATACAACGCCTCGTATGGTACCATCCTGATGGTGGAGTGGTATCTGTTGTTGTACACGAACTCCAACAAGGGTAAATGGTCATCCCAACTGCGACCAAATTCGAGGAAACATGTGCGGAGCATTTACTAGAGAGTCTGAATGGTCCTCTCTATCTGACCATCTGTCTGGGGGTGAAAGGCGGTGCTCAGACATAGCTGCGTCCCGAACGCCTCCTGCAACCCCTTCCAAATATGGGAAGTAAAGAGAGCATCTCGATCGGAGACGATAGATGATGGCACACCATGAAGCCGTACAATCTCTTGAACGTAGAGACATCCCAAGCTCTCCATTGAGCCCTGATCTCTGATGGATAAGAAGTGAGATGACTTGGTTAGTCGGTCGACAATCACCCAAATGGAGTCGTGACCTCTGGAAGTGAGTGGAAGTCCAGTCACGAAGTCCATAGATATGCCATCCCACTTCCACTCCGGGACCTCCAAGGGTTGTACCAAGCCTGCTGGTACCTGGTGCTCTGCCTTCACCTGCTGGCAGGTGAGGCATCGAGAAACGAACTCAGCCACAACCTTCTTCATGACCGGCCACCAGTGCTGTCGGCTAAGATCCTAGTACATCTTCACCACTCTAGGATGTACCGCCAAAGGGGAAGTGTGAAACTCTCTCAGAACCTCCTCCCGTAAAGCAACTGGTACCAAGGTACGTCCTCTGAAAAGGACGTCGTGCTATCCTCCTAAAGAGAAACCATTAGGTTCCTGTCCTCAGGATATCTGTGCACGCCGCGTCTCACAGTCAGCGTCCCCACACTGTGCCTCTCTGAACCGCTGTAGTAGTGGAGGAGTGACTGTGAGTGACTGAAGAAAGGATGCTCCATCTCTATCCATGAAGGATATCTGCAAAGCGGCTAGTTGCTCTGTCGCCTCCCCACGTAGCTGAATGCCCGTCCTCCTGCTGAGAGCATCGGCTACTACATTCCCATTTCCAAAAGTATAGACTATATTAAAGTCATAGTCCTGGAGGAACTCGATCCATCGCCACTGTCTCAGGTTCAGGTCCTTCTGCAAGAAGATGTACCTGAGACTCTGATGGTCAGAATAGACTATAAAGTGCTCGCCCATTAGATAGTGTCGCCACATCTTCAGAGCGAAGACCACTACTGCTAACTCCAGGTCACGGGTAGCGTAGTTCTGCTCATGCTGCCTCAACTGACGTGATCCATAGGCGATCACAGCCCGCTCCTGCATCAGGAAACATCCATGTCCGGTCCCTGATACATCGCAGTAAACTACGTACCCAACTCCCTCCTCCGGTAGCCTCAAGATAGGCGCACTGGTCAATATCTGTCTCAGCTCCTAGAATCTCTGCTGACATCTATCTGACCACACAAAGGGTTTCCCCTTCTTCGTCAAAGTTGAGAGTGGTTCCGCAACTCTGGATAATTCTAGCACAAATCTCCGATAGTACCCAGCTAGTCCCAAGAAACTCCGCACCTCCGTCACGCTCCTGGGTGGATCCCATGCTAGCACTGCCTCGATCTTCAAAGGATCCACCGCAACTCCCGCCTCAGAGATGACGTGTCCCAAGAAGTGGACCCCGCGTATCCAGAACTGACACTTCGAGAGCTTACTATAAATCTGGTGCTCTCGGAGTGTGTCCAGTACAACCCGCAAGTGGTAGGCGTGCTCCTCCTTAGTCATCGAGTATATCAAAATGTCATCGATGAAGACCACGACAAATCAATCGAGGTATGGATTAAAGATCCTGTTCATGAGGCCCATGAACACTGCTGTAGAATTGGTTACGTCGAATGGCATAACCAAGAACTCATAGTGTCCATACCAACATCTGAAGGCCGTCTTCTGCACATCCTCGTCCCGAACTCTGAGCTGATGATAGCCTTATCTAAGGTCTATATTTGAGAACCATCGTGCTCCCTTGAGCTGATCGAAGAGGTCATCAATCCTCGGTAGCGGATACTTTTTACTCACTGTCACCTGGTTCAGGCAACGATAGTCGACACAAAGTCGTAAGATCCCGTCCGCCTTCTTGGCGAACAATATCAGGGAAGCCCAGGGTGAAACACTGGTTCAGATGAATCCCTTTCCCTGCAAGTCATCCAACTGTACCTGTAGCTCTCGAAGCTCAGAGGGGGCCATCCGATATGCTTGATTGGATATAGGGGATGTACCGGGGTACATATCAATATAAAAGTCCACCTCTCTGTAAAGAGGTAGTCCTGGAACGTCGTCGGGGAAAACGTCCGCATACGGATCCACCACTGTAGGAAAACCAGGACTCCACACGTCAACTGCTCCTAGGATGAGGCTATCCAACTGATGAGTGATGGGCTGTACTCTCCTCTATGAGAGTCCATCCTGTGCTACGAAGGCTCCCTTCTTGCCGGTGAAGGTGAACCTGCTCCCGTCGGTGCGTACACATCACACCTTGCGCCTAATACAGTCGATCTGAGCATGGACTGTAGATAACCAATCCATGCCCAAGATGATGTCGTAAGGACTCGACGCCGCTACAAGAAGATCCCAGCCAAAGATCTCACCTCCTAGAGTAAGCTCACACTGCCGGCACCAGTGCGTAATCGTCGAGTCTTCTCCTGTAGGAGTCTCTAGCCGTAGGGATCGAGCCAATGGCTCTGTCGGAATCTCCGAGTTCCGAACAAGGGCAACGAATATGAAAGAATGACTCGCTCCTGTGTCTATAAGAACTGCAGCAAGGGTGGAAAGACACAGATAATACCTTGAATCATCTCAGGCGCACCGTGGTCGTAGGCCTCCGCTGCCTGAAGATGTTCCTGTCTCTGCCCACCATCTCCCTATGGTCAAGGTGGGCCTCCTGGTGGTGGTGGTGGTGGTAGAGCCTCAAAGCGTCACCCACCACCTGCTTCTTGACCATCTCCTCTACCTCATCCTCCTGTTCCCTACGGACCGCCATGGTCGACCCTCTGCCTCTGCCTGGGTGGTCCCTCAACCGTCTGCTGCTCCTCGGTACGACGAGTCGGGTAGTCACGATCCATATGGCCCTGCCGCCGCATGCGTAGCACTTTCTGCCTCTCGAAAGACTGGCTCTGCGCTGAGTGCCCCACACCTCTGAGCCAGTGTCCTGAGGTCGTCTTCCTGAGGGTCTGGTCTGCTTGGACCCATGAGTCATACATCGAATGCCTGCTGCAGAAGACTGTGCTACGTGCCGCCCTGTAGTAGGTCTCGCTGCTAATGTAGAATCAGCAAGGAAGCTCTCAATGATAAGAACTCAATCCAGTACCCCTGCCTGTGTCGGAATGCTGAGGGAGATCAGCGACGCCCTGATCTCATGCCTCAATCCTTGCTCAAAGGTCCGGGCCCAAAAGAATGGGTCCCATACCATGTATGTCGAATAGCGCGAGAGATCTGTAAATCTTGCCGAGTACTGGGCGACCGTCAAGATACCTTTCCGCAACTGTAGAATCTCCTGGATGCGCACCACACGAAGGGTGGCTTGGACGAACTCCGAGAGGAAGAGGCTCTCAAAGTCCATCCAGAGGAGAGATGCCTCATCGTGCACCTGGAGCATCAAGCTCCACCATCTGCCTGCTGCCGCATGCAGTAGGCTCGCTGTGAGGATCACCATGAGGTCTTCTGGTGTCCTCAATAACCTGAAAACTTGTACAACTGCATCCAACCAATCCTCGGATACCTGAGGGTCCGTATCCCCGTGAAAACTGGGCGGTCGATGACGCTGAAACTCGTACAGTGCACTAAGGCGATGTGAATCGTCAGTGGCTGGGGCTGGTAGCATCGGTGGCTCAGCAGGTAGAGGTACTGCCAGCGCCTCTGCTTTCAAAGGGCCCTGTACTGAGGCCTCGTCGCTCGGTGGGGTGTCGTCACGTACAATGCTCGGAACCCTAGCTGGCTGCCGTCGTGGGGCCATCCTGAAAGAGACAGGTGTGCCACGGTCAAAACAGTATACCAAGTGAGTTGACACAAAGTAATCACAATGAAAAATTGAAACACACATGAAATCAATGTTTTCGTTCATTAAGTCGGAAATCATAAGTCAGGGTCCTGGTGTATGGATATGTCGGCCGCCCCACCAACACTAGACTCCGTGGACTGATAACTACACCTAATAACCTTAACACTATTTCTTCACATAGAAGAAAGATCAGAGTCATGAGTTCTGCAGTAGAACCGAACTCCTCTGATACCAATTTGTCATGACTCGTCCTCAGGGCCCATGCCATGACTACCCCAAGCCTTCCTTCCATAGGCCAGGGACTGGCGACTTGCACCAAGGCATAATTCCCAGTAAAAAGGGAAGGCATTGCCTTTATAAAGTAAAAAAACACCACAGAGAAAGCAAGAAGAAGTAAACACTAAGTAAAAACTGGGTACAATAGTGAGTACAGAAAAGTAAGTGGGCCAGAATACAAACCCAAACTGAAAGTAAAGTACAACTGAAAAGGGAGTACAACAACTGAAAAGTAAAGCCGCATCATTGAGACATCCACTGGAAGTCCCACCTGAAGGATGGGTACAGATAGCCTCCACATCTCCTCAGGTCCAGTCGTCCGCTCCGAGTACGTCCCGCCCAGTTGTCCACCTCCAGGTACCGACTGCTCCGCAAGCCTCAACCACGATCAGCACTGTCCGTCATCTGAAACCAACACAACGTAGTGCGGGCATAGCCTGTTCATGGGTGAGTATAAGCTACTCAGTAGGGACCCCGAGACCCCCGAAGGTCTCCCGGAATCCACAAAAGATAATCAAAAAGGAAAGATACAATCACGAAGTAACATCCGACACTACTTAGGTATATGCCCATACATATACCTAAGTCATCAATTCTCGTTTGACTCCAACATCCGAGCTCAAGTACAACCCAGTCCACATAGGAAATCACAACCCAATCCACATAAGAAAGCATAACGTAATCCACACAAGATATCAAGTCAAACTTATCGAAGATAAGGATTGAAAGTCAAGATTCATCTCACACAGGTATACTTCTTCGCAATACGATAGAGAGGATCAGATGTAGCCACTGATTCATCTAAGCCGTCGGACCCACTCAGGATCGATAGGTACTAACCCTGGCAATGACCCACAAAGGATCGATAGGTAACTAACCCCCGCAATGACCCACACAGGATCAGACCCACACAGGATCTATAGGCGCTGTCCCATATAGGACCGCTGAGTGCTGACCCACACAGGACCTGACCCACACAGGATCGGTAGCACTGATCCACGTAGGATCGCTGAGTGCTGTAGTCTTTGCCGTAGAATCCATGAAGGATTTATGTACAGTAGTCATCGTCGTCGCAGTCGCAGCCAGCTCTAGGGTTCCCACACACAGAAAGCTCGTTCGGGAGGGTCCGCTCTATGAGCCGAGGGGCTGATACATCAACTAACACATAGTCTGGAGTTTATGTATCCAAAAGTTCTGTATCGTCAACAGGAACTCAACGTCACAGACGACGCGTCAATCGGACACCCGGTCTGAGAGTTATTGGCTTTTTTGTCCTAGGGGCTCGGTTGATTTTTATGTCAAAACCAACCTGACCGTACCCCAACTACGTCCAAACCTCAAGAGGAGTAAGCCAAAAGGTTCTTCTCACATATAGGAATCCATCAAAGTCGACGGCACGTCAATCGGATGTCCGGAGCTCACGTTATAAGCGTTTCTGCTCCGAGGGCCCGATTGGTTTCGTGTACGAACCAACCCGGACGAACCCAAAGTTATCCGAATCCTTGAGTGTAGTGTACCGAACCTACCGTCTCGATCCAAGGATCACATTGCAGCTGACAGTGCATCGATCGGAGGTCCTCAGCCCAAGTTATGGGAAAAAGACCGTGAGAGGTCCGGAAATAGCGTGTTCGGGCCCGGTCCGACCCGGCCCGATACCCCCTGGGTCGGCCCGGCCCGGACCAGCCTGGGCGTGGCCCGGCCTGGCGGGCTTGGCCTAGCCAGCTCGGCCAGGCGGCGCGGCCGTAACGGCCGAGCGGTGGGGGGGGGGGGGGGCGCTGGCCCCCGCATTGTGAAACCACGACCCCCCATGAGGGGGGCCGCTCATGCTGGCCAGCCCGGGGTTACGACCCCCGGCGCTTCCCCCTGACCGGCCGGCCCACTCCGGCCGGCCGGCTGCTGCCGCCATATGACCGGGGCGGTCTTGTCCCCCTGCTCCAATGCCAGCGGCCGGAAATTGGCCGCCATTCCCTGCTTCGCCGTGCCCCTCCGCCGCGGCCCCGCTCCGGCTGCGGTGCTTTTGCGGTCCTCCGGCGTGGCGCGGCGATGCCATGTCTTTGGTTCGTCTTCAACGACACAATGCGACGGCGCTGCGCTTCTCCCCCTTTCTTTAATATTTCCTGCACGGTGCTTCGGCACCGCGTTGCCTTGCTCGTGCCGCAAACAATATCAACAACCAAAGGGGAGAGGAGGGTCGGCCGTGTTCATGTGGTCCGACCTCCTCCCGTTATTATGATAACAAGCAGCCCAAATAATACAATAAGTCAACGATGAAAGTAATCAGGAAAAAATGAAATAATAATCCCCCTACCTCGAGCGTAGTCGTCGAACGAGGTTGTCGTGGAAAGGGACATCACAGAATTGATTGTCGCGGAAGAAGGCGGATCGTCGCATTGCGGAGGAACAATGTCTCCCTTCCTTTGACGCGGAAAGAAGGAACGAGGTGATGTGCATCGGGTCATCGATCTCTGAGGAAGGTGTCTCTCACCGTCATCCGTCGTCGGAGGTCGGTGTTCTTCTCGTTCTTCGTCGAGGAAGAGGAACTTCAAGAACTTGAGAAAATTCTCCCGAGCCCTCTCACAACCCAACAACCCAATAAAATAAGAGTTTGTCTTATTTTATTTCTTAATACATGCTTTTTCAAAATCAAAAATGAAACAATCAATTAAATGAATTAATTTCAATGTTTAAACTGCCCAATTTTAATAGGGGCATTTCATAAATAGAAAAACGCAAGGGTTGACTTCCACTTAATAGGGGTGCGGGTGCTTTACCTTAATTAAAAGGGTGTTGAGGAAGTTGAAAGAAACGGTGAGGCTCGTGTGGGCCCCACCTCAAAAATATCCTACCTAGTGGGTAGGATATTTTGGGTCCCACTCCAAACACTTAGCTTAGGTTGAACAACTTGAAGTAAAATAAAAATTGTGCGTCCAATTTTTATTTTATTCCTTTAGTTAACCCAAAAAAATTTAAAAACCACACCCGAGCAAACACAACTCCAGAAAAGGTGTTTCTAAGCAATTACCGGTGCTGCGATTCCATCGGTTTCCTCAGAATTCGATTCCGAGAACCGGTTCAAAAGTTAGAAAAACCCGCTCGTTCGTTCACTGAACATACCCGAGCTAAACTTCGGAAAATGATTCCGGGCACACCGGGCCTCGGAATCAGGTGCCGTCAGAAACTGCGTTCTTGTAAAATCCTAAATAAAATTAAGAAAAAATTTCCCCTGAATTTTACGGGTCTTTATATGGGTCCTACTGAAGGTGGGACATGGGGGTCATTATCTCTCTTCTCACATTATCAGCCCAGGAGGGGTACACCTTGTGGGGAGGGGGTCGTGACATGTGTACTGCATTTTTCCTCTATATCATTAATAAAAGTCAAACATGTGAATTAAATCCTATTAGTATAATATTACATGGTATAAAAAAGTGTGTAAGGTATGTGATGAATTGTACCTTGTTCCGTAGAGGGATAATGAGATCCCTATGACATAGAACATGTACTATCACCAAACCTCTTCTAGTGCGGGGTACCTACAAAAAAAATCACTCGATGTGTAATTTATTTCCTACAATATCAGATATAAAATGTAATTATATTACTAGATGTAAAAATAAAATATATTTAATTTAAACAAGAAATACAATCATAGTTTCTTAAATTAGGATAAACATATTAAAAAACATAATTTAGTCATTCAGATGAAATTTTATTTATAAGTTTATTTTTTAAAATAATATATAACTAATAGAACATGAAGAAAATATATTTTTAGATGTTATACACACAATTTATACCCAAAGAACTCATAAATACATTAAACTACAATCATTTAAGTAGAATTAGAATATGTAAATTATTAAACATAATTATATGGAACAATTGTACCCTATAATAAAGTACATAATCAACTGTCTGTGATTAGAGAATTTTTTTTAGGAAATATCATACCAAATTATGGTGAGGGTCTGGTGGTGTAGAGGAAAATAGGGAACTAGAGTGTGGGATATGGCATCAAGGAAGAGATGGAATCTGGTTTGGTGTCAAGAAACATTAAGGGGGAGGACAAAGGGGGTCTAGAACTGAGTAGCATCAAGTGGAAGGCCTGTTGGGGTCTGATGTTGTGTGTTGGAGAAGGGGAGTCTAAGGTAGCTCTGGTATCCTCAGACTGGTGTTAATAGGTAGTGAGTCTCTAAGAGTACCAAACCAACATTGAGTAGTAGTGAGGGTATCAAATAGGGTTTATAGTGAGCGTGTGTGTGTGTGTGTGGGGGGGGGGGGGGTCAGGCCAAAATGAATTTATTTAAAAATATAGCAGTCTTTTTTTAATGTTTCTGCTAAATAGAAACATTTTGAAAAAGTGTTGTTAAATGTGGGGCATGGTATATATTTTTTAATTTAGTGGTTGTTTAAGGAACCGATGATAAAAATATTCAATAATTTAATACATTTCTTGTAGTAAGTGAGAATAATTTTATATTAATATCACAATCTTAAAAGAAGAGAAAGATAACTTTGGAGTTGAGAGCAATTTGGAGATCCTGAGCTAATTGATGATTATAGAAAGTTGATGTTGTAAATTGGATGAAAATGTGAGTTTCCAATCCTCCCAAAGGATCTATTTGTAGCCTCCAAAATCTTAGAATACCTTTTGGAATTCATCTTAAAAAGTAAAGTCAAAGGAGACCAATTTAATATTATTTTGACCATTATTAAATAAAATATAAAACCTATCATCTCAAAGCAACCAAATACTTAGTATCCTATATAAGATAGATGTTGTGGATGCAACAATTTTATTTGAATCTGAATAACTCACTAGATGGTCAGTGAGCTCCAAGAGGATGACTAGTGAGAAGATATCCTGTGGGGTTATTTTATCCATATGAACCAACTAGATAGTTCTCTTCCATTATATGTCCATTGGTTTACTACTATTCGGGGAGGATTCTTCCTTCACCACCTACTATCTTATGGCTCTACCCCAACAAGATCTTTCTTCTTATTGGTGTCTAAACACCTCTATGACCTTCAATATTCGTTCATCTCCTTAAAAATACCTAAGAATTTACCGACAAGATTTCACTATGAACATTAAGACTTCTTCAAGGATTATTTAAGATTCTTTTATGATTCTAACAAGATTTCATTTTGATAATCCAATAACCAAGATCAACACATGAGACTTTTAACTACCAATATATTAAAATAAATAATTATACACTTTAAAGAGTGTTTGCGGTCATTAAAACTAAATAAAGTGAGAAGAACCCCCCCCCCCCCCCCCCTTTTGATGATCACAAACACTTGAAAAATTAGTGAAGAAAAGAATAATATAAAAATTATAACAAGATAAGATATAAAAAATCAAGATAAAAAATTTATAATATAAAACAATATCATTTATCCCACATGACTAAAACAACAACATTTTACCCCAAAAAATGTAAAACTATAGAGAAAAACATAATACCAAATATTTCTATAACTACCATGATTTCTCACAATACTAATATTTCTCAGTATTTGAGATTATTAGAAAGGATTAACAGATGGGGCCATAATAAATAATTAAAATAAAATTTAAAATCATGTTTATCATTAGTAATTATATTTTGGGAGAGATGAAATAAAATTAGATATTTTAAATAATTCTCACGATGAAATAAAAAAAAATATTTTTCATTTAAAAATATAGATAAAGAGAGAAATAAGTCTTTTATTTTTTAGAAAAATATCAGCAGTTAAATAAAATATTGAAAACAATTTATAAATAGGGTATATCTTTTAAAATCAGTTCAATATTAATAATATTATATGTACCTTAAATAATTCACTATAAATATAAGGATCTAATTAAAAAAACTAAATAAATTAAAGAATTTAAAAAATTAAAAAATAGAATGGAATAAAAATTCCATTATTAATATTTAGAAAATATTATGTAAATAAAAAATATAAAATTCCCTCAGAGTCTCAAATAATATTCTTAGTAAAGGTCAACTACTTGTTCCCTAGGTGAATATCTGATTAAAAATACAACCATCCCTTTTCAGGGTAAAAACCTATAGGTTCATCTTCACCAAAACCACATCCACTTGTTTTTATCTAGACAATAGTGTTTTTCTTAGATTATCACACTATATTAACATTACAAATTTTTTGAAAAGTTTGAAAACCATTTTATCTAAAATAAATAAAATATTTTATTTTGAAGACAAATATACAAAAAATGAAAAAAGTGAAACATTATCAATATTTCCATGTTTAAGATATAATTATCATAAGATAATCATACCCAAATAACCTTTTAAAAAGAAAAATGATAAATAATATGGGTTTTAGTAAAGATATCAGAAGGTTGAAAGGTTTTTAAAACAAATTCAAGAAAGATATCACCATTTTGAATGATATCTCAATGAAATTTGTGTCTCAGATCAATGTATTCAATGAGAGAGTGTTGGATATGATATTCATAAATACTAATTGAACTAGTGTTTTTAAACATGATAAGGATGTGATCATATGTTTTTCTAAATTCAAATATAGTATGATTTATCTAAAAAATTTAGGCACAAAAACTCTTAGTGGCTATGTATTTTTCTTCAAATGATAAAAGAGAAACAAAGTTTTTCCTTTTACTAACCCATGATACAATGGATTTTCTTAGTAGATGGAATTTTCCAAAATTAATTTTCCTATATAGTTATAATTATCTAAAATCATCATAAAAAATAAGTAAGTTCAAAATAATTTTCCT
This sequence comes from Viscum album, assembly GCA_963277665.1. Lineage (NCBI taxonomy): Eukaryota > Viridiplantae > Streptophyta > Magnoliopsida > Santalales > Viscaceae > Viscum > Viscum album. Next base: position 860,915,147 of record OY728138.1, read on the forward strand.
TTGGATAATATAATCCATGATGTTTATTTTCTTTCACATATTTAAAAATAATTTTGAGTGATTTCAAATGATATTCCTTTGGATTTTATTGAAAAAACATAAATTCATAAAATAAACAAGATATCTTACCAAGTCACAGTAAGGTAAAGTATAATTATAATCATACTTGTATAAATATTGTTTTCAACCAGTTTATTGGATTTATCCAATGTTTTATAACAATTTTCACTCGTGGGTTTTCTAATTTCCTTAGCATGATACATTAGAAACTTATTTATAAGTTAATTAGTGTATTTAAATTAGTTTAGAAACATTCCATTCTAATTTTATGAAATTTTAAATCCAAGTAGGAATTCGAGTTCTCCCATAAAACTCATTTCAAACTCTTTATTCATTAAATAAGAAAATTAATTAAAATATTTTCTTTATTTTATCCAAAAATAACATCATCAATACATATATGAAAAAATAATAAATCATTTCAAAATGTTTTTAGAAAAATATTAGAATAAAATTTACCATTTTAAAATCATTAGATAAAATAAAATTATTTAACCTTTCATACTAATAATGAGAGGCTTATTTTAAACCATAAATATATTTATATAACTTGAAAAAATGATTTGGAAATTTAGGATTATAAAAAATGGGTGGTTTATCCACATAAATATTTTCAAAGATAGAACCTTTTAAAAGGAACTTTTGATATCCATTTGAAAAATATTAAAATTAAAATGGGCAGATAATTCCAATAGGATTCTAATGGATTCCATCCACATGACAGGTGGAATGTTTTCACCATAATCAATACCTTATTTTTTATTATAGCCTTTATAAATAAGGTGAGACTTGTTATGGGTGATATTTTCTTGATTTTAAAGTTTGTTTCAATGTTTATAATAATTGGATGATTATCAGGTCATTCCATGAGAGTCCAAAGGCCTTTCCTTTGAAATTGGTTCAACTCATCATGCAAGGAAAGAATCAGATTATCATCATTAATAACATCATCAAGGGATTTATGTTTAAGGTGAGAGAGAAAAATCTTAATGTTCAACCTCATTTAACCTTATATTATGAGTTTGATATTGTAATTCACCGAAAAAATTATAAAGTTGATGGTTTTTGGATTCAACCCATGACCTGGGTAAATAATTAGAAGTAGGTTCTTGAACATATTCAATTACTTTAGAAAATTAAGGTTGAGGTATGGTCAAATCATCCTGGTCAACACTATAAACATTTTTGGAAGATATTTAGGAAGATTCTCATCAAATTGATGTGAATTGACTATTCTATGGTCTTGGTCCTCTTATTAAAGACTCGATCGGCTTTACATGAGTTTGAGTACACAATAAATATAACTTAATAATAGTTGGGGATAAAAATTCCTAGAATATTCTTGGTGTTAAGGATAAATAATGTACAACTAAAAACATTAAATAATTAAACATTAGGATCTTTGCCTTTCTAAAGTTCATAATGGTTTTTTTTCTAAATACGGGTCTCATGAGAATACAGTTAAGGATAAAGTAAGTGGTACTAGCCACCTTGGCCCAATATTATTTAGGAAAATTAAACAAATTAAAGAGAGACTAATTCAATTCTTGGAGGGATCTATTTAATCTTTTGACAACTCCATTTCACTACTGGAAATATGACTTATACCAACGGTTTTGGCCAAACTGTTGGTATAGTTCATTAATTTGGACCTATACCAATGGTTTGGCCAAACCGTTGGCATAGGTCCATTATAGAGGACCTATACCAACAGTTCGGCCAAAACCGTTAGTATAGGTTCCAAAATCAAAGGACCAATACCAACTATTCTCAAAACCGTTGGTATAGGTCTATACCAACAGTTTTGAGTACTATTGGTATATGTACATGTATTTTTAATGGAATCTTCTTACGGAGAACATTAAATAAATAAAAATTTAAAATATTTATGATAATATTTATATTTATGAAATTATGTTCAAAAAAATCATGTTAGGTTAGTGGTTAGGTCGTTCAATCATAAACTAGAGGTCCTGAGATCAAATCCCGCCAAATGTTTTTTTTGAAATACATATACCAACGGTTTTATGGAACCGTTGGTATAGACCTATCCTCATGGCTTACTTTTCCACAGTCCTCCAAACCGTTGGTATAGGCTATACCAACGGTTTGGAGGCCTATACCAACGGTTCCAAACCATTGGTATATGGTATTTTTTCAGTAGTGTTTAATTGAGGTGTTCTAGGAGAAGACAAGGAATAATGATAACTTTGATAACCACAAAACACATCAAAGTGTTTTTTATCAAATTATCCACCAAGGTTACTTATAATAGAAAAAAGTTTATTGAAATTTTCATTTTTAACTTTGAAAATTTGATAAATACTTCACAAGACTAATTTTTATGAGTTAAAAATAAAAACCAAGTAAATATAGTATAATCATTTATAATTCCAAATGTGTAAGTTTTACCTCTAATAATAGAAAATTAAGATGATTAAAAAATTTCAAGGTGAAATAGTTATAAGGGTTTATAAGAGGAAACATTATTTTTATATTTTAAGGAATATTTTTGTTTCATGCTAAGTTAGAAAGGTTCACAAACTAAGTTATCTTTGAATAAAAATTTTGGTAAATCTCATACTATTCAGTTACTGCTTAGCATGCCTAGTGAGTGAACACTACAATGTCCTACACACTAATTATAAATCCAATATTCATTATATTATGAACTTATACACTTAATTTTTTTAATTTTAAGATATTTTGAATCTATAATGTAAAGATTTTAAAAATGAGATGCAGTATATAAAAGTTTTATTATAGAATTAAAAAAAATATAGAAATCATTTTCAAAAATAATTTCAAACAAAAAACACATAATTGACTAAAACATATAAAAATTATGATATAAGACATTAACAAAAAAATAATTAATTAAAGTATAATTGGAGAAACCAATCATACCTATACCGATTATTTTTCCTTTTTAATCAACTCCAAATGTGACATATCCTCCATTGAAGTCTTTCTGATGATTGGATTTAGAAGGATCACCACACATGTGCCTCGATCAATTACTATCCATATACCAAGTAGATTCTCATGCTTTTCTCTTGAGACCCTTGTCCTCAATATCATACATGAAGAACTTAGAAATTTCATCACTTGATTTATATATTGAAATGGAATCCTCTATAGTACTCCAATTTGAAACATTATGTGCTTTGTTACATTAATATTTGTCTTGATAATTATTTTTATTTAAGGGGAAATTTGGTGTGATATGACCCTTCTTTTTGAAACATAATCATGTAACCTTTATTTTTTGATTTTCCTTTTTTAAGATCTTATAATATATTTTATTTTTCATGTACTTAATATATTTATAGAAATTATGAGAAATATCAATTTTTCTTTCAGATGTTTCATCGTTGATTACCATGAAATAAATTTTCTTTCTAGTTTATTTGAAATTATTTTCCTCTTTTTTGTATGTTCTATTAATAGTTATCTCATATTTCATGATATATCTAATGATATCCTTAACCTCCATGTTCTTTATGTCTTTAGCTTATTGGATAGTGGTGACTTTGAGATCCCAATTTCTTGGTAAAATCCAATGAAGTTTCTTAAATAAAGTCCATACAGAAATATAATAACTAATAACCTTTTGACCACAATAGATTTAAGTGAATAATGTGAAAATTTTCATAATAGTTTTGTTAGGATGAAACAATACCAATGTATTTTATAATCATATCTAATATTGTATCCTTGGATTTGATCATTTCTTAATGATTTAATTTTAAGAGTTTCCATATTTCATGAGATTTTTTGGTTATAGAAATTCAATTAAATTCATTTTGGTCCAAAATATACTTTAGGAATTAATTTTCTTACCATCTAATTTAAAAGAAGAAATATAATTGGCAGTCCATTTTTCTTATTTTTCAGTAGTAGGAGCATAACCATTATTAACTATCTTCCATAAGGGATAACCAATATATTTGAGAAAGGTATAAATTCATGTTTTCCAATAACCATTATTTATACCCTTAAAAAAGGTATCATAGCCTATTAAGTATCCTTTAATAGCACCATGGATGTTTTAAAAGTCCATTTAGAAAAAGTATATATCTTGAAAAATCGATTAAATTTTTTGAAAACAATATAAGTTTTCCAATATTTTTTTAAACAAATAAAGTAACCATTGATGAAAAATATAGTCTAAAGTGGGATAAAATAGAGAGAGAGGGTGGTGATAAACTATCCTTAAAAAAGAAATAATTAATGTCTTAAAGACTAAAAACATATTTAAAGGATTGATGATAATTAAATTTTTTTGAATATAATTAATACAAGTAAAATAAAAGAGAAAGCACAAAAAATAAGTATATATATTTATAAAAGGGTAAATATAAATGAACGAGTGATTCGTAAATAGAGAAATTAAGTGAATAAATTAAATAGATTATAATCACTACAATAATAAAAAGATAAAGTGATAAAGTATAAAAAATAGAACATTATTTGATAAAGGATATGGGATAATGTTATTTGATGAACCTATATTTCTCTTACCACAATTGATTGAGGGTTTATTATATTAGTCGATTTTTTAATGACATCCAAGATATCAAAACCCCATTTCTATTTTGGTTATAGAAAGAAACCAGAATACAATATACCCTATATTTTTATTGGATATATCTAGAAACCTTATAGAAATGAAAGGACTTACCTTTTTAGAGGTTTTGGAAAAGAAACCCAAGCACCTCATGTTAAAGATAGTGACTTGAGAATCAGAAGAAAGAGGAAGAATGAGAGTATTTACAAAAGAAATCACATTTAGGAACAATTTTGATTCTATCAAAATAATAAAAATAAATACTATGAGATAATTATAAATATGTATGAGTGAGAAGGATTTTACAATGTGAACATACTTATGAAAGGAAGATAGAGACCAATTAGGAATTGATATCACTTTGGAGATCTGGAGCAATATGAATATCATATTACATTGAAATTGACAATTAGAAGAAAATGTTAGTTTATAAGATTCCAATATGATATATTTATATCCTTTAAGAAATTTAGAAACCCTCTAGAATTAAACAAGGGAATTGAAGCCAAATAAGACCAATTTAATGGAATTTTAGAAATCATTAAATATTGTCTCGCATATACCATATCAACACCACCAGATACTCAGTATCCTCTACCGAATAGATAGTGTGGTTACTACTGCTACTAATGAATCTATAAAACTCACTAGATTCCTGGTGAGAATCTAGAGGATTCCTGGTCAGAAAATCTCCAATGGTGTGATTTTAACCATCTCGACTAGCCGACCAGTGATCCTCCACTGACTGGATGACGGTATTGAACTTCTAGTAGAAGATTCCAGCTTTACCACAAGCTGTAATGTGTATATGAATTGACAAGATTGGGATACTATCTAGTGTAAAAACACCTATATGGCTTTCAATATTCCTTTCCCTCCTTTAAAAGATAAAATAAATTCACTCAAAAAGTTCACTAATCCCATCAATACATTCAAGGATTCATCAAGTTTATTTCAAGATTATAAGAATATTTCATTATGATATTCTAATCACCAAGATCAACACTTTAGGATTTTAACTGTTAATATCATGAAACAAATAATTTGACACTTTAAAGTGTTTTTCATATTCAAAACAATATAAGGTGAAAATCCCAACATGATCTAATATAGGAAAGGATATTGAATGGAAAATGTTAGATTAGATATCTCTATAAAGGTCATGCTCAAACATTATTTCTCAAATAACACTATTACAAATCATGTTAAAGGATAACCTCATGAGATTAGTGAACTATGAAACATAATCTAAGATAGAAAATCTACTGAACTAAAAATCCAAAAACTATTGAATTCCTATACTCATTAATTTAGTTGGGTAGTTCACCATGTGAATGAGATTTATGAATTCCTTTTAGTGAAGAGTTTCCTCATCATGGTTTTAGAAGATCAAGGTCCACGGGAGACTCACTAAACCCTAGAGGAATCTGGATCCTAGTAACACCATATAATTGTAGGGTTTACAGACTAGGAAGAACATCTAATTCATTTCCTCAATATAATCATGAATATCTCGAGGGCCATGCTTTTTTGAAAACCATGGTGGTCACTACCATTGAATTTCATAAATTCCACTCAACCTGTACAAATCCTCATATAGTCCCACCATAGATATCCACTATTATTAATGTGAAATAATGTTCACTTGGACTATAGCTAGTGGTTATTCTGACTGTACCATGGGTGGAGGAACTACTCCCCGCTCACCCAATGTGGGAATCTCACAATCCAGTCCTTAGATGAAAAACTTATCGCTATTCAAGTCAGCGATGTGAGGCTCAATCCTTGAATCATGCATTTTTACCTAGACTAATGATCTTAGTCGGATATCTAAATGGTAGAATTATATAATTAAAAAATAAAACATGATGATTAAATCATATATGGGTAGATGCCTTAATAAGGGCATAAAAAATAAATGACCAGTCACTATAAGAAAATTGGATGATCATGGTAGTTTTTTAATGAAGGTTTATAATAGAACCATTAAATAATTTTATATTTATTTCATGGTTTTATTCAAAAACATTCATGAAATAATTCAAAACAAAAACTCCCAACTCACTTTCTTCCTTCCCCTGGTCCATCCTACTTACAAAATGTAATCTATGACCCATAATATCCTTCCCCTGAGACCTCCTACAACCCCCTGATGATGTGTTAGATCTCATTCCTCAAATCCATCCTCCTAAACACTCGATTATGTTCTATCCCTCTATCCTCCAAGCACTTATCCTAACCCTTGATAATGTGTGATACCTATAACTCCCAAGCCATCCTCCTAATCCCCATGTGATGGGTGATATCTCTGGTGATGTGTTAGGTATCCAACGATGTGAAAGACCTCCAACAATGTGAGACCATATCAATAGTGAGTGATATACCTAGTGACATAGTACACCTAGGTTGGTTGATGGTATAATTCATTTTTTGAGATCTATACCTTATATTTTTATTTTTACTTTGATAATTCCAAAAGTAAAAGATCTAAGTGTAGGATTTTTAATTGTTTTATTAAAATTTTAACTATATTTATTAATATAGTGATTATAATCTATTTTTATTTATTTAGGGATTCAATTCTGGGATTTTGAGGTATGATTAATTGGTAATTTTCATCACTTTTTAACTATAATAATTATTTGGGTCTTTTGCCTATGATTTATCTTGGTTCATTTTTGGTTTTTTATATGGGGATTTTATTTTCATGGGTAATTGGTTATGGATGAATGTAGATATGGTTTTATGGGATGAAATAAGAAATATCACCAAGGATGAGAAAAAAATATGTGGTTTTGACCAATATGAAATTTGTTAAAATTTACTAATATTTTCCTACCATGATTTTCATTAAAATAATAAATTAAATTTTTTCACTTTATAAAAGTATAAACTAACGGGTTTCCTTTCAATGGTTTTTTTTAGTTTTTAGGTAAATTATTTATCAAAATTTTCTTTTATACATGGGGAAAATTATGAAATAGACACTTTGGGATTTAAATTTTAGTTTAAGTAGTTTTCCAATAATTTGCTGATCTTAAATTATGAACCAAGTCCAGTTTTATAATTATTGATTTTAATATAAACTCTAATACATTGAACCTTCTTAATTTTTTTTACTATTAGTATTTTATTCCCTCCACTTTTTTATGTCAAATCACAAAAGGTAAGATGGAGAACAAGTTTAATAAACTAACTAATTAATTGATTATGAATAGATTGGGGGTAACCTTGATCCTAAATGAAACTAGTAACATGATTATGTTATACCCTGATTTTAAATTTATTTATTTTTATTCTAAAAAGTGTAGGTAGTTGGTGAAATATGGATAAACGTTGGATCACATTACCTATGAACACACCAAAATATGCTAAGGGTTTGGTGAGTTTTGAGATTTTTTATTTTCTAATCGATTCATTAATGGGGGAATAAATGTCAATGTCTTAAATATAAATTATGAATATGGTTGAAGAGACACAAATTTAATTAACAATTTATATTAAATAAATTACCGGCTCAATATGTGCGTTGGATATTTCCTGAAGAATCTAATGTTACATAATGTATGAGATCCATTATCAATCAAAAGAATGAGCATACTACTTCTTAAATGGTGGAGAATGAAATTCAGAACCTGATAAATGGTTCTTTCATCATTACATGAAAAAACATCAACATCAAAACATATATGTACAACTAGTAAAGGTTGTTGTAAATATTAACCTGACAAATTATGTTTTCAAAACCTTATGAAAACCAGATCAATATTGTAACATATTAGTGGATCCTCTTCCTAATATAGACTAATACAACCAAAAAATTTATTAATTATAAAAATTAATTTCATGGTGTATTTTTATATGGAATTCAAGAGCTATATGGAGGATATCTCAAGTATTCAAAGATTTCTATTCTACTAAAGTTTCACAAAATCATGTGCCTATGTGAAATTACAAATAATGAAATGACCATGACATTGTAATTTCTGCACAATTTATTTCATAAATATATGATTATAGTTATATTTATGACATGAAAAAATTTATTAACAAGAATGGGATCAATTATACAAAAAGATATTCCTATCCCAATGATTTTATGATATTTTGGGGAGAGAATTCAAGTATACAGGGATGAAAATTTTTTCATCTTCTATCTGGAGGTCAATAAGTAATTTTTAATGTCTAAATCAATATAATACTATAAATAAGAGAAAAAAATCATCTTTTAATTATTTTTCATAACTTCCCTTTAAAACCTCTATTGAAAATAGTATTCATGTCATCTAAAACCGCAAAGTACATGAAGTGGCATGTTATAGAGAATAAAAAAGATAGAACAATGAAATATCTAAGAGATTCAATAGAATAAAATATATTTGATTCATTACACAGATATTTATCATTATATAATACAAATGTGTGACTAGTATTTTCAAATATTGGATTCAACCCATTATGGGAATTATGTACCAGTTGTAACTTTTGACTGGTTTCTTTGATCGTTTGCAATCTACCTCCATGGATGTGTATGTAGAAAACTCCCATTATATTTTCCTCATTATAAAAAATGATTTTAAATGAAATTGATTTGTATATTATACATCTAATTTAAGAATTTAAGGTGTTATGGAATAATGGTCTTGAGTCTCATGATGCATGTACCATGACACTATTCAAAATGCAATACACTGAAATGTGGACCATTTTGTGACTTCTCTAGACTTGGGAACTTATTTGATTGTAACACTAAAACTATTTTGGTTTTTTCAATTTTCAACTTTTACATTGAGTGAAAATGTCAACTTTATTGTAAAAAATGCTTCTTCTTATTTTATCATATATTTCTTTATGCATCTCATATATTTCTATTGAAAAAGTCCAAATTCAATGGAATCATTAATTTTATACTACCTCCAAAGTTACTGACAGGTTCAAAAATATTGGTAAAACTATTAAACATCAAAGGGGAATTTGGGATGTTTAATCATTTGAATGAATTTGGGAAAGGAGTTTGAAGTACATCAGCAATTGAAATTGGAACACAAAAATAGAATAAAGTTTTTTCCCGAACTTCCATATTATGAATTTGATTTATTCCATCATAATCATGATGTTATGCATATTGAGAATAATTTTTTTGGAAAATTTATCTTCACATTACATAATGAAAATGAAAAATCAAATGACCATCTTAATGCATAGAAGGACTTAAAAAATTGAATATAAAGCTAGATCTATGTCTAGATGAGAATAGAAAGTATTCTAAAATAGTTTTTTCAATAAAAAATAAGAATAAATATATATTACTTTGAATAGTAAAAAATTTTAAACTACTATATAGGTATTTAAGTAACATTTAAAGATGTGTTTACTTAAATAATTATAGGTTACATGGATTGAAAAGTCACGATTCAAATATTTTTCAAGGGAATTTACAACATCTAGAATTGCATACGTTATTACCTATAAAAGTAAAATTTGTTGAATTAGAGTTCTATATATTCTTCAAAAAAATATGTGAAAAGAACTCTATAAAAAATTAAGATTTAAAAGCTTTAAGAAATAATTATATTAACACTGTATAAAATGGAGACGATCTTTCCCCAATCATTTTTTACTTTCATATTGCATTTTACTATGAGTTTAATTGAGGAAACTAAATTAGGAGGTATCAGAAATTATCGATTGATGTATCTAATTGATATTTACTTTATTTATATGTTTTTATTTGTAAATAAACCATTATTTACAATTCATTAAATAGATAATTATATTTAATTCATTTTATTTTAAAAATTCCTTGATCACATGAAATCATATATGAAAAATAAATCCCAAATAGAAGGTTTTATTTTTAAGGGTTACCTGGTAGAGAAATGTCTTACCTTTTATTCTAGATACTTTTATTTTATTGAGACAATATTCAATTGAGTTGGGTGTATTGATGAAATTTCAATATAAATTCAAAGGGAAATGAATATTCTTTTTTATATGTTTTCCTACTAGTAAAACCTAAAATATTACACGAACACAACTGGAAATTATGAAAGCACATAAACATGTGATACTAAATAGTAAAATTGAAGATATCTTTTTTGAAGCACTAAATATATAAACAATGATATTCATGATAATTCAAACACAAAATGAGAGAGATATATAAAAATTTTCTGATAAAGAGCTTGTTGAATGGTTTTCATGTCATGTGAGTTTATAAATAATATAATTTCTATATATATATATATTAGGTGGAAATATATATTATTTAAATGAAATAATTGATTTAATATTTTTATATAATCAATACCTATATTTGAGGTGTTTTTTTAGAAGATTTGAAGTTTATAGATCATGGTCTGCTATAGAAATTCAATGCCTAGAATGTGAAGGGATTAAAATTTTATATAGTTAGTTAATAAAAAAGTCTAAACCACAAAATAATGGTGTATTTATAGTTTCCAAACAATAATAGTATAGAATGTTGATTGATATCACCTAATTAATCAACCATGGTCATTTTTTAGTTATTTTATTCAAATGAAATAGGGTATATATTAGTATGGGTATTAAATGAGATTCCTTATAATTTAGTTTTTTGAACTTCTCTTTATTGATGGATTTTGGTGACTGTGAATTACATGATCCATATATCTTCACCTAATAATAGAAAATTTTCTATTATATAGAAGATATAGTGGATGAATAGTGGGGTGAATTTGTGTACATGAAACAAATAGACTTGTATAATATGGATGATAAAGTGGAAGAATTAACTTGTGACGTTGAATACCATAAACAAAAAGAATTTTATTTCTTTTTTCCATTATGATATTGATAATATTGATCTTTAAAGGGATCATGAAGTTGAATAATTAATTATGGAAGATATAATGATATTATTAAAGGATAAAATGATTTTATGTAAATCTATCCATGAACTTATTAACTATATATATAATATGATTTATTTTCAGTACTATTAATATGTTATAATATTTAATTTTTTTTATGAATTAAGTGTTTAATTTTGAAAAACTAATAGTTAAAATTGTTTAAAAATATAAGTTATAATAATTTTTAACGTTTTTAAAATATTGTAATGCCATGGAGAAAATGATTCCTTTACAAGAGTCGATCGACACCAGATAATCCACCTTACAACATAACATCATGAAATTTTCCAAATCAACCCTCATGGATTATATCTAGAACGTCCTCTGGATCTATCCTGATGACATATCTAGCTACCTCCAAGAACCATTTGGAATGCCTCTATCTCCCAATGATAGTATTTGTAACACTTTTTAAAGATTCATCAGAATGTGCAGGAAATATTCATGTATCTAGGGAGTATGTGGTCACTCCAGTTACCTCAAGAGGATATCAAAGGTCTACGATTATAGATAAAAAAATTAATGTGAAAATATTATTTCATTTTTATACTAATAATATAGGTTTTCCCTAAAATATATAAAAAATAATGTTAAATAAAAAAACATTGATAGTTTATAAATGTGGAATTTGAATATCTTAAAGATAGTTATACCATTTAATAGTTTTGTAGTCCCTATAGAGGATATTGTAGGATTAATCAGTCAGATCTTAGTCTAGTTAGATTTTGAATTGTTGAACCTTCTAATTACATATTCATATTAAAGACATATGCCTCTATCTTGGAATAATTAGGTATAAAATTAACATCTAATGGTATATTAAATACCTTACCCATTACAAATTTTATTGAATGTCATTATTTAATTAATTTCCCATAATTTTTATGTATATTTTTTGTAGTTGTTATTCCACTTTAGTGTGGATTGTGTAGTCACACATTAATTATCATTAAAAAATTTGGGTAAGATACAAAAGTAAAATAGAGATGGTGGAATGAGTTTAATGATATGTCATTAAATATTCAATAAATCCTTGATAAGGAACAAAATGGTTTAACTCGAGAGTAGTGAAAAGTTTTTATTGATATTCATCAATAGGATAAAAATATGGTACATGATAATATATTATTATTTGAATATCATTATATATATAAATAAATATTATTTAATTACCCATTATTTATTATAGGACATGTCACAGAAAAATTCATTGAGTGGGGTGAAACATGTCATCCCTCACACATCCAGTTCAAATATTTTTTCTAGAAATAAATATTGTATAGTAATATTTTCATGAATTTGAATATTTATATGATAATATTTTGTGTTTCATATATGAAAGTATTTATTTCTCTCTTTTTCATATATATGAACAAGCTATGGTGACAAGTTACTTGGATATAAGTTTATTTAAATTCCATATCAAATTTGATAGAAGTTATATGAATGAGACTACTAAAGGAATTGAGGGTAAACTTTTTTATTCCTAATTATTTTTTCATTATAGAAAATTAATTTTATAGTAAAAAATTTTATTGACTTATTTATTTTTCTTAAAACATAAAATTTTTTCTATTTTAGATAATATTTGTGACATTTATCAATTAAATTACATGATTTTGTGGTTTAATGTGTAATTATATATGAGATATAGAAATCAATTATATTCTATTTTTGTTAATTTTTAATATTTTAAATTTCAAATATATAGTATTCATAGGTAAAAATAATATAATTGTGGGATAATAACCCAATACACTCCATATTAGTCCCTCAATATGGTCCTCTTATTTAATTCCTTAATAAGGAGCATCATGATCATGTTCATGAGATAGGTTTTGGATAATTTCCATCTCAGGTATTTGGAAGGTCACCAGGTTCATCTTTTATGGGAGCTTCTATTTTAGGTTGTAGTTCTTCTCTCCCTCCATAAGATTAGATGGAATTTATTGAGATAAAAATAACAAATCACAAGCAATGGAACACAATCCAAGAACAAGAAATTCATATAATAATTTAGTATTTTAAGGTTACTAATCTGAAAAATGAATTAGTAGAATTATATCATAAGACATATGGATATTCCCATAGAGATATTGTATCAATGGTTGAACAAAGTCACATGGTAAGTTTCAAAATTTCAAAATCATTTGTAACAAAATTTTTTATTTCTTTAATGTTTGAATATAAATATAAATCATAGTGTTTTTAAATATATTATAATACTAGTTTTAGAATAAGAGAGTGTAGATGGTGATGAGGATAAAGTTGGATATGAGTGTGGATGTATTACAAATGAATGATTTTGACCGCTATATTTACATTATTTCTATATAACTAATATCAATACTTTTAACTTAAATAGTAAGTGAATTTGATTTAGAGGATATGTTGTATATTTTTGTTATTTATTTCAATGTTATATTTTATGATCATATGTTTTTCATATAGTTTATTTATAATAAAAACTATAAAAATTTATTTAGATGGATCCATTTGAGTCTATGTTGGTTAACCTTATCGGGGAAGAGGTGAGTGAGTCATCATTGCTTTGACATAGCATAATTTTTACGGTGATACTATGTTTTTTTGGAAAAAGTATTATTATTTTTGAATATAGTGTAAATTTGGGTTTGTCTAGAGTTAGAATTTAGCCTTTTTAATTATATAAGGGTTTTGTATATTTGTTGGATGGTTTTTGAGGGTTTATATTACTTTTTAAACTTTTTGATTATTATATATAATTAATTGGATTAAATTGGTTATAATTATTGGGATATTTAATTTTAGGAAGCCTCTTGGTGGTCTCTTAATTGAAAAGTAATTTCTATTGGATTATAATTTAGTTTAATCTTAGTGGCCTTTTATCATGTAATTTTGAGGCATATATTGAATTATATTGATTTTAGAGACCTTTCTTTGGAATTGGATAAAAATTTGGATGTTTATTAGGATTTTAATGATTAGGTAAATATTTTTGGGTATTGAGATTTATTATTTATTATAATTTTTTATAGTATAATGGATCATGAATTGGGGACATGATTATATTTTAACACATAGTTAGTGTTCTAGTGGTTTATTTTCCAAGTTTATGTTGGACTGCTGTGGGTTTAAGATGGTTTGTTTTGAATTTATGAGTGAGTCATAATGTGTATAATAGTTTCTTTGATATATCTCAAGGGAAATTTTTTTAGGGTAGTAGTATTTAATAAAACCATCTGGTTTTGAATTAATAGTCATTTTGTATTTATACATGGATTATTCTTTAACAAATTATTAATTATAATATAGATTTTATTGAACCATTAAGTTGAAATATGATATTGGATGTTAATGAATTATTATGTTTGATGGTGTATATGTGAATCAATGATATTTTCTATTTCTTTTCACTAGGGGTGACCATCAATATTTCATTTTCTTTTCAATTCATTATTTATATGAATTTTTAACCACTATTAAATGTTTTATTCATACAATAGCAGTTTAAATCTCCATAAAATTTAGTATTTATATATAGGTGGTTTAATCCACTACTAAATTTAGTATTCATGTGTTGTTGGTTTAAAACACCACTATTTTAGGCATGAATATTGGAACTCAAAACCACCACTAAAAATGAAAAAGTACCATGAATAATTTTTTTCATAATGATTGAATAAAACTGTTTCTAAATCTTAGGAAACATCATGAAAAGTTTCCTCGCACAAAATTTTTCAGTAATTTAAACCAACTCCAAACACACACAAAAATACAACCAAAGGCCCATTTTATTATAGTTAATTCCTATATGATGCATGTGCTATTTATTTATTCCCTAAAACTAATTCCATAGAGCTCTTAAGTCAAAGGGTATATTATCAGACTCTTTGTTAAAGGATTTGTTGAAAATTGCACTAACATTGGGTTCCATGGAATAAAATTCAAACTCAAGACTCTTTTTCGCCATTAACATGAGTTCCCAAACCAATTATCACATGAGACTTAACTCCATGCTCTTTACATAATATAGAACAACTCTAATACCCTATTCCAAGACCAAACCCACTAAGACACCTCATGTGAGGAAAATAATTTTATTTTCCACCCCAAACATGCCTTTAATAAGACATGGGATAATGACTAGCACCAAGTAGGATTATCATACTATATGGGAGTCTTTATCCTAGTGTACCTATATGAAGACACACATCTCCATATAGGATATGAATTTTTTGGCTATATAATAAAAACAACTTTAATATATATAATGAATTTGGAATGTATAATATTCCGTAAAGTGTAATGACATTGTATAAATAGGGTGAAACAATGGCCTAATTTCCCAAAGTAAAATCCAACCTAACATAACCATAATGTGAATATGACTCCCAAACACACATCTCATAACAAAAAACCTACCCATGCCAATCACCTTTAGGTACCACTAAGATGCTTCTCTACCGACATCATGTCCACCGATATCACCACCAAACAATCTATCTTTCTTTTCTAATAAATTTCTATTATGGGAGAATTTCCCATGCATGGGTGAGTATATACATACTTATTAGGAGGAATTGAAAATAAAAAATAATAAGTATGAAGACTAGTCATCTCAATCCACAGAGGAAAGAAGATAATATATATATATTATTATAATTATAAAACCCAAGACATAGAAGAGAGTCTCGCACTACCTATCATAGATACAAAAGAATCATCCACATCATTTAACCCAAGATTTCAAACATTATGGATTTACAACTCATATACCCTCTCAAAACCATAATTGGGTACCCATTCCTTTTAATTTAAATATTAGTCGAGGGAGTAACCAACCTCAATGGAGGACCCATTCCTTGCCAAGTTGAACATATTAGTCAAGGGTTTACATGCCTCCGTGATAAAGGAAATATTCCTTGTGAATGTGATGGAGTTATTAACTCTATTATTAATGTGGGTTTTCTACACCTTATCGGGGACAAGAGAGTAATGAACCTATTTCCAATCTCTAAGATTTGTATTATAAGAATATGAGAGAGTAACGAAATTTAGGAATAATGCAGGTGTCCACTCCCTATCACTAAATCATTACCAGGGGAATACCTAACCCCATATCCACTATGATCATCCTACTAGATTCTCAATCATTATACATATTGATATTTTGAAAATAATCTTCTATAATCATCGTGTGTCTTACCTATTATGATAAATAAGTATGGACCATCATGTTCTAAATGAAAAAACACTCAATATAGACTACTCATATGCCCAAATCCAATTATCAGGTATGAAGATGTGAAGATCCCCAAGCCTATAAAAGTACAAAACATGTACTTTGGGTGTACATGACATGTATCCCCTATTACAATGTTTGGTCATGTACTTTCATATACATGGAATGTGTAAGAAAAATTACATGACATTGTTTATGGTGTACATAGTGTGTGGGATCCATATAGGAACTCTTTCACAACTCGACCTCCCCAGGCTACATACCTTTCCATCTTACCCCATGAGCCTCCAATAATACCTTACTTTTCTTTACAGTACACCACATCTTATTACCTACTAAGATAACTTATTATAATAATAAATATCCCCATAGGAAAACACATATTATTTTATTGCATATTCTCCTCACTTAAGAACACCCTAAAAAACTTCCATGAGGTCACCCATCCTAACACTAGTAATGGCCAATCATTCATAACTATAAATTTATAATTAGTTTGGATCATAAAAAGAAAGGAAAAACTTGTTGACATGGGTTGTAACATTTAGTACTTTTAAGTCTCACTTTTTCCAATGGTGTTACACTCTCCACCCCTTTAAACCATAACACCCTCATTGTGGACCCTTCAAATCAAACCCAAGTAGTGTATCTGCACTTCTGGTCGATTATTGGATTTGATTACATTTTTTCATGAACCAGTCTTCTTGATCCATGAACCTTTCCATTTATCCTCATAGAACTCTAGTAATACCTTATATTCCTTCCAAGAACACCAAATACTATTATCAAATGGGGTCATTAATTTATTAATGATTGTCCCCATAGGCCAAAATTTTGTTCTTTTAATGTATTATTCCCTTACTTACACACACCATAGGAAAATTATGAAGATATCTCCCATATTGAAACTACTCTAGGCATAACATTATTAACTGTGATGTTCTAATAATGTAGATACACCTTTTTGAGATGATTTGTAACATTTATAATTTTTAAGTATCAATTTTCTAGGGGTGTTACATACACAAAATATACCACCTCAACCTACATTTTGTGGAAGCCTAGGTACAAGAAATGTAACCCTAATCCACATGGTGTGTGGGTCCATACAACCTCCTAGGAATGTTCTCCCTATACAAACTGAGTAATTTTCTGTGACCACACAACGAGTTCCTCTAAAGTAAAACCCGTATGATAATTTACTACAAAAAATCCTATGAATCATTGCCAGCATGATACATGGTGTATAGGTCTAGATAAAACTCTATGTGATCTCATCTTTGAGTTCTAAATATTTATCTAACCATGAAATGCTCCACAACCTCTAATATCACATCCCGCCATGCCTAAAACACGACAAGGGCCATGTCTAATTTTGGATAACCATTAGTTACCCTTTTTCAACCGTCCTTCACTATAAAAATAACATGTTATCCATTTTTATGAATCCCCAAATCCTTAAATAATTATTCCTTTCAATAAACAACTAGAAAAAATATCTCAATGATCCACCATCACTCAATAATCCTCCCATAGTCTTCAATACTTAATTCCACATTCCGATCAAATGTTCGTAGAGTTGGATATACTTCATACATTAATATGAGGCAAGATTAATCAGACTTCCAACAATTGATAATTTCAACAATGAAATCAAAATGAACAAGAAATAAATTGAGAGAGAACAAGGGTTATATTGAAAGCAAGTGGTTATGTGTTGGAATTTGTTTTTAATATATTATAAAGTGGAATAATGCATTATAATGGTTTATATAGACATACGGAATGAATAAAAGTAAAATTATATGAAGTTGTGGTCTAGATATGATTGATTAACACATGGTTATTGAAGTTATTAAATATAATCACAAGGATGGTGATTCATGAATAAGTATATGAGAGGTGAAAAATTATGATTAATTTGGTTCATCATAAAGGATAAAGAAGTTTATAATTCATTTTGGAGTAGTAGTGGGTGAATATGTTTTCATATAGAACTGGTTTTACTTTAACATTTTTTGAAATTGAAAAAGTACACCTCATAAGACTTCATAGGGATGTTTTGTTAAGAAAAAAGATTGAAGTTCTCTCTATGCATGTAATAATTCCAATAGGATACCACAATACTTATCAAGTTTTACTTTTTAAGACATATATAAAGTTTATAATACTTAAAATAGTAATTTTTTTGAAATGTATGGAGGAGAGAACATTAAATGTATAAAAAAGGGGTCCAAACTAATCCATACAAATGATTTAGTCTCTGATACCATAAGTATAAGGCCTCAACCTTAAACGTTACATAATCTTGAGTTAAGTTAAGAATTCACATTGAGGATATTTTTAGGTTTAGAGCTTTAGAGAATTATTCCATAACTATTACATAATGAAAACATAGAAATACAAAGTAGACTCTTCCAACAATATCCATTTCTTCAATAACATAAATTTTGTTTAAAAAGAAACATGGTTTCTTTTCATGTCTAATCATCATAACTTTTCATTGATCCCATATTTGACTCTATTCTCCCATAAATCCTATTAAAACATTTAAAAACATGGTATGAGTACAAAAATCTCAGTAAAGGACATAAAAATAAAGAAAAAAAATATTAGTCTAGTTAAAACATGATAACCGAGTCAATGTTCTTTAAGCAGATGAAAAAAAACATTTTCACATGAATAAAACGAATACTTTTTGCTCAATGAAAAAAACTAAAACCAATATAAAACAATTAAAACAATTTTTGGTGACTTAGAGCATCATTTATATAAAACACTTTGAAACATCTTCCAATTGGATTAACTATATGGTTGAATTCTAAATTGGAGATCTATAATGAGGATCACCCTTCTTATAAGCTATATCGGGATCAATTGTGAGCTATAATGGGGATCAACCCTTCGTATAAGCTATATTAGGATCACCTTTGAGCTATAATGGGCTCAACCCTTCGTATAATCTGTGTTGGACTCACCCATTTCATATAATGCTCATGTACCATTTCATGAATAAAACACATTCATCACAAAACCCCTTTTTTGAAAGCTTATTCTAATCCCATATGAAAAAAAATTTGTATAAAAATACCATTTTAATTAAAGAACCAATTTTCAATACCAAGTTACCCAAATAAAGGGACAAAGGATTTATTTTTATTTTAACAGACATTAAGTCTTATAGAGGAAGCCAAATATCAAATAATGGTTATGGCGGTGGAGAAGTCATTATCGTCGTTAAAAAAACATTCTTTTTTTATTTTTTAATGAAAGTAAAATGCATCATATAAAAATATTCCTTTTGAAAAAGTTGAATGAAATTCAAGATTGACATAAAATTTCTTGTATACAAATATTTAATTTATTATGAGGAAAAAAATATTTGATAATTAAATATTTAAATGTTCAAGGTGTCCCATACCACTTTGACCATTTAAATATTAATCTCCATGATTTAATAAATAAAATTAGTATAGATAAAATATTAATGTGAAATTTCATAGTGGCTTTATATACACCTTATAAAATAATAAAGGTGCGTATTATCAAGAAATACCTCAATGAAAGGAGATTGAGATGAAGTCCCTTACCCTGAGTCCGACTTGTATCATTCGTTCATTAATTTACTGAAAAACAGTATTAGATTTTTTCTAGTTTATTTAGAACCTTATTAAAGTTTATTATTCATTTTATATAACTTATTACCATTTTATAGCAATTAGTTAATTATTTGAGTACATATCAGACATTTTTGTCAATGTTCGGTATTTGAGTAAAAAATGAACTTATTTTGATACAAATTATCAAGGTGGCCATAATTTAATTATCTCCATAATATTAATCATTATTTAAATATCATATATATCCTGTACATATGTATTTATAATATTCCATAACATTTGGATATAACAAATGAAATGCACTGTTCTTGGAGACAGTAGGTCATACGTATGCATGAACGCTGCTTTCATTTCTTTGTCATATTAAAGGAATAAAAAATAAAAGATACACAGTTATATTATAATTAAAGTATAATATATATGTTATATATGTTACATAATTTAATTACTTCCATCCTTTATACATTCCATGTATGTAATGAATGAGTCATAACACTTTCAGGGGTGGTAGTCCACACTTTCTCAAATGAAATTACCATATTTACACATTATGGAAAGCATAAATTTATGTTGTAAATAAAAATTATAGAAGAATAGAGACAATATAAATATAATATATATCAAATATAAATACTCCTCCATCATAATGGCCACCATGAGTGGTGGTAGAATAAAATTGAACAATCATCATTTTGTGAGGCAATAGTTCACCATACAGAGAAACAATGTGTTCTATATCTATTAGATGGAGGTTTGTGTAAGTGTAGGTCCAAAAATTAGCATAAAAACATCATATTATATTGAGGATAATTATTTTTTTTATAAAATAATGGAATAAAAATAGAATAGGGGTGGAGAACGAAAATAAAATAATGGAGCTTGAGAGAAGTCGTAACCTCAAAATTGGGTAACTCCTTTTGATTTGAGTGAAAAGGATTCTTTGAGTTGCCTTATGAACAAGGTAATTATTCTAGTAGTAATGGAGGGATGTTAGGATATTATGTGATCATAATTTGGATGATACAAGGGGCTTTAGAGGTGTGAGTAAGTAGATAGAGGTGGTGGCCTTTTAAAAGTAGGAGGAGGGGTGCTTTAAGAATGTCTTGAAATATTATTTTATTATAAATTTATTTTCGAATAATAATAGTTAAAATGTGCTAAAATTATAGGATAATATGAGTATTAGTCTAAATACTATAAAACAATAGGTTTTAGACATGTTTAGGTAAAACAATTAACCTTATCTTTTAGCTTTAACACTTAGTTAAAAACATTAACTCTTACCATGTCTTCATGTATTTTCATAATACATGGTTTATATAGTTTCTATAAATTGACAATAAAACCACAGGTGAATAATTAATGACCTTTTTAACATTTTATAAGTTATTTTTTAAAATTTTCTATTTTTAGGATGATTATATTATTTAATGAAATAGTACTTGTTTTAAAAACTCATTTATGTCAATTTAGGCACTATTTAGTAATTGATTTTTGTTAAAGTCATAACAACTTGATTACTTTGAACAAAAGGAATTAAATAATTCCTCACATTTCAATGAAATCCAAAAAAATTGTGTATGATATAAAAATATTTGAAGTACATTTATTTTAATATTTATAAAATCATTTTTTGAATCTTTTATTAATAATGTAATTACTACATCATCATTGTGTCGTAAGTAAATTTATTTATTTAATGTCTAAAAATTATAAATAAAATAACATGATGTAGGAAATAATTTTATCTTTATAATTACTATTTATATCCAAAGAGTTAATTTAAATAAACCAAATTAAAAATTGTTTTTGTAAAGAGATATTTGTTTATGTAATATTTCCCTTTTATTTAAAATTAATATTATAAATGGTAATTATCACACCCAAGTGGCTCCATGGGGTCCTAAAATCGACACAGTGAGTTTCATGGTTGGAAATATTTCATCCAATATGATTATTACATGTTTTAGGTTATTTTTATGTTAATATGATATTATTTTTACCCTTATTTACCTGATTTACCCTTTAACTATGGTAAATAAAAATAATTATTGAAGTTACTATTCATAATGTCAAAAAAAAAAGGTACCTATTTAAAAAATTTGTTCATTATGATTTCAAATATGGAATCCATTTTTTTAATTTCAAATCAAAAAAGTTTCAGTAATTAATTTAAAATTAATTCCCATTTTCAAAACCAGAAAGCATGTTTTTAAGAAGTAAAAACTATCAAAATATTGACATGTGTTTATGTCTAATTTAAATGTAAAATTAATTACAATGACCATAATTGGATTAAATGATAAAAACTTAATCCAATTAAACTTTAAAACCAATTAAAATGACAATATAACTATATAAATAAATTAGATGAAAATGTGGTTTTGAATTAAAATGCATCATTTTTCCGTATTCATAAAAATATGGATTTTACAAGAAAAATACCAAAATTTCAACCGAAGTAAATTTTGATCTCCATCTTCTAAATAATTGGTTTATTTTATCAAATATGACATATAAAAGTGAAAAAAACTATTTTTTAAAAGGGTTTATCATCAAAAGGCTATAAAACTATCTTCTAAAATTATTAGAGTATTTTATGCTTAAAATTGGATTCATTCTTATTTCAAGCCTCTAAAATTTATTGGATAAATGTAAACATATTTAAAAAATATGTAAAATCACAATACATTTAATTATGTTCATTCCTGCTAATAAAATGGTTAGATGTTAACTACCATTTAAAATAATAATATTATTGTTTTATTATTTTTAGTATAACTTAGTGTTGTGTGCAATGTAAGATTTCGGAGAAACCCGTTGTTGAGTATTTGGTACGCTATCATACATAGTGTTCCCTATAAATTAAAATTAATATTAAATGTGTAAGTTTTACCTCTAATAATAGAAACTTAAGATGATTAAAAATTTTCAAGGTGTAATAGTTATAAGGATTTATAAGAGAAAACATCCTTTTTATATTTTAAGGAATACTTTTGTTTCATGCTAAGTTAGAATGGTTCACAAAATAAGTTATCTTTGAATAAAAATTTTGGTAAATCTCATACTATTCAGTTACTACTGAGCATGCCTAGTGAGTGAACACTACAATGGCCTATGCACTAATTATAAATCCAATATTCATTATATTATGAACTTATACACTTAATTTTTTTTAATTTTATGATATTTTGAATCTATAATATAAATATTTTAGAAATGAGATGCAGTATATAAAAGTTTTATTATGTAATTAAAAATAATATAGAAATCATTTTCAAAAAAAATTTCAAACCAAAAACACATAATTTACTAAAACATATAAAATTATGATATAAGACATTAACAAAAGAAAAATTAATTAAAGTATAATTGGAGAAACCAACCATACCTATACTGATTATTTTTCCTTTTTAATCAACTCCAAATGTGACATATCCTCCATTGAATTCTTCGAGATGATTGGATTTAGAAGGATCAGCACACTTGTGCCTCGATCAATTATTATCCATATACCAAGTAGCTTCTCATGATTTTCTATTGAGACCCTTGTCCTCAATATCATACATGAAGAAATTAGAAATTTTATCACTTGATTTATATATTGAAATGGAATCTTCTATAGTACTCCAAGTGAAACTTTATGTTCTTTGTAACATTAATATTTGTCTTTATAATTATTTTTATTTAAGGGGAAATTTGGTGTGATATGACACTTCTTTTTGAAACATAATCATGTAACCTTTTTTTTTTACTTTTTGAAGATCTTATAATATATTTTCTTTTTCATGTAGTTGTTTGATTTTTAGAAATTATGAGAAATATAAATTTTTCTTTTAGGTGTTTCATCATTGATTACCTTTTAATAAATTTTCTTTCTAGTTTCTTTGAACTTATTTTCCTCCTTTTTGAATTTTCTATTAATAGTTATCTCATATTTCATGAGATATCTGATGATATCCTTAACCACCATGTTCTTATGTCTTTATCTTATTGGATCATGGTGACTTTGAGTTCCCAATTTCTTGGTAAAAGCCAATGGACTTTCTTGAATAATGTCCATACAAAAATATAATAACTAATAACCTTTTGACGACTACAAATTTAAGTGAATAATGTGAACATTTTCATAATATTTTTGTTAGGATGAAACAATACCACTGTCTTTTATAATCATATCTAATATTGTATCCTTGAATTTGATCATTTCTTAATGATTTAATTTTAAGAGTTTCCATATTTCATGACATCTTCTGTATATATAAATTCAATTTAATTAGTTTTGGTCCAAAATATATTTTAGGAATTAATTTTTTACCATTTAATTTAAAAGAAGAAATATAATTGGGAGTTCATTTTTCTTATTTTTCAGTAGTAGGAGGATAAGCATTATTAAATATATTACATAAGGGATAAACAATAGATTTAAGAAAGGTAGAAATTCATGTTTTCCAATAACCATTATTTATACCCTTAAAAAAGGGATCATAGCCTATTAAGTATCTTTTAATAGCACCATGGGTGTTTTAAATTTCCATTTAGAAAAAGTACATATCTTGAAAAATATGTTAAATATTTTGAAAACAATATAAGTTTTAAAATATTTTTTTATACAAATCAAGTACCCATTGATGAAAAATATAGTCCAGAGTGGGATAAAATAGAGAGAGAGTGTGGTGATAAACTATCCTTAAAAAAGAAATAAATAATGTCTTAAAGAATAAAAACATCTTTAAAGGTTTGATGATAATTAAAAACTTTTTAATATAATTAATACAAGTTAAATAAAAGAGAAAGCACAAAAAAATAAGTATATATATTTATAAAAGTGTAAATATAAATGAACGAGTGACTCATAAATAGAGAAAATAAGTGAATAAATGAAATAGATTATAATCACAACAATAATAAAAAGATAAAGTGATAAAGTATAAAAAATAGAACATTATTTGATAAAGGATATTGGATAATGTTGTTTGATGAACCCCTATTTCTCCAACCCCAATTGATTGAGGGTTTATTATATTAGTCGATTTTCTTTAATGACATCCAAGATATCAAAACCCCATTTCTATTTTGGTTATAGAAAGAATCCAGAATACAATATAACCTATATTTTTAATGGATATATATAGAAACCTTATAGAAATTAAATCCCTTAAATTTTTAGAGGTTTTGGAAAAGAAACCCAATCACCTCATGTTAAAGGTAGTGTCTTGAGAATCAGAAGAAAGAGGGAGAATGAGAGTATTTACAGAAGAAATCACATTTAAGCACAATTTTGATTCTATAAAAATAATAAAAAGAAATACTATGAGATAGTTATAAAGATGTAGGAGTTATAAGAATTTCACAATATGAACATACTTATGAAAGGAAGAGAGAGACCAATTAGGAATTGAAATCACTTTGGATATCTGGAGCAATATTAATATCATATTACATTGAAATTGGCAATTATAAGAAAAGGTTAGTTTATAAGATTCCAAAAGGATATATTTATAGCCTCTAAAAAAATTAGGAACCTTCTTGAATTAAACAAGGGAATTGAAGCCAAATAAGACCAATTTAATGTAATTTTATAAATCATTAAATTTTGTCTCACATATACCACATCGACACCATCAGATACTTAGTATCCTCCACCCAATAGATAGTGTGGTTACCACTGCTACTAATGAATCTATAAAACTCACCAGATTCCTGGTGAGAATCTAGAATATAGCTGGTCAGAAGATCTCCAATGGTGTGATTTTAACCATCTCGACCAGCTGACCAGTGATCCTCCACTGATTGGATGATGGTCTTGAACTTCTAGTATAAGCTTCCATCTTTACCACAAGCTGTCCTGTGTCTATGAATTGACAAGACTGGGATACTATCTAGTGTCCAAACACCTCTATGGATTTCAATATTCCTTCCTCTCCTTTAAAAGGTCAAATAAATTCACTCAAAAAGTTCACAAATCCCATCAATACTTTCAAGGATTCATTGAGTTTCTTTCAAGATTATAAGAATATTTCATTATGATATTCTAATCACCAAGAACAACACTTTAGGATATTAACTGCTAATTTCATAAAACAAATAATTTTACACTTTAAAGTTTTTTTTTTCATATTCAAAACTATATAAGGTGAAAATATCAAAATTCTCCAGTATAGGCATGTATATTGAAAGGAAAATGTTAGCTTAGATATCTTTATAAAGGTCATTCTCAAACATTCTTTCTCAAAGAACTCTATCACAAATCATGTTAAAGGATTACCTCATGAGGTTAGTGAACCATGACACATAATCTGAGATAGAAAATCTACTGAACTACAAATCCAAAAACTATTAAATTCTTATACTCATTAATTTCGTTGGTTAGTTCACCATGTGAATGAGATTTATGAATTCCTTTTAGGGAAGAGTTTCCTCATCATGGTTTTAAAAGATCAATTTCCATGGGAGACTGACTAATACCTAGAGGAAGTTGAATCCTAGAAACACCATATAATTGTAGGGTTTATATACTAGGAAGAACATCTAATTAATTGCCTCAATATAATCATTAATATCTCAAGGGATATGCTTTCCTAAAAACCATGGTGGTCACTACCATTGAATTTCATAAAGTTCACTCAACTTGTACAAATCCTCATATAGTCCCACTATAGTGATCCACTATTATACATGTGAAATAATGTTCACTTGGACTATAGCTAGTGGTTATTCTCACTGTACCATGGGTGGAGGAACTACTCCCCACTCACCCAATGTGGGAATCTCACAATCCAGTCCTTAGATGAAAAAATTATCGCTATTCAAGTCAGCGATGCGAGGCTCAATCCTTGAATCATGCATGTTTTTAACTAGACTCATGATCTTAGTAGGATATCTAAATGGTAGTATTATATAATTACAAAATAAAACATGATGATTAAATCATTTATGGGGAGATGACTTAATAATGGAATAAAAAATAAATGACCAGTCACTATAGGAAAATGGGATGATCATGGTAGTTTATGAATGAAGGTTTATAATAGAACCATTAAACAATTTTATAATTATTTCATGGTTTTATTCAAAAAAATTCATGAAATAATTCAAAACAAAAACTCCCAACTTACTTTCTTCCTTTCCCTAGTCCATCCTCCTTAAAAAATGTGATCTATGACCCATAATATCCTTCCCCTGAGACCTCCTCCACCCCCTCATGATGTGTGAGATCTCATTCCACAAATCCATCCACCTAAACTCTCAATGATGTTCTATCCCTCTATCCTCCAAGACCTTATCCTAACCCTTGATAATGTGTGATCCCTATAACTCTCAATCCATCCTCCTAATCCCCATGTGATGGGTGATCTCACTGGTTATGTGTTAGGCATCCAACGATGTGAAATCCCTCCAACAATGTGAGACCATATCAACAGTGAGTGATATAACTAGTTACATAGTACACCTAGCTTGGTTGATGGTATAATTCATTCTTAGATATCTATACCCTATATTTTTGTTTTTACTTTGATAATTCCAAAAGTAGAAGCCCTAAGTATAGTATTTTTAGTTATTTCATTAAAATTTTTACTATATTTATACATATAGTGATTAAAATCTAATTTGATTTATTTAGGGATTCAATTATAGGATTTTTAGGTCTGATTTATTGGTAGTTTTCATCACTTTTTAACTATAATAATTATTGGGGTCTTTTGCCTATGTTTTATCTAGGTTCCTTTTTGGTTTTTTATATGGTGATTTTATTTTCATGGGTAATTGGTTATGGATGAATGTAGATATGGTTTTATGGGATGAAATAAGAAATCTCATCAAGAATGAGAAAAAATACGTGGTTCTGACCAATATGAAATTCCCTAAAATTTACAAATATTTTCCTACCATGATTTTAATTAAAATAATAAATTAAAATTTTCACTTTATAAAAGTATAAACTAACAGGTTTCCTTTTAATAAATTTTCTAGTTTTTAGGTAAATTATTTAGGAAAATATTCTTTTATACATGGGGAAAATTATGAAATAGACTCTTCGGGATTTAAATTGTAGTTTAAGTAGTTTTCCAATAATTTACTGAACTTAAATTATCAACCAAGTCCAGTTTTATAATTATTTATTTTAATATCAACTCTAATACATTGAAACTTCTTAAAAATTCTTACTGTTAGTATTTTATTCCCTCTACTTTGTTATGTTAAATCATAAAAGGTAATATGGAGACCAAGTTTAATAAACAAATTAATTAATTGATTATCAATAAATTGGGGTAACCTTGATCCTAAATGGGACTAGTAACATGAGTATGTTGTACCCTGTTTTTAAATTTATTTTGTTTTTTATTCCAAAAAGTGTAGGTAGTTGGTGAAATATGGATAAAAGTTGGATCACATTACCAATGAACACACCAAAATATTCTAAGGGTTTGGATGAGTTTTGAGATTTTTTATTTTCTAATAAATTCATTAATGGGGGAATAAATGTCAATGTCTTAAATATAAATTATGAAGATGGTTGAAGAGACACGGATTTCATGAACACTTTATATTAAAGAAATTCCCTTCTCAATACGTGTGTTGGATATTTCTTGAAGAATATAATGTTACAGAATGTATGAGATCCTGTATCAATCAAAATAATGAGCATACTACTTCTTAAATGGGGGAGAATGAAATTCAGAACTTGATAAATGGTTCTTTCAGCATTTCATGGAAAAAACATCAACATCAAAACATATATGTACAACTAGTAAAGGCTGCTGTAAATATTAACCTGACAAATTATGTTTTCAAATCCTTATGAAAACCATATCAATATTGTAACCTATTAGTGGACCCTCTTCCTAATATAGATTAATACAACCGAAAACTTTATTAATTATAAAAATTAATTTCATGGTGTATTTTTATATGGAATTCAAGAGCTATATGGAGGATATCTCAAGTATTCAAAGATTTCTATTCTACTGAAGTTACACAAAATCATGGGCCTATGTGAAATTAAAAATAATGAAATGACCATGAAATTGTACTTTTTTCACAATGTATTTCATAAAGTTATGATTATAGATATATTTATGACATGAAAAAATTAATTAACAAGAATGGGATCAATTATAAAAAAAGATATGCCCATCCCAATGATTATATGATATTTTGGGGAGAGAATTCAAGTAGACAGGGGTGAAAAAATTTTCATCTTCTATCTAAAGGTCAATAAGTAATTTTTAATGTCTAAATCAATATACTACTATAAATAAGAGAAAATGAATACTATTTTAATTATTTTTCATAACTTCCCTTTAAAACCTCTATTGAAAATATTATTCATGTCATCTAAAACCACAAAGTACATGAAGTGTCATGTTATAGAGAATAAAAATGATAGGAAAATGAAATATCTAAGAGATTCAATAGAATAAAATATATTTGATTCATTAAATAGATATTTCTCATTAGATCATAGAAATGTGTGACTAGTATTTTCAACTGTTGGATTCAACCCATTCCAGGCATTATGCACCAGTTGTAACTTTGACTGGTTTCTTTGATCCCTTGAAATCTACCTCCATGTATGTGTATGCAGAAAACTCCCATTATATTTTATTCATTATAAAAAATGATTTTAAATGAAATTTATTTGTATATTCTACCTCTAATTTAATAATTTAAGGTGTTATGGAATAATTGTTTTGAGTCTCAAGATGCACGTACCATGACACTATTCAAAATGAAATCCACTGAAATGTGGACCATTTTTTGACTTCCCTAGACTTGGGAACTTATTTGATTGTAACACTCAAACTAGTTTGGTTTTTTCAATTTTCAACTTTTACTTTGAGTGAAAATGACTACTTTATTGTAAAAAATGCTTCTTCTTATTTTATCATATATTTAATGATGCATCTCATATATTTCTATTGAACAAGTCCAAATTCAATGGAATCTTTAATTCTATACTACCTCCAAAGTTTCTGATAGGTTCAAAAATATTGGTAAAACTATTAAACATCAAACGAAGAATTTGGGATGTTTCATCATTTGAATGAATTTTGGAAACGAGTTTGAAGTACATCATCAATTGAAATTTGAACACAAAAATGGAAGAAAGTTTTTTCCCAAACTTCCATATTATGAATTTGATTTATTCCATCATAATCATGTTGTTATGCATTTTGAGAAGCATTTTTTCAAAAAATTTATCTTCACATTACATATTGAAAATGAAAAATCAAAGGACCATATTAATGTACAGAAGGACTAAAAAATTGAATATAAAGCAAGATCTATGGCCAGATGAGAATAGAAAGTATTCTACAATAAATTTTTCAATAAAAAATTAGAATAAATATATATTACTTTGAATATTAAAACATATGAAAATAATATATAGGTATTTAAGTAACATTTAAAGATGTGTTTACTTAAATAATTGAAGGTTACATGGATTTAAAAGTCATGATTCAAATATTTTTCAAGGGAATTTACAACATCTAGAATTACATATGTTATTACCTATAAAACTAATTTTTTTTGAATTAGAGTTCTGTATATTCTTCAAAAAACAATGTGAAAAAAACTCTACAACAAATTAAGATTTAAAATCTTTAAGAAATAATTATATTAACACTTTATAAAATGGATATAATCTTTCTCCAATCATTTTTTACTTTCATAATGCATTTTACTATGAGTTTAATTGAGGAAACTAAATTGAGTTGGGTGTGTTGATGAAATATCAATATAACTTTGAAAGGAAATCAACATTATTTCTTTTTATAGGTTTTCCTACTAGTAAGACCTCAAATATTACACGAACACAACTGGAAATTATGAAGTCACATAAACATGTGATACTAAATAGTCAAATTGAAGATATATTTATTGAAGAACTAAATATATAAACAATGATATTCATGAGAAGTCATACACAAAATGAGAGAGATATATAAAAATTTTCTGATAAAGAGCTTGTTGAATGGTTTTCATGTCATGTGAGTTCATAAATAATAGAATTTATATATATATATATTTATTAGGTGGAAATATATATTACATAAATGAAATAATTTATTTAATATTTTTAGATCATCAATATCTATATTTGAGGTGTTTTTTCAGAAGATTTGAAGTTTCTAGATCAGTTTCTGCTATAAAAATTCAATTCCTAGAATGTGAAGGGATTAAACTTTTATATAGTCAATTAGGAAAAAATTCTAAACCACAAAATAATGGTGTATTTACAGTTACCAAACAAGAATACTATAGAATGCTGATTGATATCACCTAATTAATCAACCATGGTCATTTTTTAGTTATCTTATTCAAATGAAATAGGGTATATATTACTAGGGGTATAAAATGAGATTCCCTACAATTTAGTTTTTTCAACTTCTATTGATTGATGGATTTTGGTGACTATGAATTACATGATCCATATATCTTCACCTCATAATAGAAAATTTTATATTATATAGAATATATAGTGGATGAATAGTGGGGTGCAGTTTTGTACATGAAAAAAATAGAATTGTATAATATGGATGATAAAGTGGAGGAATTAACTTGTGACGTTCAATCCCATCAACAATAAGAATTTTATTTCTTTTTCCATTATAATAACGAGAATATTTATCTTTAAAGTGTTCATGAAGTTGAATAATTAATGATGGAGGGTATAATGATATTATTAAAGGATCAAATGATTTTATGTGCATCTATCCCTGAACTTACTAACTATATATATAATATGATTTATTTTCAGAACTATTCATATTCTATCATATTTAAATTTTTTTATGAATGAAGTGTTTAATTTTGAAAAACTAATTTTTAAAATTGTTTAAAAATATAAGTTATGATAATTTTTAACTTTTTTAAAATATTGGAATGCCATGGAGAAAATGATTCCTTTACAAGAGTCGATCGACACCAGATAATCCACCTTACAGCATAACATCATGAAATTTTCCAAATAAACCCCCATTGATTATATCTAGAACGTCCTATAGATCCATCCTGATGACATATCTTGCTAACTCCAAGAACCATTTGGCATGCCTCTATCTCCTAATGATAGTATTTGTAACACTTTTTATAGATTCATCAGAATGTGCAGGAAATATTCATGTATCTAGGGAGTATGTGGTCACTCCAGTTACCTCAAGAGGATATCAAAGGTCTGTGATTATAGATAAAAAAATTAATGTGAAAATATTATTTCATTTTTATACTAATAATATATGTTTTCTATAAAATATAAAAATAATAATTTTAAATAGAGAAAACATTGATAGTTCATAAATGTGGAATCTGAATAGATTAAAGATAGTTATACCATTTAATAGTTTTGTAGTCCCCATAGAGGATACTATAGGATTAATCAGTCAGATCATAGTCTAGTTAGATTTTTAATTGTTGAACCTTCTCATTACATATTTATATTAAATAAATATGCCTCTATCTTGGAATAATTAGGTATAAAATTAACATGTAATGGTAATTTTAATACATAACCCGTCACAAATTTAATTTAATGTCATTATTTAATTAATTTATCCTAATTTTTATGTATATTTTTGGTAGATGTTATTCCACTTTAGTGTGGATTGTGTTATCTCACATTATCCTTAAAAAATTTGGGTAAGATACAAAAGTAAAATAGAGATTGTGGAATGAGTTTAATGATATGTCATTAACTATTCAATAAATCCATGATAAGGCACCAAAAGGTTTAACTTGAGAGTAGTGGAAAGTTTTTATTGATATTCATCACTGGGATAAAAATATGGTACATGATAGTATATTATTATTTCAATATCATTATATATATAAATAAATATTATTTAATTACCCATTATTTATTATAGGATGTGTCCCGGAAAAATTCATTGAGTAGGGTGAAACATATCATCCCTCACACATCCGGTTAAAATATTTTTTCAAGAAATAAATATTGTATAGTAATATTTTTTTGAATTTGAATATTTATATGATAATATTCTGTGTTTCATATATGAAAGTATTTATTTCTCTCTTTTTCATATATACGAAGAAGTTAGGGTGACAAGTTACTTGGATATAAGATTGTTTAAATTCCATATCAAATTTGATAGAAGTTATATGAATGAGACTACTAAAGGAATTGAGGGTAAATTTTTTTATTCCTAATTATTTTTTCATTATAGAAAATTAAATTTATAGTAAAAAATTTTATAGACTTATTTATTTTTCTTGAAACCTAAAATTGTTTCTATTTTTGATAATATTTGTGGAATTTATCAATTAAATTACATGATTATGTAGTTTAATGTGTAATTATTTATGAGATATATAAATCCATTATATTCTATTTTTGTTAATTTTTAATATTTTAAATTTTAAATATATAGTATTCATAGGTAAAAATAATATAATTGTGGGAGAACAACCCCATACACTCCATCTTAGTCCTTTAAGATGGTCCGCTTAGTTAATTTTTTAATAATGAGCATCATGATCATGTTCATGAGATAAGTTTTGGATAATTTCCATCTCAGGTCTTTGGAAGGTCACCATGGTCATCTTCTATGGTAGATTCTATTTATGTTTGTAGTTCTTCTCTCCCTCCATAAGATTAGATGGAATTTATTGAGATTAAAATAACAAATCATAAGTAAGGGACCACAATCCAAGAACAATAAAGTCATATAAAAATTTAGGATTTGAAGGTTACTAATCTAAAAAATTAATTAGTAGAATTATATAATAAGACAACTGGATATTCCCATTGAGATATTGTGTCAGTGGTTTAACAAAGTCACATGGTAAATTTCAAAATTTCAAAATCATTTGTAACAAATTTTTTTATTTCTTTTATATTTGAATATGAATATAAATCATAGTGTTTTTAAATAAATTATAATACTAGTTCCAGAATAAGAGTGTGTAGATGGTGATGAGGATGAAGATGGATATGAGGGTGGAGGTAATCCAAAGGAATGATTTTTACCTCCATATTGACATTATTTCTATATAACTAATATCAATACTTGTAACTTAAATAGTAAGTGAATTTGATTTAGAGGATATGTTGTGTATTTTTTTATTTATTTCAATGTTATATTTTATGATCATATGTTTTTAGTATAGTTTATTTATAATAACAACTGTAAAAATTTATTTAAATGGATCCATTTGAGTCTATGTTGGTTAACCTTATCAGGGAAGAGGTGAGTGAGTCATCATTGCTTTTACATAGCATAATTTTTACGGTGATACTATGTTTTTTGGAAAAACTATTATTATTTTTGAATATAGTGTAAATTTGGGTTTGTCTAGAGTTAGAATTTAGAATTTTTAATTATATAAGGTTTGTGTATATTTTTTGGATGGTTTTTGAGGGTTTATATTACTTTTTAAACTTTTTGATTATTATATATAATTAATTGGATTAAATTGGTTATAATTATTGGGATATTTAATTTTAGGAAGCCTCTTGGTGGTCTCTTAATTGAAAAGTAATTTCTATGGGATTATAATTTAATTTAATATTAGTGGACTTTTATCATGTTATTTTGAGGCATATATTGGATTATATTTATTTTAGAGACCTTTCATTGGAATTGGATAAAAATTTGGATGTTTATTAGGATTTTAATGATTAGGTAAATATTTTTGGGTATTGAGATATATTATTTCTTATAATTTTTTATAGTATAATGGAACATGAATTGGGGAAATGATTACAGTTTAAGACATAGTTAGTGTTCTAGTGGTTTGTTTTCTAAGTTTATGTTGGACTATTGTGGGTTTAAGATGGTTTGTTTTGAATTTATGAGTGAGTCATCATGTGTATAATAGTTTCTTTGATATATCTAAATGGAAATTTTTTTATGGTAGTAGGATTTAATAAAACCATCTGGTTTTGAATGAATGGTCATTTTGTATTTATACATGGATTATTCTTTAACAAATTAATAATTATAATATAGATTTTATTGAACCATTAAGTTGAAATATGATATTGGATGTTATTGAATTATTATATTTGATGGTGTATATGTGAATCAATGATATTTTCTATTTCTTTTCACTAGGGGTGACCATCAATATTTAATTTTCTTTTCAATTCATTATTTATATGAATTTTTAACCTCTATTAAATGTTTTATTCATACAATAGCAGTTTAAATCGCCAAAAAATTTAGTATTTATATATAGGTGGTTTAATCCAGTACTAAATTTAGTATTCATATGGTGTTGGTTTAAAACACCACTATTTTAGGCATGAATATTGGAACTCAAAACCACCACTAAAAATTAAAAAGTACCATGAATAAATTTTTTCATAATGATTGAATAAAACCGTTTCTAAATCTTAGGAAACATCATGAAAAGTTTCCTCACACAAAATTTTTCAGTAATTTAAACCAACCCCAAACACACACAAAAATACAACTAAAGTACCATTTTATTATAGTGAATTCCTATATTATGCATGTGTTATTTATTTATTCCCTAAAACATGTTCCGTAGAGCTCTTAAGTCAAAGGGTATATTGTCAGACTCTTTGTTAAAGGATTTGTTGAAAATTGCACTAACATTGGGTTCCATGGAATAAAATTCAAACTCAAGACCCTTTGTCACCATTAACATGAGTTCCCAAACCAATTATCACATGAGACTTAACTCCATTCTCTTTACATAATATAGACCAACTCTAATACCCCTATTCCAAGACCAAACCCACTAAGACACCTCATGTGAGGATAATAATTTTATTTTCCACCCCAAACATGCCTTTAATAAGACATGGGATAATGACTAGCACCAAGTAAGATTATCATACTATAGGGGAGTATTTATCCTAGTGTAACTATATGAAGACGAACATCTCCATATAGGATATAAATTTTTTGGCTAGATGATAAAAACAACTTTAATATATATAATGAATTTGGAATGTATAATATTCCGCAAAGTGTAATGATATTGTATAAATAGGGTGAAACAACGGCCTAATTTACCAAATTAAAATCCAACCTAACATAACCATAATGTGAATATGACTCCCCAACACACATCTCATAACAAAAACCCTACCCATGCCAATCACCTTCAGGTACCACTAAGATGCTTCTCTACCAACATCATGTCCACCGATATCACCACCAAACAATCTATCTTTTTTTTCTAATAAATTTCTCTTATGGGAGAAATTCCCATGCATGGGTGAGTATATACATACTTATTAGGAGGAATTGAAAATAAAAAATAATAAGTAGGAAGACTAGTCATCTCAATCCACAGAGGAAAGAAGATAAAAAATATATATTATTATAATTATAAAACCGAAGACATAGAAGAGAGTCTCGCACTACCTATCATATATGCAAGAGAATCATCCACATAATTTAACCCTAGATTTCAAACATTATGGATTTACAACCCATGTAACCTCTCAAAACCATAATTGGGTACCTATGCCTTTTAAATTTAAATATTAGTCGACGGAGTAACCAACCTCAGTGGAGGACCCATGCCTTGCCAAGTTGAACATATTAGTCAAGGGTTTACATGCCTCCATGATAAAGGAAATATTCCTTGTGAATGTGATGGAGTTATTAACTCTATTATTCATGTGGGGTTTCTACACCTTTTTGGGGACAAGAGAGTAATGAACCCATTTCCAATCTATAATATTTGTATTCTAAGAATATGAGAGAGTACCAAACTTTAGTAATAATGCAGGTGGCCACTCCCTATCACTAAATCATTACCAGGGGAATACCTAACCCCATATCCACTATGATCATCCTACTAGATTCCCAATCATTATCCATATTGATATTTAGAAAATAATCTTCTAGAATCATCATATGTCTTA
This sequence comes from Viscum album, assembly GCA_963277665.1. Lineage (NCBI taxonomy): Eukaryota > Viridiplantae > Streptophyta > Magnoliopsida > Santalales > Viscaceae > Viscum > Viscum album. The sequence goes on from OY728138.1 coordinate 860,952,387, forward strand.
CCTATTATGATAAATAGATATGGACCATCATGTTCTACATGAAAAAACACTCAATATAGACTACTCATATGCCCAAATCCAATTATCAGGTATGAAGATGTGAAGATCCCCAAGCCTATAAATGTACACAACATGTACTTTGGGTGTACACGACATGTATCCCCTATTCCAATGTTTGGTCATGTACTTTAATATACATGGAATGTGTAAGAAAAATTACATGACATTGTTTATGGTGTACATAGTGTGTGGGAGCCATATAGGAACTCTTTCACAACTCAACCTCCCCAGGCTACATACCTTTCCATCTTACCCCATGAGCCTCCAATAATACCTTACTTTTCTTTACAGCACACCACATCTTATTACCTACAGAGATCACTTATTATAATAATAAATATCCCCATAGGGAAACACATATTATTTTATTGCATATTCTCCTGACTCAAGAACACCCTAAAAAACTTCCATGAGGTCACCCATCCTAACACTAGTAATGGCCAAGAATTATTAACTATAAATTTATAATTAGTTTGGCTCATAAAAAGAAAGGAAAACCTCGTTGACATGGGTTGTAACATTTAGTACTTTTAAGTCTCACTTTTTCCAATGGTGTTACACTCTCCACCCCTTTAAACCATAACACCCTCATTGTGGACCCTTCAAATCAAACCCAAGTAGTGTATTTGCACTTCCGGTCGATTATTGGATTTGATTCCATTTTTTCATGAACCGGTCTTCTTGATCCATGAACCATTCCATTTAACCTCATAGAACTCTAGTAATACCTTATATTCCTTCCAAGAACACCAAATACTATTATCAAATGGTGTCATTAATATACTAATGATTGTCCCCATAGGCCAAAATTTTGTTCTTTTAATGTATTATTCCTTTACTCACATACACCATAGGAAAATTATGAAGATATCAGCCATATTGAAACTACTCTAGGCATAAAATTATTAACTGTGATGTTCTAATAATGCAGATACACCTTGTTGACATGATTAGTAACATTTATAATTTTTAAGTATCAATTTTCTAGGGGTGTTACATACACAAAATATACCAACTCAACCTACGTTTTGTGGAATCCTAGGAACAAGAAATGTAACCCTAATCCACATGGTGTGTGGGTCCATACAACCTCCTAGGAATGTTCTCCCTATACAAACCGTGTAATTTTCTGTGACCACACAATGAGTTCCTCTAAAGTAATACCCGTATGATAATTAACTACAAAAAAACCTATGTATCATTGCCAGCATGATACATGGTGTATAGGTCTAGATAAAACTCTATTTGATCTCATCTTTGAGTTATAAATCATTAACTAACCATGAAATGCTCCACAACCTCTAATATCACATCCCTTCATGCCTAAAACACGACAAGGGCCATGTCTAATTTTGGATAACCATTAGTTACCCTTTTTCAACCGTCCTTCACTATAAAAATAACATGTTATCCATTTGTATGCATCCTCAAATCCTTAAATAATTATTCCTTTCAATAAACAACTAGAAAAAATATCTCAATGATCCACCATCACTCAATAATACTCCCATAGTCTTCAATCCTTAATTCCACATTCCGATCAACTGTTCGTAGAGTTGGATATCCTTCATACATTAATATGATGCAAGATTAATCAGACTTCCAACAATTGATAATTTCAACAATGAATTAAAAATGAACAAGAAATAAATTGAGAGAGAACGAGGGTTATATTGAAAGCAAGTGGTTATGTGTTGGAATTTGTTTGTAATATATTATGAAGTGGAATAATGCATTATAATGTTTTATATAGACATATGGAATGAATAAAAGTAAACTTATATGAAGTTGTGGTCTAGATATGATTGATTAACACATGGTTATTGAAGTTATTAAATATAATCACAAGGATGGTGATTCATGAATAAGTATATGAGAGGTGAAAAATTATGATTAATTTGGTTAATCATAAAGGATAAAGAATTTTATAATTCATTTTGGAGTACTAGTTGGTGAATATGTTTTCATATAGAACTTGTTTTACTATAACATTTTATTAAATTGAAAAAGTACACCTCATAAGACTTCATAGGGATGTTTTGTTAAAAAAGAATGAAGTTCTCTCTATGCATGTAATAATTCCAATAGGATACCATAATACTTATCAAGTTTCACTTTTTAAGACTTATATGAAGTTTATAATACTTAATATTCTAATTTTTTAGAAATTTATAGAGGAGATAACTTTAAATGTATAAAAAAGGGGTCCAAACTAATCCATCCACACTGATGCCATAAGTATAAGGCCTCATCCTTAAACGTTACATAATCTTGAGTTAAGCTAAGAATTCACATTGAGGATATTTTTAGTTTTAGAGCTTTATAGAATTAGTCCATAACTATTACATAATAAAAACATATAAATACAAAGTAGACACTTCCAACAGTATCCATTTCTTCTATAACATAAATTTTGTTTAAAAAGAAACATGGTTTCTTTTCATGTCTAATCATCATAAATTTTCCTTGATTCCATACTTGACTCTATTATCCCTTAAATCCTATGAAAACATTTAAAAACATGGGATGAACACAAAAATCTCAATAAAAGACATAAAATAAAGAAAAAATATTAGTCTAGTTAAAACTTGATAACCCAGTCAATGTTCTTTAAGCAGATGAAAAAAACATTTTCAGATAAATAAAACGAATACTTTTTGCTCAATGAAAAAAACTAAAACCAATATCAAACAACTAAAGAACTTTTTGGTGACTTAGAGCATCATTTATATAAAACACGTTGAAATATCTTCCAATTGGAATAACCATATGGTTGAATTCTAAATTGGAGATCTATAATGGGGATCAACCTACTTATAAGCTATATCAGGATAACTTGTGACCTATAATGGGGATAAATCTTTCATATAAGCTATATTAGGATCACCTTTGAGCTATAATGGGGCTCTACCCTCCATATAATCTATGTTGGAATCAACCATTTCATATAATGCTCATGTACCATTTCATGAATAAAACACATGTTGGTCGGAGAGTGATGGCAAGAGGGGGGGGGGTGAATTGCCTTTTAAAAATTAATTAACAATTTAAAAACAATTTATAAATGCAGCGGAAATAAAAAGGGGCAAGACACAATTTGATAACGGAGTTTGGCTTAAACCAAAGCCTACGTATCCGCTCCCAACTCAACCTTTGAGAGATTTACTTCAGCTTTCTTTTTAATGGTTGTAGCAAGAAACCCACTAGCCGTTTTAAGGTAGGCTAGATCACCTTCGTACAACTTGCTTTTTTATGATGGTTGTAGCAAGAAACCCAAAATGAAAGTGAGGAAGAAAATGATGGTTTTTTTAATACAAACCCAATGAATAACTAAACAATTGAAATAAATAAATTACAACAAACTTGAGGAAGCCTTGAGCGCCAAGAGTGTGAGAGTAGTTGATGTAGAGGCAGCCCAAGCTTCAAGGATGGAGGTGGATCACAAGTAGCCTTAGAGATTTGTCGTTAGAGCTTCAAGGGATCAAAATATCATTCCAATGTATCGGGGGTTGTTCCTGGCATCCATCCTTGTCTATTTATAGGAGAAATATCCCCAAATACTTCAATATGGCCGTTGGAGGGCTTTCGGAGCCGTTGGGGGTCAAGTGGACAAGTCTGGTCAAAGCCCAATGGCTAGTTTGACTTTGCTTACCGGCTGACCGGTGCTTGGCCACCGGCTGGCCGGTGCTCCAGACAGAAGGCAGAGCGTTCTGTCTGGGCTCCACCGGCGGGCCGGTGCTGGGCCACCGGAGGACCGGTGGTACCTGGCAGAGAGCATTGCTTCTGCCAGAGACCACCGGCTGGCCGGTGGTAATCCACCGGTTGGCCGGTGGACTCAGGGAGTCCTTTTCTAGTCTTCTTGGGCCAACTCTTTGGAAACCTTTTTCCTATCATCAAACAAACTTGAAAACAAGTTAGAACACGATGAGAGTGATTGTGATCATTAAAATCCAAGAGAGAGGGGTACAACAATCTCCCCCTATTTTGATGATCACAATCACAAATGAGAAAGCTTTTAAAAAGGATATGCCAAGTAAAAAGAAATAAGAAACTTGGACATGGAAAATTTTAGAGATCATTTTAATACAAGAATTTCATAGATGTATCATGTATTGAAAATGATATTAATCTTGAAAGGATTGAAATAAAGAGAATGGTTCATTTTGAAATTATAACCATAGGTCATTTAAAAGAAACAACTGAAATCAATAACTTAACCATTTAAAAACAGATTTTGACGAAAGTAATGACTTAAAATTGAACTTTTAAAAAGAACACTTAATTAAATGAAATAAGTAACTATGTAATAGAGAGTTTTTCTCCCCCTTTGGGATTATCAAAATAGGAGGAAAAGTAAGAAAGAAAATTAGAAAAACAATAATAAGGAAGTAAGAAATGACAAAAAGGATTGATAGATAAGACAACTTGAATTTTATAAAAGATGAAACATTACATAGAAAGTTCAAAATACAAATACAAAGACAAGTCAAAAAACAGGAACGACTCTATTCACTCCTAGAGGGCCGAGAGTGACGACGACGCCTGAAGGTCGGAGGAGCCGGAGGAGCCTGGACCGCCTCAAAGAGACGATCAAGAGAATCGATCCAAGAGTGGAGCTGATCAAACTGAGAGTTGAAGTAAGAAAACTGTAAGTCGAGCCGGGTCTCAATCTGATCCTGGAAGCGAAGGAATTGATCAGCCATCACCGACAAGCCACCAGTATCAGCGGGAGGGGGCACAGCCTCAGCAGGCTCTGGTGCATCATCACCCGCTCCATCTCCCTCATCAGCAGCAGCAGCAGCAGCCTCACCTTCGCTGTCACCACTCCCTTCCTCTTCATCATCACCACTGTCCTCACTATCTGAAAGAGGATAGGCAGCAGCAATGGCAGGAGGCATGGCATGGGAAGGAGGGTGTGAATGTGTCTGAGGGGAGTAAGCCTTGAGAAGGCCCTCCTTGTCAGTAATCCACTCCTGACGCCAAGGATGCCAACGAATGTTCATCCGTTGCACCATCATAAAATTGATGATGCTATCCTTCTTTGGCTGCTCGAAGGAGGTAGCACGGAGAGGGACATCAATAAAGGTAAAGATTTTGGTCAACAAGCACCCGTGAGGTAGAGTTTTGGACCGGCGCGGGTGCTCAGCCACATAAGACATGGCCCGGAACAGGAACCAGACCAAATTGAAATGAACGCCTCTGGTGATATAAGAAAGAAGATAAATATCAATAAATTTCACCGTATCGTGATCACCGATACGGGGTGCAAGGGTGGTCTGAATGAGGCGCTCAATGATGCGATGGTTAGGGGAGAGCTGGGAGAGCTTGACAATGGGATCGGTGGGTTGCCCTGTGAGATGCTCAAGAGCGACAGCAAGATCAAAATCAGGGTCCTGAGGAAACTCCCCCTGAGCAAATGCATGAGGTCCAACATGAGGAACCCCTAGCATCCTGGCAATCTCCAAAGAAGTGAAAGTGATGGGTTGCCCAAGAGCGGTGGTAGAAATGGTATCGACGTCGTCAGAAACCGACCACGTCAGGTGAGCATAAAATTCTTTGACAAGAAGGGGATAAATAACATCCTTCTCAGGAGGTTCAAAAAAGGAATGCCAGTGTTGATATTCAATGATGGAAAAAAGCTCGAGATGGGCAGAAGAAAGCCAAGAATAATCAATTACTCTACCAGGCAGAATGACTTTGTCATGCCAAATGTCCGGAAGTTGAGGGATTGAAGGAGGAGGAGGTGCCTCTTGAGCGATGCCCTTTCCCTTGCGTGAAGAGCGAGGACCCATGATAGCAAAAGGGAAAAAATTGAGAGAGATTGAGAGAAAATGGAGTTTTGAGAGGGCAAGGAGGAGAAGGGAAGCTAGGGCAAGGAGGAGGAGCGGGTTCGGAGGGGACGCACAAGTGAGAAAGAAGAAATGAAGGGGAAGGGTTTTATTTTTTAAAATTAACCCTTCCTCCGGCCGGCCCAAAAAAGGAAAACCCGACACCACCGGTTAACCGGTGATGTACCACCGGTTGACCGGTGGTATTGAAATTCATAAAAAATGAAAAAAAAATAAAAAAAAATAAGAAAGAGTTTAAATAAATTAAAAATAAATATAAGAAAGCCAAAAATATTTAATAGTGCTCATTGACGAATCATTCCTAACTCCCCCTTAATAAAATCAAAACGTTCAACCGGGAGCAGTTTGGTAAAAATATCAGCTAATTGGAAATCAGTAGAAATGAAGTCCAAAGTGATATCCCCTTTTTGAAAATGGTTACGAAGGAAATGATGCCTTAAATCTATATGCTTTGTCCTAGAATTTTGTATTGGATTCTTAGAAATACTAATGGCACTAGTGTTGTCACACCGTATAGGGACATGATCGTAGGAAAGGCCATAATCCAAGAGAGTGTGTTGCATCCAAATAATTTGGGCACAACAATTACCAGCTGCTACATACTCGGCCTCGGCAGTAGAAAGAGCAACACCGTTTTGCTTTTTGATACTCCATGAAACAAGGTACTTGCCTAGAAGATGACAGGTTCCACTAGTACTCTTACGATCTAATTGACATCCGCCAAAATCAGCATCCGAATATGAAGAAAGTTCGAAAGAAGTATTAGAGGGATAAAACAAACCAATGTTTTTGGATCCTTTTAAATACTTAAAAATTCTTTTGACCGATTTAAAATGAGATTCTTTGGGATTGGCTTGAAAACGAGCACAAAGGCAAACACTGAACATGATGTCAGGACGGGTCGCAGTTAGGTAAAGTAGACTCCCGATCATACTCCTATAAAGTTTGTTATCAACCGGTTTCCCGGCTTCATCTAACGTAAGTTTACAAGAAGTACTCATGGGGGTACTAATTTCCTTTACTTGATCCATACCAAAACGACTTAAAAGTTCGTTTGTGTATTTCCCTTGGCTTAGAAAAATACCATTTGAATTTTGAAGGATTTGAAAACTAAGAAAAAATTTTAATTCCCCCATAAAGCTCATTTCAAATTCTTTTCTCATTAAATCTGAAAAATTAGTACAAAGTGATTCTTTGGTTGAACCAAAGATAACGTCATCAACGTAAATTTGGACAATTAAAAGATCTTTGGAAGTGTGTTTTAAAAATAGGGTACAATCAGCTTGACCCATTTTAAAATCATTTTCTAAAAGAAATTTTGTTAACCACTCATACCAAGCCCGAGGGGCTTGTTTTAAGCCATATAGAGCCTTGGTTAACTTAAAAACATGATTTGGAAATTTTGGATCTTCAAAACCAGGGGTTTGTTCAACAAAGATTTTTTCTGAAATAAAACCATTTAAAAAAGCACTTTTAACATCCATTTGAAAAAGTTTGAAATTTAAGTGAGCGGCGAATGCCAACAAGATCCTAATGGATTCCAATCTTGCAACGGGCGCAAAGGTTTCACCATAATCAATTCCTTCTTCTTGATTATAGCCCTTAGCTACTAGGTGAGCCTTGTTCCGGGTTATATTTCCTTGATCATCAAGTTTGTTCCTAAAAACCCATTTAGTGCCAATAATTGGATGATCATTGGGTCTTTCAACAAGAGTCCAAACATTATTTCTAGAGAATTGATTTAGTTCCTCTTGCATTGCAAGAACCCAATTCTCATCATTAATGGCATCATTAATGGTTTGAGGCTCTTGTTGAGAAAGAAAGGATTGATGTTCAACCTCGTTGAGGACTGATCTTCTAGTTCGAGTATCGGCTTGAAGATCACCTATAACATTTTCTAAAGGATGGTCTCTAGAAGGTTTCCAAACCTTAGGCAAGGTGGAAGGTGAAGAAGGTGAAGAGGGTTCTTGATGGTAATCCTCCTTGGGAGGAGAAGAGGAATCATTCAAATGAAGCTTATCAAGCTTATCTTCAACATCTTCAATGACCGGGTGAGGTTTTGGAAGAGTTTCATCAAATTTGACATGAGATGATTCTTCGATGGTTTTTGAACATTTATTGAAGACACGATAGGCTTTTCTTGAGTTGGAGTACCCAATAAAAATACCTTCATCGTATTTGGCATCAAATTTCCCTAGGTTATCTTTTGTGTTAAGGATAAATCATTTACAACCAAACACTTTAAAATAACCAACTTTGGGCAATTTGCCTTTCCAAAGTTCATAGGGGGTTTTCTTAAGAAGGGGTCTTACAAGGACTCTATTGATAGTATAACAAGCAGTGTTTACCGCCTCGGCCCAGAAATATTGAGGAATATTGAATTCACTAAGGAGGGTTCGAGCAATTTCTTGGAGAGTTCGGTTTCTCCTTTCAACCACTCCATTTTGTTGTGGAGTCCTAGGGGCAGAGAAGGTGTGATTGTATCCTTGAGAGGAACACAATTCATCGAATTCTTTGTTCTCGAATTCACCACCATGGTCACTACGGAGCGATATAATTTTATACCCTTTTTCGTTTTCTACTTTCCTAGAGAATTTCAAAAAGGTTCTACAAGCATCATTTTTATGAGCTAAAAAGAAAACCCAAGTGAAACGAGAAAATTCATCTACTAGAACAAAGGTATAGGATTTTCCACCTAGACTTGCTACAGGGGTAGGACAAAAAAGATCAAGATGAAGGAGCTCAAGAGATTTTGAAGTGGACACTTCCTTCTTAGATTTGAAAGAAGATTTGTGTTGCTTGCCAAGTTGGCATGGCTCACAAATCAAATCTTTCTTAAACTTAAGTTTAGGAAGGTCACGGATGAGCTTGTTCTTATTAAGCTTTAGAAGTGAATGAGAGCTAAAATGCCCCGACCTTCTATGCCAAAGCCAAGACTCATTGTCAATAGCACTTAAACATTTAACATTTTGGCTAGCTAAAGACTTTAAATCAATAATGTAAACATTTTGAAAACGGGAAGCAGAAAATATCAATTTGTTTTGAAAATCAAACACATTGCATAAATCATTTTGAAAATTCACCGAAAAACCACTATCACAAAGTTGACTAATGCTAATTAGATTATGTTTTAATCCTTTAACAAATAAAACATCTTTAATTAAGGAGGTTCTAACAAAACCAATGGTACCTATTCCGACGATCTTGCTTTTTGAATTGTCACCGAAGGTGACGTATCCTCCATCGAATTCTTCAAGGGAGTTGAACTCGGAGGAATCGCCACACATGTGCCTCGAGCATCCGCTGTCGAGATACCACGAGCCTTTCGAAGTCCTACTTCTTTGGTGTTTATCCTACAAAATCAAGAGAGAATAGATTTTGGTACCCATATAAGTTTGGGTCCGGAAAGATTAGCTAAAAGAAACTTTTGAACCCATACTTGTCTAGAGGGATACATCCTAAGATATTCATCCGAGTAGGTAATGATTTTGGGGCGGCCATATCTAGCATTTTTACAATCGCATTCATAAATCATATGTCCGGTTTTTCTACAATAATTACAAAATTTATTTTGAGAGATCCCCCTTACAAAAGTAGTGGGTGCTCTAAAAGAGGTGGCTTGCTTGTTAAAGCCAAGTCCATGTGTGGTTCTAGCTGAACATTGAGAACCTAGCAATTTGGTCAAATTTTGTTCACCTTGGGTGAACTTGGCAAGAGATTCCCTTAAATCTTTAATAGTTGAATTCAAAGAATCAACATTTGGAATATCTTGGACCTTAAGGGAAAGTTCCTCATTCTTTTTGAGAAGTTGATCTTTTTCAGAAATTAGAATTTTGTGTTACTTTTCTAAGGCCAAAAATTTAGAAGTAAATTCGTGAAAGCCTTCCTCTAATTGATCTCTCGCATTTTGGAGATCTTCATAAGACATGTCATTATTAAAAGAAGAAGACGAGGAAGAGGAGTCAGAAGAAGATACCTCATCAAATGCCATTAGGCAGTTTCCACCTTCATCGCTTGAGTCTCTTGAAGACATGGAGTCATCGCTTTCACTCCATGTTGACGCTTTGAAAGCCTTCTTGTTTTTATTTTCCTTTAACCTTTTCTTGAAAAGAGAGCACTCCGGTTTGATGTGTCCTTTCTTTCCACATTCAAAGCATGTAACTTCTTTTTCTGCTTTTGGATCTTCCTTTCGTGCCCTTTGAAAATTCTTCTTTTTCTTCATGAACTTGATCATTTTTCTTGCAAGTTGAGAAATCTTGGATCCGCTATCATCGGAGGATCTTTCTTGCTTTTCTTTGAATGCTATGTTCTTTTGGTCCTTGAATATTTTACCTTCTTTATCGGCTTGCCTCTTCATGGTAATCTCATAGGTCATAAGTGATCCAATGAGTTCTTCAACCGGCATTTTCTTGACATCTTTCGCTTCTTGGATTGCCGTCACCTTTGGAGCCCATGAGCTTGGTAGGACCCAAAGGATCTTCTTGACCATCTTCTCTGTAGAAAAATCATCTCCAAGAGACTTTCTCCCATTACACTCATCAGTAAAGTGAGTAAACATTTCCGTAATAGATTCGTGTGGGTGCATGGTGAAGCTTTCAAAGTCTTGACGATACATATCTAGTCTAGTGTCTTTGACTTTGTTAGTGCCCTCATGGGTCACTTCCAAAAGCTTCCAAATTTCATGAGAAGTGGTGCAAGTAGAAATACGATTAAATTCATTACGGTCTAACCCACAATGAAGAGAATTCATGGCTTTGCCATCAAGCTCAAAATTAGCAATGTCTTCGGGGGTCAATTTAGACTCATCTTTGCTAGAGAGAGTGTAGCCTTGCATAAAAATTCTATATATAGGATAGCCAATACTTCTAAGAAATGTAATCATGTGAGTTTTCCAATAAGTGTAGTCAGTTCCATCAAAGAATGGAGCCCGAGTCATGGAATACCCTTCGGGTGCTTGTGAGGAAGAAGCCATCACTATGGATTTTAGGTTTGTAACCGGTTAAGGTATTACACAAACGTCCCTATGATACCAATTGTTGGTCGGAGAGTGATGGAAAGAGGGGGGGGGGGGGGTGAATTGCCTTTTAAAAATTAATTAACAATTTAAAAACAATTTATAAATGCAGCGGAAATAAAAAGGGGCACGACACAATTTGATAACGGAGTTCGGCTTAAACCAAATCCTACGTCTCTGCTCCCAACTCAACCATTGAGAGATTTACTTCAGCTTTATTTTTAATGGTTGTAGCAAGAAACCCACTAGCCGTTTTAAGGTAGGCTAGATCACCTTCGTACAGCTTGCTTTTTTATGATGGTTGTAGCAAGAAACCCAAAATGAAAGTGAGGAAGAAAAGGATGGTTTGTTTTAATACAAACCCAATGAATAACTAAACAATTGAAATAAATAAATTACAACAAACTTTAGGAAGCCTTGAGCGCCAAGAGTGTGAGAGTAGTTGATGTAGAGGCAGCCCATGCTTCAAGGATGGAGGTGGATCACAAGTAGCCTTAGAGATTTTTCGTTAGAGCTTCAAGGGATCAAAATATCATTCCAATGTATCAGGGGTTGTTCCCGGCATCCATCCTCGTCTATTTATAGGAGAAATATCCCCAAATACTTCAATATGTCCGTTGGAGGGCTTTCGGAGCCGTTGGGGGTCAAGTGGACAAGTCTGGTCAAAGCCCAACGGCTAGTTTGACTTTGCTTACCGGCTGACCGGTGCTTGGCCACCGGCTGGCCGGTGCTCCAGACAGAAGGCAGAGCTTTCTGTCTGGGCTCCACCGGCGGGCCGGTGCTGGGCCACCGGCGGGCTGGTGGTCCCGACACCGGTAGGCCGGTGGTCGAGACAGAGAGAAAGTTCTCTGTCTGGTTCCACCGGCTGGCCGGTGGTCAGGCACCGGCTGACCGGTGGTACCTGGAAGAGAGCATTGCTTCTGCCAGAGACCACCGACTGGCCGGTGGTAATCCATCGGTTGGCCGGTGGACTCAGAGAGTCCTTTTCCAGTCTTCTTGGGCCAACACTTTGGCAACCTTTTTCCTATCATCAAACAAACTTGAAAACAAGTTAGAACACGATGAGAGTGATTGTGATCATTAAAATCCAAGAGAGAGGGGTACAACAACACATTCATCACAAAACCCATTTTTTGAAAGTTTATTCTATTCCTAGATGAAAAACATTTTTTTTATAAAAATACCATTTTAATTAAAGAACCAATTTTCAATACCAAGTTACCCAAATAATGGGACAAAGGATTTATTTTCATTTTAAAAGACATTAAGTCTTATAGAGGAAGCCAAATATCAAATAATGGTTACGACGGTAGAGAATTCATTGTTGCCATAAAAAACATTCCTTTGGTCATTTTGTAATGAAAGTAAAATTCTTCATATAAAAATATTCCTTTTGAAAATGTTGAATGAAATTAAATATTGACATAAAATTTTCGGTATACAAATACGTAATTTATTATGAGGAAAAAATATTTGATAATTAAATATTTAAATGTTCAAGGTGTCCCATAACACTTTGAACATTTAAATATTAATCTAAATGATTTAATAAATAAAATTAGTATAGATAAAATATTAATATGAAATTTCATAGTGGCTGTATATACACCTTATAAAATAATAAAGGTTCATATTATCAAGAAATACCTCAATGAAAAGAGATTGAGATGAAGTCCCTTACCATGAGTCCGACTTGTATGGTTCGTTCTTTAATTTCCTGAAAAATAGTCTTAGATTTTTTATACTTTATTTAGAACCTTATTAAAGTTTATTATTAATTATATATAACTTATTACCATTTTATAGCAATTATTTAATTATTTGAGTACATATCAGACATTTTTTCAATGTTTGGTATTTGAGTAAAAAATGAACTTGTTGTGATACAATTTATCAATGTGGCCATAATTTTATTATCTCCATAATATTATTCATGATTTAAATATCACATATATCCAGTATATATTCATTTAGAATATTCCATAACATTTGGATATAACCAACTAAATTCACTGTTCATGGAGAGAGTAGGTCATACGTACGCATGAACGTTGTTTTCATTTCTTTGTCATATTAAAGGAATAAAAAATAAAAGGTACACAGGTATATTATAATTAAATTATAATATATATGTTATATATGTTACATAATTTCATTAATTCTATCCTTTATACATTCCATTTATGTAATGAATGATTCTTATCACTTTGAGGGGTGGTAGTCTACATTTTCTCAAATGAAATTACCATATTTACACTTTATGGAAAGCATAAATTTATGTTGTAAATAAAAATTAAAGAAGAATAGAGACAATATAAATATAATATATATCACATATAAACACAACTCCATCATAATTGCCACCATTAGTGGTGGTAGTAGAAAATTGAACAATCATCATTTTGTGAGGCAGTAGTTCACCATACACAGAAACAATGTGTTCTATATCCATTAGATAGAGGTGTGTGTAAGTGTAGGTATAAATTTTTTTCATAAAAACATCATATTATATTGAGGATAATTATTTGTTATAAAATAATGGAATAAATATATAATAGGGGTGGAGAACGAAAATAAAAGAAAGAAGCTTGTGAGAAGTCGTTACCTCAAATTTGGGTAACTCTTTTTGACTTGAGTGAAAAGGCTTCTTGAGTTGCCTTATGAACAAGGTAAGGATTATAGTAATAATGGAGGGATGTTAGGAGATAATTTTATCATAATTTGGATGATCCAAGGGGCTTGAGATGTGTGAGTAAGTAGATAGAGGTGGTGCCCTTTTATAAGTCGGAGGAGGGCGCTGTAGGAAAGTCTTGAAATATTATTTTATTATAAATTTATTTTCGAATAATTATAGTCACAATGTGATCAAATTATATGATAATATGAGTATTGGTTTAAATCTGATCAACCAATAGGTTTTAGAAATGTTTAGGTCACAAAATTAACCTTATCTTTTAGCTTTAACCCTTAGTTAAAAACATTAACTCTTACCATGTCTTCTTGTATTTTCATAATACGTGGTTTCTATAGTTTCTATAAAATGACAATCAAACCAAAAGTGAATAATTAATGACATTTTCAAAATTTTATAAGTTATTTTTATAAATATTATATTTTTAGGATGATTATATCATTTAATAAAATAGTATTTGTTTTAAAAACTCATTTATGTCAATTTAGGCACTATTTAGTAATTGATTTTTGTTAAAGTCATAACAACTTGATTACTTTAAACCAAAGGCATTAAATATTTCCTCACATTTCAATGTCATCCAAAAAATTCATGGATGATATAAAAATATTCAAAGTACATTTATTTTAATATTTATAAAATCATTTATTTGAATCTATCATTAATAATATAATCACTACATCATCATTGTGTCATAAGTAAATTTATTTATTTAATTTCTAAAAATTATAAATAAAATACCATGATGTAGGAAATAGTTTTATATTTATAATTACTATTTATATATAAAGAGTTAATTTATATAAACCAAATTAAAAATTGTTTTTGTTAAGATATATATGTTTATGTAATATTTCCCTTTTATTTAAAATAAATATTATAAATGGTCATTATCACACCCAAGTGGCTCCATGGGGTCCTAAAATCGACACAGTGATTTTCATGGTTGGAAATATTTCATCCAATATTATTATTACATGTTTTAGGGTATTTTTATGTTATTATGATATTATTTTTACCCTTATTTACCTGATTTACCCTTTAACCATGGTAAATAAAAATAATTATTGAAGTTACTATTCATAATGTCAAAAATAAAAGGTACCAGTTTAAAAATTTGTTCATTATGATTTAAAATATGGTATCCGTTTTTTTTAATTTCAAATAAAAAATGTTTCAGTAATTAATTTAAAATTAATTCCCATTTTCAAAACCAGAAAGCATGTTTTTAATAAGTAAAAACTATCAAAAGATTGACAAGTGTTTATGTCTAATTTAAATTTAAAATTAATTAAAATGACCATAATTGGACTAAATGATAAAAATTTAATCCAATTAAACTTTAATACCAATTAAAATGAAAATATAACTATATTAATAAATTAGATGAAAATGTGGTTTTGAATTAAAATGCAGCATTTTTCCGTATTCATAAAAATATGGATTTTACCAGAAAAATACCAAAATTTCAACCAAAGTAAATTTTGATCTCCTTATTCTAAATAATTGGTTTATTTTATCAAATATAACATATAAAAGTGACAAAAACTATTTTTTAAAAGGGTTCATCATCAAAAGGCTGTAAAACGACCTTCTAAAATTATTAGAGTATTTTATGCTTAAAATTGGATTCATTATTATTTCAAGCCTCTAAAATTTATTGGATAAATGTAAAGATATTTGAAAAATATGTAAAATCACAATAAATTTAATTATGTTCATTCAGTCTAATAAAATAGCTATGTGTTAACTACCATTTAAAATAATAATATTTTTGTTGTATTATTTTTCAGTATATCATCGTGTTGTGTGCAATGTAAGATTTTGAAGAAACCCATTGTTACGTCTTAGGTACGCTATCATACATAGTTTCCCCGCTAAACTAAAATTAATATCAAATTCAAAAATATTAATAGATATGAGAATTTATCATTCTACAAATACCTGGGATGTTACATCATTCCCCCCTTTTGGAAATTACATCATCGTATTTTTAAAATTGGTCTTAGAAACTTCATTGAAAATCCCCCATTGGAAAAAGAGTCAATAAAACTATCACTTTAAAAGAAATAAAGATAAGTAAAAAAGGTCACCCAAGATTACATATACTAGGATTCCCTATAGGAAAATAATGGTATAGACGAAAAACTAACCTCTTGTTCTGATGGAGAGTGATAGAAAACATGATAAGGATAAAGTGAACAACCAGAAAAATAGAAACATTTAATGGGTTAAACGGTATTTGATATCCCAGTATGAAAATTAAATAGAAATTATTTTTGTTTTAATATACTTTTCATAAATTTGAGGAATTTATTTGTGATCTTAACAACGAATAGAAGGAAACATACTTAATTTTGAAGTAGAGTTTCATCCATTAACAAATATTTACCACAAACTTATGTTTTCTACAAACGATGAGTATTTAAGATGACTTAGTCACACCTAAAGTGCTAGAATCCACTTCTAGAGAATCACACAATCCAAAAAAGATGAACTATATATTTCCCTTGTCTTTAGTAATTAAACAAAACCAAAATGGTTAGTACAAGATCAGATAATCTCCAAAAAGAATAATCCTTTATAAAAATAAATAATACTCTTAATCTTATAAATTCAATAAAAAATACCAAAATTTCAACGAAGACCATTTAATAAACAATGTTTCTTAAAATTATCCAAAATAATCGAAACAAAGATTGAAACCCAAAATTCAAAAGGATTTGATCACATAGTCTTCTATGATAAATCTTAACATTTATCTCCAAATAATATCGACTACTCTTAAAGTCTCATGCTTAAATGTAATTAACCTAATCACATATTCTCCATGATAGGTTAATCATTTCCATAAATAACCAAAATCTCCATATGTACACAATTAAAATAATAAATTATTCCCAAAATATAATACAACCATTATGCATCAATTAAATCCCAAAGTATTATATTTTCCTTTCCCATATAGTGTTCCAAAAAAGGGAACGTATTCTAAAATAATATTTTTCACTTCATCACCAAATCATTTTACAATACTAAGTATATCTATTTGATAAAACATACGTTCCAAATATCAACTTATTTTATATCCATAGAATAATTTAACTAAAAATAATAAATCATACTAACCAGGGACTTCACATAGGCCAGGGGTAGGTGATAAGTCACAGTCACACTTCAGTTGTGGGTTCGATTCCCGCAGATTTGTCCGAGGCAATGGGTTGTCAGATGGTCTATGTGTTTTCCTTTTAAAAATAATTAATTTTATAACACTCCAAAAAATGAGACAAAATACTCAAAAATAACCATATCATGTTTTAGCCTCAAAGGTGATTCTATAACTTTCATTTTTCATCTCCAAAAGTACTAAACCATAACTACCTAAAAAATAAATGTCTTCAAAAATACCAATTATTACCTTGAAATTTCATAAAATAAGCCTCAAAAGAGAATTATAAGACATTGAACTTATAATTAACCTTAAAATTATAAACCCATAATGATATCCTTAACTCGTAAGAAAACATCCTAATCTCTAAAGTTTTCTAAACCATCCTCTCATACCAACTATAAGGACCCAGCCTTAAACGTTACATAATCTTGAGTTCAGTTAAGAATTCACATTGAGGATATTTTCAGGTTTATAGCTTTAAAGAATTTGTCCATAACTATTACATAACAAAAACATAGAAATACAAAGTGTACACTTCCAATAGTATTCTTTTCATCCATAACATAAAAAAATTAAAAAGAAACATGGTTTCTTTTCATTATTAATCATCATAACTTTTACTTAATTCTATCCTTAGATTTATTCTCCCATAAATCTTATGAAAATATTTAATAACTTTGTATGAGAACAAAAAGCTCAGTAAGGGACATAAAAATAAAGAAAAAACCATTAGTCTAGTGAAAACCTGATAACCCCTTCAATTTTCTCTAAGAGGATGAAACAAAACATTTTCACATGAATAAAACTCATACTTTTTGCTCAATGAAAAAACCTATAACCAATATCAAGAAATTAAAACTCCTTTAGGTGACTGAGATAATCATATACATAAAACCCTTTAAAACATCTTCCAATTGGAATCACCATATGGTTGAATTTGAAATTGGAGATCTATAATGGGGATCACTGTTCGTATAATCTATATCAGTCTCACCCATGAGCTATAATGGGGATTAACACTTTGTATAATCTATATGTGATCACCCGTTTTATATAATGCTCATGTACCATTTCATGAATAAAACACATTCATCAAAAAATCCATTTTTTGAAATCTTTTTGTGGTCCCATATGAAAAAAATTTCCATATAAAAATACCATTTTAATTTAATAACCCATTTGAAATACCAAGATACCCAAATAAATTAATAGGGTATTTATTTCCATTTTAAAATACATTAAGTCTTATATAAGAATCTAAATATCAAATAACGGTTACAGCGGTGGAGAATTCATTGTCACTATTTAAAAAATTCCTTTTGTTGTTTTGTAATGAAAGTAAAACAATTCATATAAATATGGATATTAAATGACATAGTGGTAGTATATACACCTTTTAAAAGAATAAAGGTTAATATTATCAAGAAATGTCTCAATGAAAGGAGAGTGAGAAGAAGTCCCTTACCTTGAGTCTTACTTGTCTCATTCGTTCTTTAATTTCATGAATAATAAAATTATGTTAATTTTTATTTTTTTTATATAATTTTTAAAGTTTATTATTCTTTTTATATCACTTATTACCATGTTATAGAAATTAGTTAATTTTTTGAGTTCATATCGAATGTTTTGTCGATGTTCCGTATTTGAGTCAAAAATGAACTTGTTTTGATAAAAATTATCCATCTGGTAATACGTCCATTATTTCTAGAATATTATTAATGATTTAAATATAATATAAATCTAGTGTATATTTATTTATAATATTTCATTACATTTGTAGATAAGAAATGAAATGCACCATTCATAGTGACGGTTTCGCCAAAACCGTTGGTATAGGTCCCAAAATCAAAGGACCTATACCAATAGTTCTCAAAACCATTGGTATAGGTCTATGACAATGATTTTGAGAACCATTGGTATAGGTACATGTATTTTTAATGGAATATTCTTATGGAGAACATTAAATAAATGAAAATTTTAAATATTTATGATAATACACACATATATATATATATATATTTATGAAATTTTGTTCACAAAAATCATGTTAGGTTAGTGGTTAGGTTGTTCAATCATAAACTAGAGGTCCTAGGATCAAATCCCACTAATTTTTTTTTGAAATTCATATACCAACGGTTTCATGGAACCGTTGGTATAGATTTTCATATTACTTATACCAACGGTTTTCAAAACCATTGGTATAGGTCTATACCAACGGTTTTCCAAAAACTGTTGGTATAGACCTGTACTCACGGTTTACTTTTCCACAGTCCTCCAAACCGTTGTTATAGGCTATACCAACGGTTTGGAGGCCTATACCAATGGTTCCAAACTGTTGGTATATGGTATTTTTTCAGTAGTGTTTTTTTGAGGTGTTCTTGGAGAAGAGAAGGAATTATGATAAATTTGATAACCACAAAACACATCAAATCATTTTTTATCAAATTATACACCAAGTTTACTTCTAATGGAAAAAATTTTATTGACCTTTTCATTTTTAACTTTGAAAATTTGATAAATACTTCACAAGACTAATTTTTATGAGTTAAAAATAAAAACCAAGTAAATATAGTATAATCATTTATAATTAAAATTGTGTAAGTTTTACCTCTAATAATAGAAACTTAAGATGATTAAAAAATTTCAAGGTGAAATAATTATAATGGTTTATAAGAGGATACATCCTTTTTATATTTTAAGGAATATTTTTGTTTCATTCTAAGTTAGAAAGGTTCACAAACTAAGTTTTCTTTGAATAAATGTTTTGGTAAATCTCATACTATTCAGTTACTGCTGAGCATGCATAGTGAGTGAACACTAAAATGTCCTACGCACTAATTATAAATCCAATATTCATTATATTATGAACTTATACACTTAATTTTTTTTAAGATATTTTGAATATATAATGTAAACATTTTAAAAATTAGATGTAGTATATAAAAGTTTTATTATAGAATTAAAAACAATATAGAAATCATTTTTAAAAATAATTTCAAACCAAAAAAAACATAATTAAATAAAACATATAAAAATTATGATATAAGACATTGACAAAAAAATTTAATTAAAGTATAATTGGAGAAACAAATCATACATATACCGATTATTTTTCCTTTTTAATCAACTCCAAATGTGACATATCCTCCATTGAAGTATTCGTGATGATTGGATTTAGAAGGATCACCACACATGTGCCTTGATCAATTAATATCCATATACCAAGTATCTTCTCATGCTTTTCTCTTTAGACCCTTGTCCTAAATATCATACATGAATAACTTAGAAATTTCATCACTTGATTTATATATTGAAAAGGAATCCTCAATAGTACTCCAAGTTGAAAATTTATGTTCTTTGTTACATTAATATTTTTCTTGATAATTATTTTTATTTAAGGGGAAATTTGGTGTGATATGACCCTTCTTTTTGAAACATAATCATGAAACATTTATTTTTTGATTTTCCTTTTTTAAGATCTTATAATATATTTTCTTTTTCATGTACTTGATAGATTTATATAAATTATGGGAAATATCAATTTTTCTTTCAGATGTTTCATCATTGATTACCTTGAAATAAATTTTCTTTCTAGTTTCTTTGAAATTATTTTCCACCTTTTTGTATTTTCTATTAATAGTTATCTCATATTTCATGAGATATCTAATGATCTCCTTAACCTCCATATTCTTTATGTTTTTAGCTTATTAGATAGTGGTGACTTTGAGTTCCCAATTTCTTGGTAAAATCCAATGGACTTTCTTGAATAAAGTCCATATAAAAATATAATAACTAATAACCTTTTGACCACTAAAAATTTATGTGAATAATGTGAACATTTTATTAATAGTTTTTTTAGGATGAAACAATACCAATTTATTTTATAATTATATCTAATATTGTATCCTTGGCTTTGATCATTTCTTAATGATTTAATTCTAAGAGTTTCCATATTTCATGAGCTTTTTTGGATATAGAAATTCAATTTAATTAATTTTGGTCCAAAATATACTTTAGGAATTAATTTTTTTACCATTTAATTTAATAGAAGAAATATAATTGGGATTCCATTTTTCATATTTTTCAGTAGTAGGAGCATAAACTTTCTTAACTATCTTCCATAAGGGATAACCAATAGATTTAAGAAAGGTAGAAATTCATGTTTTCCAATAACCATTATTTATACCATTAAAAAAGGGATCGTAGCCTATTAATTATCCTTCAATAGCACCATGGGTGTTTTAAAATTCCATTTAGAAAAAGTACATATCTTGAAAATTCGGTTAAATTTTTTGAAAACAATATAAGTTTTCAAATATTTTTTTAAACAAATCAAGTACCCATTGATGAAAAATATAGTCCAGAGTGGGATATAATAGAGAGAGAGGGTGGTGATAAACTATCCTTAAAAAAGAAATAATTAATGTCTTAAATACTAAAAAAATCTTTAAAGGTTTGACGATAATTAAATTTTTTTGAACATAATTAATACAAGTAAAATAAAAGAGAAAGAACAACAAAATAAGTATATATATTTATAAAAGTGTAAATATAAATGAACGAGTGATTAGTAAATAGATAAATTAAGTGAATAAATTAAATAGATTATAATTACTACAATAATAAAAAATATAAAGTGATATAGTATAAAAAAATAGAACATTATTTGATAAAGGATATTGGATAATGTTGTTTGATGAAACCATATTTCTCTTACCCTAATTGATTGAGGTTTTATTATATTAGTCGATTTTCTTTAATTACATCCAATATATCAAAACCCCATTTCTATTTTGGTTCTAGAAAGAAACCAGAATACAATATACCCTATATTTTTAATGGATATATCTAGACACCTTATAGAAATGAAATCCCTTACCTTTTTAGAGGTTTTGGAAAAGAAACCCAAGAACCTCATGTTAAAGGTAGTGACTTGAGAATCAGAAGAAAGAGGAAGAATGAGAGTATTTAAAAAAGAAATCACATTTAGGAACAATTTTCATTCTATCAAAATAATAAAAAGAAATACTATGAGATAATTATAAAGATATAGGAGTGAGAATAATTTTACAATATGAACATACTTATGAAAGGAAGAGAGATACCAATTAGGAATTGATATCACTTTGGAGATATGGGGCAATATGAATATCATATTACATTGAAATTGACAATTAGAAGAAAATGTTAGTTTATAAGATTACAATAGGATATATTTATATACTCTAAGAAATTTAGGAACCTTCTAGAATTAAACAAGGGAATTGAATCCAAATAAGACCAATTTAATGGAATTTTAGAAATAATTAAATATTGTCTCGCACATACCATATAGAAACCATTAGATACTCAGTATCCTCCACCCGATAGATAGTGTGGATACTACTGCTACTAATGAATCTATAAAACTAACTATATTCCTGGTGAAAATCTAGAGGATGCCTAGTCATAAAATCTCCAATGGTGTGATTTTAACCATCTCGACCATCCGACCAGTGATCCTCCACTAACTGGATGACGGTCTTGAACTTCTAGTAGAAGATTGCAGCTTTACCACAAGCTTTCCTGTGTATATGCATTGACAATATTGGGATACTATCTAGTGTACAAACACCTCTATGGATTTCAATATTCCTTACTCACCTTTAAAAGATCAAATAAATTCACTCAAAAAGTTCACTAATACCATCAATAATTTCAAGGATTCATCGAGTTTATTTCAAGATTATTAGAATATTTCATTATGATATTCTAATCACCGAGATCAACACTTTAGGATTTTAACTACTAATATCATAAAACAAATAATTTTACACTTTAAAGTGTTTTTTCATATTCAAAACAAGATAAGATGAAAATATAATCATGCTTTAATATAGGTAATGATATTGAAAGGAAAATGTTAGATTAGATATTTCTATAAAGGTCATGCTCAAACATTCTTTCTCAATGAACTCTATCACAAATCATGTTAAAGGATTACCTCATGAGGTTAGTGAACCATGACACATAATCTGAGATAGAAAATCTACTGAACAAAAAATCCAAAAACTATTGAATTCCTATACTAATTAATTTAGTTGGGTAGTTCACCATGTGAATTAGATTTATGAATTCCTTTTAGGGAAGAGTTTCCTCATCATGGTTTTAGAAGATAAAGGTCCATGGGAGACTCACTAAACCCTAGAGCAAGTTGGATCCTAGTAACACCATATAATTGTAGGGTTTACAGACTAGGAAGAACATCTAATCCATTGCCTAAATATAATCATTAATATCTCAAGGGCCATGATTTTTTGAAAACCATGGTGTTCACTACCATTGAATTTCATAAAGTTTATTCAACCTGTACAAATCCTCATATAGTCCCACCATAGTGATCAACTATTATAAATGTGCAATAATGTTCACTTGGACTATAGCTAGTGGTTATTCTCACTCTACCATGTGTGGAGGAACTACTCCCCACTCACCCAATATAGGAATCTCACAATCCAGTCCTTAGATGAAAAACTTAT
The DNA here is from genome assembly GCA_963277665.1 of Viscum album. Taxonomy (NCBI): domain Eukaryota; kingdom Viridiplantae; phylum Streptophyta; class Magnoliopsida; order Santalales; family Viscaceae; genus Viscum; species Viscum album. The sequence goes on from OY728138.1 coordinate 860,975,692, forward strand.
CGCTATTCAATTCAGCGATGCGAGGTTCAATCCATGAATAATGCATGTTTTTTCCTAGATTAATGATCTTAGTTGGATATCTAAATGGTATAATTATATAATTAAAAAATAAAACATTATGATTAAATCATATATGGGGAGATGACTTAATAAGGTCATAAAAAATAAATGACCAGTCACTATAGGAAAATGGGATAACCATGGTAGTTTTTTAATGAAGGTTTATAATAGAACCAATAAATAATTTTATATTTATTTCATGGTTTTATTCAAAAACATTCATGAAATAATTCAAAACAAAAACTCCAAACTCACTTTCTTCCTTACCGTGGTCCATCATCCTTACAAAATGTGATCTATGACCCATAATATCCTTCCCTCGAGACTTCCTCCAACCCCCTGATGATGTGTGAGATCTCATTCCTCAAATCCATCCTCATAAACTTTCGATGATGTTCTATCCCTCTATCCTCCAAGCCCTTATCCTAACCCTTGATAATGTGTGATCCCTATAACTCTCAAGCCATCCTCTTAATCCCCATGTGATGGGTGATCTCTCTGGTGATGTGTTAGGCATCCAATGATGTGAAAGCCCTCCAACCATGTGAGACCATATCAATAGTGAGTGATATACCTAGTGACGTAGTACACCTAGGTTGGTTGATGGTATAATTCATTTTTAGAGAACTTTACCTTATATTTTTGTTGTTACTTTGAGAATTACAAAAGTATAAGACCTAAGTGTAGTATTTTTAATTGTTTTATTTAAATTTTAACTATACTTATTCATATAGTGATTATAATCTAGTTTTATTTATTTAGGGATTCAATTCTGGGATTTTTAGGTCTGATTTATTGGTAGTTTTCATCACTTTTTAACTATAATAATTATTGGGGTCTTTTGCCTATGTTTTATCTAGCTTCATTTTTTGTTTTTTATATGGTGATATTATTTTCATGGGTAATTGGTTATGTATGAATGTAGATATTGTTTTATGGGATGAAATAAGAAATATCATCAAGGATGAGAAAAAAATATGTGGTTCTGACCAATATGAAATTCTTTAAAATTTACAAATATTTTCCTACCATTATTTTCGTTAAAATAACAAATTAAATTTTTTCACTTTATAAAATTATAAACTAACGGGTTTGGATGAGTTTTGAGATAAAAGTTGGATCAAATTACCTATGAACACACCAAAATATGCTAAGGGTTTGGATGAGTTTTGAGATTTTTTATTTTCTAATCGATTCATTAACGGGGGAATAAATGTCAATGTCTTAAATATAAATTATGAAGATGTTTGAAGAGACACGAATGTCATGGACACATTATATTAAATAAATTCTCGGATCAATACATGTGTTAGATATTTTCTGAAGAATCTAATGTTACATAATATATGAGATCCGTTATCAATCAAAATATTGAGCATACTACTTATTAAGTGGTGGAGAATGAAATTCTGAACCTGAAAAATGGTTCTTTCATAATTACATGGAAAAAACATCAACATCAAAACATATATGTACAACTAGTAAAGGCTGTTGTAAATATTAACCTGAAAAATTATGTTTTCAAAACCTTATGAAAACCAGATCAATATTGTAACATATTAGTGTGTCCTCTTCCTAATATAAACTAATACAATCGAAACATTTATCAATTATACAAATTAATTTCATGGTGTATTTTTATATGGAATTCAAGAGCTATATGGAGGATATCTCAAGTATTCAAAGATTTCTATTCTACTAAAGTTTCACAAAATCATGTGCCTATGTGAAATTATAAATAATGAAATGACCATGACATTGTAATTTTTGCACAATGTATTTCATAAAGATATGATTATAGATATAGTTATGACATGAAAAAATTTATTAACAAGAATGGGATCAATTATGCAAAAAGATATGCCCATCCCAATGATTTTATGATATTTTGGGGAGAGAAATCAAGTAGACAGGGATGAAAAAAATTTCATCTTCTATCTGGAGGGAAATAAGTAATTTTTAATGTCTAAATCAATATACTACTATAAATAAGAGAAAAAAAATCATATTTTAATTATTTTTCATAACTTCCCTTTAAAACCTCTATTGAAAATATTATTCATGTCATCTAAAATCAGAAATTACATGAAGTGGCATGCTATAGAGAATAAAAATATAGAACAGTGAAATATCTAAGAGATTCAATAGAATAAAATATATTTGATTCATTAAATAGATATTTATCATTAGATACTAGAAATGTGTGACTAGTATTTTCAACTGTTGGATTCAACCCATTCTGGGCATTATGTACCAGTTGTAACTTTTGACTGGTTTCTTTGATCCCTTGCAATCTACCTCCATGGATGTGTATGCAGAAAACTCCCATTATATTTTCTTCATTATAAAAAATTATTTTAAATGAAATTGATTTGTATATTATACGTCTAATTTAAGAATTTAAGGTGTTATGGAATAATGGTTTTGAGTCTCATGATTCATATACAATGACACTATTCAAAATTCAAGCCACTGAAATGTGGACCATTTTGTGACTTCCCTAAACATGGAAACTTATTTGATTGTAACACTCAAACTAGTATGTTTTTTTCAATCTTCAACTTTTACATTGAGTGAAAATGACTAATTTATTGTAAAAAATGCTTCTTCTTATTTAACCATATTTTTCTTGATGCATCTCATATATTTCTATTGAAAAAGTCCAAATTCAATGAAATCTTTATTTCTATATCACCCTCAAAGTTACTGATAGGTTCAAAAATATTGGTAAAACTATTAAAAATCAAAGGAGAATTTGGGATGTTTAATAATTTGAATGAATTTGGGAAACGAGTTTCAAGTACATCATCACTTGAAATTGGAACACAAAAATGGAAGAAAGTTTTTTCCAAAACTTCCATATTATGAATTTGATTTATTCAATCATAATAATGATGTTATGTATATTGAGAATAATTTTTTTGAAAATTTGATCATCACATTACATAATTAAAATAAAAAATCAAAGGGCCATATTAATGCACAGAAGGACTTAAAAAATTGAATATAAAGCAAGATCTATGGCCAGATGAAAATAGAAAGTATTCTACAATTGTTTTTTCAATAAAAAATAAGAATAAATATATATTACATTGAATATTAAAAAATACGAAACTAATATATATAGGTATTTAAGTAACATTGAAAGATGTGTTTACTTAAATAATTATAGGTTACATGGATTGAGAAGTCATGAATCAAATATTTTTCAAGAGAATTTACAACATCTAGAATTGCATACGTTATTACCTATAAAAGAAAAAGTTGTTGAATTGGAGTTCTATATATCCTTCAAAAAAATATTTTAAAATAACTCTACAACAAATTAAGATTTAAAAGCTTTAAGAAATAATTATATTAACACTTTATAAAATGGAGATGATCTTTCCCCAATCATTTTTTACTTTCATAATGCATTTTACTATGAGTTTAGTTGAGGGAAATAAATTAAGAGGTATCATACATTATCGATTGATGTATATAATTGATAGTTACTTTATTTATATTTTTTTATTTGTAAATAAACCATTATTTAAAATTCATTAAATAGATAATTATATTTATTTTTTTTATTTTAAAAATTCCTTGATCACATGAAATCATATATGAAAAATAAATCCCAAATAGAAGGTTTTATTTTCAAGGGTTACCTTGTAGAGAAATATCTTACCTTTTATTCTATATACTTGTATTTTATTGAGACAATATTCAATTGAGTTGGGTGTATTGATGAAATATCAATATAAATTCAAAGGGAAATCAATATTCTTTTTTATAGGTTTTTCTACTTGTAAGACCTCAAATATTACACGAACACAACTGGAAATTATGAAAGCACATAAACATGTGATACTAAATAGTCAAATTAAAGATATCTTTATTGAAGCACTAAATAGATAAACAATGATATTCATGATAATTTGAACACAAAACGAGAGAGACATATAAAAATATTCTGATAAAGAGCTTATTTAATGGTTTTCATGTTATGTGAGTTCATAAATAATATATATATATATATATATTAGGTGGAAATATATATTATATAAATGAAATAATTTATTTAATATTTTTAGATCATCAATACCTATATTTGAGGTGTTTTTTCAAAATATTTGAAGTTTATAGATCAGGGTCTGCTATGAAAATTCAATGCCTAGAATGTGAAGTGTAACAGCCCAAGATTTTATAAAAAATATTCTTTTTAATTTTATTAATGTCTTGTGTTGTACGCTACACCAAAAGGAGCTTGCACAACATGCATCCTTGACTTGCCTTGCATTACACGCAATCACGACCTTCCTCGATAGCGTGTGTAATACGCAATACCGAGTTTCACTAAACAACGATATGCTATTAAAATATTATTAAAACTAGCCGTTATGAATAGTAATAACCACTTTTTAAAATTATGTAAATCTTATATTTCAAAATGAACGTCATTTTTGGATTCGGAGTATCGAATTTAGCCTAAGGTGAAATTTTGGTACTTTTCGGATAACTTTCATATTCTGATGAATAGTGAAAATTACTAAATTATAATTAAAAACAACTTTTTTAATCGAAATAATTAATAGTGATAAATCATTAATTTGAGTGGTTTTAAAGTATATTTAGAATGTATTTTTACAATTTAATACAATGTTGGTCATTGGATGTAATTTAACATTTAAACTAGACATAAACAAGTGTCAATCTTTTGATAGATATTGTTTCTTAAAAACACGCTATTTGTTTTAACAGCGGGATTTAATTATAAAATTAATTAATGCAACTTTTATGTTATGAATTTGGTAAAATAGACTTCATTTTTGAATTTGTAATATGAAATATAGCTTGGGATAAAATTTTGGCATTGTTCTGAAAAACATCAATTTTTGATGAATAGTGAAACTACTAAGTGGTAGGTTAAAAACTGAATTTTGCATAAAACTTAATTTTACCGCTTCTGTGAATGGAATTTCGAAAATCCGAGAGACACGGTTAATATCAAGGACTAAAATGTGGTTCAATGAGATGAAAATAATTTTTTGGTGAATAGTAACTTTTTACTTTTTTTACCACGATTAATAGTAAATAGGGTAACTAAGGGTAAATATGATATTAATATTACCCTAACACATGTACTAATTCTATTAGACAAGTGTAATTCGACCAAAAACAAACTTAGGAATAAAATATGACCATTTAGGCCCACTTGGATTAGATTAGGACATTTATTATTAATTTATTTAAAGAAGGGTTAAAATAGTTAAAATCAAAGTTTAATAAGTAAATCATTTTTAATATGGGGTTATACATAAGATAAATTCTATTGTAAATATTCATTGGAAAGCTAAAAAGATTTACTACATGATGGTATTTTATTTGTAATTTTTAGAAATCAAATAATTTAATTTATTTATGACACAAAGATGATGCAGTAATTATCTTGTTAATGAAATATTGACATAATTGATGTTATAAACACAACAATAAATGTAATTTGAGACTTTTTATGAATTCCACTAATTTTCTAGGTTACTATGATATATTAGTGTTGATTTAATCAACTTGGTTCGAACATATAATTCTGTTATGACTTTCACAAAAATCATATATCAAATAGTGTCAAAATTGACACAAAATAGTTTTTAAATCAAATATTATATTATTAATTGTTATTTTATTCCTAAAAATCTAAGGTTCGGCCAAATGACTTAGATAAGGATATATGTATTAATAATATACAATTTGGGGTTCGTTTGGCATGTTATATTAAGTTTATTAACCATATAGTGAAAGAAAACAAAAAGACACGGTAAAAGTTAAATTATTTAACTTAGAGTTAAATCTAATTGATAAGGTTAAAATAATACCCTAAACTTTTCTAAATCCTATTGGTTGATAGGATTTCGACCCATCCCCACTTTAGCTTCGAAATAAGACCCTTTGGAACCATTATAAACCGATTTTAACTTTAATATAAAATAATATTTTGAGGTATTCCTAAGGTGCCCCTCTCCTCCCTTATAAAAGGACACCTCCTCCCCTTCCTCCTCACACCAATTTGAGCACTCAAGCTCGGCCAAACCCTGCCAATTTCTCCTCTCCACTTCCCTAGCAACATCCTAGAGGTTCTGTTCTTCCTCAAAGACCAATTTTAGTGCCCTAAGAGGAGGTCTCAATGAGGCACTTCAAAGAAGAGGTAATTACCGTTACCAATTCTTTCATCTTTATTTCTTCTTCCACTTCTTCTTCTTAGGTTGTTTAATTATGAAGTAATAACATCAGTATCACTAATATACTGATATGTTATTATAAGTATGAAACAACCCTATTTCACCATCTATCCATCCTACGGAAAAAGAAATCACCGCGCGTGCGTACGTACGGAATACCGTCTCCACGCCGTGGTGTAATCTATTTTCCACCACCACCTTACATGGATGGGTATAATGGTGTAAAGAATAACTATACATAGTTATTACAACATCATATTGATTCTTATATATTGTATAATCCACTCCAATTCAATTCAATATTTATAGAAATGATATCATCGCTCGTGCGTACGTACGGAATACCGTCTCCACGACGCGATGAGATTCATTCTCCATGTTAACCATTTAAGAATGATTATAATGTATATTTAAGAAATAATAATGAAATATATGACATTATAAAGATACTGGATTTATGTATATATATACATATGTATGTCATCTACTTACTTCCATTTCAAGACAATAAGGAAAGGAAAACAGCGTTCATGCGTACGTACGGACTACCGTCTCCATGAACGGTGTTTTTCATTTTATTTATCTACCTATTATATATATATATATATGTATACTGAATATATATGATATATAAATCATATTTTATATTATGGAAGTAAGTAAATCATGATATAAGTAATAATGATGTCAAGAACAACAAGTCAAAACACCTACGATAAATGAAACGATTTTACCCAAAACGCTTCTTTAACATGGAATTTACAAACGAACGGGTAATATAATGTCATAAGTGAACCATATATGATATCATAACAATGAATATGATTCTGTAATAAGTCAATAACATGATTTAAATCATTATACAGGAGGTTCGGACACTTACAAAGCAAGTCAGACCTAAGGTAAGGGAAATATCACAATCTCATTTTTATCCGAGATTGTTTATTCGTAAGTATTTACTGGGGTGTATTTTATCATCCACATCCATGTTTCATCAAAATGTAATATTATTTCCATCCACCTACAATTGTTTAAATCCATTTTTACCCTTTGGTGAGTTTTTAGTAATATGTATGAAAGGAATCTTTTGTCGTACGAGGTACTTTTTGACTTTTCTGACAAAAGTACGAAGAATGTTTTTTTTAACTTATACGGCATGAAAAGATTTTTAAAAAATTATTTCCAAGAAGCTTACTTTACAAGTTCTCAAGTTTATTTTTAATCAACTCCTTTTATTTTAAAGTTATATGACATGTTATGAAAGGAAAAATGTTTTTGAAGAAGAAAGGATATTTTCCTCAAGAATGGAGTTCAAGTGTTTTATCAAAATTATTTTCCATCTAAGATAATAAAGGGTTCTGTTTTTATACCTATTATTACATTGATTTGATCATGTTGTGATGGAATTATTTTTATGAATTCCTTTATCTTATATGAATTGATTTATGATGTCATGATGTTTCAAGAATCCCATTTTTGTTACATGTGTTATGCGATGATGTATGTTTTATGATTATGTGGCACACATAAGAAAGGATTCATTATAAGATGGGTGGGACCTATATCTCCCTCCAATGCATTGGGTAATGATTTTATATCTCATGAGATAGACATGGCTGGAACGGAAGGTTATTTCAGTTCAGTGATACAGGACTGAAACGAGGAGTGAACTCAGTTCAGAAAGGGACTTTGTCCACTAAGATAGTCTTGGCAATGAGTCATGACTAACAAGAAATGATTTTTCATGATTATGTGTGCATGCCACAAAGTTTCAAGTTTTATGTTATGATTATGGGGATCTCATTTTCAATTCTATGATTTATCCCATGTTATGATATTATGAGCTCTTTTGCAGGTCATGATTTCCAAAAGCTACGATCTTATGTATATGATGTGATTGATATTTCTTTTGTTTACCATTACTGAGCATTTGAGCTCACCCTTTTATGTTTTCTTTTCCCCAGGATATAAAGAAAGGTTTTTAGGTAAAAAAAGGGAAGATCTTTATGGGAGATATTGAAGATCTTTCACCACGATTAGAAGATTATGTTCCGAGTTTCCAAAGACACTAAACTATTACGATCCTTGTGTGTGTGTTTTTGTTATGTACTAAGTATTCCGCAAAAGTAATGTAACGTCCATGTACGATAAGCTTCGGGTCTCTACAGTTGGTATCAGAGGAAAGGTTTAGTCAACCTTTGGAAACTAGGATGCGAAAACGTTAGTGAGATCCCTAGAGATATTTCTAAGGTATGTCTAGGGATGCCCCTAAGGATAAGTATACGTATAGGATATAGTTCTAGAACTATGGTAACGATATTAGATTAAACCAAAGATGATAGATATTTAAGTTACTCCCCCTTTATTACGATTTTTGCATCTAACACTATTCTGTTTGGGTTTTAGAAAATGGCTGGAAACAAGATGATTCACAATAATGGAGGATATGATGGACAATGGAATGATATTCTTCTTGAGCAACCAAATGAAATGGGATTTGGATGTCCAAACATCATTATTATGCCGAATCAGCAATCTCACAACATGATCAATAAAGTAAAATTTGGTAAGTTTCCTGACTCGACTAATAAGAGAAAGATGGAGTTCCATGATGATCATAGAGGAAAGAAAGTTCAATTTCCCCTATGTAAATCATGTGGGAAGAGGCATCAAGGAGAATGTTTCAAGGGAACTGGAAGATGCTTTGGGTGTGGAAAAGAAGGACACAAAGCAAGTAAGTGCAAAGGAAAAGGGTCGGTTAACACCATGGATGAGGATAATGGTATTGCTATGACATCAAAAATGGTTAAGTGTTTTAAATGTGGAATGTATGGGCATTATGCAAACAAATGCCCTAAGGGAAAGACTCATGAAGAGAATCAGTATGGTCATATGGGTAGTATTTATGTGGATGATGATGAAGAGACTACAAATGATATGTGAGATGAAAGAATTGTTGAAGCTCGGTCAATGGTTTAAGAATGTTGTGGAATGATTACATGTTTATCATGTGTAATGTTGTATAAGAAATCTCATGGTACTATGGAATAAAGAGACATCTGAGGATTGTTACACTGTTTTCTTTCCTTGAGTTATGAAAGTGTATGATTAATGGTACCACTATCCATGAAAGGTTATTCAGATATTTTTGGAATGTAGATGATATGCGCATAATGAAGGGATAAGGAGAAAATTAAATGTTTAACAGTATTCATGAGCTTATGATTGATATAAGGACTAAGTGATATCATGGTTTGAGTATATAGAATTTTGAGGATTTCGGTATGTGAAAAGTGTTAACTTTTAACTGCATTCAAGTTTTCACTAAGGTTCAATGGGTATTCAAGAGAGTAAAAGATTAAGGCCTTTGAATGTTTGGAATGTGACCAACAAGATATATCTTATGATATATGGGGATCAACGATGGTATTAAATCTCTGGTAATCGTTTTCACTATGTTATGAGAATGGACTGCAGTATTATGGATAAGCCTAAAGATTGGAATGGATTATGTTGGACATAAGTTAGTATTGTTTAAGGATAGAAGTTTTTTCGATATTATTGATGGGATGTTATAGTAATATAGTTTTATAAAAAGGACAACCTGCAGGATGGGCGACAGCCCATCGCTTCGGACAAGGCTGTAGGAATCGAACCCACAACCGAAGTGCGACTGGCCTTTATCACCTACCACTGACCTACAGGAAGTCCCTGTTTAGTAGAAACTAGTTTTATTATATTAAACAGTATGATATATGAAGTATAAGTCCATTTTAGGAACTATATATATGATTAATCTCACTATAGAATGACTTATGTATATTTAATAACTTTTGCTTACCTTTTGTTTGAGACAGATGGAATGACCCGTCATTCTATCACATGATCTGCTAACACTTCACGAATAACAAATTCAACTTAATTTATTTAAGAGATGAAGTAGAAATTGTTCAAGGCACGAACAAAAGTGAGATTGTACCAAAATAAAGTAAGTATTTATTCTAAGCAAATTTTCAACTTTAGGGAAATGATCTTGAAAACCAAAAGTGTTGTCCTAGTGATCTTATACCTGATGAATCAGATGGTACCTTATATCATCACAAATCTATGGATTTGTGATTATTGGCTTTTCCATAGCCATGTTCTCTACCACTCTCCATCCGAACATGATGGTTAGATTTCTCTTCCATATCCATATTTTCACCTATGTGGAAACCCAATGATTAGTTTATTTGGGTAACCGTTACGTTTCATACTTTTGTTTTTAAAGATTGGTTTTGATATTCCTTTTTACGATGTGGGTTTCTATTAAAGAAACTTTCGAATAGTAAACCATTTATAACCCCGACGAATTTCGAGGGCGAAATTCATTTTAAGGGGGGTAGAATGTAACAGCCCAAGATTTTATAAAAAATATTCTTTTTAATTTTATTAATGTCTTGTGTTGTACGCTACACCAAAAGGAGCTTGCACAACACGCATACTTGACTTGCCTTGCATTACACGCAATCGCGACCTTCCTCGATAGCGTGTGTAATACGCAATACCGAGTTTCACTAAACAACGATATGCTATTAAAATATTATTAAAACTAGCCGTTATGAATAGTAATAACCACTTTTTAAAATTATGTAAATCTTATATTTCAAAATGAACTTCATTTTTGGATTCGGAGTATCGAATTTAGCCTAAAGTGAAATTTTGGTACTTTTCGGATAACTTTCATATTCTGATGAATAGTGAAAATTACTAAATTATAATTAAAAACAACTTTTTTAATAGAAATAATTAATAGTGATAAATCATTAATTTGAGTGGTTTTAAAGTATATTTAGAATATATTTTTACAATTTAATACAATGTTGGTCATTGGATGTAATTTCACATTTAAACTAGACATAAACAAGTGTCAATCTTTTGATAGATATTGTTTCTTAAAAACACGCTATTTGTTTTAACAGCGGGATTTAATTATAAAATTAATTAATGCAACTTTTATGTTATGAATTTGGTAAAATAGACTTCATTTTTGAATTCGGAATATGAAATATAGCTTGGGATAAAATTTTGGCATTGTTCTGAAAAACATCAATTTTGATGAATAGTGAAACTACTAAGTGGTAGGTTAAAAACTGAATTTTGCATAAAACTTAATTTTACCGCTTCTGTGAATGGAATTTCGAAAATCCGAGAGACACGGTTAATATCAAGGACTAAAATTTGGTTCAATGAGATGAAAATAATTTTTTGGTGAATAGTAACTTTTTACTTTTTTTACCACGGTTAATAGTAAATAGGGTAACTAAGGGTAAATATGATATTAATATTACCCTAACACATGTCCTAATTCTATTGGACAAGTGTAATTCGACCAAAAACAAACTTAGGAATAAAATATGACCATTTAGGCCCACTTGGATTAGATTAGGACATTTATTATTAATTTATTTAAAGAAGGGTTAAAATAGTTAAAATCAAAGTTTAATAAGTAAATAATTTTTAATATGGGGTTATACATAAGATAAATTCGATTGTAAATATTCATTGGAAAGCTAAAACGATTTACTACATGATGGTATTTTATTTGTAATTTTTAGAAATCAAATAATTTAATTTATTTATGACACAAAGATGATGCAGTAATTATCTTGTTAATGAAATATTGACATAATTGATGTTATAAACACCAAAATAAATGTAATTTGAGACTTTTTATGAATTCCACTAATTTTCTAGGTTACTATGATATATTATTGTTGATTTAATCAACTTGGTTCGAACATATAATTCTGTTATGACTTTCACAAAAATCATATATCAAATAGTGTCAAAATTGACACAAAATAGTTTTTAAATCAAATATTATATTATTAATTGTTATTTTATTCCTAAAAATCTAAGGTTAGGCCAAATGACTTAGATAAGGATATATGTATTAATAATATACAATTTGGGGTTCGTTTGGCATGTTATAGTAAGTTTATTAACCATATAGTGAAAGAAAACAAAAAGACACGGTAAAAGTTAAATTATTTAACTTAGAGTTAAATCTAATTGATAAGGTTAAAATAATACCCTAAACTTGTCTAAATCCTATTGGTTGATAGGATTTCGACCCATCCCCACTTTAGCTTCGAAATAAGACCCTTTGGAACCATTATAAACCGATTTTAACTTTAATATAAAATAATATTTTGAGGTATTCCTAAGGTGCCCCTCTCCTCCCTTATAAAAGTACACCTCCTCCCCTTCCTCCTCACACCAATTTGAGCACTCAAGCTCGGCCAACCCCTGCCAATTTCTCCTCTCCACTTCCCTAGCAACATCCTAGAGGTTCTGGTCTTCCTCAAAGACCAATTTTAGTGCCCTAAGAGGAGGTCTCAAAGAGGCACTTCAAATAAGAGGTAATTACCGTTACCAATTCTTTCATCTTTATTTCTTCTTCCACTTCTTCTTCTTAGTTTGTTTCATTATGAAGTAATAACATCAGTATCACTAATATAATGATATGTTATTATAAGTATGAAACAACCCTATTTCACCATCTATCCATCCTACGGAAAAAGAAATCACCGCGCGTGCGTACGTACGAAATACCGTCTCCACGCCGTGGTGTAATCTATTTTCCACCACCACCTTACATGGATGGGTATAATGGTGTAAAGAATAACTATACATAGTTATTAAAACATCATATTGATTCTGATATATTGTATAATCCACTCCAATTCAATTCAATATTTATAGAAATGATATCATCGCTCATGCGTACGTACGAAATACCGTCTCCACGACGCGATGAGATTCATTCTCCATGTTAACCATTTAAGAATGATTATAATGTATATATAAGAAATAATAATGAAATATATGAAATTATAAAGCTACTGGATTTATGTATATATATACATATTTATGTCATCTACTTACTTCCATTTCAAGACAATAAGGAAAGGAAAACAGCGTTCATGCGTACGTACGGACTACCGTCTCCATGAACGGTGTTTTTCATTTTATTTATCTACCTATTATATATATATATATACTGAATATATATGATATATAAATCATATTCTATATTCTGGAAGTAAGTAAATCATGATATAAGTAATAATGATGTCAAGAACAACAAGTCAAAACACCTACGATAAATGAAACGATTTTACCCAAAACGCTTCTTTAACATGGAATTTACAAAAGAACGGGTAATATAATGTCATAAGTGAACCATATATGATATCATAACAATGAATATGATTCTGTAATAAGTCAATAACATGATTTAAATCATTATACAGGAGGTTCGGACACTTACAAAGCAAGTCAGACCTAAGGTAAGGGAAATATCACAATCTCATTTTTATCCGAGATTGTTTATTCGTAAGTATTTACTGGGGTGTATTTTATCATCCACATCCATGTTTCATCAAAATGTAATATTATTTCCATCCACCTACAATTGTTTAAATCCATTTTTACCCTTTGGTGAGTTTTTAGTAATATGTATGAAAGGAATCTTTTGTCGTACGAGGTACTTTTTGACTTTTCCGACAAAAGTACGAAGAATGTTTTTTTTAACTTATACGGCATGAAAAGATTTTTAAAACATTATTTCCAAGAAGCTTACTTTACAAGTTCTCAAGTTTATTTTTAATCAACTTCTTTTATTTTAAAGTTATATGACATGTTATGAAAGGAAAAATGTTTTTGAAGAAGAAAGGATATTTTCCTCAAGAATGGAGTTCAAGTGTTTTATCAAAATTATTTTCCATCTAAGATAATAAAGGGTTCTGTTTTTATCCCTATTATTACATTGATTTGATCATGTTGTGATGGAATTATTTTTATGAATTCCTTTATCTTATATGAATTGATTTATGATGTCATGATATTTCAAGAATCCCATTTTTGTTACATGTGTTATGCGATGATGTATGTTTTATGATTATGTGGCACACATAAGAAAGGATTCATTATAAGATGGGTGGGACCTATATCTCCCTCCAATGCATTGGGTAATGATTTTATATCTCATGAGATAGACATGGCTGGAACGGAAGGTTATTTCGGTTCAGTGATACAGGACTGAAACGAGGAGTGAACTCGGTTCAGAAAGGGACTTTGTCTACTAAGATAGTCTTGGCAATGAGTCATGACTAACAAGAAATGATTTTCCATGATTATGTGTGCATGCCACAAAGTTTCAAGTTTTATGTTATGATTATGGGGATCTCATTTTCAATTCTATGATTTATCCCATGTTATGATATTATGAGCTCTTTTGCAGGTCAAGATTTCCAAAAGCTACGATCTTATGTATATGATGTGATTGATATTTCTTTTGTTTATCCTTACTGAGCATTTGAGCTCACCCTTTTATGTTTTCTTTTCCCCAGGATATAAAGAAAGGTTTTTAGGTAAAAAAAAAGGGAAGATCTTTTTGGGATATATTGAAGATCTTTCACCACGATTAGAAGATTACGTTCCGAGTTTCCAAAGACACTAAACTATTACGATCCTTGTGTGTGTGTTTTTGTTATGTACTAAGTATTCCGCAAAAGTAATGTAACATCCATGTACGATAAGCTTCGGGTCTCTACATGAAGGGAATAAAATTATATATAGTTAATTAGGAAAAAAGTCTAAACCACAAAATAATGGTGTATTTACAGTTTCCAAACAAGAATACTATAGAATTATGATTGATATCACCTAATTAATCAACCATGGTCATTTTTTAGTTATTTTATTCAAATGAAATATGGTATATATTAGTAGGGGTGTTAAATGAGATTCCTTACAATTTAGTTTTTTGAACTTCTCTTTATTGATGGATTTTGGTGACTGTGAATTACATGATCCATATATCTTCACCTCATAATAGAAAATTTTATATTATATAGAAGATATAGTGGATGAATAGTGGGGTGCAGTTGTGTACATGAAACAAATAGACTTGTATATTATGGATGATAAAGTGGAAGAATTAACTTGTGACGTTGAATCCCATCAACATAAAGAATTTTATTTCTTTTTTCCACTATGATATTGAGAATATTGATCTTTAAAGGGTTCATGAAGTTGAATAAATAATTATGGAGGATATGATGATATTATTAAAGGATAAAATGATTTTATGTGCATCTATCAATGAACTTATTAACTATATATATAATATGATTTATTTTCAGCACCATTCATATGTTATCATATTTAATTTTTTTATGAATGAAGTGTTTAATTTTGAAAAACTAATAGGTAATTTTTTTTTAAAATATAAGTTATAATAATTTTTAACTTTTTTAAAATATTGGAATGCCATGGAGAAAATGATTCCTTTACAAGATTCGATCGACACCAGATAATCCACTTTACAACATAACATCATGAAATTTTCCAAATCAACCCTCATGGATTATATCTAGAACGTCCTCTAGATCTATCCTGATGACATCTCTAGCTAACTCCAAGAACTATTTGGCATGCCTCTGTCTCCCAATTATAGTATTTGTAACACTTTTTATAGATTCATCTGAATGTGCAGGAAATATTCATGTATCTAGGGAGTATGTAGTCACTCCAGTTACCTCAAGAAGATATCAAGGGTCTACGATTATAGATAAAAAATTAATGTGAAAATATTATTTCATTTTTATACTAATAATATAGGTTTTCCCTAAAATATATAAAAAATAATGTTAAATAGAAAAAACATTGATAGTTTATAAATGTTGAATCTGAATAGCTTAAAGATAGTTATACCATTTAACAATTTTGTAGTCCCCATAGAGGATATTGTTGGATTAATTAGTCAGATCTTAGTCTAGTTAGATTTTGAATTTTTGAACCTTTTCATTACATATTCATATTAAATACATATGCCTATATCTTAGAAGAATTAGGTATAAAATTAACATATAATGGTAGATTTAATACATTACCCGTCACAAATTTAATTGAATGTCATTATTTAAATAATTTCCTATAATTTTTATGTATATTTGTTTGTAGATGTTATTCCACTTTAGTGTGGATTGTGTTGTCACACATTAATTATCATTAAAAAATTTGGGTAAGATACAAAAGTAAAATAGAGATTGTGGAATGAGTTTAATGATATGTCTTTAACTATTCAAAAAATCCATGATAAGGCACCAAAAGGTTTAACTCGAGAGTAGTTGAAAGTTTTTATTGATATTCATCACTGGGATAAAAATATGGTACATGATAATATATTATTATTTCAATATCATTATATAAATAAATAAACATTATTTAATTACCCATTATTTATTATAAGACATGTCCCGGAAAAATTCATTGAGTAGGGTGAAACATATCATCCCTCACACATCCGGTTCAAATATTTTTTCAATAAATAAATATTGTATAGTAATATTTTCATGAATTTGAATATTTATATGATAATATTTTGTGTTTCCTATATCAAAGTATTTGTTTCTCTCTTTTTCATATATATGAACAAGTTAGGGTGACAAGTTACTTGGATATAAGTTTATTTAAATTCCATATCAAATTTGATAGAATTTATATGAATGAGACTACTAAAGGAATTGAGGTTAAATTTTTTTATTCCTAATTATTTTTTCATTATAGAAAATTAATTTTATAGTAAAATTTTTTATAGACTTATTTATTTTTCTTGAAACATAAAAATATTTCTATTTTTGATAATATTTGTGTCATTTATCAATTAAATTACATGATTATGTGGTTTAATGTGTAATTATTTATGAGATATAGAAATCAATTATATTCTATTTTTGTTAATTTTTAATATTTTAAATTTTAAATATATAGTATTCATAGGTAAAAATAATATAATTGTGGGATAAGAACCCCATACACTCCATATTAGGCCCTCAAGATGGCCCTCTTAGTTAATTCATTAATAAGGAGCATCATGATCATGTTCATGAGATAGGTTTTGGATAATTTCTATCTCATGTATTTGGAAGGTCACCAGGGTCATCTTTTATGGAAGCTTCTATTTTAGGTTGTAGTTCTTCTCTCCCTCCATAGGATTAGATGGAATTTATTGAGATTAAAATAAAAAATCATGAGCAAGGTAACACAATCCAAGAACAATAAGGTCATATAAAAAGTTAGTATTTGAAGGTTACTAATCTAAAAAAATGAATTAGTAGAATTATATCATAAGAAAACTGGATATTCCCTTAGAGATATTGTATCAATGGTTGAATAAAGTCACATGGTAAGTTTCAAAATTTCAAAATCATTTGTAACAAATTTTTTTATTTATTTTATTTTTGAATATAAATATAAATCATAGTGTTTGTAAATAAATTATAATACTAGTTTTAGAATAAGAGAGTGTAGATGGTGATGAGGATGAAGATGGATATGAGTGTGGAGGTAATCCAAATGAATGATTTTGACCTCCATATTGACATTATTCCTATATAACAAATATTAATACGTGTGACTTAAATAGTAAGTGAATTTGATTTAGAGGATATGTTGTGTATTCTTATTATTTATTTCAATGTTATATTTTATGATCATATGTTTTTAGTACAGTTTATTTATAATAATAACTATAAAAATTTATTTAGATGGATACATTTGAGTCTATGTTGGTTAAACTTATCAAGGAAGAGGTGAGTGAGTCATCACTGCTTTGACATAACATAATATTTATGGTGATATTATGTTTTTTGGAAACTCTATTATTATTTTTGAATATAGTGTAAATTTGGGTTTGTCTAGAGTTTGAATTTTACCTTTCTAATTACATAAGGGTGGTGTATATTTTTTGGATGGTTTTTGAGGGTTTATTTTCCTTTTTAAACTTTTTTGATTATGATATATAATTAACTGGATTAAATTGGTTATAATTATTGGGTTATTTAATTTTAGGAAGCCTCTTGGTGGTCTCTTAATTAAAAAGTGATGTCTATTATATTACAGTTTAGTTTAATCTTAGTGTCCTTTTATCATGTAATTTTGAGGCATATATTGAATTATATTGATTTTAGAGACCTTTCTTTGGAATTGGATAAAAATTTGGATGTTTATTAGGATTTTTATGATTAGGTAAATATTTTTGGGTATTGAGATTTATTAGTTCTTATAATTTTTTGTAGTACAATGGATCATGAACTGGGGACATGATTATAGTTTAATAAATTGTTAGTGTGCTAGTGGTTTATTTTCCAAGTTTATGTTGGACTATTGTGGATTTAAGATGGTTTGTTTTGAATTTAGGAGTGATTCATCATGTGTATAATAGTTTATTTGATATATCTCATGGGAATTTTTTTTACGATAGTAGTATTTAATGAAACCATCAGGTTTTTAGTGAATGGTCATTTTTTTAGACATGGATTATTATTTAACAAATTATTAATCATAATATGGATGTTATTGAACCATTAAGTTGAAATATGATATTGGATGTTATTTAATTATTATGTTTGATGGTGTATATGTGAATCAATGATATTTTCTCTTTCTTTTCACTAGGGGTGACCATCAATATTTCATTTTCTTTGTAATTCATTATTTATCTGAATTTTTAACCTCTATTAACTGTTTTATTCATAAAATAATAGTTTAAATCAACACTAAATTTAGTATTTATATATAGGCAGTTTAATCCACTACTAAATTTAGTATTCATGTAGTGGTAGTTTCAAACACCATTATTTTAGGCATGAATATTGAAACTCAAAACCACCACTAAAAATGAAAAAATTACCATGAATAAATTTTTTCATAATGATTGAAAAAAACTGTTTCTAAATCTTAGGAAACATCATGAAAAGATTCCACACACAAATTTTTCATCAATTTAAACCAACTCCAAACACACACAAAAATACA
This sequence comes from Viscum album, assembly GCA_963277665.1. Lineage (NCBI taxonomy): Eukaryota > Viridiplantae > Streptophyta > Magnoliopsida > Santalales > Viscaceae > Viscum > Viscum album. Next base: position 860,994,840 of record OY728138.1, read on the forward strand.
AGTAAAGGTCCATTTTGTTATAGTGAATTCATATATAATGCATGTGCTATTTATTTATTCCCTACAAATTATGCCTTAGAGCTCTTATGTAAAAAAGATATATTATCAGACTCCTTGTTAAAGTATTTGTTGAACATTGCACTAACATTGGGTTCCATGGAATAAAATTCAAACTCAAGACCCTTTGTCACCATTAACATGAGTTACCAAACCAATCATCACATGATACTTAAATTCATTCTCTTTACATAATATAGACCAACTCTAATAAACCTATTCCAAGACCAAACCCACTAAGACACCTCATGTGCTGATAGTAATTTGATTTTCCACCCAAAACATGACTTTAATAAGACATGGGATAATGACTAGAACCAAGTAGGAATATCATACTATATGTGAGTCTTTATCCTAGTGTACGTATATGAAAATGAACATCTCCATATAGGATATAAAAAATTTGGCTAGATACTAAAAACAACTGTAATATATATAATGAATTTGGAATTTATAATATTCCTCAAAGTGTACTGACTTTATATAAATAGGGTGAAACAAAGGCCTAATTTCCCAAAGTAAAATCCAACCTAACATAACCATAATGTGAATATGACTCCCAAACACACATCTCATAACAAAAACCCTTCCCATGCCAATCACCTTCAGGTACCACTAAGATGCTTCTCTACCAACATCATGTCCACCGAGATCACCACCAAACTATCTATCTTTTTTTCCTAATAAATTTCTCATACGAGAGAAATTACCATGCATGGGTGAGTATATACATACTTATTAGGAGGAATTGAAAATACAAAATAATAATTAGGAAGACTAGTCATATCAATCCACAAAGGAAAGAAGATAAAATCTAGATATTATTATAATTATAAAACCCAAGACATAGAAGAGAGTCTCGCACTACATATCATAGATACAAAAGAATCATCCACAACATTTAACCCAAGATTTCAATCATTATGGATTTACAAGCCATGTCCCCTCTCAAAACCATAATGGGGTACCCATGCCTTTGAAATTTAAGTATTAGTCGAGGGAGTAACCAACCTCATTGGAGGACCCGTGCCTTGTCAAGTTGAACATATTAGTCAAGGGTTTACATGCCTCCGTGATAAAGGTCATATTTTTTGTGAATGCGAGGGAGTTATTAACTCTATTATTCATTTGGGGTTTCTACACCTTATTGGGGACAAGGTAGTAATGAACGCATTTCCAATCTATAAGATTTTTATTCTAAGAATATGAGATAGTACCAAAATTTAGGAATAATGCAGGTGGCCCCTCCATATCAATAAATCATTCCTAGGGTAATACTAAACCCCATATCCACTATGGTCATCTGACTAGATTCACAATCACTATCCATATATATATATATTTAGAAAATAATCTTCTAGAATCACTGTGTGTCTTACCTATGATGATAAATAGAGATGAACTCTCATGTTCTACATGAAAAAACACTCAATATTGACTACTCGTATGCCCAAATACAATTATCAGGTATGAAGATGTAAAGATCACCAAGCCTATAAAAGTAGACAACATGTACTTTGGGTGTACATGACATGTATCCCCTATGCCAATGTTTGGTCATGTACTTTCATATACATGGAATGTGTAAGAAAAATTACATGACATTGTTTATGGTGTACATAGTGTGTGGGACCCATATAGGAACTCTTTCATAACTCGACCTCCCCAGGCTACGTACCTTTCCATCTTACCCCATGAGCCTCCAATAATACCTTACTTTTCTTTACAGTACACAAAATCTTATTACCTACTAAGATCACCTATTATAATCATAATTATCCCCATAGGAAAACACATATTATTTTATTGCATGTTCTCCTCACCCAAGAACACCCTAAAAAACTTCCATGAGGTCACCCATCCAAACACTAGTAATGGACAAGCTTTCTTAACTACAATGTTATAATCAGTTTGGATCCTAAAAAGAAAGGAAAACCTTGTTAAAATGGGTTGTAACATTTAGTAATTTTAAGTCTCACTTTTCCAATGGTGTTACACTCTACACCCCTTTAAACCATAACACCCTTATTGTGGACCCTTAAAATCAAACCCAGGTAGTGCATCTGCACTTCCGGTCGGGTATTGGATTTGATTATATTTTTTCATGAACCAGTCTTCCTGATCCATGAACCTTTCCATTTATCCTCATAGACCTCTAGTAATACCTTAGATTCCTTCCAAGAACACCAAATAATATTATCAAATGGGGTCATTAATTGACTAATGATTGTCCCCATAGGCCAAAATTGTGTTCTTTTAATGTATAATTCCCGTACTCACACACACCATAGGAAAATTCTGAAGATATCACCCATCTTAAAACTACTCTAGGCCTAGAATTATTAACTGTAATGTTCTAATAATGTAGATACACCTTGTTGACATGATTAGTAACATTTATACTTTTTAAGTATCAATTTTATAGTGGTGTTACATACACAAAATATACCACCTCAACCTATGTTTTGTGGAAGCCTAGGTACAAGAAATTTAACCCTAAGCCACATGGTGTGTGGGTCCATACAACCTGCTAGGAATGTTCTCCCTATACAAACAGAGTAATTTTCTGGGACCACACAATGAGTTCCTCTAAAGTAAAACCTGTATGATAATTAACTCCAAAAAAAACCTATGAATCATTGCCAACATGATACATTGTGTATAGGTCTGGATAAAACTCTACGTGATCTCATCTTTGAGTTCTAAATCTTTAACTAACCATGAAATGCTCCACATCCTCTAATATCATATCCCATCATGCCTATCACATGACAAAGGCCATGTCTAATTTTGGATAACCATTAGTTACCCTTTTTCAGATGTCCTTCACTATAAAAATAATATGTTATCCATTTGTATTAATCCATAAATCCTAAAATAATTATTCCTTTCAATAAAAAACTAGAAAAAATATCTTAATGATCCATTATCACTCAATAATCCCCCCAATGTCCTCAATCCTTAATTCCATATTCCGATCAAATGTTTATAGATTTGGATATCATTCATACATTAATATGAGGAAAGATTAATCAAACTTCCAACAATCGATAATTTCAACAATGAATTCCCAATGAACAAGAAATAATTTGAGAGAAAACAAGGGTTATATTGAAATAATGTGGTTATATGTTGGAATTTTTTGGTAATATATTCTGAAGTAGAATAATGCGTTATAATTTTTTATATAGACATATAGAATGATTAAAAGTAAACTTATATGAAGTTGTGTCTTATAGATGATTGATTAACACATGGTTATTGAAGTTATTAAATATAATCATAAGGATAGTGATTCATGAATAAGTATATGAGAGGTGATAAATTATGATTAATTTGGTTCATCATAAAGGACAAAGAAGTTTATAATTCATTTTGGAGTAGTAGTGGGTGAATATGTTTTCATATAGAACTGGTTTTACTTTAACATTTTATGAAATTGAAAAAGTACACCTCATAAGACTTCATAGGGATGTTTTGTTAAAAAAAGAATGAATTTCTCTCTATGAATGCAATAATTCCAATAGGATACCATAATACTTATCATGTTTTACTTTGTAAGACATATATGAAGTTTATAATACTTAATATAGTAATTTTTCGGAAACTTATGGCGGACAGAAATTTAAAAGTATAAAAAAGGGGTCCAAACTAATCCATCCACATGAGTTAGTCTCTGATACCATAAGTATAAGGCCTCAACCTTAAACGTTACATAATATTGAGTTAAGTTAAAAATTCACATTGAGGATATTTTTATGTTTAGAGTGAGAATTATTCCATAACTATTAAATAATAAAAAAAATATAAATACAAAGTAGAAACTTCCAACAGTATCCATTTCTTATATAACATAAATTTTTTTTAAAAAGAAACACGGTTTATTTTCATGTTTAATCATCATAACATTTCCTTGATTACATACTTGACTCTATTCTCCATTAAATCCTATGAAAACATTTAAAAACATGGTATGAGCGCAAAAATCTCAGTAAAGGATATAAAAATAAAGAAAAAAATATTAGTCTAGTTAAAACCTGATAACCGAGTCAATGTTCTTTAAGCAGATGAAAAAAAACATTTTCACATGAATAAAACTAATAGTTTTTTCTCAATGAAAAAAAATAAAACCAATATAAAACAATTAAAACACTTTTTGGTGACTTAGAGCATCATTTATATAAAACACTTTGAAACATATTCAAATTGGAATAACTATATGGTTGAATTCTAAATTAGAGATCTATAATGAGGATCACCCTTCTTATAAGCTATATCGGGATCACTTGTGAGCTATAATGGGGATCAACCCTTCGTATAAGCTATATTAGGATCACCTTTGAGCTATAATGGGGCTCAAACCTTCATATAATCTGTGTTGGACTCACCCATTTCATATAATGCTCATGTACCATTTCATGAATAAAACACATTCATCACAAAACCCACTTTTGAAAGCTTATTCTAATCCCATATGAAAAAAATTGTATAAAAATACCATTTTAATTAAAGAACCAATTTTCAATACCATGTTACCCAAATAAAGGTACAAATGATTTATTTTCATTTTAAAAGACATTAAGTCTTATAGAGGAAGCCAAATATCAAATAATGGTTACGGCGGCGGAGAAGTCATTATCACCGTTAAAAAAAATCCCTTGTGTCATTTTTTAATGTGAGTAAAATGATTCATATAAAAAGATTATTTTTGAAAAATCTGAATTAAATTCAAGATTGACATCAAATTTCCTTTGTAAAAATATTTAATTTATTATGAGTAAAAAAATATTTGATAATTAAATATTTAAATGTTCAAGGTGTCTCATACCACTTTTACCATTTAAATATTAATCTCCATGATTTAATAAATATAATTAGTATAGATAAAATATTAATATGAAATATCATAGTGTCTGAATATACACCTTATAAAATAATAAAGGTGCATATTATCAAGAAATACCACAATGAAAGGAGATTGAGATGAAGTCCCTTACCCTGAGTCCGACTTGTATCATTCGTTCTTTAATTTCCTGAAAAATAGTCTTAGATTTTTTCTACTTTATTTAGAACCTTATTAAAGTTTATTATTCATTTTATACAACTTATTACCATTTTATAGAAATTAGTTAATTATTTGAGTACATAACAAACATTTTTTCAATGTTTGGTTTTTGAGTAAAAAATGAACTTGTTTTGATACAAATTATCAACATGGACATAATTTAATTATCTACATAATATTAATCATGATTTAAATATCATATATATCCAGTATATATGTATTTAGAATATTCCATAACATTTGGATATAACAAATGAAATGCACTGTTCTTGGAGACAGTAGGTCATACGTAGGCATGAACACTGCTTTCATTTCTTTGTCATATTAAAGGAATAAAAAATAAAAGATACATAGGTATATTATAATTAAATTATAATATATTTGTTAGATATGTTACATAATTTAATTACTTACACCCTTTATACATTCCATGTATGTAATGAATGAGTCATATCACTTTGAGTGGTGGTAGTCCACGCTTTCTCAAATGAAATTACCATATTTACACATTGTGGAAATCATAAATTTATGTTGTAAATAAAAATTATAGAAGAATAGAGACAATATAAATATAATATATATCACATATAAATACATCTCCATCATAATGGACACCATGATTGGTGGTAGTAGAAAATTGAACAATCATCATTTTGTCAGGCAATAGTTCACCATACACAGAAACAATGTGTTCTATATCCATTAGATGGAGGTTTGTGTAAGTGTAGGTCCAAAAATTAGAATAAAAAGATCATATTATATTGAGGATAATTATTTTTTTATAAAATAATGTAATAAAAATAGAATAGGGGTGGAGAAATAAAATAAAACAAATGAGCTTGAGAGAAGTCGTAACCTCAAAATTGGGTAACTCCTTTTGATTTGAGTGAAAAGGCTTCTTTGAGTTTCCTTATGAACAAGGTAAGGATTATAGTAGTAATAGAGGGATTATAGGATATTATTTGATCATAATTGGGATGATACAAGGGTATTGAGAGGTGTGAGTAGGTAGACATAGGTGGTGGCCTTTTAAAAGTAGGAGGAGGGGCGCTTTAAGAAAGTCTTGAAATATTATTTTATTATAAATTTATTTTCGAATAATAATAGTTACAATGTGATAAAATTATAGGATAATATGAGGATTGGTCTAAATCCTATAAACCCATAGGTTTTATACAAGTTTAGGTAACAAAATTAACCTTCCCTTTTAGCTTTAACACTTAGTTAAAAACATTAACTCTTACTATGTCTTCATGTATTTTCATAATACATGGTTTATATAGTTTCTATAAAATGAAAATCAAACCACAAGTGAATAATTAATGACATTTTAAACATTTTATATGTTATTTTTATAAATATTCTATTTTTAGGATGATTATATCATTTAATGAAATAGTATTTTTTTTTAAAAACTCATTTATGTCAATTTAGGTACTATTTAGTAATTGATTTTTGGTAAAGTCATAACAACTTGATTACTTTGAACCAAAGGAATTAAATAATTCCTCACATTTCAATTACATCCAATAAATTTGTGGATGATATAAAAATATTCAAAGTACATTTATTTTAATATTTATAAAATCATTTTTGGAATCTTTCATTAATAATGTAATCACTACATCGTCATTGTGTCGTAAGTAAATTTATTTATCTAATGTCTAAAAATTATAAATAAAATAACATGATGTAGGAAATAGTTTTCTCTTTATAATTACTATTTATATCCAAAGAGGTAATTTATATAAACAAAGTTAAAAATTGTTTTTGTTAAGATATATTTGTTTATGTAATATTTCCCTTTTATTTAAAATAAATATTATAAATGGTAATTATCACACCCAAGTGGCTCCATGGGGTCCTAAAATCGACACAGTGATTTTCATGGTTGGAAATATTTCATCCAATATGATTATTACATGTTTTAGGGTATTTTTATGTTATTATGATATTATTTTTACCCTTATTTACATGATTTACCTTTTAACCATGGTAAATAAAAATAATTATTGAAGTAACTATTCATAATGTCAAAAAATAAAAGGTAACTATTTAAAAAATTTGTTTGTTATGATTTCAAATATGGAATCCATTTTTTTAATTTCAAATTAAAAAAGTTTCTGTAATTAATTTAAAATTAATTCCCATTTTCAAAACCAGAAAGCATGTTTTTAAGAAGTAAAAACTATCAAAATATTGACATGTGTTTATGTCTAATTTAAATGTAAAATTAATTAAAATGACCATAATTGGATTAAATGATAAAAAATTATTCCAATTAAACTTTAAAACTAATTAAAATGACAATATAACTATATAAATAAATTATATGAAAATGTGGTTTTGTATTAAAATCCGGCATTTTTCCATATTCATAAAAATATGGATTTTACCAGAAAAATACCAAAATTTCAACCGAAGTAAATTTTGATCTCCATCTTCTAAATAATTGGTTTATTTTATCAAATATTATATATAAAAGTGAATAAAACTATATTTTAAAAGGTTTAATCATAAAAAGGCTGTAAAATGATCTTCTAAAATTATTAGAGTATTTTATGCTTAAAATAGGATTCATTCTTATTTAAAGCCTCTAAAATTTATTGGATAAATGTAAAGATATTTAAAAAATATGTAAAATCACAATACATTTAATTATGTTAATTCCTTCTAATAAAATGGCTAGGTGTTAACTACCATTTAAAATAATAATATTATTGTTGTATTATTTTTCAGTATAACTTAGTGTTGTGTGCAATGTAAGATTTTGGAGAAACCCGTTGTTGTGTCTCTGGTATGCTATCATACATAGTGTCCCCTATAAAATAAAATTAATATTAAATTCAAAAATATTAATAGATATGTAAATATATTGTTCTATAAATACCTGGGATGTTACATCATTCCCCATGTTGGAAATTGCATCCTTGCATTTTTTAAATTGGGCTTAGAAACATCATTGAAAATCTCACATTGGAAAAAGAGTCAATCAAACTATCACTTTAAAAGAAATAAAGAGAAGTAAAAAGGTCACACAAGATTACATATACTAGGATTCCCTATAGGAAAATAATGGTATAGAAGAAAAACTAACCATATTTTTCTGATGGAGAGTGATAGAAAATATGATAAGGAGAAAGTTAACAACCAGAAAACAGATACTTTTAATGGGTTAAATGGTCTTTGATTTCCCAATATGAAAAGTAAAAATATTTTTTTTGTTTTAATATACTTTTCATAACATGAGGAATTTATTTATGATCTTAACTAAGAATATAAGAAAACATAATTAATTTTGAAGTATAGTTTTATCCATTAATAAATATTTACCACAAACTTATGTTTTCTCCAAACGATGTGTATTCAAGATGAATTAGTCACAACTAAAGTGCTAGAATCCACTTCTAGAGAATCACACAATCCAAAAAAAGATGAACAATATACTTCCCTTGTCTTTATAAATTAAACAAAACCAAAATGGTTAGTACATGATCACATAACCCCCAAAAAGAATAATCCTTTATAAAAATAAATACTACTCTTAATCTTCAAAATTCAATAAAAAATACCAAAATTTCAACAAAGACCATTCAATAAAAAAAAATCTTAATATTATTCAAAATAATCTAAACAAAGATTGAAACCCAAAATTCAAAAGGATTTGATCACATTGTCTTCCATGATAAATCTTAACATTTATCTCCAAATAATATCAACTACTCTTAAAGTCTCATGCTTAATGTAATTAAACTAATCACATGTTCTCCATGATAGGTTAATCATTTCCATAAATAACCAAAATCGCCATATGTACACAATTAAAATAATAAATTATTCCCAAAATATAATTCAACCATTATTCCTCAATTAAATACCATATTATTATATTTTCCTTTGGTATATAGTGTTCCCAAAAAAGAGAACGTTTTCCAAAATAATACTTTTCACTTCATCACCAAATCATTTTCCAAAACTAATTATATCCATTTGATAAAACATAAGTTCCAAAAATCAACTTATTTTTTATCCATAAAATCATTTAACTAAAAATAATAAATAATACTAACCAGGGACTTCACATAGGCCATGGGTAGGTGATAAATAACAGTCGCACTTCAGTTATGGGTTCGATTCCCGCAGATTTGTCCAATACAACGGGTTGCCACATGGTCTATGTGTTTTCCTTTTCAAAAAAATTAATTTTATAACACTCTAAAAAATGAGACAAAATACTCAAAAATAACTATAACATGTTTTAGCCTCAAAGGTGATTCTATAACTTTCATTTTTCATCTCAAAAAGTACTAACCCATAACTACCCCAAAAATAAATGTCTTCAAAAATACCATTAATTACCGTGAAATTTCATAACATAATCCTCAAAAGAGAATTATAAGACATTGAACTTATGATTAACCATAAAATTATAATCCCATGATGATATCCCTAACCCTTAAGAAAACATCCTAATCTCCAAAGTTTTCTAAACAATACTTTGATACCAACTATAGGGACCCATCCTTAAAAATTACATAATCTTGAGTTAAGTTAATAATTCACGTTGAGGATATTTTCAGGTTTATAGCTTTAGAGAATTTGGCCATAACTATTACATAAAAAAACATAGAAATACAAAGTGTACACTTCCAATAGTATCCATTTTATCCATAACATAAAAACTTTTAAAAAGAAACATGGTTTATTTTCATGTTTAATCATCATAACATTTCTTTAATTCCATCCTTATCTTTATTCTCCCTTAAATCTTATGAAAATATTTAAAAACTTTGTATGAGAACAAAAAGCTCAGTAAGGGACATAAAAATAAATAAAAAACCATTAGTCTAGTGAAAACATGATAACCTATTCAATGTTCTCTGAGAGGATTAAATAAAACATTTTCACATGAATAACACTCATACGTTTTGGTCAATGAAAAACACTATAACCAATATCAAGCAACTAAAAATCCTTTAGGTGACTTAGAGAATCATATACATAAAACTCTTTCAAACATATTCTAATTGGAATAACCATATCGTTGACTTTGAAATTGGAGATCTATAATGGGGATCACCCTTCGTATAATCTATATCGGTCTTACCCGTGAGCTATAATGGGGCTCAACACTTCGTATAAGCTATATGTGCTTACCTGTTTTATATAATTCTCATGTACCATTTCATGAATAAAACACATTCATCAAAAAATCCATTTTTTGAAATCTTCTTATGGTCCCTTCTAAAAAAAATTTCCATATAAAAATATCATTTTAATTTAAGAACCCATTTTCAATACTAAGATACCCAAATAAAGTAATAGGGGATTTATTTTCATTTTAAAATACATTAAGGCTTATATAGGAATCTAAATATCAAATAACGGTTACGGTGGTGGAGAATTCATTGTCAATATTAAAAAAATTCCTTTTGTTGTTTTTTAATGAAAGTAAAACAATTCGTATAAAAGGATTCCTTTTGAAATTTTTTAATGAAATTCAATATTGAAATAAAATTTCCTGTATATAAATATGTAATTTAATATCAGGAAGAAAAATATTTGATAATTAAATCTTTAAATGTTCAAGGTGTCCCATAACACTTTGAACATTCAAATATTAATCTCTATGATTTAATAAATAAAATTGGTATTAATAAAATATAGATATTAAATGTCATAGTAGCAGTATATACACCTTATAAAAGAATAAAGGTACAGATTATCAAGAAATGCCTCAATGAAAGGAGATGAGACGAAGTCCCTTACCTTGAGTCCGACTTGTCTCATTCGTTCTTTAATTTTATGAACAATAAAATTATGTTAATTTTGAATTTATTTATAACATTTTTAACGTTTATTATTAATTTTATATCACTTATTACCATGATATAGAAATTAGTTAATTATTTGAGTTCATATCAAACGTTTTGTCGATGTTCAGTATTTGAGTAAAAAATGAACTTGTTTTGATAAAAATTATCCATCTGGTAATAAGTCCATTATTACCAGAATATTATTAATTATTTAAATATAATATAAATTTAGTTTATCTTTATTTATAATATTTCATCACATTTGGAGATAAGAAATGAAATGCACCATTCATGGAGACGGTAGGCCGTACGTTCACATGAACGCTAATTTCATTTCCTTGTCATATTAATGGAATAAAAAATAAAATATACATAGGTATATTATAATACCAGTATAATTTCTATGTTATATATGTTACATAAGATCATTAAATACATTCTTTATACGTTCCATGTATGTCATGAATGAGTCATATTACTTTCAGGGGGTGGTATTCCACACTTCCTCAAATAAAATTATCGTATTTACACATTATGGAAAGAATAAAGGTATATTGTAAATAAAAATTAAATAATAATAGAGACAATATAAATATAATATACATAATATTGAAATATAGTTCTATCATAATGGCCACCATGATAGGTGGTAGTACAAAATTAAACAATCATTGTTTCGTGAGGCAGTAGTTCTCCATACACAGAAACAATATGATCTATATCCATTATATGGAGGTGTGTGTAAGTTTAGGTCTAAAACTTATCATAAAAAATCCTATTATATTTGGGATAATGGTTTTTTAACAAATTAATGGAATAAAAATACCATAGGGGTGGAGAAGGAAAATAAAAGAAAGGAACTTGAGAGAAGTTGTTACCTCAAAATTGGGTAACTCCTTTTGATTTGAGTGAAAAGGATTCTTTGAGTTTCCTTATGAACAAGGTAAGGATTATAGTAGTAAGGGAGGGATGTAAGGATATTATTTGAGAATAATTTTGATGATCCAAGGGGATTTAGATGTGTGAGTAAGTGGGCAGAGGTGGTTCACTTTTATTGGATGGAGGAAGGACACTTTAGGAATGTCTTGAAATATTATTTTATTATAAATTGATTTTTTATAATATTATATAAAAAGTAATAAATTTGGAATATAAGATTATTATGGGTCAAAATACTTTAAAACAATTGGTTTTAGACAAGTTTAGGTCACAAAAGTAACTGTATCGTTTAGCTTTAACACTTAGTTAAAAACATTAACTCTTTCCATGCCTTCTTGTATTTTCATAATATATGGTTACTATAGTTATTATATGATTCCAATAGATGAAATTTTGATAATTAATGAAAATTTTAACATTATATAAGTTATTTTTTCCGAATCTTAGATTTTTAGGACAATTATATCATTTAATAAAATAATTTTTTTTTAAAAAACTCATTAATGTCAATTTTCACATTATTTAGTAATTGATTTTTGGTAAAATCATAAAAACTTGATTCCTTTGAAAAAAAGTCACTAAATCATCCATCACATGTCAATTTCATCTAAAAAATTTGTGTATGGCATAAAAATTCTCAAATTTTATTTATTTTAATATTTATAATATCATTTATTTGAATCTTTCATTAAAATGTAATCACTACATCATCATCATGTCTTAAATAAATTTATTTATTTAATGTCTAAATTTTTTAAATAAATTACCATGATGTGTAAAATATTTTTATATTTCTAATAAATATTTATAGTTGAAGAGATTATTTATAAAACCAAATTAAAATTGTTTTAGTTATGAGATACATGTTTATGTTATATTTCCCTTTTCTTTAAAATAAATATTAAAAAAAGGTAATTATCACACCCAAGTGGATTCATGGGGTCCTAAAATCGACCCAAGGATGCCCACTGTCAGCCATATCTCATCCAATAATATTAAGAAACGTGTTATGGTATTTTTATATATTATGATATTATTTTTTTACCCTTGTTTATCTAATTTACCCTTTAACCATAGTAAATAAAAATAATTACTAAAGTTACTATTCATAATGTCCCATAATGAAAGGTACCTATTGACACAATTTTGACCTTATCATTCAAAATATGGAATCAATTTTTCCAAATTAAAAAAAATTAGTAATTAATTTAAAATTAATTCCCATTGTCAAAACCAAAAAGCAGGTTTTTAAGAAGTAAAAACTTTCAAAAGATTGACATGTGTTTATGTCCAATTTAAATGCGAATTTAATTACGATGATCATAATTGGATTAAATGATAAAAATTTAATCCAAGTACACTTTAAAATAAATTAAAAGGATAATCTAACTATATAAATAAATTATATGAAAAGGTTGTTTTGAATTAAAATGTAGTATTTTTCACTATTCATAAAAACATGGATTTTATCAGAAAAATACCAAAATTTCAATCGAAGTAAATCTTTTTATGTCCTGATTCTAATTAAGAAGTTTATTTTTTAAAATAAAACATATAAAAGTTACAAAAACTATTTCTAAAAGGTTTTCTCAATCAAATGTCAGCAAAATGACCTTTTAAAAATATTAGAGTATTTTATGCTTAAAATTGGATTCATTCTCATTTTAAGCCTATAAAATTTATTGGATAAACGTAAAAAATTTAAAAAATATGTAAAATTATAATACATTTAATTATCTTAATTCTCTCCAATACAATGGCTAGGCATTAACTACCATTTAAAATAATAATATTATTGTTCTATAATTTTTCTGTATAGCTCAGTGTTGTGTGCAATGTATGATTTTAGAGAAACCAGTTGTTGCGTCTCGGGTACGCTATCATACATAGTGTCCCCTTTAAACTAAAATTAATTTTAAATTCCAAAATATTAATAGATATGAAAATTTGTTATTTTATAAATACTTGTGATGTTACAATAAGGTAGTTTCTAGGATCAAATACAACTTGCATAGGTGGTGGAGAAGGATAGTCATCAAATAGGGTGGCACTGGATGAGGATATGTAAAGTTAGTATGGGGAGCCACCTAGAGGGGTTTGTAGTATGGGGAGTCACCATATCGAGGCAGTGAGATAACTCCACCACATTTAGAGTAATAAGGAATTTCCCTCTTGAGTTAAAATTTGATGTGGGATTAAATGAATGTGGGTACTATTCATAGTTTAAAAATGTATTTTGTTTTAAATAAATGATGACATCATCTATCATTTTCCATATCATACATTAGTTTTATACCACTCCTCACTATATCCTTAAATAATTACAATTTTCAAATATTATTCAAAGAAAATAATAAATTGAGCGATGTTCCATGTAATAGAAAGAAAATATCATGTTGCATCTAAGAATATTGTACTAAAAATATGAGTTAGAATGAATATAACTCACCCAAAACTGATCAAAATTCAAGAAAAAATGAGTATTATATTAATGAAGGAATAAGTCTTGGTGGATCATTCATGAATTCATTGGAATAAAGAGTGAATTATGCCACAACTATTTAACAGTGTTTTAAAATCATGTTTGAGGATGAAGTAATATATTATGTATAGAAACATGGTTAATTAAACCTTCAGAAAGGTTTGTAGAAGTTTGTAAGAGTTTTCTGATAGTTTTGAAAGTTAATAAATGTCTTTAGAAGTGTTATTACATAACATAAAAGAGTATATATATATTTTAGAATAATAATTCCTTTGAAATATGTGGTAATAAAATATGATATTTTATATAATTTTTTCTGAAATCACACTATGAGTGAGTTGGATAAACCATATATATCTATGTTTATGAAAATAAATTTAAAGAAACCATGTGAGTCTAAATTGATATAATTAATCGTGATTTATGATTGATTATATTGTTAAGATTAAGGAAGTAAGCTATGAGTTTATCAAATATTAAAAATCCATGATATTTTAGGAATAATAAAGTCTAAAATATTTGAGAAGATTATTAAAATAATGGATAATTGAAGGAGTCATTATTGACTTAGATATGAAGGAGGATATTTCAGTGGTAATTATGGAGTATCCATATTGATAATATTGTAAGAAAAATAATGTAAATATTGAGAATAATAAAATGGGATCAATTAAATTTCTATATTTTAAAAATAGAATATTACTAACGCAATAATATCATGTTATAAAGTCTAAGAATTATGGAAGATGTATCTAGATTGATATTGTGGGAATTCCTTCCTCCAATGGCCCGAAGGCCTTCATTTTTTATTGATTTTTGATAATCCACCTTTCAAGGGGTGAGGTGGAACCCTTACAAGGCACGTAGGCATAAATATTACATGGACCGTAGGCCTTAGAGGAATTGATTTCCCGTAGGCTTCAAACATTACATACAACCCATACTAACTACTTGGAACTGCTCCTCCCCAGCATCTTCATCATGAAATAATCTCTCCACCTTCGCATGGTTGTTTGGCTAGGCATTCTCGTGCATGAACAAGCTTTTCCCAATAGCAGGTGCCATACCCTCTCATTCTTGCAATCCGTTTAGGTTCTGCTATGGTGAAAGCTCTTTGCTCATCCTCCTTGTAGAGCTTTTTCCTTGTAGGTTGTCTAGTTTGCATCTACACTTAAGATGGCCCGAAGGCCTTGAGGTGGCCCTAAGGCCTTACTGACCCGAAGTACTGGGTGACCCGAAGGCATTAAAGGACTTAGGTACCAAATTGGTGGCCCGAAGGCCCAAACAGGGGCATATTCTCGGCTGCTACAGTGCCAAACAGTGCCTGCTACAGTACCTACTACAGTACTGCTACAATACTGCTACAGTACCTCAGAAATTTTGCCTCAGCCTGGATTTCATCCCTAGTCTCTTGGACGCACTTACGGAGTCCTTACCAACTGGGCTATGGCTCATGTGTTGGGAAGTCCTTTATATTAAAAATATTAAAATATTATCATGTGTATTATATGGGAATAGAAGAATATTTATAGAATAAGAAATAAGGTATTGACATAACTTATATTCTTGATATACTTATACATCAAAGAGAAGAAGGGAGGATAATAGATTGATGCATCTATTCTAAGAAAAGATGGATTCGAGACTTAGAAAATTTCTAATAATCATAACTAGTTCTTTTGAAGGAAGAATAAGGATTGAGTAAAATAAGAGTACTACTTCTATACTTTGTAGTTAAATAATACATAAATATAAATATTATAGTTCGGAATTAATCTCATATAGTGAAAGTGTTGCATGTGTATTTTATGGGAGACATTGGATAGACCATCATAATGAGGTGCTGATATTATCTATATTTTTGGTAGGAAGAGGTAACAAATGAGGATGATGATATAACATCAATATATAGTTATATATTCAAACAATTTTTGATTACTATGCCTATCATAGAGATAACTACACATTTATAAATGGTTAAATTATTTAGCAAAGTAATGAGTGTAGGGGAAGAAGAGGGAGTTTCCCTATGATTTCTAGTGTGATTGTCTTGAATATATGTAAAATAATAGTTTATAATATTACTTTTTATCACATTTAAACACCATAATCATGTTTTTATTTGATTTAAACTTATTAGTGAACCAATTAAAATCTCTATGTTCCTTATATACTTTATCTAATTTTATATTATTCAATCACTCAATGAATAGGAGCGTGGAAATAATTAGATAACATGTTGAATACTATTCTGGATAACATAAGAACAAAATTTTAATGAGAAATCTAAGTAGTAAAAGGAAGGGTTTTAATTTTCTTGACACCTCTATTCATCTGTCCTCTTAGGGTATCTCTAGTTCCAACTTTTGGTATCATAGGAAAAAACTTCTATTGTGGATTCAATTTGAAACATCTAATTTTCTAAGATTATGCAAGATATGACATCAATAGTAAAGTCCCTTGTATTTTTATGGAAATCAATTCTATATATAAAAGAATAAAATTAAGTCATATTTTGAAATATATATTGGAATACCTTATCATGTATTGATTTATTAGATCATGTTGAAAACTCATCATGGAATAGTATTTATGACTGATCAACGAAATTTATAGATTGATGGTTGTGCATAGAAGTCCTTAAAGGATGCTTTAGAATATAATGTATTCAATAATATTGATCACTTAAATCTTTCAAAGGATATTTGGATAAAGTTAGAAGCACTATATAGTGAATAAAATATGTTAAAAGAGGAAAAATAACATGCCTCTACCATCATTAGTACATAATAGTCAGATATTTGAGTATGAAATACATTGAATAGGAAATCCGTATGTATAGAAGTTATAAATAAAAATACCATGAAGAAGGTATCCATGGATTTTAGTATTTATAAGGAGGTAAAAAAATAATTCCCAATGTGTATATGAATATAACTATATGGTATATTCTTCTCATAAATTTGAAGTTGAAGGTTAAACATCACCCAGATGACCAAAAAATTATAAAACCACATCAAGTAGTATATCTATATACAACTACTAGAAAAAAATATAAGATTAAAGACATGAAAAATTAAGTATAGTTTTTGAAAACTAAAGGTTAAAAGAATAGTTCCAGTATGGTAGATATGTAATAATTTAAATAAAGAGATGATGAAGAATGCATTGGATTCTCAGGAGGATATGAAAATAATGATAAATAAAATGAAGGATCAAAGTGATATGATTGAAACACTTGTTCAATAAATAAAGGTATGTATGGAAAAGGATAAATATCATGAAGCATCATTGAATGGACTTGAAATCAGTATATATAGAAGGTGAAGGCTTATCATAATATAAGGAATTATAAAATTAAGAGTTTTTATAAACAAATGAAGGTAATGTTTTTGAAAATTAAAATGCATTAGGGATAACTTCACATTGTTCAAAAGAAGGTAGAAACATAAGAGTCTCATGAGGAGAATTTAAATAGTTGTGAAAAACACACCAATCTAAATAATAGGAAAATATAGTACATACATGATAAATATGATGTAAATGGTTCTCAAAGTATGACTAAATTACAATGATTTTTTTTGTTGAAATATACACACAAATAATTAATGGAAGACTAGTAGTGTAACCACTACATGGAGAAAGAAACATGAAATTAAGTGCACTGTTGATTCATTAAAAGAGTAACACTATAATATTGGGTTGATTATCAATAATGGAATGTATACGAAGACATGTAATAAAGATGGTTCATATTCATTCAATTAAAGGGACTTGGAATAATGTTAAAAAAAAAGAGGGTCAGTCCATAAAGAAAAACCAAAATATTCAACTTGAGGATATTTTAGGCACCCATCTCCCCATGAACAATGTCACTAATTTATATTCTAAGTGATAAAGTCTTATGGGGAAGATACAATACATGGTAAATATGCACTATGTGTTCATTAAATAAAGGGTCTTGATGGATCTAGAAATCCATTATTTAACAATGGTATGAAAGTGGTGGAAGGTAAATATTTGAGAAACTATTCGCTTTAAAGAATCAAATTTAGATTAGTTCACACATGATGGAATAATCAAGTCCAACTATACCAATCCTCATTTGGTGTAATAAATGCAGTGTCAAATCCTTTATTTGAACAACTAGTGGTATTATGTTGAATATGGTGTACCATTTGTAATATCAATCAATGTGACTAGTGGAATCAAAACACTAAAGAGAAGAAAATAGATTAATATAATTTAACAACAATATTGATGAATCAAGCACATATTTATTTATATCTAAAAAATGAAATAATATGTTGGTGTTATAGGATAATAAAGACTAATTGAAAGGGGGGATTCACTCTTTAATTTTTTTCCCAAATTGAAGAATTTTCAAATATGTAGTGTTGAAGTTCAAGAGGAGTTGGTTATAAGTACTTAAAGGTGAATTAAAATCATTTGAAATTAGAAAAAAACTAGAAATAATGGAACTTATATTTTAAGTGGTATCACCAGTTTATTATAAAAAAGTTTTATCAATTAGTTTATGAAATTGTATGTCTCACTCTATTATTATTTAATGATTATAAACTAAAAATGTGTTTAGAATTTAATTGAGATCACATATTGGGTATTTTTGAAGGAATTTAGATGGATGTAAAAGTTTTTAGAAATTTGTGGGTGACATAGATATCATTGATATTTTTCATAAATTCTATGGTTATCTACATTGAGTTATGATTCCTTAGGATTAGAGGTTTTGTTGAAATACAATTTCTATGTTTTCAAATTTATTAACTTGTGTTTTTTGATAATAATGAATGTAAAATATAAGAGTATATTAGAAGTTGAAATTTCAATAAAGGATGGATGAGATAAGTTAAAATGTTATAATTATTTTCAACATGTGGATTAAAATGTATTTTTTATATGAAGGGGGAGTATAGACTCCCTAATTCTGGCATTCTTAAACATATTTTTAAATGTTTATTTATCTTAAATAATCTGGTGTAAGAATTATGTAAATAAAGGTGGGGGTGAATATTTTTACAACATCTTATAATCTTTTTAGAGAAGCTGATATGAAGATCCTTATGATTTTTTTATAGAGGGGGAGAAAGGAAAATAATTAACCTATTATGTATACTTGGGTTTGAATTATTTTTTTGGGTATAAGGTGTTGATTGATCTTAAGGTAATATTTTCAAACAAATCCAAAGGGAGAGAATGTTGCAACTAATAGGTTGTGCGTTGGAATTTTCTAAAAATTTATGATAAAGTGTAGCAATTAATTATAGTGTTTTATATGGATGTATGTGATAAATAATGGTGAATTTATATGTAGTTGTGTTCTTTAGAATAGGGATTAACATATGGTTATTGAAGTTATTAAATCATTGTATAAGGATAATGATTCATGAAGAAAAACATGGGAAGGAATAAAGTATATCTAATATGGTTTATCATGAATGCTAAAAGAGTTGAGAATCCATTTTTGAGTAGTTTTGTATGAATATATTTTTATGAAGAACCATATTTATTTTATATTTCTCCTAAATTAACAAAGTTCAAATCATAAAACTTCACAAGGATGTTTTTTGTAAAAAAGTAGGGAGTTATCCATATTATTGTGAGGAATAAAATAGGATTCCATAATACTTCTCAAGTTTCACTTCATAATAATTTTTTAAAGTCCCTAGGACTTTACATAATCAGTTTAATTTTTGAAAAAATATGAAGGAGATAGAATTTCATACCTAAAATATGGGGTCCAACCTAAAACATTAATAATAACTAGGCTCTACCACCATGAGGAAATGTCTAGGCTTAACCAAAGCTAACATAAATTGTGGTGGAGGAGGAGAGTCCCGGTGTGGGGTGATGGTGGTAGAGGAGATATAGATCTATTGTGGGGTGAAATTAGTATGTGTTCCATAGAGTGAGGAAGAACAATATTGAGGTAATGACCAAACTCCACCATGTTCAAAGTATTAAGGATGTTCCCACACCAGTTATAATTTGATGTAGGATTCAAGGAATAGGGGTGATGTTCAAAATTTAAAACCACATTTTATTTTATTTAAATGATGATTTCCCATCATTTTTAACCTTACGCACTTGTTTTATGTCATGGGTAACTATATTATGTCACAACAGTCATATTAAAGTTCCATGAAAGAACATGCATCAATCAAGTGTTCTTATATGTAAGAGAATGTAAATCTTTTATTTCATTTGGAAATATATTATCATGAATATGAGTTATCCTAATGATAACTCACTATACATAGAGAGTGATTCAAGTAGAAAATGGTTACTGTGTTAAGGAATGAAGAGGTTGTGGTGGATCATTCAAGAATTAATTAGAAGAAAGAGTGTATTACACCATAATAAATTGAGATTTTGTGGAAGTCTTGGACAAGAACGATGTAATATATTAGACATTAAAATTTAGAAAATTCAATATTTCTAAAGGTAGGTGGGTGTTTTAAAGAAAAAATATATGACATTAGAAGTGTTATTGCATAAATTTTAAAAAGAACATCTAGAATTTGGAAGACTAATTCCTTTATGATATGTACATATAGCTAGGAAGACTCAATATCGTTGTATGGAACTCATTCCATGAGTGATATGTTCTCATTGAGGACATCTGTTTTCTTGTAGATTAATTACAAGAATACATAAGGAACTCAATAAATATAATCAATCAATATTTAAGATTTATTATCTGGTCAGTCTTAAGAACATAAGTTTTGAGTTTTTTATAGATTTAAAAACCATTTGATTTGAAGATGAATTAAGTTTGAAATATTTGAGAGGATTATATAAAGAATAGGGAATTAAAGGATTTTTTTTCTTAACTCAAATCTAAATGAGGATTTTTATATTTTAATTTTGGATTATTTAAATTCATAGTAATTGAATAAGACTCATGTAAATATGAATAATAATAAAAGGGTTCAATTGGGTTTTTATATTTAAAAAATTCAATATTTTTGAAGCAGTACTATTGATTTAGAAATTCTGATAATTATGAGAAAAATATCATGATCAAGATTGTTGGAAGAAATTTGTATTCAAAATATAAAAAAAATATTGCATGTGATTCTTTGATTCACATATAAAGAGATCCATAGAATAATAAAAAAAGATCAATGGGACTACTATTCTTGATATACCTTTATATCGAAGAAGGAAATTTAGAAGAAAATATTGATACATCTGGTCATGTAGAAGTGGTATTGATCCTTAGAAAATTTTTAGTAATCAAAACTAGTATTTTTAAGAGGAAGGAGGATTGAGGAAAATAATATTACCCTTTTAATTCTGGGTAGTTGAATAATAAATCAACAAAATAATTCTAGTGTGGAATTATTCTCATCTAGTGAAAGTTCTGATACTATATTTTATCATATCCACTACCTCAACCCTCACACCAATTTGTTAATATCATTCATCTTTGAAGATGGAAGAGGGAAAAATGAAGAGGATAATAGTGCATCAATTTGGTGTTAAATATCTAAAAATTTCATGTTTACTATACCTATCATGGGGATACAAACACATCTATAAACTATTAAATTACTTTACCAAAGTTATGACCACAAGAGTAGAAGAGGGATCATCCCTAGTATCATCATCACAACTTTCCTGAACATATATAATTCAAAAATGTATTGTATTAATTCCTAGTTCATCAAAAAATCCTCATTTTGTGCTCCTTATATTATCCCTTATTGGAGAACTGAGTAAAAACTCCCATTCACTTTCATGATTTACTTTACTAGGCATCATTATATCATTTAATGAGGAATATTATCAAAATAATTGAGTAACAGGTTGAATAAAATTTCTACCAACGTAGGAAAAAATACTAAGCAGAGAGAAATAATTAAAAATAGTAAAAGTTTAAATTGAATAGCACTCTAATTCAGTCCCCCTAAGATGTATTGGGTTTCTATAGTTTCAATAGTTAGTATGATCATCTAATAATTTTACAATGTATGAGATACCATAAAAAATGAAAAATATAGAGAAAGTGGAATATATTCCATGAAATTAAATAACAAATAAAATATAAAGTATTAATAATGTAATTTTTTTAAAACAATAAATTATATCAATGTAAATAAAAAGGTAATTAAAAATAACTGAGAATAATGAAAACTGATGAGTCCCATTACTTGATTGTATTATTTTATGGCAAAGAATGTGTTCGAACCAGGTTTCAAATCTCGACCCAACTCACTCTATAACTAGTAATCAGACTAGTTGGTGAATAGACCTCAAGTGTTCCTCCCTATATGATAGAGGCTACCTAATAGTAGTGAGGTCCCTTGGTGTGTTAGTGGGGAGACTATTCAATCACATCAAAATAAGACAAAGAGTAGAAATAACCAAACATAATCTATAAAAATAAATAATCCATGTGAGGAAGAAATAAATGTATAAAACACCATAATAAATGTATTTAATTATGTAAGAGACCGAATAACTATTTATTACATAAAACACCTATCACAAACTTGTATGATCATAAATATAGAACATAAAATAAACTGAAATATAAATACATGTCTCTAATGTTAAATATGATATGAACCACCTACCCAATCTCCAAGACACTACCAAGATGATCTATCCTAATCATAATAATCCAAATGAGTGGATTTTCTTGATCATGAAACCCTAGACCTAAACCCTATCCATCACACATATACAATCAATATAAAATTAGGCATAGGGTCTGCATGCACATTGAGGTTCATACAATGGGGTGAAAAATGAATCTCAATAGACCACCCAAATGGTGAACCTATAATATGTTATCATAAGTGAATTACCATTAAAAATTATTAGCCCATATAAGATAAAACAAAATTAAAATAATAAAAATAAATCCATAGTCAATCCTTGGGTCTATGACCCGGATCTGCTGGGCATCCTAGGAATATGACATTGAGTTAGATGTCTTTCCACTCAAGCTATGTGTAAAGAATCGATCCTTGAGTTCATAAAACCAATCAGAACACCTTCTTTGGTCAATACTCATAATTTCTCTGAGAAAATAATTTTTATAAATAAAACTATGACCTGAGGTACATAACCAGGAGTCCATGTATAATGATAATCATATATGAAATAATTCTATTTGACCAATGATCCTGAACAAGACATTCCATATAAGAATCCAAACATTTCTCATGGTATAATATAATAGATAACCCTATGATCCAGTCCAAGGAATTATACATAAGTAACCAAAGTATAGCTCAAGGTGTAATATATTTCTATTTTACCTATGATCCCATCCAAGGCATTCCATATACAGAATCCTGTATCACTCACGATGTAATATAATTACATTTAGCCTATGATCCCATCCAATTAATTCCATATAAGAAATCCAAGTATCGCTCAATGCATAATATAATCTCATATTTACTATGATATTTTCCAAGATATTATATATTAGGAACCCAAGTGTCACTCAAGGCATAATATAATTTCATTTGACCAATGAGTCCATTTAAGGAATTTTATATAAAAAATGTATGTACCACTCAACGCATAATAAGATGGATCCTAGGAAGTGCCTCTAGGAATCATGAAAATGTAACCATAAAATAAAAAGGATTAGAAGATAGATCCCATAAATAACCTATGTGAATCCCCATCATAACATCACATCATATCAGACCTCATGGGACGAGTTCTTGGAAACACATCTGGAATCATATCTTTATAAAAAATAACTGAGTGAAATAATAAATAAGAGAATGGGGTTGGATAAATGACTAAAACCATAACTACTACCATATCCCCTTAGTATTTTATATTAGGTACGGGTTCTAAGGTTACACTCACTACTATCTCTACCCAAATCTGACGCAGTAGCTCAGGGTTGGTCAAACATTGGGGAAACCACTAGGTCCCCAAACTAAAACATAGAAGAGGCATCCTACTCAGAATCCTTGAGGTACATAAATACATAGAGGCATCTATATTAGGATTATTTAAGGTATAAAATAATAAAATTCATCCCTCTTTGGATCCTCAAAAACAAAATACAAGCATATGCATATTACATGAAATCCTTGAAAAGAGTAAGTATGTGGGGGAATAATGCATGGGATCCTTAGAAAGAGTAGTAGGTGGAGTAATTATAAATTAAATCCTTAGAAATAGTTAATAAGTGGAGGAATACTATATGGGATCCTCATAAAGATTAGTATGTGGATACATCCTATATGGGATCCTTAGAAAGAGTAGTAAGAGGAGGCATCCTACATGGGATCCTCTAGGTTGAAACATAAGCAAAGGCATTATACAAAGGATCCTCAGTCACACAATGGTCTATAAAAACCCATAAAATCACAATCCTAAAGAAGAAAACCTCCAAGGGAAGTTTCTTCAAGGAAAAATCTACTTAAAAATCAGTCTAGAGATATAGATCATGGTCTATCTCAGATCAAGGTCTCAGTTTAGGTTGGACTAAACACTCAACCAAATATATCTTAACAATACAAATATCAATCCTTATAACTAGGTACTTTATAATATATATTAAAATAAGACCTTGGAGAACCTATTCCTAGTCCACTAACCATTTATCACAACCCCAAAATAGGTCTAATTATTTGTCTCATTTATAGGATAGAACCAAATTCATTTACTAGAGGAATAACATATGTATTGAGGATATTACCCAAAAATGTATATTAAAATTACTAAAAACACCCCAAGGGTTTAACAATCATTATTTACATTAAAAACTATCAAAATGGAATACTCATGTGTCAAATATTTTACTTTAGGGTTTCAAAACATGGAAAACCCTTGAAAGGGTAGAAAGGATAAAGTTCTTGAGTTTAATACCCATGTACATGGTGTGTTCCCTAAAATATCCACCTTGATGTTTACTTCAGTGATACATCTAGTGTAAAACCCAAGAACACAACATGTAAAACATGTATATGGCGTTTACCCTACACGGGGTACCTATCGGTGTACCTCAAATGGGATGGCCTTGTATCATAACCCGACCATGTACTTTAACATGTCATGTAATACAATCAGGGTCTAGTCATGTACCCTATATATCCAAGGGCCCCTATATGGACTATTTATCTATCTATTCATCTACCTGAATAAAAATTACTGCACAGTGTGTACTCTTCATACATGATATGTAGTTCTAAAAATTATATCTTCCCATGTACTTGGCTACATGCCCAAGAACCAGTTTGTGGTGTGTACTCCTATTACACAGTGTGTACATACAAAAATTCGTCTTCCCTGAAAAGGAATAGTTCATGATGTGTTTTCATAGAACCACACATTGTGTGATCAATATTTACCAAATGGGAACCCCAAAAATTGGCCAAAAACAGATGTCTCCCATGTTTAATCCATGATTGAACCCATGAGTGTCATTATCAATCATAATAGGTCATTATAACTAGAAAAATGTAATATATAGACATTTATGGAATAAAATAGAAAAATCATTCCTTTGTACATAATTCTCTAAAGCATCGCCCAAATATGCGCTCCATAGCTTCTGTACGTCTATTTGGTTCTTCCCGATCTCTACGGTGGAACCTACCATCTTCCATCCCTACCTCCCTCCCTCTATATTCCACTCCCCTTTTCTCTATAGGTTACAGATATAGATTTTTCATAAGGGTAGTATGTGATAATATAGGGGGAGTATAAGAAATAAAAGAGGAAGAAGAAAATAAAGAAAAACAAAAAAAAATAAAAGGTGGCTCTAGTCTGATCCCGACCCTAGCACCCAACATGATTTTATATATAGACTAGGAAAAAAAACCCCATTCGAGTCTCACAAGTGATGAAAAAATCTTCATCTTATGATCTGTTCAAAATATATAGCCAAATAAACATGTGTGGATAAATTAATATTAAATTAAATATATATTAATTATTAATTATTAGATGAAAATTTGAATGAATCAATTTTTCATCATACTCATTTCCTAGGATAAAAAAAATATTCTAGGACTAATGGAGTGGTCAGAAATATTATCCTAGATCATTTTCTAGAAAAAATGACCATTTTCCCTCATGAGAATCTAAAATAAAAAATTCAATTTCTTACTAAATTTCCCAGTTTGGAAAACACATTACTATAAAACCATTCCACTATAACCTTTTTCATCGTTGAGAATCCTTGGTGTCCAAATAACATCCATTATCTAATCCTAAGAATTTATATAACTTTTTTATCTTGAATGTCTAATAAACAACCTCATCATTTCCAAAACTATCCTGAATAGGAAGATGATCAACTATGATCAGTCTGATACTCCCCGCCATAAGAATACCCTTATCATCACCACACAATTGAACTTGAATCTCAAAGGCCCACACTCCGTCCAACACTGAACCTGATGGCTGGCACGTCCAACATTGATCATTTCCAATATATGAACTACATCATCAAAACATCACCCATTAACCATTTCCCGATAATAGATTCCACAATAAATTTCAAATTTCAACTCATAACGAGGGTCACTGTCACGACCCGTCCTCGGGGCCCGTGCTGTGACTACCCCAAGCCCGCCTTCCATAGGCCAGGGGCTGGGGACTAGCACCAAGGCGTAAAACTCAGTTAAAAGGGAAGGCATTGCCTTTGTAAAGTAAAAAAACACCACATAGCAAGCAAGAAGTAGAAGTAAATACTAAGTAAAAACTGGGTACAACATTAAGTGCGGAAAAAGTAAGTGGGCCAGAATACAAACCCAAACTGAAAGTATAGTACAACTGGAAAGGGAAAACAACAACTGAAAGTAAAACCGCAACGTCGAGCTATCCACTGGAAATCCCACATGAAGGGTGAGTATAGATAGCATCCACAGCTCCTCGGGTCCAGCCGTCCGCTCCGAGAACGTCCCGCCCAGTGGTCCACCTCCTGGTACCGTCCTCCTCCGCAAGCCTCAACCACGATCAGCGCTGTCCGTCGTCTGCAACCAACACAACATAGTGCGGGAATAGCCCGTGTAGTGGTGAGTATAAGCTACTCTGTAGGGACCCCGAGACCCCTAAAGGTCTCCCAGAATACACAAAGGATAATCCACAAAGGAAAGATACAATCACGAAGTAACATTCGACACTACTTAGGTATATTCCCATACATATACCTAAGTCATCGATTCCAGTACGCTCCAACTTCCGAGCCCATGTACAACCCAGTCCACACATGAAAGAAAAACATAAATCCACACAGGATAGCACAACATAATCCAAATAGGAAAGAAAAACATGATTCAGCTCACAAAGGTAAACTTCTTCGTATGACGATAGAGATGATCAGATATTTCCACCGATTCATCTAATCCATCAGACCCACAAAGGATCGATAGGTACTAACCCCCGCAATGACCCACAAAGGATCTGACCCACAAAGGATCGATAGGTAACTAACCCCCGCAATGACCCACAAAGGATCTGACCCACATAGGATCGATAGGTAACTAACCCCCACAAAGACCCACACAGAATCGGACCCACACAGGATCTGTAGATGCTGGCCCACACAGGACCGCTGAGCGCTGACCCACACAGGATCGGTAGCACTGATCCACGTAGGATCGCTAAGTGTTGTAGTCATTGTCGTCGAATCCACTAAGGATCTATGTACAGTCGTCGTCGTAGTCGCAGTCAACTCTAGGGTTCCCGCACATAGCAAGCTCGTTCGGGAGGGTCCGCTCCACGAGCCGAGAGGCTGATACATCAACTGACACATAGTCCGGAGTTGATGTATCCAAAAGTTCCGTATCGTCAACATGAACTCAACGTCGCAGACGGCGCGTCAATCGGATGCCCGATCTGAGAGTTATTGGCTTTTTCGTCCCAGGGGCCCGGTTGGTTTTTAAGTCAAAACCAACCTGACCGTACTCCAACTACATCCAAACCTCGAGCGTAGTAAGCCAAAAGATCCTTCTCACTAAGAGGAATCCATCAAAGTCGAAGAAACGTCAATCGAACGTCCGGAGTTTAAGTTATGAGCGTTTCCGCTCCGAGGGCCCTATTGGTTTCGTGTAAGAACCAACCCAGCCGAACACAAAGTATTCCAAAACCTTGTGTGCGATATACCAAAACGACCGTCTCGATCCAAGGATCGTATCGCAACTGAAGGTGCGTTGATCGGAGGCCTGTAGCTCATGTTATGGGTAACAGACCGAAAAAGGTTCGATAATAGGGGGTTCAGGCCCGGTCCGACCCGGCCCGATACCCCCATGGTCGGCCCGAACCGGGTCGACCCGTCCCGGGTTTGAGTTCGGCCTGCTTGGGCGCGGCCCGACCTGGGAGGTGCGGCCTGGCCCAGCCTGGGCGCGGCTCGGCCTGGCAGCCCGACTGGGCGCGGCCCGGCCTGGTGCGCAGCACGCTGGCCAGAGGCTCGGCCGAACGGCCGAGTCGTTTCGGGAGCGGGGGGTGCACTGCCCCCGCGTGAAGAACCGCAGCCCCTTTATGGGGCCGCTCAGCTGGCCGGCCGGGGGTTATGAACCCTGACGATTTCATCTGACCGTCCGGCCCGCCTGCCGCCATCCCGGGACCGGTAGGGCTCGGTCCCCTTGCTCTGACGCCGGCGGCCCGGAACCGGCCACCGGTTCCCTTGCTCCACCGCGGCCCGGAACCTGCCGCGGCCTCTGTCCGTCCGGCGCGGCGTGACGCCCCTCCGCCGCGGCCCCGCTCCGGCCACGGTGCTTCTGAGGTCCTCCAGCGCGGCGCGACGACACCGCGTCTTTTGTTCATCTTCTATGGCGCGACGCGATGGCGCTGCTGATTTATTGTTTCCAATGGCGTGGTGCGACGATGTCGCGCTTCTCCGCTCTTCCTTTTACAAATTCCGTGCGGTGCTTTTGCACCGCGTCGCCTTGCTCGCCACATCAATATCAACAACCAAAAAGAGGGGAGGAGTGTCGGCCATGTTCGTGCGGTCCGACCTCCTCCCGTTAATGCGATAACAGGCGGTTCAATTGAAAGTGGAATAACGACGGAAGTAATCCCAAGAAAAAATAAACCCCTACCTCAACGTTGTCGTCGCACGAGCGTTCATCGCGGAGAAAGGAATGTCATGGAAGAAGCGTCGCAGAAGGAGGATCGTCGGCGTCGCGGTACACGACGTCGCGTCGTCGATCTCTGACAGTTCGGCGTTCTTCATCACCCTTCGTCAGAGGTCGGCATTCTTCGTCGGTGACGATGCTTCTTCGCGTTCTTCAACGAAGGAGGATGAAGATCTTCAATCCTTAGATCTTTCTCCAAGTCCTCTCAACAAGCAACCCCTCAATAAAATAAGTGTTGGTCTTATTTTTTTCCCATGCCAACGTTTTGGAATTCATAAAAGGAATCCAACAATTAATTCAAATAATTAATTGTAACAAATAAACCACCAAATTAATAGGGGCACTCAATATTTAAATTAAACACATGGGTTGAATTTAATTAAAAGGGGGTTGCGGGTGTGTTACTTAGAAGGGAAGAAACGGCAGGGCTCGTGCGGGCCCCACCTCACAAATATCCTACCAAGTGGGTAGGATATTTTGGGTTCCACCTTATCCGCTGAACTTGTCTTAAGTGGATTTAAGTGAAATAAAATAAAGTGTCGCTCCACTTTTATTTTATTTTTTAACTTAACCCCAAAAATTAAAAATCACACCCGAGAAAACGCAACTTCGGAAAAGGCGTTTCTAAGCAAATACAGGCGTTGTGATTCCATTGGTGTCCTCAGAATTCGATTCCGAGCACCGGTTCAAAAGTTAGAAAACCCCACTCGTTCTTTCACTGAACGTACCCAAGCTAAACTTCGTAAAATGATTCCGCACACACCGGGCCTCGGAATCAGGTGTCGTCAGAAACTGCGTTCTTGTAAAATTCCAAAGAAAATTAAGAAAAAAATTTCCTTGAATTTTACGGGTCTTTACAGTCACCACCCTAAAATACTGAATAGTGCACTCCCCACCATTTTTCTTACCTTATACCTATCCTCAAGAATGACTCCTAGGGAGTCTGTTTTTAAAACATAAAAAAGGGTATTTAGATAGATCAATGCATTTTCTAAACTCTCACAGCATATTTAGAATGATACAAAGATAGAGGGAATGATCATCTCTAAACTAGGAGTATAATAAAATTTCTTCGATAGGCCTGTAAATCTCTACCTGAGATATTATCAGAAAAAAGTAGTCTATACTCACCCCAACCAACCCCTAACACCATGTATCTTGACAATGTGTTTCAAGGTCCACACATGGGTCAAACTCTTCTTGAAACCTAATTATTCTTGATGTATCATCTACCATGTAAAATAATTTCTCATTTTATCACAACTCTTGGGAAACCATGCTGATGAAAAGTCTTTGAATCTATCATTCCTAAGCTCACATATGACCGCTCAATGATTAAAAATTTAAATATTTCCATGTGTTAATGAATCATAAAATTATATCTCACTCAACATAATTTGTGTATTTTCCCATACCACTCAATTCAAAACCCAAAACATAATTATCTGAGTCATCTATAACAAGGTTAATCTGACCATGTTACAAAACACGCTATTCTCATTAATCTATAATCTCTATTAGAACACCTATTTAAAATTGGGAAACTCACTTGTGCCATGATTTATTCCAAAACTGCCCATCATAAGGTTTCATTTTATGATATTAATGCTTCAACCACATAACCACTAGTTAATAGGTTCAGACACCAGAATAGTCATACCTATTAAATAATGTCCCAATACTCAATCATCCAAGGTGATTTGAAAAAAATAAGGCATCATCATTCTTATATCAAAAAACCCATGCACCTATTGTGAACTTTTCTCTATATGAGCATAAAACCAAGTTCACTTCCTAAAAATGAAATCATAAAACTAGGACAAACCCTCTCTTGGGATTCACTCAATCCAAATAAATGTTGACCTACAAGGTTCTGAGTTATAACTAAGAGCCTCTATTTCTTCCAACTAGCCCTACTAATGAAATCTCATAACATGGGCACTATGTCTGACCACCAAGACCAAAGTCGAGACCTATCACCAAGGTCACATCTCATAGGGATTCATCCACACACCCACATCAACAAAAGGAATATAATGTGCATGAAAATACTCTCTGATGTGGGTGAGGATAACATCGACCTATGAGGGTGAATCCTATCAACATTGTTTGAATTATATTGGTTTTACATTCACATGTAATAGAAGAAAACACCCTATAAGTTATAATAGGAAACACATTTAAGAGAAACCCATTAGTATCTACTAACTTAAGGAAATAACTCTAATGTAATCACCTGCCTAGAATTGATCTACCAGGCCTTTATCATTTTTGAGAAACCTCATAAGAAACTACTCTATGCATGGTCACAATATAAAAGTAGAAAAGATAATGAACTGACAATCACCAAGAATCCACATAAATCAATAACCCCTCTAGGTCCTTATTCACTATAAACATTCAGATAACTATCAACATCAAACTAGATAATTCAATTATATGACCAAAAATAAAGGTTTTTTAAGTAAACTATCATAGAATGTTAGATGGGAAAACTCTATACAGGTTGTTATGAATCATTAGTTAACCAAATTTGAAAAGGATACACCCACCAAGGGTCTAAAAATGAGGAATATACTACCATTTTAGACATGTGAGGGTTAAAAATATAAACACAATATCATCTTAAATATATATGTCATACCACACTCACATGATTCAGTTAAGTAACAAATTCTTTCCAAGCTATACAAGAAAATACTAGATAGGTTTTTACTAACATTTTAAATAACTTAAAAAAATAAAAAAACTATAAGGGGTCCAATCATTGGGAATCATGTGCCCTATCAAACAACTAGGGTCACTTCACCACCTTTAACCAAGGACTATGTCATCAGCCTCACTATGAATCATCTCATCATAAATCCACATGACATACCATAAAAAGGAAGTATATATATATAATTAATTTTAATTGAGCATAATTTCACTAAGAACCAATATCAAAAAACACCATTTAGGTTTATGTTGACATATTAAACAATTGGATTCTTTCATCAATAGTGAAATTAAACAGTAGAAGGCCAAAAACATATGTACCCTATATTCCAAATATGATGTATGAATGAATATCTCTTACCTATGTTGGACAAGTGGTAAAATTAGTCACTGGCCTCTCACTAATGGGATAAGATACATTAATCCATAAGAAATCATAAAATACACACCACATATGTGTTTATCTAAGAAAAAATCATATGAACCTATAACATAATAGATCAATAATAGTAGTCCCATATGCCAGGAAACCACGACTTTTTACCAGAAAAAGTGTTGTTAGTGGACCAGTTTGATACCCATCATAGTTTATGACACATTCCTAATACTCTTGTCAACCATATTCTAAATAGTTTGATTATAGGAAAGGAAACACCTTCGATACCACTTTTTCAAGTCCCAACTCGGCTCACTCTTTAAACAGTAACTATACTAGTGGGTGGCTAGGCCTCAAGTGTGCCTCCCCATATACAAGAGGCTACCAAGTAGCAGCGAGGTCTTAGGGTTTGTTAGTGGGGTGACTATTCCCAAATTTCAGAGTAAGAAGAATATTGTAAATTACCAACATTATCCATAGTAATAAATAATAAAAATGTGGAAGAAATAAATATAAACCAATATGTAATAAATTAATGGGATGTAGTAAGATCCTAGGAGACTATGTCATATATACAACACTAATCACCCACCTGGTTGATCACATATTCAAGATTACATAAATTAAACTGAAATAATTGTATATATATCTAATACTAGTTCTAATTCATACAAAATAAACGGTCACCAAGGCACCACTGAGCCACTGCTACCTGATCATAAGAATCCTAACGAGTGGAGTCTCTTGATTATGCAAACTTGGGTCTCTAACTTATAAATAGTTTATCCATTATAAACCTAAAAGTAGACATGATTTCATTACACCCACTGCGGTGCATGTACATGGGGTGATAAATAATTCTCAATAGGCCACCCCAAATAGTGAACCTATAATCTGCTTTAATAAGTGAATTCTCATAAAATATGATTATCCTAGATGATATTCAACTGAAGGAAAATAATAAAAATAAATCCCTAATCTATCCTTGGGTCTGTGATGCCGATTGGATGGACATCCTACAAATAAGGCATTAAGCTAGATGTCTTACCACTCAAGCCATGTGTAAACAAGTCAATCCTTGAGTTTATAATCATGATTTAAAATTTCTACTTTACCCCGCATCGAAAATGACTCTGAGAAAATACTTTGTATAAATAAAACTGGGAATCAATGTATGTAATCAAAAAATACAATTATAATTATAATCACATATGAAATAATCCCATTTGACCATTGATTCCATCAAAGATATTCCATATATGAATCCAAGTTTCACCCATTACATAATATAATAGATATCCCTATGAAACTATCTAAGGTATTTTGTATAAGGAATAAAAGTATAACTCAATGTGTAATATAAATCCATTTTTTCTATGATCCCATCCAAGGAACTCAGTATAAGGAATCCAAGTACCGCTTGAGGTGTAATATAATTTCATTTAGCCTATAAACCCATCCATGGCATTCTGAATAAAGAATAATAGTGTCTATAAAGGTGTAATATAATCCCATATGTCCTATGAGAATGTCCAAGGAATTCCATATCAGGAACCCAAGTATCACACAAAGAATAACATATTTCATTTAACCTATGATCCCATCCAAGTTTTTCTATATAAGGAATGAATGTATTGATCAATGAAACATAATTTTTATCCCAGGAAGTACCTCTAGGTATCGTGAAAATGTAACAGTCAAATAAAAAGTCTTAGAAGTCAGATCCTATGAATTACCTCTAGGCATCCCCATTATATCATCACAACATATCATACCTCATGGGCCGAGTTTTAGGAAACATGTATGGAATCATACTTGTATCAATAATAATTGAGTGAAAGAATAAATGAGAGAGAGTGGTATTCTAATCACCAAAAATCATCACTATGACTAAAAGCCCTATGGATCAAATGTTTGGTACTGGTTATATGGTCACACCTGCTACCATCTCTACCCAACCAAACAAACTAGTTCAGGGTTGGTCAAACACCAAGTCACCAACTGGATTCCCTAAATCAAATATTGGAGAGTCATCCTACTCAATATTCTCAAGGTCTAAACATACATAGAGGCATCCCTCTTGGGATCTTTTAAGGTATCACATAAGAAAAGGAATCCCTCTTGGGATCCTAGAAAATAACAATTGGAGAAAACCTGTACCGAATCCTTGAAAATTGTAATAAGGTAGAGGGATTATACACTGGATCCTCAGAAAGAGTAGTAAGTTGGGGTATCATATATAGAATCCTCATAAATACTAAGTAAGAGGAGGTATACCACATGAGATCCTTGGAATGTATTATAAGTGAAGGAATCCTACATGGGATCCTCAAAAAAGAGTAGTAAGAAGTGACATCCTACATGGTAGCCTCTAGGTCAAAATATAAGAAGAGGCATCCTATAGTGGATCCTTAGTCTTACACTATTTTTTAACAACCCTAAACCTCACAAGCCTATATAAGAAGTCCTCTAAGTTAGGTGTCCTCAATGGAAAATCTACTTAAACATTAGTGTCGAGAGATGATTCATGGAACATATCAGATCAATGTCTCACTCTAGGTTGGCTCGAATGACTAACTAAATATATCTCAATAACTTACTTACCAATCCCATTAACCAGGGAATTTTTGAGAGACATCAGATGAGGACCATGGAAAACCCATTCTATGTCCCCTAACCATTTTTCACAACCCTCAACTAGGTCTCATTCCAAGTCTTACTCATAGGAGATAGTTTAAAACATTTACTAGAGGAAGAAACTATCCATTAAGTCTATTGAATGAAAACACCTATTAAAAGTCCACAAAACACCCCAAGGGATTCACCGTCATGATTTATGGAAAAAATGATCAAAATAGTCTACTCATTTGTCCAATTATGATTTTGGGCAGTCAAAACATGAAAAATTCTTAATATGGTAATAAGGGATAATTACATTGTGTGTATACCTAAGTGTACAATGTATACCCTCAAATCCCTACCTAGGTGGGTACTTTAGTTGGACCTAGAATTTAAATCCCCATTATATGGCATGTAAAACATCTACCTAGAATGTAATGTACATGGGGGTACCTTCCCGTGTACCTCACAAGGACTGGTCATGTATCTTAGCCTAGTTGTGTACTTTTACATGATGTGTAACCCATATTGGGTCTGACTGTATACCCAACATAGAAATGTTCCTCTATACATGCTATTTGGCCAGGTAATTAGCTACATGGTTGAGTGCGACTACATGGTGTGTGCCCCTGGAACACAACGTGTAGTTCCAAAAACTCTGTTTTCCCATGCACATGGATATCTGGAAAAACAAAATTACATGACATGATATACAACTACCTAGAATGTACATCCAAAAATTTATCTTCCATGAATTGAAATTGTTCAGGGTGTGTGTTCATAGAACCACACTCTGTGTAATGAGGATTTCTCAAATGTGAACCCCTACAATCATCCCTAAACACCCATTTTTTCTATTTTATTCATAGATCAACACAGTTAAGGTCCTTATAAATTATAATAGTTTTTTATAACTACATGACATTAAATATATAAGGATTTATGGAAAAAATGTAATAGAAACCTACAATTGGGTGGAACTCACTAATGATTCACACGTATTTGGGCTTCACAACTGCTGCACGAGGATCCAAATCCTATCTATATCCATGATGAAAACTTCGTTCCCCCTTTCTACATATAATATTTTATCTCTATATTGTTGTGAAGGACATACCATAGGGGGTATATGCAGGAATCTAGGGGTATGAGAAGAAAGAAATGGAGAAACTTAAAAAAAGGAAAAGAAAAAAAGGGGTTTGGGCCTGAACTCTGTGGCTGACATGATTTTATACTTTAACTAGAAAAAACAACCATTTGAGAGTAAACTGTGATGAAAAAAATATTCATACAAGGATAAATTCAAAATATATTTCTGAATAAAAAACTGTGAAAAAATTAGGAATTAATTTATTAAATATTAAATATAAATTATTCCATGAAAGTTGGAATGATTCAAATTTAAACCAAACTCTGGTTTGAGGGTAAAAACCTTATTCCCGGACCAATGGATTAGTTATAAAAATAATTTTTGATCATTTTATAGGGTAAAAGTACCATTTACCACTCATGAGAATCTAAAAGAAAAAATTCAAATTCCTACTAAACATCCCAGTTGAAAAAAGCGCAGGTCATTACAACCTCTCCACCATAACCCTTATCATCCCCAAGAATCCTTGGTTTTCAAAGAGAAACCATGCTCCTATTATGAGCATCTTCATAACTATGTTATCTTGACTGTCCAAGGTCTAGTATCACAACATCCAAAAATCTCTCAATAAGGAAGATTTTTAATTTTGATCAATCTGGTACTCCCCACCATAAGAATACTATTTCCATCACCTCACAATCGAGCTTTAAATCAAAGTCCCTCATTCTATCCAACACTAAAAATGAATAATGTCATGACTAAAATTCATGATTCCTAAGATTGAACTTGAAATGTCAAAAAACCTCCCATTCCAATTCCTCAAGAATAGTTTCGATGGAAAATTACAAATTTCAACTGATAATGAGGTTCACCACCCTTAAACAACCAACTATTCACTCCCCACAATATGTTTTACCATATACCATTCCTTAAACGTGACTCCCATGGAGTTCATCTATTATAACATCAAATGGGTATTTTGATAGTTCAATGAAAAGATAACCCTCTCTTAACATACTCAGGATGATGTCCAGATATAGTAAATGATCATCCTTAAACTATAATTACACTAAGATTCCATTTATAGGTGTGTTTCTCTCTCCTTGACCCATAATCACAATAAATCAGGCTATACTCACCTTAAATAACCCTTGACACCAAGTCTCCCAAAAATTCATGTCAATTTTCATCCATGGGTCAACCACCTCATCATACATAATTATTATTGATGTCTCTGATACCATGTAGATATATTTAATTTTTTATCACAAATACTAGGAAACCATGCCCAAGAAAAATCTTTGAAATCATCTATCCTTTGATTACACATATCCAGTCACCAATTTATAATTTAAATGGTACCATGTTTATCTAATGTGTTCCATTACTATCTCACCTAAAACAACGGGTGTACTATCCTATACCACCCAATTCAAAACTATACTCATGATCCTGCAACTCTTCCATCACAAAACTAGGATCACCATGAAACAATACATATGAGTCACATTAATCTAGAAGATCCCTTGGAAATCCTCTTCAAAATTGAGCACCTCATTTGTGCCACAATTTGTCCCATGACTTCCTATCCCTTGAAATCATTTTTTGAGATTAAATATTTAATTAAAAACCACTGGTCAATTGGATCAGGAACCAAAATAGTCATACCTGTCAAATCTAGTATCGATGCCCAAGCACCTTAGGTTATTCCTCAAAAACCAAAGGCATCATCATGCCTATATAAAAAACCCCAAGTACCACTAATGCATCAGTCTCTACTTAATCATACAATAAATATCAAGGATTATAAATTAAAGTGAATAATAAATCCAACCCATATCGCAAGTTTACCTTGATGTAACTAAATGTTGACACATAACGGTTTGAGTCACCACTAAGGTCCCAAATGTCCCCCACCTAACCCTAGAAATCAAAGATCACAACTGAGGAACTAGGTCTCACCACCTAGAAAAAAGTCTTGTCCTATCACCAAGGTAATATCTAAAGAGGTTTCATCCACACACACATCTAAATTAAAGTCATATAACATGCCTTCTATCCCTCCCTAAGAGAGGAAAGGATAAAATCAACCTGTAATGTCCAAAACCTATTAATTTTTTTTGAATTATATAGGTTATCAATTCCCAATTTATAGAGGAAAGAAACCTATAAGCTATGATCAGGAATACATTTAGTTAAAACACATTAGTAACCACTAACTTAATGAAATAACTCTAATGGAATCACTTGCTAAGCATCAGCCTACTAGGACCTAATCTTCTATAAAAATACTTATAAGGAACTTCTCCCGGTTGGGTCAAAATATAAAAGTAGAAAATATAAATAAATGACACTCACTAGGAATAAACATACTAAAATACCCCCTAAAGGTTCTATTTCACTATAAATGTTCATATTCCTATCGAAATCAAACTAGAGGATCTGACTTGATAACAAAAAATAAAGGGCAATTAAGTAACATATCCTAGCGATATTGATGGGAAAACACCATGTATGTTCTAAAAAATATTTATTTAACTAGACCTCAAAAGGATTCACACAAAAAGGTTCTAAAAAAATGGTCATCAACTACCAATTTTGACATATGAGGGTTAATAATACAAAAATAGTTTCATATTGGTGATCTATATCATACCACACTCACGTGATTCAGTTAAGTAAAATTTCATTCCAATATATGTGGGAAAAACATATAAGTTGTTAGTAACATTTTAAATAACTTAACCAAGAAATAATTACATAAAAGGTGTAAAAAAATTAAGAATCATGTTCCCTATCATACCACTAGGTTCATTGCACCTTCTATTCTCAAGGACTAAGTCATTAACTTCACTTTCAAACATCTAATAACAGATCCACATGAACTTCCATTAGAAGAAAATATATACAAAATTGAGCTTGATTGAGTATAATTCCACCAAGAAATTATATTGGAAAACACCATTTAGGTTGTTGATTAAACTATAAAAAATTGAAATATATCTTTATTATAAAAAGAACATAGTAGAGGTCCTATAACACATGGACCCTATGTGCCAAATATGATGCATAAAAAATTGATCTTTCCAATGAAAAAAAGAGTTAAAACCATTCATTGATCTCTCTCCAGTGGTCCAAGATCCATGAAATTCATAATAAAACAAAAACTTCACATCACATGTGCATCTATAAAATTAAAAATCATATGAAACTGTAACATCAAATATCAAGAACAGTATTCCCATGTCCCTAGAAACCAAGAATTCTTACCAGAAAAAGAGTTGTTGACTCACCAATCTAATATGCATCAAAGGTATCGACATGTTCCAAACAGTCATATCTAGAATATCCTAAATAGTAAGATAATAAGAAATTAAATACATTAGATACCACTTTGTCATGTACATACCACACTCACTCTATAAATAGTAACCAGATCGATTGGCGACTAGGCCTCAAGAACACCTCCCCCTATGCCAAAGTCTTCTGACTAGAAGTGAGGGCCTAGGGTGTGTCAGTGGGGGGACTATGACCTCATTTCATAGTAAGAGAAATTTTATAAATAACCAAACATTATCCTTTATAATAAATAATTAATTTTTAGAGGCAATAAATGTAAACCAGGCTATAATAAATGAATGGAATGTTTTAAGATCCTAAAAAACTATATCATACATACAAAACTTATCACACAGTGTTATGATCACATATGGATGAGTATATAAAATAAACTAAAATAAAAGTACATGTATATACTTTTAACTCTGAGTTTAACCACATACTCGATCTCCAATTAATTATTGAGTTAATCCATCTTGATTATAAGAATACATATAAGTAGCTCCTCTTGATCATGAAACCCTGGGTATTGGCCATATCCATCAAGTATCCATGATCAAATGAAAGCATACATAAGATCTATACAAAAAAGTAGGTTCATGTACATGGGTTGAGAAATAAATCTCAGTGGGACACCCAAAATGTTGAACCTATAATCTTATATCATATGTGTATTCTCATGTAATGTTATCATCCTAGACTAGATACAACTAAATTAAAATAAATAAAAATTAATCCATAGTTGATCCATGGGTTTGTGACCTCGATCGTTTGGAAATACTATGAATAATTCCTTGAGATGGATGTCTTACCACTCAATCCATGTGTAAAAAGTTCAATCATTGAGTTCATAATCCTGATCAACAGTACATTCTTCACCCATCACTAAAAATGTCTTTGAGAAAATACATTATATAAATAAAATTGGGACCTGAGGTATGTAACCAAGGCATATATGTATATTAATCATCATGCATAAAATAATTCCATTTGGCCAATGATCCCATCCATGACATTCCATATAGTAATCCAAGTCTCACCCATGGCATAGTATAATAGATATGCCTATGATCCCATCCAAGGAATTCATTATAAAGAATAAAATTATTGTTCAAGGTGTAATATGATTCCATTTAACCTATGAGCCTATCAAAGGAATTCCGAATAAGTTATACAAGTATTTATTGAGGCACAATATAATTTCATTTAGCCTATGAGCCCATCCAAGGTATTCTGTATAATAAATATAAGTATCATTCTTGGAATAATATAATCTCATATGTCCTATGAGCCCATCCAAGGAAATTCATATTAGGATCCCAAGTATCAGTCAAGGAATAATATAATATCATCTGACCTATGAGACCATCCAAGTAATTTCATATGAGAAATTCAAGTATCTCTAAATTCATCTTAAGATAGATCCTAATAAGTTCCTATAGGAATGTTGATAATGTAATAGTCAAATAAATAGGCTCAAAAGTTGGATCCCAAGAAGAAAATCTTGGTATTCTGACCATAACATCACATAATATCAGACCTCATGGGCCAAGTTCTAGGAAGCACACCAAGAATGAAATATATATAATAAATAATTGAGGAAAAGAATAAAAAATAGAGTGACTCTATCTGAATACCTAAACCTATCACTACATCCACACTCTATTTGGTTTAAATGTTTAGTATGGGTTCTAAGGTAACACTTCCTCCCATATCTACCCAAACCCAACACAATATATTAGGGTTGATCAAACATTGGGGAACTCACAAGTTCCCTTAAATTAAATATATGAGAGGCATCCTACTCGGGATCCTCGAGGCCCACACATACACAAAGGAATCCATCTTAGGATCCATTAAGGAAGCA
The DNA here is from genome assembly GCA_963277665.1 of Viscum album. NCBI lineage: Eukaryota > Viridiplantae > Streptophyta > Magnoliopsida > Santalales > Viscaceae > Viscum > Viscum album. The sequence goes on from OY728138.1 coordinate 861,036,294, forward strand.
TGTAAGCAAAGGCATCAATCTTGGCATCCTCTAAATTAGTAGACAAGAAGAGGAATCCTAAATGTAATCCTTGGAAATAGTAAGTAAGTGGAGTCATAATATATGGGATCCTCAGAAAGAGTTTTAGGCAGAGGTATCATACATGAGTCCTCAGGAAATGTAAGTAATTGGAGGCATCCTATATGGGATTCTCAAAAAGAGTAGAAACTAGAGGAATCCTATATAGGATCCTCTAAAAGAGTAGTAAGAGGAAAAAATCCTATGCAATAGCATCATGGTAAAAACATAATTGGATGAATCCTTAGTGGGATCCTCAGTCAAATAATGGTCTTTAACAACCCACAACCTCACAATCATAAAGATTAAAACCTCCATGGGAGGAGTCCTCAAGGAAAAAATTTCTTAAATATTGGTCTATAGATATGTATAATATCCAATATTAGATCAAGTTCTCACTCAAAGTTAACCTTGACCCCCAACCAAATATTTCTCAATAATTCAAGTCTCATTACCACTAACCATGGACTTTTTAAGATTCATTCGAAGAGGACCTTGGAGAACCCATTCAATGTAAAATAACCGTTTATCATGAATGTTAACTGGGACTCATTACAATTACAACTCATAGGATATAGATAAATTCACTTACTGGTGGAAGAACCTCTCAATTTTGTATATTTTACCAAAATGCCTCTTAAATGTCTGCAAAAAACCCCATGGTTTTCACAATCATGATTTAGATGAAAAAATTATCAGAATGGACTACTCATGTGTCGAATTATGACTTTTGGGTGTCCAAACATGAAAAAACCTCAAAAGGGTAGCAAGCGAGAAGTACACGATGTGAACTTTCAAATCCCCACTTGGGCATGTACTTCAGTTGAATTTATAATGTAAAACCCAAGTATATGGAATGTAAAACATGTATACAAAATGTTCCCTAGATGGTGTACCTACCTTTGTACCTCACATGGAATGATCATGTATATTATCTTGGATGTTTACTTATATAAGGCAGATAACCTACACAGGGTTAGGTCATGAAGCTTATACAAACAAGGTCCCCTACATGGGTTGTCTGTCTATGCACTCAGCTACATAGCTGAGTACGACTACACAAAGTATAGTTCTGAAAATTATATCTACCCATGTAATTGGATACAAAGACAAGAACTAGTACATGATTTGAACTCCAAGTACACATCATATACTAGAAAAACATCTTGTTACCTAAATAGTAAGATTCTACGATGTGTGTTCATATAAGAACACACCATGTGATTAGGATTTCCGGAATAGGAACCCCTATAATCGGCTCGAAACACCCATTTTTTCCTATTTAATCATATAACGAACACATGGGGTTCCATTCCAATCATAACAAGGAATTATAAATAGAAGGTAGAAACTAAATGTGAATTTATAGAAAAAACATAAAAACAGACTACCTTTGTGTAAAATCTATCGAAGCTTTGCCTGTATCCAGGCTCCGTAGCTGCCGCATGATGATCCAACACCTCCTAAGATACATAGAGACACCTTGGTTACCCCCTGATCTCTCTCCCCTTTTTCTATCATGGCCTTAATGAAGGATATACCACATGGAGCATACATAAGAATCCATAGGGAGGATAATAAAGAAAATAAAGAAAAAGGAATGAATAATAAAAAAGGGGATCGGTCTTGGCCCTATTGGTCGTCATGCGTTTATATATCAACTTGAAAAAACATCCTATTCCAGAATCAATGGAGAGTATTTAATCTCTATATGAAACAACATTAAAACTATATATATCAAAAAACATGTCATAATAAATTAATAATCGATTAATTAAATATTCAATATAAATAATTCCATGAAAATTTTGATGGATTATATTTCCATCAAACTCTTATCCAAGGGTAAAACCTTATTCCATGACCAATAGAGTGTTCATAACAATTATCCATGATCATTATCTAGGTTAAAAGGACCATTTATTATTTATATGCATCAAAAAAACAAATTCCTAATGAATTTCCCATTCCAGAAAAACATAGCTCTCTATACCAAGTACTATTGGAGATTCCCTTCAAAGATCATGTCTTCTGGCTTCTGAGATCCTTAATTTAACGAAGCCCTTTACTCTCTATAATTCTAGGTTTATTGTGAATGCAGATAATTCACTAATTATAGATTTAATTCTGAATAAATATTGAATTATAGGTTTGAAAGATATAACTAAATAATTATTTAATTAATTAATTTAATTAATTAAACACATATGTGATGCACCCCTGCCCAGGGGCCTAAAATTGAATGGAAATTATACCACTTTTGGGGTAAAACCCCTATTTTAAACACAACTAAGAATTTGGTTTTCACATATAATTATCTATTTAGGAAGAAACGACATTATCCCATGACCATGTGTGTACAAAATGAAATTATATATATTATTTCTAGGAATCCATATGACACTTTTACTGAGGAAGGACCAATGAACCATCCATAAAATATTATTTGATATATTCTAAAGCTTTAAAATGTAAAAATTTGGGTTTCTTATTCACGACATAAAATTTAATTCTTATAAACTAGAAACATCCCATAATGTGATCATAGCCTCTACAACACCAATAATGACCACAAAAATCGAACCATGTCAGATAACTACCAATCAATTCAATATAGAAAATTATTGTAAATTCATAATTTTAAAATATTTTGTAACTTTTTTCAATGAACTATAAATTTTAGACACTCTACACTTGTTTCTCTTAATTATATATATATATTTTTTCTAAACACTTATTTTCAAGAACAAGAGTATATTTTTCATTAAGTCATAATTTTTTGAAGAAAACAAGTTTCTAAATTATCATATTATATATATTTGTAATCAATATCTTCCTATATTTTAATATCCATAACTTTATTCAATAATTTATAAATATTTCTTGATCATCATTTATGATATTTATTTTTTAAACAATATTTAAGTTTAACTTCATCAAAAACACACTTCTCATATATTATTCTAAAATATCCTTAATTTTCAGTTTCTCCTACTTGAAATAAATTTCGCTTTTTTATCCATCTTGTTGTCAAAATAAACCCATCATTCAATTTACTTAAAACAAACCAATATTTCTAAAATATCAATTCATTTAAATCATAAAATAGTAGAGAGAAACTTATAATGTTGTGTTTTAAACTATAAATATCGAAATTACTCTTGGAATTCATTTTATCTTCACCAATATCTATTTATCCAAATCCTTATATTTTAGGTGTTCCACCATTTCCTAATATAATTGAAAATTATCTAAACATCTTTAAGACTTTATGAAAAATATTGTCACCTATTACATATGACGACATACCACTTTTATATATCCATGGGAAATTATTTTGATATTATAAGGCCCTAGATCCTCGTAGCCATTCCTTTGTTTGTTTTGGGTGCCCAAAAAAGGTTCCAAGGAGTTTAGTGGTGTTTCAGAGTGAAGTAGATGGAGTTAAGATGGAAAATAGACTTCTCTATTGTAGATCCCAAGGTTGAACCATAGGGCTGGTGGATACAGTGTAGAAGGATCACTGTGATGTAGGGGTTAGTGAAGTGGGATTATGAGCTACATTATTTTTAGGGGTGGTTATATTGTGGAGGAAGGCTATGGTGTACACCCTTACCTAGTGGCCGGAAATTTTAGTGTTGAGTGAAAGGGTTGTGGCATAGGGTTTTTAGAGGTTTTTCCAATTTTGGGTTAGTTGTGCCATGGTTAGGAGGATACAACATAGTCCCCTTTTGTGTAAAACAAGAATTATGGCATTGTGGTTCTCGATACATTGTAGTACCTCCCTAGTTAAATATGATCTATTCCACATAGGGAGGCATGGATCTTAGACATGATTTTACCAAGGGGCGTTGAAACATGGTCCCATGGGATGCAACATAATATGTCAGGTAGTTATATGGAATCATCATAAGGTCTACATCATGGCCTTATAAATTTCAGAATGCCTATAAATTCCCCCAATCCCTTCAAACACAATTTTCTCCCATGTCTTCTATTTTAACCCTTGGCACCTTGGAGTGATTTTTGAAGGTCTTTTAAGCCCATTTCAGTAGGTATTCATCCCCGTATTCAAGAGTTTGATATGTGGTGATCCAATGTGAGTTCTACCTTTTTTTACAGTTTCTTCTCAGTTCAGTCAAGTTTATTTCTCATTATTACTTCCATGATATCTTGGTGGACCTCTAATGTTATAATAGAGTTTCCTTTATCATTTTACAATTTTTTCATGGTGTTAATTCCTTTTGGGGTTGTAGGTTTCTTGCAATTTAAATGATTGGGGATCCTTGTTATTATTCTGTTCTTATGTGAAGAACATTGATGCTTTGAAGTAAGTGATTCATTTCTTATCCTTTTATTTATGTGAAATCATAAATTTATCTTGGTTTATCAATTTGGATGGAAGTGAAATTAACTTAATAAAAATTAAAATGTATTGATTAATTGGTTTGTTTTTAGCTGTCACATGTTGATTTCTACCATGATAATCATTTTCCTCTTGATTTTCTAGATAGTGTTCTATATATGTTATGTGTGATATAATGTTTGTTTATTCTTTGATTATCCTAATGAAATTGTTTAAATTAGTTAAGAATGTACAGTTTGAATAAATTAATTTTCTCTGAACACAAATAAGAGGTTTTTTTAATAAATATGGTGTTTCTTTTTATTTGATGGTTATTGAATTGATGAAAAATTCATGTTTAATTCAATATTTTTTCCCATGCTTTAATAAAATTGAATAAAGAACATGAAAATGGAATTCTAGTTTATTAGATTAATGATTAAGGGAATGATAATGATAATTTTTATTCTTTAAATATTTTTAAAGCTAAAAAATGAAATAGATCATGTTTGATTAATTTAATAGCTTGATATAGATAATAACTTAGGTTTATCATAGATAGAACATGAAATAATTTAATTAATCAATTAAATATGGAAGAAAAACTGGTTGTTTATTAAAGTTATTTTTTTGGGTATGAGAGATTTCATTTTCTTATGAGGGCTAAATGCCTTGGGCTTGGGCATTGAGAGCTTGTTTTCATGTAAAGTTTAGATACCTTGTTTTTTTCAAGTTTCCATGTTAACTATGTTTGTTTCTTATTACATTATGATTTTATCTCGATGTGGACCCTTCTATGTGATGTTTTGTGACCATGGGACGATTGATGAGATATAGGTGTGGAGGCCTGAGGTTTTGGAAATAGTTAATGACTATTTTAGCAAGATGCATGGTGATATGCATGTGGGTGTCAGGGATGGAAACATAAATAATGTAATGGGTTGAAGATGGGAATACCCATTGATGTGCTGAAGCTATTATGCTTTCTTATGAATAAATATGTTTAAAGGATAGATGTTCAGGTTTCATGTTTATCTGTATTCTTTTCCCTATTACTTGAAGCAGTTGGATGTGCTTGAATTAATATCTGTTGTGGTAGATTTGGATGTTTTCCTAGAGTACCGAAAATTATGGAATGGATAATAAATATTAATAAATTTTTAACCCATGGGGTAGGTTCTTGCTGGAATAAAAATTTTAATGTAAATCTTGAGAATCCATGGACTAAGTTTGATTATTACTAGAGGTAATTAACCTCTTTCGAGTATAATAAAGTTTGGTTTAATCAATGTTAATTAATGGTTAATTAAATGTATCTTTGAATAATATCAATTAATAGATAATTAATTAATTAATGTAAATTGAATTATTTAATGAATGTAAAGTAATATAATATATCACCTTTAAATTATTTTGTGTTATATGATATCTTTTACTTAGCAGTTATAGCAAGGTATCTGAGTGAGGATAACTTCATTTGATCCTAAGACTAGCTTATTACCATAGTGTGGTTGTGAACTATTATATATCCTATATATTTTTTGATTTCATATTCTACCCAACCCATATAAATTAGATATTCTGACACTCAATGGACTTTGGGAGTGTGTTTTCCCCAATATCTCAATGTTGAGGATGGATGGATGACCATCCCCTCTTCCTCTATGCTCTTATCTTATTATTATTGTGTGTTAGTTTTTATAGTGGTTATATTTTCCCATATATATTTGTATAGGTATGTAATGGATTGTGATTATTTCACACACATGTTTCTCTGGATATAGTATCCAAATTATTATTATTGGTATGATGTGTATTATATATGATGGATTGTGTTACCTTACATGGTGTATGGGTTATGATGGCTTGAGGTATAATACCATATGTATGATACATGTAATACGAGATATGGTAGCTTCTAAAAACTATTTGATTACTATATTGAGATGTAATATGGGGTTATGGGATTATGTGAGGCATAATATGAATGTTGTGATACATTATTGGCACAACATACATGTTGTGATACTTTATCCTAGGTATCTTTGGGATGAAATTATTTTGGATAGAGATATATTAGGATGTATGATGTTAGAGAAGAGAAAACAAACTAGTGGGGAAGCTGTAACAGGATACCCAGTTTGTTTCAATACAATAATATATGATATTTTGTATGCAATACTTGGTGAGAGATAAACATAGTGAGACTGGAAAGATAGTATACTTTCTTAGGCGATGAGTTAGTTTCAAATTTTATTTAATGGGATTTAGTATGATTTATTTATATTTTTCTTGAGGAGATCCAGGGAGGATCCTTGCGAGTATACTATTATTCTCACCCCACATATATATAAACTCATTTTCAAGTAAATTGGTTCATGTTAGAGATCATGATGGATTTTACTAGCTCACATTTTTTATAGGATCTATTTAGGCTTCATATTCACTATTTTGATTACCTTTTGGTACTTATAGGTTTCATTTCCGGATGTGTTAGTTCTTGGATGAAATTTCACGTGTTCACATGGGATCTCATTTATTTTATTTTTTAGTAGGAGTTGAGTGTGATTAATTATTATCCCTCTCTTATACATGTTCTCTTAGAGGGAAATGCATCCCATTTGTATGTATGACATGCCCATGGAGCCTATCACTAACTCGGTGACCACTAGAGGTGGTACTCGAGTGAACACCATCCCCCTTCTCCCATTTCCATCCCTAGAGGGGTACTTTGGGTGGGGTTCATGATAGAGTGGTATGAATGGTTCAGGTTGGGGGTATAGAATATATTTTGGATTTAGGAATAGGTGACGACAATATTGGTCAGTAGGGAAAAGATTCCAGTTAATTTTAGTAAGCGATGTAAGCATGGGAGATCAGCTAAGACACATGTATTTAGGGCCCCCTGTGATCTGTTTCATGGACTATTTAGTTTAACAATTCTATTAAGTGAAGTTATGTTTGTTATATTATAGAGATATAGTAAAACATCATGCATCATTCTTATTTGATCCTATGTTTGAAATGGGAATACATTGGGATAGGTTAAACCATAAAATATTAAAATAAATAAATAAATAAATAATGTCAAATAATCCATATTCCTGTTTTAAGAGTATCTATCCATTTTTTGTTTTGTAGATATGTGTCTATCTCAACATCCTCATAAAGTTTTAACTGAATATATAGAATAGGATGTGATTCCATATTGTTGAAGATTAGATGTTATCAATGATGATACTATGAGGAGAAAACAACAAGAGTTTCAATGATAAAGTATTTAGAATAATGAGATCTTTGTTTCAATCTCATTCACAAAGGACTAGTTGGAGGAGGTTGGGATAGATTTCTGTTTGATCCATGACTTGGAGAAGAACTAGGTTCTATTGGTTGTGATGATACTTTGTAGATTATATAAGAAGTGGTGTATCTTTTCCCCTAGGGATTGAGAGGTGACAATGGTCTAGTGGGAGAAGATCAGAAACTAGTTCTGAGTAAAGTTTCTTTCTTTGAACACAAACATTGATAGTATCCATGATCTTCTTACCATTTGATAGTGTATTTACAACATGAGGGAGTTTAATATTTTTATGAAGACCCTTATCTGATATTCTTTTGAACTATTTCCAGATGAGGAGTCCATGGAGAGGTATTTTGAGGTGTATTTTTGTCTAGTGATCCAGTTCCAAGTCACCCCATTTATGATGAATATATATCATGGGGTATTTTCAATAATAGAGGTTGTTGAGAGGAAACTGGATAGAACTAGAGTTTCATGATAGGGGAGTCTTTTTAATTCTTCATGAAGTAAATATATGGTTCATGGTTCCTAGTATCCTAGACAGAAGAGATTTGGGTTATTCGGGGGTAGTTATTAGACCTCATCGTCTCGTTTTTCCAAGGGTGCTATCTATTAGACCTTTACTAAGGGATTGGATGCTTGTTTTTCATTCAGAAGCCTAGGTCATCATCAGTGAGAGTTACCTAACTTTATGATTAGGCAATGAGTTCTAGGTGTTACACTTTATGTTCCTTTATTTATTTAGTTTCATCCGAGGAAACAATAACGAGATGCTCCATATTGAGATCAATAGATGGGAGATGGGGTGGGTAGAGGAAAATCTTGAGATTCTCAACTTACTCATAGAGTAGAGCATAACTATGGAGTTTGAATTATCTAGGTCTTAGAGGTAAAAAATTATGTCATGGTCAACTTCATTATTTGGAATTTCTAGTGTTGGGAGTTTTAGATGTATTTCAAGGCACCCTTTTCTTGTTGTCAACTAGGGTTCATGCCTTGTTTTATTCAGGATCTACACACTTCTTCATATCACCTTTTCTAGTCTAATATTTTGGACTAGATATAGAGAGGCTTCCAGTGTTCTTAGAGTTGACTGCACCAGTTTTCGGTCGATCTTATTTATATGAAGTATGTGGATACTATGAGCTAGTGATAGAGAAACACTACTCTTTGAGAGATTTCATGTGTTTACTATTGCATAAAAATGAAAAAAATCCTTAACATGGATTGGATGTATTTAGTTCCGGCTATTTTGTATTTATTTGGGTGAATGGTTTTATTATATTATGATGATGTAGATTTATAAGTTTTTGGAAAGTGATACCCTTTTATGGACCATATATGTGTTCCATACTTGACTTCCTTGATGTCCCAGCTAATGTTGAGTTCATGAGAGGTTCAGATGATGGTGTTTCCTAGGGGTGTGGAAGAGTACCATCATATTTTTTCCAAGGTGGTTGTAGCATTACCCCCATGAATTGAGATTGAGTTTGGGATCAAGATACAACTATTCATTTCCCCTATCTTGATATCTCTGTATAGGATATTGCCTTCTGAGTTGTGAGAGTTTTAGGTATAACTTGATGAACTGTTACAACATAGTTTTATTTGGATTATTAGATCACATTAGGGTGTATCAGTTTTGTTCGTAAATAAGGTTGATGATAGTTTTACTATATGTATCGATTAAATCCACTTGAATCAACTGATAGTGAATAATCTCTAACAAATTACATGGATTGATAACTTATTTGATCATCTAAAAGAGGAATTTGTTTCCTAATGATCGATCTGCTGTTATGATGTCATCAGTTGCGGATGAAGGATGATGATTATTCAGATATTTCTTTCTAATCCTATTTTAGGAATTAGTAGTTAATTGTTATTCCATTAGGTGTGATGAATTACCTAACCATGCTAATTAGTTTTATGAATGATATGTTTATAGAGGTCCAATATCAGTTTTTTATGGTTTTCATCAACGACATACTTTTGTACTCCATTTTTGAAGAAGCACACACAAAGAATATGTGTTTCATTTTTCTATTTCTTCATCATCAGCAAAATTTTGGGTTGTTGTATAAGTATGGGTTATGGGATTATGATTTTTTTGGGGAATGTCATGTATAATATATGACTAGATTTGGACCCTTATAAGATCTAATTAGTCATTTCATGGGTATCCCCCAAGACTATTGTAGGGTTTTAGAGTTTCCTTTTTTTCAAGATATTATAGGAGGTTCTTATCCAATTTATCTCAGGTTATAAATCCTCCAACAGATTTGAAAAAAAAGGATAAGGAATTATTATAGACTAAATAGTGTTGGGAAGATTTTGAGTACAATATTGAGAAGTTATTCAGTGTTCTAATTCACCATATTACCGAAGATGGAGTTTAGTTTGAGGTTTTCTATAATTATTTTCTTCTTTGTTTTTACTATGTTTTATTTTAGAGAAGATCAGTTTTTTCTTATGGGTATTATTAGTAACATTTTCATGAGTGTAACTATTTAACCCATGATATTTAGTTAGTGGAATTTTTTTCCTTGAATTTGTGGAAACATTACCCTATTGGTGAGCATTTTCTACTTTTTACCAATCATAAGTGATTCAGGTATATCTTCTCAAATCATGAATTTAACTTATGATAATGATAGTGGAAATAATTCTTGTAGGATTATGAATTAGAGATTTCTTATACACTAGACAAGGGTAATATTGTGGCTAATACACTAAGATGGAATTCATGTATTGATTCCATGCACAAATCTAGATATTCCTAGAGAGTGATGGAAGATCACAAAGTGGGGAATATTAATATGAGATAGGTTGGTGGAAGAGTTTATCTTTTATATATGTTAGTATAGTCACTTCCGGTGTATTAAGAGGAATAATACCAAATGGGGGATTATAATAAAGATTTATATAGAGATCGAGTTATCTTTGGTGATTCCCCTATTATTTTTTTGGGGATTAATAAGACTAGGTGTTGTTTTAGGGGAGGATTTATATCCCTTTTTAAATTTATGATATGGCTCTCCATGAGTTACATAGCTCACCCATGGAAGTACATCTTGGCATGAAAAAGATGTACCATGCTATAAGAGGTCATTTTTAGTGGCCTGGGTTGAATCATTCAGTTTCATAGTTTTTATCTCGATTTTTGGTCTTCTATAAGGTGAAGATCATTTAATTTATTCTTAGTGGTTTTCTCTATCCATTGGGTGTTCCTCAGTGGAAGTGTGAGGATATCTATATGGACTTAATTACTGGTTTACCTTGAGCTCATGGAGGATATTATTCTATATGGATGATCCTAGATCAATTTATGAAATTATCCCACAATATATTGGTCAAGGTGTTGTTCTTAGTGGAGGTTTTTTTCGAGGTAGTATCTGGAGGATGTGGTGAGAATTGACAGAATCCTGAGAATAATCATCTCTAATTACAATCCTCATTTTACCTCTATGGTTTGTAGAGGTATTTATCATTCCTTCACCTCTCATTTATGCCTTAAAACACTTTTTATCAATAGAAATATGGCCAATAAAAGGTGGACTATCCAGAATCTCGAAGACTTGTTGCATTCTTATGTCTTGTAATTTAGAGGTTCATGGATGTAGAACCTACCTTTGGACGGATTTTTTTACACCAATGTTTTTTAATCCACCATTGGAATGGAACCATTCAAATAGTTTTACATCCTTCCATTCCATTCTCTATTGGATATCATGTATACTTAAAGGTGACTCCTCTTAATAGGAATCGAAGGTTTGTTTATGGGAGCAAGATTTCTCCCTGGTTTGTTGGTCCTTTCAAGGTGTTATATCACATTGGATTCATGGAGTATTAAATAAAACTTCCCCTAAAGATGATATATATATATTATGTATTCTATGTGTCATAGCTCTATCGTTACCTTCATGACAACTCTCACATTGTTGATTGTAGAGAGATTGTTATTGATGATGATGCGATCACTGAAAAGTGGATTGGGGTATCCAAGATCACCGAGAGAAAGTTTTGTGTGGGAATGATATTTTCTTGGATCATATATTCTGGTGACAAGATGTAATGGTGGGGATCACTGTAGAATGTGAGTCCTTAATATGTTATCCAAACCCTGAGATGTTTTTTATTTCTATCTTGTTGTAATTCTCATTTGTGGATGTCTACCTTTATCTAGTTTATTATATGGTTTATATCCTATTTTATTACTGTGTAATTACTCTCATTTGAGTGTTATCACCCATGGGAGATTTTTTAGTATCTTGTTGTTATTATGGTGTAATTCCTCACTTTATTCCTCTAAGTGAGGAATTTTAAATCGAGTGATTGCGAGATTATAGAGAGGAAACTCATGGGGTGGTTGTTCTGAATAATCTTTTATCTTTTATCTTTAGGTGTGGTTTTAAATTATCCATAACAAGAATGGGTTGAGAGGTATATTATTTAAGGGTTTGGATCTAGGTATCCCTTCCCTTTGTTTTTCTTGGGTATTGAGGGTACCGGGAGAAGGTCCGATGAGTTCTGAGTAATTTTGGAGTGAAGTAGAGGGAGTTAACTACTACCTTTTTTGGGGTGGTTTCACCATGGAGGTAGGCTATGGAACATTCCATTAATCTATGTTCGGGCTTTGTAGCATGGAGTGAGTAGGCTGTGGAATATAGGTTTTCATAGGTTCTTACAATATATGGGTAAAAAACCATGGGAAAGAGGCTATGGCATTATTCCCTTCCTTGGAAAACATGCACTATGATGTAGTGGTTCCTGCCACACTGTAGTTCCTCTCTCGGTAAATAGGATTGATGCCACATAGGGAGGCATAGATCTCATACATTCTTTTACCAAGTAGGGTTACAAAATAGTTCCCTAGGATGGTATATAGTACAACCATTGTTAGGAGGTTTTATGGCATGGTCCTAGGGGTTGTTCTACGGTCTTATAAATTTTAGAATGCCTATAAATACACCCAATACATCTGAACCAACTTTTATACCATCTATTCCACCCAATATCTAGGAACCCTTGATTTATTTTCGAAGGCCATTGAATCCCCTATTAATAAGGATCAATCATAGGCTTCCCAGGTTTGATCCCTGGTAATCTAATGTGAGTTATACCTCATTTTATTACTGTTTATTATCTTTTTGTTCTTTTTTCTCCCATTCATATTTCTATGATATGGAGGTTGATCTATAATGTTTTATTGGAGTTTCCTTTATCATTTTCTAGAGTCTTCATGTCATTATTTCCTTTAGAGATGGTAGATTTATTGTGAGATTGGTGATCATGGATCCAAGTTCTTGTTCTATTCTCATGTGAAGAACATTAATGCTTTAAAATAAGAGATTCGCTCCTTATATTTTTTATGTAAAATCATAAGTTTAAAATTGTTTATCCCTTTGTATGGTAGTGAAATTTACCTAATAACAATTAATTAGGATTAATGAATTGGGTTATTTTTAGTGATCACATGTTGTTTCTTTCCACCATGATAATGGTTTGCCTCTTGATTTTATGGATAGGATGATATCAATGTTATTATTCTTACCATAATTTTTTATATGTCGGTTACCATAATTATATTGGTTAAATATTTTAATAAAAAAATGAAAAAAATTAATTAATCGATATAAGAACTTCAATAATAGGGATTTTTAATAAATTCGATGTTTATTATAATTTTATGGTTATCAAATTGATCCAAAACAAACGTTTAATTGAATACGCTATTCCATATGCTAATGTGATTCGATAAATAACTTAAAGCTGGAATGATTGTTTATAATATTAATAATTTGAAGCATGATAATATTAATAATTATTATTTAAATATCATTAAGTCTTTAAAATTCTATAAATCATGTTTAATTAATATGATAGCTTGATATATATGATTCTTTAGGCTTCCAGTAGTTCGAACCTATGATAATAGAATAAGTTAACTCCATATTGAAATTAAGCTAGTTTTTTGATGAAGATAATTGTTTGGGGATAGGAGAGATTATTTTCTTCTAAAGGATAAATTCTTTATGTTGGGGTTGGGAGAGACCATTTTCATTCAAAGGCTAAATGACTTTTTTCATGACCAGGTTTCCCTATTGACTATGTTTTTTATGATGAATTGTGATTTGATCTGAATGTAAGAATTTTTATGTGATGACATGTGATCCTGTGATTGATGATGACATATGGGTGGGGAGGCCTCAGGTTGTGTGACATTTTGATGACTATAATGGAGAGATACATGGTGATATGTATGAGGGTGTCATGGATGGCACTAGAGATGATGAAATGGGTTGAAATTAGGCTAACCCATTGGTGTGCTAAAAATTGGGATAATTTCTTATGAATGAATTTTTTTAAAGGATTAATCGTTCTGATTATTGTTTGTATGCATTACATTCCCCACTTATTGAGGAATATAGATGTTCTTAGTTTCATCTCACTTAGGGAAAATTTGAATGATTTCCTTGAGTACATGGAATTATAGAATAGATAAAAATTATTAATAATTTTTTTTACAAATGGGTTGGTTCTTGCTAGAATAAAAAAGTTAATGTTAGCACTGAAAAAATGTGGACTCTATTGGATTATTCCTAGTATTTGTGGACCTATCTTTAGGATAATAAAGTTTGGTTTAATAAATGTGAATTAATATTTAATGAAATGTAGTTTGGAATAATGTTAATTAACTGATAATGAATTAATTAATGTAAAGTGAATTTTTATTGAAAGTAAAGTAATATAATGTAAATCCATTAAATGATTGTATGATTATAAGATATCTAGTACATAGAAGTTGTGTCCATGTGTTTGAGTGATAATAGCTATAGTTTATCCTAATAATAGTTTATTCACTTAGTGTAGTTGTGAGCTATAATATATCTTATATATTTTGTGATTTCATTCACCACCACAACCATGTCGATTAGGTAGACTGAAATCCAATGGACTCTGGGAGGGTGTTTTCCTCCACATTCTCATGGTAAGAAAGGATGGAAGACTACCCATTCTATCCTCATTCTGTTCTCTTGGTAGTATTTTGTACTGGTATACATGATAGTTAGAATTTTCTATATATGTGTGTAGATGGATATAATTTCTTATGGTAATTTCAAACACATGTATCTATAACTATACAATACAAATGGTTATTATAGGCATGGAATTTATAGGTTATGGTGGATTGAGGTACCTTACTCAGTTTATGGATGGTAACAGAATGAGGTATAATTCCGAATGTATGATACACATAATAAGATCTATAGTGGATCTTGGAAACTACTTGGTTAATACATGAATATATGATATGGTATGAGGGGATTATGTGTTACCGGAGATGTATGAAATGATACTTTAGCCCAAGTGTCTTTGGGAATGCTTACTTTTGGAAAGATAAATCTTAGGATACATGATGTTGGGGAAGAGCAGAAAAATAATGGGGAAGCGGTATTAGGGTACCGTTATTGTTTCATTACTATAATATACGATCTCTCTTATGTGATAGCTGGTGAGAGATAGTCCTGGTGAGGCTAGAAACTTAGTATACATTCTTAGTTGATGAATTAATTTCACTTTTTTTCATTGTACCTTATAATTTATTATTTATCATTATCACAAGAGTCTCTAGAGAGGATCATATCGTGTATACTGATATTCTCACCCCACATATATATAATATATTTTTTTATGTTAGTAGAAATATACTAGAGATCAAGAAATATTTTACTAGCTCAGGGTTTTTTCCAAATCCATTTGGGCTTCATAGTCTCTATCACATGTACCTTTTGGTATTATTAGTTTTCCTTTCCATTTGTATTAGTTATTGTATGGTATTTAATGTATGCATTTGGGATATCTTTTATCTTTACAAGTAGTGGTTGATTAGTGGTTTGTCATATCTCTCTCTCCTATATGTTCTCTTAAAGGGTAAGTCCTCCTAAATTTATGTATGATACACCCTTGGTTCTTTTATCAAAGTCATGGCCTACTAAATAAGAGACATGGGAGGTCACCATCTCCCTTATCTCATTTCCAGTCCAGGAGGGGTTCCTTTGGGGGGAAGGGGTCATGACATATATTCTTTAAATATTAATTTTACAATGATATATTTCATATTCCCTTCCCATTCATTGTTTCTAAAATATTTAAGAATTATTTATACTGAATTTCTAAAGAATGGTAAGGAATTATTCATCCAAGGGACCCCCTAGAATTTATTTAGAGATTTAAAATTGATTCTTCATTTTAATACTCAAATTATTCAATTCTTTTCAAACTTATAATATTTGAGTGGGTCAACTTCCCCTTAAAATTTATCAATCTACAGCTTTTATAATTTTTTAAACATATTAAATTTCACCAAAAATCCATTTTCATATGCCTATAGCTACCAAACCACTAAAAAATTAAAAATTAGAACATTATAGTACCAACATATTGTTTTCAAAGCTTTGAAACTTCAATTTTTCCCCCTCTCACACCATCATTTTTTACCCTTTTAGTAAAAAAATTATGTGGTGTTATTAATATATTTCCCATTATATTGGGCTTAATTATTAAAGTTTTTACCTTCAATTTGTAGAAAATTTCATCATTGAGTCACTACTAACAAATTTTTTCAAAATTATGGGATTCAACCTATAAGATAACTTTATTCTTAATCATCTTTATTAACACTTTACCATTCTTATTATCTTTACCTTTTGGAATTTTTGAATCTATAGAGTTTTATTTTTCATGATTTGGGTGATCATCTACACTCTAAAATATTTCACCAGTCTTCTCAATAGTCTTTATGTTTTTACTAACCTCAAGCATAGATATTTTGAGATCCAACTTGATCCTTTTCAATTAATTTTTGGCTTAAATTTTTTTTTACTAAAAATAAATAATTACCTATTCTTTTTATTTAATTTCTTCATTTAATAAAAAATTCAATTTATTTCCCTCCATAAGTGAGACACTCATACTTTACACTTCTTTCATAAAACAATTATTTCTTTCTTCATGGGATTTATCATTTCCATTTAATATTTAATGGACTTTACCCAACTACTTATTATCCTTCTTAATCTTAGATTTTTTGATATTAAATTCCTTAAACTCACAATTTATCATGAATTCCATGTCTTTACATTCTCTATCCACATAACTATAGATCTATTTTTACTTCACATTGTAAAAAAAACTTTCCACCATGATTTATAGATGATGAATCACCTTCAATTTCACTATTATCACATTAATCTTCATTAATATTTCAAAAATAACTTTTCATTTTGAATTTTGATAATTTATTTTATTTTACCCAAGAATGTGACTTCCTCTAATCATGTTTTGGTGTCTTTTTCCTAGATAACTTACATAATTTCAGGTCTTCATAGTTGAAAAACATCAAATTAATCTTATCATAGTATCTAATTTTCCTTTTTCATACATTCCAATATATTATTGACATAAGATTGAAAAAATTAACCTTAAAATTTTCATCTCAGAATGATTATTTACTTTCTTCCTTGACATCCTTAGATTTCTTATCAATATTTAGGGATTTGAAAGATATATTATTCTCACCTTTAAATATATTCTTGGAATAATCACCTATACCCATTTCATATTCCACCAACATGTTTTGCAAGTCATTAAGTATAAATAAATTTAAATCACGATCTTTAAGTGGAAACACCTTGGAATCAAATCTATATTGTAAGATATTTAGAAAATTATTCACTATAAACTAATATTATAGAGTTTCTTTATAATATTTTATTGATATTACAATATCATCAAGTCCAGTGATTATTTCATCCATAAACTCTCTATAAATAATAAAAATATCTTAAAACTTACCATAAAGTATTTAAAATTTTTCTTCTTTCACTCTATAATTACTTTTAATAATATTTCACATATTCTCCTATATTTATTTTATTATCTTTATATTTATAGAATTTATGAATTATTTCTATAAAATTGAGTCCAAAATAACATTATCTTCACATCCAGCAATCTGAATCTTCTTCTCATCTACTAAAGTCAACACGGTACCTTTCATGACTGGATGAAAACCTTTAGATACAATAGAAATAAATTTTATAGCTAAAAATAGGAAGTAAAAAACACACTTTTTTTACAAAAAATTTAATTTTTCATCTAAAAATAAAGTACACTTTAACATTGACTAAATTTAAAACCATGATAAAAATATGAATCTATAACAATTCAAGTAGAGATAATTCCTCACCAAAACATTTCATATAATCCTAATATCTTCTAAGGTAACATTCTTTTCTGATATAGACTATTTATGAAACTATTATAAATGTAGTTCAATCCCAAAAAAAATTACTTACTATATTGGGGTAAATTGGTGAATATAAATATTTTAGGATTCTTCCACAAATAAACCATAATCCATGGTTAGGATGAAACAAAAAAGTTTTCACAAAAAACATTCCTCTTCACCATCAAACCTTTTGATACAAATAATTTTAGTTCAGTGATTTCCACTACACATAAACCCAAAAAATATAAAAAAATGAGGTCCAAGGGTTAGCAATCAAAATGAATGAAAAAATACTTTTAATGAAATAGGATTACCCATTAACAAATGTTCCACTAGAATCACCAAATGGATTACAATTAGATGAATCTAACCTTGAACTCATGTGTGAAAAAATATATTCAAAAAATAACAATTTTATCCTTAATAATTTATGATTTTTCTTCAAATAAACCTATAAAATAAACTTCTTGAATAACTAAGATTATTTGAATACACTATTAATTGACTATCTTCACATCTTCTCTAATTTAGTCACTAAATTTATGAAATTAACTAATTCAAAGCTTCCTCTAATCCACCCATTATTTTATAATTTTTTCAAATTGGAAATTATTAAGTATAGAAAAATTCCTAATTGTTAAACTTCAAGAAACATTCTCAAGAACACACAAAAAAGTATAATATTTGGAGCTTATTCAAAATCAAACCCTATATCTTTATTTTGAAAATATTACTCTTTAATGTCTTTTAATAATAAATATCTAGACATCATCTTGGGTGTATCAAAAATATTCTCTCTCACTTATCATCCTCAAATTCATGCACCCCACTTCACACTCACTCTCCTGTACTATTTTTACACAGAAATAATCTTCCTCATTGAAATTTTAATATCAAATTGAAACTCAAATATAAAAATCTCCATTAATTTACTTAACATTAATTCAAACTTTTAGATAAATGCATACCTTTATGTCACCTATGATATATTCTATATACTTTAAAATTGATTTGGAGTATAATAAAAGTAATCCAAGAATCCACATCATTAAAACACTAAGAAATGGATTTTAACAGAAATCATAGTGTGAACCTATTAATTTCAACATGACCATGATATTCATGGTGAAATGAGGTACATAGTGGAGTAAAAATATTTTTAGTAAAGTGTTATCCTTAAACTACTAAATACTTGTTAGTGATTTTTGTAATACCCCGTCTTATATTACTCAGTAGTATCCTAGTCAAGGTGTGACATGACCTCAGACACAACTCCATGTACACTAGAGGTTGTCAACTAGTGATGAGGGCATAAATAATATATTGGGGAGACTGTACCCATAGTACCATAACCATCAATAATAAATAAATAACCCAAAAAAATACAAGAATTATTATTAGAGTACACATAAATCAATAATATATCCATTCTATAAAAATGGATATTTAGTCACACAATTATACATCTCAAATATTCTCCCACAAAGATGATCACATATACAAAATAAATAAAATAAATAAATGTTCATGGAGTCTATATCACAATAAGTATCCTTGCCAGAAACAAATCTATAATTCTCATTTATTTTCCCCATACCAATAAACAATACAACCTATTACCTAAAATTAATACATAAATTTTACATGCACACTAGAATGCCCATGTAGGGTGTAAGAAATACATCTCTCTATGGTCATAGGATGCACACAAAATATATTCCATTGTATATATGTATATATGTATAAGGAAAATAAGAAATTGAAAAAACTACATCCAATATTGTATGGAAGATCATTACATACTAACAAAATCACCATGCTACCCAACCCATCCTTGCTCAACCAATGGCAGAGATGAAGGAACCTCATACCCCAAACACTGATCCATACATGAATATTTTGGATAGGGTGATATAATCTTTTAACCACAACCCTCTCACTCTAGGTAGGGCCCATACTATATCTCAATTATATCATGATAGGTCTCAAAGTATAATCTATTATTTTAGACAGGGTTTCAAACCATATAAACTGACACCTCAATAAAGGAAAGATCATAATGGGAATGAAAAATAGTGAAAAACATGGGCATAATTAGTAAATATAAAATCTAAACACACAATGAAGATATTTACCCCCTTAGAGGTTTTTGAAAAATAGAAAGTTCAATCCTCACACCATGATTCTTAAGACCATGCCAACCATATCCAGAAAAACATCATCATAAATAGAGAATAATATAAGAAGTGGATCATGAGGTGGGAAACAATGAATCCAAATTTTTATAAAATCTTGACTATCCCCCATGGGATAGATCTCATGGATAATCACATGTCTCAAAATAATTAAAAGATTTTTGAGGAGGTTATCACAATAGCCAATATCTTACGTAAGCTAAACAAAACCATCACTAGGTATAAACCAAAATAGATCACATATATTAGGAATACTAACAAATTATTTTAGGATGGAATCACAATAATAAACCTCTCACACAATCCAAACTACACTATCACTATGTGGGTCCTATAGATGGCCTCATACATATTAGGCATCACATACAACAAGCAATCTGAGGAGGGAATCACCATAGACAACCCCTTGTGCAAGATAAACCAAACCGTTATAAGGTGGGTTCCATGGATAGTATTACTTCCATTAAGAAACCCATGTATAGACAAACTAATCCAATGAGGTAATGTCATCTCTAAATCTAACCTGTGGCTAGTGGATCATATATATCATGTATCAAACCCAACCACTTCTTGGATGCTAGACACTCGATAACTATCTTTTAATATTTATTCAAATATCACCATCCATGTAGCCTCATAGGATACTCTATTCAGACCAACCCATATCACATAGGTTATAACACATTATACTCACCAACATTCTAATCCCACCCCTGAAGTCAACCACTAATGTCCCCTGACCCTTCTCAGTCTCCACTTGCTAGTTCTAACTCATTCCCAGCACACCATGGTGATATAAAAAATTGAAATACTTATCTAACCTTTGAATCAACTGGCCATTCCATATCCTCTTATAATTCCAATTTCACTACTTGGTCCCTCCAATCGAGGACCATTCCAAGACAACTTACAAAAAGAATCATGAAAACTAGTGGCAATCCATCAAGACAATTCCCACTACCAATACCATAGTCCCAAATCCTATCTCAATTAGAAGAACTATAAACTCATCACCTGGAGGAAATCCTCTCTATCACACTAAGTCTATACATAAAGAACTAATCCCACTCACGGTACATTCCAAGCCTCTAATCAACCATCAACAGGGTATTCCCAATCTTATGCGAAAATTACTGCAACCTCACCCATTATCCATTGTTCTAATCCTCTCACGTATTTAATACCATCCCAATAGGGTCTAGCATAGGATATCCATGAGGTTACCCAAGCATAAAATACATAAATATTGTATAATTTTAGGTGATTATACAATACATAACATAATTATACATTCCCTAGAAAAATAAAGTTTTAGTTTCATTGGATATTAGATATAAAAAACATATTTCATAAAGTATCTTCAATATATCCTATAAATCTATTAATATTAATACCTTTTTAGACATATCACACTTAGAACCTTCCATCAAAACCCAGGCAAGGAAAACATAAGAAAGGGTGACATAAAATTTTTAGTAAGGGTAATGATAAGAGATATCAATCAATGTCCATTTTTGAGAATAAGGGTATGAGAACATGATTATAATATAATAAATTCATACCAAATCAATAAAATACACATAATCATGTGTCACAACATAGGGATATTTTATAATAAAATAAAAAAATTCATATTAGTATGGAATCATAAATAATCAATCATGATCCATGAAAAAATATAATAAAGATAAGAATTTTTAAAAAACATAAGATTATTACATTTTTTAAATATATAAATAGTAACATGTTCAGTCATTAAGTTGAGGATATGAAATTAGGTATTCACATAAACTAATAGACATGAAAATAGGTCTACTCATAAACTCATGGACATGAAACTAGGTCCATGAATAAACCTATAAATATGGAACCTAGTTCAAACAAAGTATTGTGAATAATAAATCTGGTTCATGCATAACATATTTATCTCATGAGTTATCAATCTTTACATAATTAATTGGAGGGATATTTAATTTCAGTCCCATTGGCCAAAAAATAAAAACCATACATATATATGCCACAATATTTAAAAAATAACAATCATATCATCCATGGGATAAAATTAGTTTCATAATCATTTCATCATTTCAAATATCATAACACCTGGAAAGGAAATAGGTTTCATAATGGCTTCATCATAACATAATTAACCCATGGAGAAGTAACTATTTTCATAGAATCATCCTTAAATAATCATCATCATAATCCATCTATATAAATAAATTGGATGCTATTATAATATCATATTCCCATTAAGGCATAATAATCCTTAATGGATGTTGAAAAAGTTAAAAATACCTTTAAAATATCATTTAACCCTTTCTTTGAAAACATGATAAAATACCCTTTTACTTTGACATAATTTTAATTAATAATTATTTGAAAATTTAGAAATTTTTTTGAAAATAGTTAAGGGATTTTTAATAAATGATTTAAAGTAAAAAAACAATAATGTTTTTTTGGAAAATCTATCCATGTTGCACACGTTAAAAGAAAATATACCTTTCACACTTTTGTAAAAAAGTCAAAAAAGAATTGTTCATAATTTTTTTAGAAAGATTCTTTTTTAAACCTCTATAAATAAATAAAAAGGTATAGAAAATGAAAATTTTAAAACATTTATAGTATAGGTAAGAAAATTTATAAATAAAATTTAAATATCATGGAACTAGAAGAAAAAAAAATCAACCAAAGAGGAGATAAGGTAGGCTTTTCTTTAAAACAATTTCTCAATTAATTTATGTTACAAAGAAAGGAAAATGATAATAATATACATAAACTCAAAAAATAACTATAGGATAAAAAAATATCTATTTTGAAGGATAAAATTCATAAAAAAATTTCAATGGAAGTTTATCCAAGATAATGTCGAAAAGAAATGACATTGTAACTTAATTTCATTACCTCCAGTCGCGTCAAGATTTGTGTGCATTAAAATATCATGTATAATAAGTATAAATATATTATAAATATATTATAAAACCATATTTATACATATAGTACTATTTACCATTCCTATATAATTTATAATTATCCTTTTATTAACATTTTCTTCATTAAAAAGAATATTCTGGTGAAAATTGATTTGTTTTCTTTGCAAATTTCGATTGGATGGTTCCGGTAATTTCACCTTGGTAATTGTATAAGAATATCTAGAATATTAATCACAAAATATGTATCATATCTATTCATCATATAAAATTTTACAATCATTTATATAAAGCAGTGATGAAAAATGAATTTCATCACTTTGTAGAGACGCTAGCCCACACATATGTACGAGCGTTGTTTCTACATTTAGATGGATGGAAAACAATAAAGTTAAATAATAATATAAATTTATAGAATAAATATTATATAATATATATAATATATATTCATTAAATTTATCCTTATTACAAACCATTTAAATAGTAAATGAAAAATGAATCACATTGCTTCATAAAGGTGATAGCCCACACCTACGCAAGAGCACCGTTATTGTTTAACAAAAGATCTAAAGGTAAAAAGTTAAAGTAGATATTATAATTAAATAAGTATAATTATTTCATAAATATCATATATAAATAAAAAATCCATCTGAAGGAACAACCATGAAGTATGGTGATGGAAGATGATTTATATCACTACATGGAGGTGGTAGTCCACACGTACACACGAGTGATACATTCATTTCCAATTTGATAGATAATGAGATGAATAAAGGTTATTCAATAAAAATAAAAAAATAAATATATTTATGACACAAGATTAATCATATTATAATAGATAAATTAGGTCTAAAGAAGGTGGAATAAGAAATAAAATTGACAGTACTTTGTTAAGAGTTATGCCACTTTATTGAGAAGCCTCCTTTGGATTACACCTTAAGCCATGAAAAGATGGTATTGAGAGTAAAAAAAGGAATATAAGACAAGTGAAAGGGATATTATTACGATATTTTGTTAGGTATTGGATGAAATATAAGGATTATATATTGTGAGTAAGAGTAGAAAGGTGGTATTCTTTTTTAAGGGAGGGAGAGGTTACATATGGATTTTTTCAAAAGATTAAAATGTATTAATGTATTACTCAAGTCAAGTGGATAAAAAATTCCAAATATTTGAATAAAATAAGTTTAATATTGCAATAAAATTAACCAATAAAATGAAATTATTTATTTCTGGATTTTTTTAAACCTTATATCTTAGGTTTACCCACGGTAAATTCATTTTAACCTTAACCATGGTTAGAGATTTTACTATTTTTACTATTCATTATTTCTAAAAATAAATTTGAACTTATTACATAATATTAATTTTTATAGATAAAAATATTTAATCTATTTTTTAAGATTTAATTTCTATAAGTGGTAGGAATTAATTTTAAAATAAGTGTGAAAAACATAATAAAACCCTTTCAAGGAAAATGGATTTTTCTAAGAATAAAATTGAGTTTGCCTTCATTCATTTCATTGTAACAATTAATAGATTAATGGTAAAATATTTTTATTTAATATATTATATATACATTTAATTAAAATAATTCATCAATTTAGGTTAATTAAATTTATGAAGATAAAAACACATTATCTGCATAATTTTTTTAGAAAAAAATTTCTTTTTAACTTCAAATGATTTTATTTTAATTTCAAGAAACATAAAAAATAATGAATTAATTTTAAAAATATGTAAATAGTAATTTTTAATAATGTCTCTAGTCATATTTATACCCTATAATTCAATATCTAGGAGCTAACTATCACATTAAATAATAATATTTTAATTGAATATTGAAGTTTGTTTAAATTTAGCGTTGTGTGAAAAGTAGGATATCAAAGAAATATTATTTATATAAATAGAAATATATCATATATTATAAATGTGTTAAATTATACCCCCATTATAATAATTTATCCATGAATTTATCACTTTAAATTCTATCACCTTAATGCATTCAACTGTGGATACTTATTCCTCATCACATCTTCAGGTTCCTATGAATCTTCCTTAGATTTATGTTTTGCCTTAATTATTTGACTATAAGAGTGGTCATACTTCAAAGAAATTATCAATTTGATATATAATATCTACCATCTATTCCTTGTAAGAGATTTTATTCTCTAATTGTATGACCTCTGAGTTCATTACATTTGAAGGATAAGGTCTATACTTCCTCAAGAGAGATGCACAGAATAAATCGTGAACTCCAAAGAGATTTGGTGTAAGTGCTAAGAAATAAGAAAAAACCCCATTATGATCAATAATTCCAAAGGGACCAATATATATAGGCCTCAAATTTCCATTATTTCAAAATATAACAACCTTCTTCCAAGAAGTTAATTTTTGGAATACATTGTCACCTACATTGAACTCTAGATCTCACTGTTGTTTGTCGGCATAACTTTTGTGTCAACTATTAGCTTCCATTATGTAATAATTAATTAATATAACTTTATATACCATTTATTCAACTATCACATGTCATAATATCTTTATTTATTCATCATTAACCTATCATATTAGTGTTCTATACATCCTACCATAGAGAGATTTTTAGGGAACCATCTATATTCTTGAGTGAAAACTATTGTTGTATGAAAATTCTACCAAAGGAAGGTGTTGATACCAATAAGCTTTAAAATTCATTAATAAAGTTCTTAAAATTCCTTCTATAGTTTTAATGGTCCTCTCAGACTAACCATATTTCTCTGAATTATATTTAATACTAAAACTCAACTCTGTATTTAGAGCCTATTGATAACTTCTCTTGAACTATGAGGTAAATTATAGATTGGAATTAGATAAGAAATAATATGGTACCTCATGAAACCTTAATAATTCTTTAATTTATACCATTCAAATATGATCAAGTGATAAATCTTCTCTAATGTCAATGAAATGTGATGATTTCATAAGGCAATAAACTAGAACCCAAATAACATTATGTCCTTTAGATGTTTTGGGGGAGTCCAAGGACCAAATACATTGTAATGTTTTCCCATTTCAATTTTGATTTGATTAGTGGTTGTGACATACCCTTATACTTCTATCTCTAATCCATAAATATTTGATATACCAAGAATCAAGATACATAATTTGCAATATTCCTTTTCAGGTTATCCCACTAAAAATACTCTTTTAGATCTCTGTATAACATTGTACATCCAGGATGAATAAATAATGATGAAAAATGATATTTATAAAATAAATCCTTCTTTATGTTTGGTATTTATAGGACACATAATTGGTTTCTAAACATTAAAATGAATCATAATAATAATTCAACTCATAAAAATTTTCTACCTTCTTTTACAGTTCTACCTCCTCTTTTTGTGCCTCATTAATCCTCACATGGATGGATGAATGAAAATTAATCTAATAAAGATATGATCTATCCCATTTACTCATTATTTTAATATTATTTATCTATAAAATCATAAATACTGTATCTCTTTAATTCATCATCATGTACAAACTAGCATCGTCGTTATGACTTAGAGCATCAGCTACCTTGTTCATCTTCCCAGGGTGGTAGTGTTTTTAGTAGTAAAAATATTTAATCCACTCCAACCATATCACTTGGTAATTATTGAAATCTTTCCATGTGAATATATAATTTAATATTTTATTTTTAGTAAATATTTATACATATCACATCATTCACTATAAAGACAATTTCTCTATATTTTCAGTGTAAAAATTACTACTTCCAATTCCAAATCATGAGTCTGGTAATTTTTATCAACAATTTTTACCTAGTGTGAGGCATAAGGTATCAACATATCATTTTGAATGAGAATGTATATCGACCCATAATTTTCATGCATTGATATACATATTAATAGATAAATATTCATTATATAACATTATGATCCATGCAATAATCATATAGTTTTATTATATTTGTAAACTTGGATACCAAAAATATAGGTTTATAATATATCTACACCATCTACCACTAGGATATTAATAATTAGAACATGTAATAAAAATATTATACTTAAAACCTTTCTTTATAACCTAGGGTAAAGAAACATAATAAAGGGTGATATCTGATGCTTAGTAAGGGTAAAAAGAAGATATCAATGAGCACTAAAGCATATCATGAGCATGAGTGTATGGGAACATGGGATTAACATTTGAAAACCATACCTAGTATATTATAAATCATAATCTTGAATCATGTAATAAATATTATTAGTTCTCAAGAAATTAATCAAAAAGGAATCAAATAACATGAGTCAATAGAGAATAATATTAGCATAAGACATAAATTTTTGGAATACAAATAAGCATTGAAAATGTTTTCCTTAGAAAAGGCTAACTACAAAGATTATCATAGTTAATTATGTTCAACCCCCATTACAACATATCCATAGTCAAGGTTAACTACCCATTTCATTATATCCATAGTCAAGGTTCACTCCTAAGACTATCATAATTGACATAGTTTCTAACTGAGGAGACCTTAGGTCATTAGCTTGGCTCAAAAAAATTAATTATTTATAACCCTACATAAAACTAGTAAATAAATGTGTAGGATTCAGTCCACCAGGAAGTACATATATTATGTGATTGAGTGTGATACCAAGTAAATAAATAGAACAAACCAAAAGAAAACAAAAAAAGAGGGATATGAAAATGGTTTGGTGATGAAAAAGTAATGAGGATGATGAATTTAGGTGAGTGTAAGTTCCAAGACAATTTATCCAATTGGAGATATATAAGATCAAAATATAGTGAGAGAAATCAGTTGGGGAAGTAGGGGGAATCAGTTATATAATATTGATAAATATTTTCCTTCATTAATGAATTTGAATTAAGCATCCTGGAACTGATTAAAAGAGGATAACTAGATTTTACATCAGGTCACCTTATAAATAATGGATCCTATAGAGTTTTGACTCCAGAAGTCACACAATAATGTAATGAGAAAAAAGTAGTTATCAGTAAGTCCAATTCCTCCGTTGAACTAAGTGTGATACTTTCTCTTGAGATTGAAGAACTTTTCAATAAAATCCTAAGATTGAAAAATAGTTTGAAATGAATTTTTATCAAGATCAGTTTTCACTAATACTTTATGATTTTTAAAAAATGATTTTCTAAAAAAGAATTAGAGATAATAATCTAATAAGATAAATGAATGGATAAAGTAAATTTAATTAACTAGGAAAGATTGTTCCCCCAGGAGTGTTCAACCAAAGATCATGATTTCATTAAACATATTCAATTATTTCAATATAGAATAATCCTTATAGAAATGAAAAATAAATAGAGGATGAGAGATGTTTCTTGTAAGGCCCCAGCCCTAGTTACCCAGAGTCGGTGCATTATTACATAACATTGGAATGATCACAAAAGATCAAGTCTCGAAAGACCAATTATTTTAGTATTCTTGGAAACACTAGATATATTCATAAGTCTTAAATTACATAATAAAGTAAAAAAAACTACAACAAAATCTTGTCTTCATATCCCCTCATACTATCCCTGCAGGTCATTCATAAATTACTTCTTCACATCCTGGGAAAAATAAAACATTGAAAGGGGTGAGCTCAGATGCTCGGTAAGGATAACAATATAGCAGAAGCTTTCATAGATAAGCATAAACATTTAAGGCAATGTATAACTAAAAAATGCCTTTTAAACTTGAACTTCAGCATAATATGGAAAAGATAAAATGAAATAATTCCATTTAATTATTCACATGGATATTCTTCTAGTCAAATAACCACATGCAATATCAATAACCACTTTCATAATAATGGAATGCATAATGTCAGACTATCATAACCACATAGTCAAGGCCTTGGGCCAAGACTACAAATAATATTTTGTCAAGGCCTTGTTCCAAGACACTAGTTTGTCTCATGAGACCTACCGATTCATCGGGGAGCTATAGTGGGCTCCACTCGTCACTTACTAAGTCCAATTCATTCCTCATATGAAAAGTTTGAAACATAACATAAACATTCATATTAAAACTAGCATATGAAATGTCAATACTTTATCCACAAACCATGAATCGTATAAAAATAGCACATCCACAGTCAAACATAACTCATTCAATACAATATGGAAGATTATATTGCATCATATTAACCTCAATCGAGAATAATGAAGGGTATTGACATAGATGAAAATAATCATCAAAACTATTAGAGAGAAATATCCCCCTTTTCTTGAAATCATTTAAAAGTGACACTCTTTGTCAAAAAGCCATTTTAAAATAGATTTTTTAATCAAAGTGTCCCATACCACTTTGAAACTTTTAAAAGTAATTTAAATTTTAAAACATTAATGTCCATATAAATAAATACTTAAAACCATTTTTAAAACAAGGACATTAATGATAAATATTTAGAATAATAAATCTTTAAAACATTTAAAATGATATTTTAGTTAGAGTTCCTAACCAAAAGAGATACAATTGAATAAAAATAATTGATGTAATCAAAATTTTTTAATATCATGAGAATAAAGGGATTCATTATATACTATTTTAAATTACATTATATACACCATATAAAAGTTATTTGGTGTATAACAACAAATAAGTCTCAAGGGAATGTAAATTGAGATGAAATCTCTTATAAAGACCGTATACTTAGGTTAAGGATAAATCAACGACATAATTATGTGTGAAAAATATAAATACACTCAATATGATTGGATATTAAGTGTAAATAAATCAGAGGACATTCACACATATTCTTGTAAAAACAACACCAATGAATTGGATATTTAACTCAACAAATGGAGATTAAGTTAAAATTACTCTTATAAAGTTCATATCGATGACTTGAGAATTTATCAATGGAGTGAACAAGTGTATCAAAATTATGTCCACAGAATGGAGAGTGGAAATTATGGCATAAGAAAACGAATAGTGATTCCACACATAATCATGGAGTAAAATAATCAATGAAGTATGTGTAAAGCCGAATGAGTGGAAATTGAAATTTCAAATTCCCTTATCGATTTGGTAACTTACGAAACATACACCAATGAAAGAAGGATCATATAATGATGATGTAAATATCCATAAATTAAAGTACATTACATAATGAATACAATCATAGGCAGTACACACACCACATGCAATAAATAAGTGGTGAACAATGGAAATCTCATGAAATTAAAAGTGAGATAAGAAACCCCTTACATTGTACTTTTTCCTTGGTCGGGGGTAGTTTAGCCTCATGTATAATGGTTAAATAGTTTTTATTAAATTATACAAGGATCATATACATTAATATGATATCATATATGATCTTTTAACATTTCTTTGTTAATAATATCTTAGTATTATCGTCGTTTCGGGTATTAAATTACTCATTTTCTTTTATATGTTTTGTTACATAAGTCTTGTTTTTTATGGGTAGGTTGTATCATATTCATATACATAATGATATAAAGTCCTTAAAAATTATTTTTAATCATCAAATGAGAATTAGACTTGAATGGATACGATGGGGAATGAATCTCATCGCGTTCGTGGAGACGATAGTCCGTACGTACACACGAGCGACAATATCATTCTTTTGATATTAAAATAATATATAATTAGATGGTATATCATATATACAGAATAATTATCATGTTATATTTATTATTTACATGAATTACTCATCACTATTATACCCATCCAAATAATAATGTATTGAATAACAATTACACCACGACGTGGAGACGGTAGGCCGTACGTACACACGTATGGTGACATGTCATTCAAAGGATGGATAGAATACTGAATATGGTTGTACCATATTTATAATAACATCACAGTATATAGAAGATACTAGAGTTATTATTTTAGAATGGAACAATAAATAAAGAATAAGTTGAAGAAGAAAGGAACTTGAAAAAGGGTGGTGAAAACATTACCTCTTCTTCGGGTTCTTCCTTTTGATTTGATCAAAAGGGATCCTTAGGTTGGCTTTATGACTAAAGGACGGCCTATAGGATAGAAGAAGGATAGTTGAGAGGTTATTTGGGCCGAGTTTGGCTGAACCAAAAGGCTTTGAAGGTATGAAGAATTTGTTAGAAGTGGTGTCCTTTTATAAGGGGGAGGAGGGGCTCTTTAGAAAAAACTTAAAGTATTATTTTATAATAAATTCATATTCGGTTTATAATGGATCCAAAGTGGATTATTAAACGTATAAGGTGGTTATGGGTCTAAATAATTTCAACCAATAGATTTTAGATAGGTTTGGGTCATTATATTAACCTTATCTTTTAGTTTTAACTCTTACTTAATTAGTTTGACACATACCATGTCACTTTGTATTTTTATATTATATAGTTAATAAATTTACTATATACATCCAAGAGACCCCCAAGTTGTCCATTAATGATACACCTATCATTATATAATTCTTTTGGACGAACCTTATATTTTTAGGAATATAATATCAATTAATAATATAATATTTTTTTAAAAACTCATTTATGTCAATTTTGACAATATTTAATAATTGATTTTTTTTAAAGTCTTAAAAAAATTATTAATTCGAAACAAATTCATTTAAGAAATAATAACAAGTCATATTAACTAATAAAATTAGTGTATGGAATCAAAACTTTCAAATTATATTTATTTTAACATTTATAATACTAATTATTTGACTCTTTCATTAATAAGGAAAATACTGCAATATTATTGTGTCATAAATAAATTTAATTATTAAAAGTCTAAAAATTATAAATAAAATACCATTATGTATTAAATATATTAATATTTCTAATGAATATTTATAGTATAAAATATAACATATATAACCCTATGTAAAAATTGTTTTTCTAAAAGATATATGCTTATGTCATTTTTGTATTTACTTTAACTAAATTAATATAAAGAGTCATTATCACTTACAAGTAGATCCATGGGGTCCAAAAATCGACCAAAAGATGACCATGGTCGGAAGTTTATCAAAAAATAGTGTTTGGACAGTTTTTAGGGTAATTTATTATTATTATAATTTTTTTTACCCTTATTTACCGGATTTACCCTTTAACCAAGATAAATAAAATATTTACCGAATTAATTATTCAAAATGTCTAAAAATAAAAGTTACCTATTTACACAATTTGGACCTCATGATTATAAATATTTAATCCATTTTTCTAAATTCAAAACATATAAGTGGTATAAATTAATTTAAAATTAATTTCTGTTGTCAAAACAAAAAGCGTGTTTTTAAGATATAATAACTATCAAAAGATTGACACTTGTTTATGTCCGGTTTAAATGTGAAATTATGTACAATGACCAAAATTATATTAAATGGTAAAAATATATTTCAAATATACTTTAAAACCACTCAAATTCATAATTTATCACTATTAATTATTTCAATTAAAAAAGTTTTTTTTAATTAAAATTTATTGATTTTCATTATTCATCAAAAATTGAAAGTTTTCAGAAAATACCAAAAATTCACCCTAAGATAATTTCTATATTCCTAATCCAAAAATGAAGTCCATTTTGAATGATAAAATGTATAAAATTTCAAAAAGTGGGTATTACTATTCATAACGTCTAGTTTGATTGGTTGTGGTGTGTGTTAGAACTCGAAGTTGCGTACAACACACACTATTGTATTATTCAAAGAGAAGAGTACCGTAGAAGATTGGGGTGTTACATTCTCCCCTCCTTCAATAAATTTCGTCCTCGCTATTTTTAAAATTGGGCTTGGGATATAATGGAAAGTCCCACATTAGAAAAAGAGTCAATAAAACTATCACTTTAAAAGAACGAACGAGAAGTACAAAGGTCACTCGAGATAACCTATAATAGGATTACGTGTAGAAAAACATGGATATGGATGATAAAATAAGTGTCAAGTTTTGATGGAGAGGGATAGAAAACATTATCCAAAGAAAGTTAACAACAAGAAAACCACAAACTTGTGATGGGACAAACGATCATTAGTTTCCAAGTAGGAAAAGTAAACGAACAACATTTTTATTAATTTATTTTTAAGTTACATTACATAAAGATGAGGAATTCATTTCTGAGACTGACTAAGAACATAAAGAGATATACTTACTTTTTAAGTAAAGTTTCATTCTTTATAAATTTCTACTACTAACTCATTTTTAAACGATGAGTATTCCAGAAGACTTGGTCACACTAGAAGAGCTAGAATAAACTTCTTATAGAATCACATGATACATGAAGGATAAACTATATATTTATCTTGTCTTTAGAGATTAATTAAAACCAAAATGGTTAGTATAAGATATGATGATCCCTCAAAATCATATTCCATTAGAGAAAGAAACACTAATCTTAATTTCTAAAATTAAACCAACAACACCCCAAAGTTAAATAAATACCATTAAATAAACAATTGTCCTTCAAATCCTTCAATATAATCCAAACTAATAATGAAACCCAAAACTTAGAAGAATTTGGTTATGTAGTCTTTCTTTTTAAATTGTATCTTCTAATGACATCAACTACTCATAAAGTCACATACTTAAAATTAATTAACCTAATCACATATTCTCTATTATAGGTTAATAATTTCCATAAATAACCCAAATCACTATAGAATAGGGCATTCACTCAGGTAATGGCCATGTCCCCTACATTTACGGAAAATGACTATAAATGGATTCTTGGGACCATTTTTATTTTCTTTCATAGTACTCTTCATTTTTCCTTGGAAATTCATCACTTTATGTCCTTTCCCACACGTAAAGAAATTCTTTGTTCCATTGAGACACTTTCTTGGGTGTCTCCTTCCACATTTCATGTATGATGGAAATTTAGGATTCTTTTCCCCATGGTCTCCACTACTGGAGCTCTTATCATTCATCACCTTTCTCTTCTTTTTTGAGTCCGGGAGTTGGTTAATATATATGTTGTTGATCATATTTTTGGAAAACTGATTTGGAATGAAGACGATATCTTTTACGCCTATCAACATTTCATTTTTTTCTCATTTCCACCACCGTTCCCACCTTGTACATCATTATCAAAATTACTATGACTTCCTTGGAATCCATCCATTGACTAAAATCAGAAAGCATTGTGTGAGTAACAGTAGTCATAAAATAATTTAGAAAATATCATGACACCATATTCTTTATTTGAAGGATGTTAGGATTTAACAAGGTCATTTATTCTCATATTGTATTAAAATACTTCAAATCGATTTGTAAAGAAAATTTAAATTATCCTAAGCATATCCCCCGGGAGTGTCATAACCAAGAGTGAAGCAAAGCCCGTTGTCATGCACCAGTTCCTGTTCGAGCCTAGCTCAAAGCGGTGTTTTCAGGTTTTACCCCTAGGTACATATGTGCCAGAGCCACCTCTACCTACTCATATCTAGACAGGGTTGTATTGCTTGGAAAACTCACAAAATATATACAACACCAAAATTCTAGGAAGTTCTTCTACACTAATCCTCAAAGTCTATCTTAGGGCTATGTGTTCTAATCAGAGTCTATCTAAATCTAGTTTCCAAGGTTTGTACTAAACTTCCTCTCATACCAACTATAATGCCCCAACCCTAGTTACCCAGAGTCAGTGCATTATTACATAACATTGACATGATCACAAATGATCATGTCTCTAAAGACCGATTAGTTTAGTATTCTTGGAAACACTAGATATATTCATAAGACTTACATTACATCATAAAGTAAAAAAACTACAACAACATCTTGTCTTCATATCCCCTCATAATATCCATGCAGGTCATTCATAAATTACTTCTTCATATCCTGGGAAAGAGAAAACATTGAAAGGGGTGAGATCAGATGCTCAGTAAGGATAACAATATAGAGGAATCTTTCATAGATAAGAATAAACATTTAAGGCAATGTATAACGAAAACAAAGTCTTTTAAACTTGAACTTCAACATAATATGGAAAAGATAAAATGAAATAATTCCATTTACTTATTCACATGGATATTCTACTAGTCTGATAACAACATGAAATATCAATAACCACTTTCATAATAATGGAATGCATAATTCCAGACTATCATAACCACATAGTCAAGGCCTTGTGCCAAGACTACAAATAAGATTTTGTCAAGGCCTTATTCCAAGACACTTGTTTTTCTCATGAGACCTACCGATGCATCGAGGAGCTATAGTGGGCTCCACCCATCACTTACTAAGTCCAATGCATTCCTCATATGGAAGGTTTGAAACATAACATAAACATTCGTATTAAAACTAGCATACAAAATGTCAATACTTTATCCACAAACCATGAATGGTATAAAAATATCACATTCACAGTCAAACATAACTCATTCGATAAAATATGGAAGATTGTATTGTATCAGATTAACCTCAATTGAGAATAATTAATGGTATTGACATAGATTAAAATATTCATCAAAACTTTTAGAGAGAAATATCCCCATTTTTCTTGAAATTATTTAAAAGTCACACTCTTTGTCAAAAATCCATTTTAAAATAGATTTTTAAATCAAAGTGTCCCGTACCACTTTGAAACTTTTAAAAGGAATTTTAATTTTAAAACTTTAATTTCCATATAAATAAATACTTAAAACCATTTTTAAAACATGGACATTAATGAGAAAGATTTAGAATAATAAATCTTTACAATATTTAAAATGATATTTTAGTTAGAGTTGCTAACAAAAAGAGAGACACTTGAATAAAAATAATTGATGTAATAAAAACTTTTTAATATAATGAGAATAATGGTATTCATGTTATACTGTGTCAAAGTACATTATATACACCATATAAAAGTGATTTGGTGTATAACAACAAATAAGTCTCAATGGAATGTAAATTGAGATGAAATCTCTTATAATGACCATATCCTTAGGTTAAGGATAAATCAACAACATAATTATGTGTGAAAAATATAAATACACTCAATATGATTGGATATTCAGTGTAAATCAATCAGAGTAAATTCACACATATTCTTATAAAAACAACACCAATGAATTGGATATTTAACTCAACAAATGGAGATTGAGTTAAAATTACTCTTATAAAGTTCATATCGATGACTTGAGAATTTATCAATGGAGTGAACATGTGTATAAAAAGTATATAAACAGAATGGGGAGTGGAAATTATGACATAAGCAAATGAATAGTCATTCCACACATAATCTTGGAGTAAAATAATCAATGAAGTATGTGTGAAGCTGAATGAGTGGAAATTGAAATTTCAAATTCCCTTATCGATTTGTTAACATGCGAAACATATACCCATGAAAGAAGTATCATATAATTATGATGTAAATATCCATAAATTAAATTATATTACATAATGAATACAATCATGGGTATTACACACACCACATGTAATAAATAAGTGGTGAACAATGGAAATCACAAGAAATTAAAAGTGACATAAGAAACCCCTTACTTTGTAATTTTTCCTTGGTCGAGGGTAGGTTAGACTCCTGTATAATGGTGAAATTATTTTTATTTAATTATAAAAGGATAATATACAATAATATGATATCATATATGATCTCTTAACTTTTCTTTGTTAATAATATCTTAGTATTATCGTCGTTTCGGGTGTTAACTTACTCGTTTTCTTTTATATGTTTTGTTACATAAGTTTTGTTTGTTAAGGGTAGGTTGTATCTTATTCATATAAATAATTATATCATCTCCTAAAAAATTATTTTTAATCATCAAATGAATATTATACTTGAATGGATACGATGGGAAATGAATCTCATCGCGTTCGTGGATACGGTAGTCCGTACGTACGCACGAGCGACAATATCATTATTTTAATATTAAAATAACATATAATTGGATGGTATATCATATATAAAGAATAATTATCATTTTATATTTATTATTTACAAGAATTAGACATCATTATTATACCTATAAAAATAATAATGTATTGAATTACAATTACACCACGACGAGGAGACGGTAGGCCGTATGTACGCATGTATAGTGACATGTCATTAAAAGGATGGATAGAATACTAAATATGGTTGTACCATATTTATAATAACATAACAGTATATATAAGATACTGGAGTTATTATTTTATAATGTAACAATAGAGAAATAAGAAGTTGATGAAGAAAGGAACTTGAAAAATGTTGGTGAAAACATTACCTCTTCTTCGGGTTCTTCCTTTTGATTTGATCAAAGGGGATCCATAGGTTGGATTTCTGACTAAAGAAGGCCTCTAGGATTAAGAGAGGATATTTGAGAGGTTATTTGGGAAGAGGTTAGCTGAACCAAAAGGCTTTAATGGTAATAATAATTGGTTATAAGTGGTGTCCTTTTATAAGGGGGAGGAGGGGATCTTTAGGAAAAACGTAAAGTATTATTTTATAATAAATTCATATTCGGTTTATATTGGCTCCAAAGTAGATTATTTAAAGTATAAGGTGGGTATGGGTTGAAATACTCTCAACCAATAGATTTTATATAGGTTTGGGTCATTATATTAACCTTATCTTTTAGTTTTAACTCTTAGTTAATTAGTTTGACACTTACCATGTCACTTTGTATTTTTATATTGTATAGTTAATAAACTTAATATATACATCCAAGCGACCCCCAAGTGGTCCATTAATGATACACTTATCATTATATAAGTAATGTTTTCGAACCTTATATTTTTAGGAATAAAATATCAATTAATAATATAATATTTGTTTTAAAAACTCATTTATGTCAATTTTGACAATATTTAATAATTTATTTTTTGTTAAAGTCTTAACAACTTTATTAATTCGAACCAAATTAATTTAAGCAATTATAAAATGTCATATTAACTAATAAAATTCGTTTATCACATCAAAACTTTAAATTATATTTATTTTAACATTTATAATACTAATTATTTGATTATTTCATTAATAAGGAAAATACTGCATTATTATTTTGTCATAAATAAATTTAATTATTCAATGTCTAAAAATTATAAATAAAATAAAATTATGTAGAAAATATTTTTATATTTATAATTAATATTTATAGTTTAAAATATAACTTATATAACCCTATGTAAAAATTGTTTTTCTAAAAGATATATGCTTATGTCATTTTTGTATTTACTTTAACTTAATTAATATAATGTGTCATTATCACTTAAAAGTGGATATATGGGGTCCAAAAATCGACCCAAAGATTCCCATGGTCGGAAATGTATCATAAAATAGGGTTAGGACACGTTTTAGGGTAATTTATTATTATTATAATATTATTTTTTACCCTTATTTACCGTATTTACCCTTTAACCATGGTAAATAAAATATTTACCGAAGTAATTATTCAAAATGTCTAAAAATAAAAGTTACCTATTTACACAATTTGGACCTCCTGATTATAAATATGGAATCCATTTTTCTAAATTCGAAATACATAAGTGACAAAAATTAATTTAAAATTAATTCTCGTTGTCAAAACAAAAATTGTGTTTTTAAGAAATAATAACCATCAAAAGATTGACACTTGTTTATGCCCGGTTTAAATGTGAAATTACGTCTAATGACCAAAATTGTATTAAATGGTAAAAATATATTCTAAATATAATTCTAAACCTTTCAAATTCATAATTTATCACTATTAATTATTTCGATTAAAAAAGTTGTTTTAAATTAAAATTTAGTGATTTTCACTATTCATCAAAAATTGAAAGTTATCATAAAAACACAAAAAATTCACCCTAAGCTAATTTCGATATTACGAATCCAAAAATGAAGTCCATTTTGAAAGATAAAATGTATAAAATTTCAGAAAGTGGGTATTACTATTCATAGTGGCTAGTTTGATTGGTTGTGGTGTGTGTTAGAACTCAAAGTTGTGTACAACACACGCTACTGTATTATTCAAAGAGAAGCGTATAGTGGAAGCTTGGGGTGTTACATTTCTTCTCTATCCTGGAGGTCCAACTCTAGTTTGATTCATCATAGTGATATCTAGTAGCTCCCATGTTTCTTTGTCCTCAAACCTGGGGTGGTATTTCTTATTATCCTTTCTTCTATATAGGGTTTATCCCTCCTATTAGGGACTCTCCTTCTATTAATAATCCATTTTCTTGGAAATTACCCCTCAATATCATTGTTTCAATTCTAAAAGAATCTCCCTAGCTTCCACCTTGATTTTTTTTTTGTGCATCATCATTAGTGGTAAGCAAAGCACAACCCCCCCCCCCCACCCATCCAATATTATTTTATTAATTTTCAGAATAACCACTTTTAAAGGGTAGTGGGGGACCCGTAAAACTGATAACCAGATGCAAAACAATTTAATTACAATGATAAAAATGTAAAATTAAAATTGAAAAAACAAGAATCCATTTCAAAATTCAAAATTCAAACCCCTGCCAAGCGCGCGAAGCGATGCCTCGGTCCCAGCACAACCTCTATTCACCACGATCCCATTGCCTGCTTCCTATCGTCAAACCCATGATGAAACTGCTCTCCATCAAAATCACGCAACTCATCAGCACCAGCAAGACCTCCTCCTTTCCTGTAAAATAGACTTTCCAACCACCGTCATCTACAATGATCGCAAAAACAGTAAACCAATAGCACAGACATCACCAACGACACAGAAAAAGCCAACACAAAACCATAAAACAATCCCTAGCACCAACTTCATCATCACATCCATGAACCGAACCAACACAAACTGGAGAACAAACAACGCTGCATAAATCTAAACCACCATGGACAGGAGGAAACTCCATGCTCTAAACCTCATATGAGATTCCCTTTGAAGAAGAATAGGTTTCAAAAAACTTGACCGAGGACCACATAGGCCATGACAATAATCACAGCGCCACAACATCCATTCAACACCAATCAAACAATCCAAACCAAAGGGAAAATTCCCCAACACAACATATCAACCAAAGAAGTCATCACCTTCACTACATTCCCATCGAGTAAACATCAAATCCCATCGTCAATGATAGGATGAGAAAGTCACGCCAAGAACCGCATCACCAGGCACCTCCTGAACGAGGCCAGACCAAGCGAACCCACTTCCAACCCCACCACCGTCGGAGCAGCTCTTCCGACTCCACTGAAGCTCAAGACCCGCCAAAATAGCTACCCTTTCCGGTGAACCAGATGCCGCAAGGCCATCGTGGGTGAGTCGATGCCACCCAGGGCTAGAAGACCCGCCATAGAGGCCCGACTCCATCACCAGAGAAGGGTCCTGGGGAGATCTAGACAGAAAATGCTGCTCGGGATTGGATCTGCAAAGACTCGCACCGGGGGACACCAACGCCGGGGGAACGAAACCAGGAAGCCAAAGGGGGCCAGAACAGGGGAGGCGGGGGGAGAAGAAACAAGGATAAAGGCCATCTGCGGTAATGCCGGAAAAGAAGACTGAAAAGAGATAGAGGGGGTGAGACAACGCTAAAGGAGATTGAAGGCCGACGATAAGCTCCCTCCTCCAAGTCGCCGCACCCGAGAAACCCTAGCGGCGAGTGAGGGAAGAACAGAAGCCGCTCCAAGGCTCGTCCCTCAGTCACTATCCACAACCCCCACCCATAAATAGAATGTACAACTATCAAAAACTATGTTCCATGTAATGACCATGATCCAAATCACTGATTCCATTCATGTGGATAGATCAATGGTCGTGATCACTAAAATTGAATATCACTCATTCCATGACCTCATTCTATATTTAGTTTTACTAATTATGGAAGAAAATATAATGTTTAATTTTTTTTTAATTTTTGAATTTTAAAATTAAATTTAACTTTATAATTTTAGGCTATGGGTGAGTTTGGAACAATTTTCTAGGCCGTTTTAGTGGTTAGGTTGCACACCCAGATCCATTATTTGGGTTTATAATTCATTATTTGATATTGATATCATATATATATATAATTAGTTTTATTATATTATAATAATAAGTTTATAAATATATATATATATATACTTATGATTATTATTATTATTTTTATCAAATGTATTTATATAGTCCAGGTGTGTGATCATTTGACTTCCATATATCTAGAACGACAAAATATTTGGTTGTGAATCAACTAGGATAAGGTTTTATTTCAATCAGAAAAATTGAATCCATATGTGACACCGTGCATGAGATTCATGGATATTCAATGGTAATAGGTGGTTGATGAGATATAAGGGGTAGCGTTTAACATTACCAGCTAGCCCAGTGAAGTGTAGAAATTAAAATGGTGGATCTTTTTGTTATCTTCAATAGTGGTAAATTTAAATTTTAGGCAGTGAAAAAATAGTTTAGAAGTGTGAATCTTGCATGATGGTAGGTACGAAGAGCATCAATGGCACAAGAGGATTTTCTTTCAATTGTGTTGAGAAGGCATGCAGTTGAATTCTTATTCCTTAATGGTCATTTTATTTTATTGTGGAGGTGTAAGAGTCTTGATAAATCTTTGAGAACAGGCAGTGGTAGCATGGGGTGGTAGTAGTAGAAATAGGGGGAAATAGTAGTGGTATCAGGGTATGGGTGGAAACAACATGGAATGGTAGCACATGTTAAATAGAAGGTGTTTAAGAGTTATAATTATTAGATAATAAGAATATTTTCATTAGTCTTTGACTACCTTACAGTTGTAATGGAGTCATGATGAATTCTTTTTCATGTGTGTTGATATGGTGGATTGGACGACACATAATCTGTAGACATTTACATATCTATATTTTTTTCAGTTTAGTGTGTGGTTGTTTTTCTTTAAATATGTATGTCATGTGTGTTTTATTCTAATCAAAGAGATAAGGAATAAAACCCAGGTTCCTATTACTACTATATTTACTATGAATTTATAGCGATCACCTCCATTGATCTATACTGATGTTTTCCACTATGAGATCTTCCATCAGTGTTATCAAAAGCAGGTTCAATATTGAAGTTGATCTGCGTCCTAATAAATATGTGTGTAC
Source organism: Viscum album (assembly GCA_963277665.1). Taxonomy (NCBI): domain Eukaryota; kingdom Viridiplantae; phylum Streptophyta; class Magnoliopsida; order Santalales; family Viscaceae; genus Viscum; species Viscum album. The sequence goes on from OY728138.1 coordinate 861,078,350, forward strand.
CGTTACCATTTTTTAGAGCAGTATAGGGAATAATAAGGTGAATAAGGTAATAATAAAATAATTATGAAGTTTTTAGCCCTCTTTATTTACCAACCTTTTTCTTTTTCAAATTTTCAAAAGAATACCACTTTTTATTCCACAATTTCTTTTTATCCCATGTGAATCTCCCATTTCCATTAAATTTAACATTCCCTCTATTGTCTTTATTATTGTAATTGGGTTACCCTTTCATTCCCATCTATTTTCAAATAGGGGGAAAATACGCATCCTTTGAGCCTTCATGTCATCACCCTCTTAAAAAAAACATCCCCATTCAATTATGTTCTGATTTTTTTTGGAATCCTTGAATTTAAAAAAAACAATTGAAGTCTATCTATTCAAAACCAAATTTTCAATCTGGACTTATAAAACAAAACAAAATTAAATATAACAGTTTGAAACTTTGAAAAAAAATCACTTTGTCCTTCCAGATATATTTGTTTTTTTATTTTTTCCATTCGAAAAAATAATTTGTCACCATAGAGAATGAATTTGCACAATATGTGACCTCAAAGGTGATCAAAAACAATTACTACAATTGGTTCTTCCAAATGTGATCACTCCTAAACACCCAAGATGTCATGGACATCATGGAGGACAGATACACTGAGCCGGAATCCAAAGCAATAGAGGCTGCTCTACCAGATGTTCAAAAGTCCACTATTTAGACAGAATTAAAGTGGGACTACAAGGGGAAATCCGACATTTATAAAGGCCATGACTGAGAAACTTTTAAAATAATACCTTTATCAAAATCATTGAAATATATTTTGGATACTCTTATCAAATAATTCCAATTCCCCAATAAAGTGAATAATATTCGTCTTTAATCTTTACGAGGTGAGTTTGAATCCTTATTTATGAAATCTTATGAAATTGTAATCGAGTATCATACTTGTTTAATGGTTATGGTGAATGAACTGTGAAGAAATGGATAATATATGTCTGACATGCATGTATATGAGAATATTTTATGACCCCTTGGTCTAAAATTTGATTACATAGTCATTTCCTTGGAAGAAAGAAAGGACTTAGAGATGATCTCTATAAAAGAACTCGTGGGATCTCTACAAGACCACAAATTGAATGTGAACTGTGAGAGTGATACCAATGGAGTGGAGCATGTCCTACAATCAAAGTTGTATCTCATCAACTCTGAAAAATAGAAAGGGGGAAATCTCAAAGAAACATAGGTAGAGGATTCGTTCGACAACAATTTGGTCCAAGAAGAGTAGGACGAGGAGGATGTGGCGGAAGACACCCAACTTGAGGAGTCATGGAATATCAAATCTATACTCCATTGGAATAAAGAAGTGGAATAATATAAGGATTCAAAAAAATTCAACAAGATAAATGAAATGTTCAATGATATAATTTCCAAAAATATAGACATTATAGAAATGAATTTTGGTATAAGAAACGCATGGATAATGACATGAACGAGGTATATAGCATCTAAGAAGAAGATATTTTGATGAGTCCCATGTGTTGATGGCACAAACATCAACAAAAAATCAGGTTATGTGGTATCTTGACTCTGGATCAGAAACTACATAATAGGATAAAAACACTTGTTTATGAACTTAGATGAGCGGTTTTGAGGAGAAATTTCATTTGAAAATCTCTCAATAATCTTTATTTATAAAGAGGAGATATTTTGATTAAGAAAATAATTTGAAAATCATGATTTCATCTCTGATGTCTACTATGCACCCGACATGAAGACCAACATCTTGAGTGTCGGGAAGTTGGTGGAAGAAAGATTTCACATAATCCTACAAAATAAAAAATGGTGATTTTCTATGAAAGATGAAGGATGATCACAAAAGTACTGATGGTGAAGAACCACATGTTTCTACTTATGATCCAACCCGATGTACCACGATGTTTGACGATGGTACGTGATGATAAAGACATGATATGGCCTCTCAGTTTTAGGCATTTAAACTTTGAAAGTTTAAGATTATTGGGAATCAAGAATATGGTGAATGGTTTTCCTATCATTTGACACCAAAATAAAAAATGTGAAAGTTTTGTTCTAATAAAACAACATAGAAACATATTTGCAATGATGTCCAAATAGAATGCTGCAGTGCCACAGGAGCTAGTTCACACCGATGTGTGTGGACCATTGAATCTAAAAATAGATTTCCAAATGAGATATTTTCCAAAATTTATGGATGATTATAGCCGGAAAACATTGATATATTTTCTCAAGATAATGTCGGATGTGTTCAGAATATTCAAAGAATTCAAGGGACTGGAGGAAAATAAAAGCAACCACCGTACAAAAAGTTTATGATCTGATCGATGTGGGTAGTAAACCTTTGATTTTTTTAAAGAATACCTAAAGAATAATGGAATTCATCAACACATGATGTTGGCTTACACACCCCCACTCAATGGAGTAGCTAAAAGAAAAAATTTCATCATTCTCAATATAGCGAGAAGCATATTGAAAGACAAAGGAGTGCCTGTGACATTCTAGGATGAAGCAGCTTTTTGTGTAGTGTATCTAATCAATAGATTCCCAAATAAAATATCAAATAAAATATGCTTCATAAAGCATGGATTACTCACAATCCAAGTGTGAGTAATCTTAGAGTATTTGGTTCTATTTCTTATGTTAGGATCTCACAGGCAACACGAACAAAGCTTGAGGACAAATGAGTGAAGTGTGTCCTTATTGGATATAGAGACAGAGAAATGGGATATCATTTGTATAATCATGTCACCAATAATATTATATTCAGCATAGATGTCATCTTTGATGAAAAGGACACATGGTATTGGAATCTAAATGATGATTACATAGAGGTACAAATTACTCTAGAATATGAATAAATCCATGAAAATTTACCATTGGAGGAATGAAGAACTAAAGAACCACTGATGCCATCACCATATACTCCTACATATGAAGACATAGAATGAGAACTTTCTCATATACATCCCCAAAATGTTTTAATACTTGCAGATATATATGAGAGAACGAAACCAATTAAGGAGTATGTAAGTTTGTATTGTATCTTGGTGACTTCCGATCCAGTTAGCTTTGAGAAAGCTAAAATGAATGAAATATGGAGGAGAGTGATAGATGTGGAAATCTATCCCAACGATGCAACTAAAGGCTGCAATAAAAAGGAAGGCTTTGAATATGGTGAAGTCATTACATTGATTAGTCAACCACCCGGATATGATGAAAAGTATTTGGTTGCAAGGAAAACCTGTTTAATGAGGGATTATAAATAATAATAAAAATTCCTTGGTATGTGCCTACCTTACTATTGGAAATGAGGCATGATGAAGTTTGCTTGATGTCTGCTGATCTGGTGGCTTGGATGACACCTACTTTCTATATGTTTACTTATCTAGGTTTTTGTTTGGTTTGGTATGTGGTTGTATTGTTATAAATATGTATATTGTGTGTGTTTCATTCCAATCGAGGAGAGAAGAAAGAAAACTTTTGTTTCTACTTCTTTTATTTTTATTTTGAATTTATAGTGATCACCTCCAGTGATCTGCACCCACGTTTTCCACTGTGAGATCCCCCCATCAAACATAGGGGTAGTATCAGGTGTTTGTGAGGTAGCGATGAATGTGGATAATAACAATGGATAATAGAGGAAAGGTTGAAGCTAGATTTTAATTCTAGTGATAGATGACTAGAACATTGATGGTGGAATAATATATTCTAGTAGTTAAAGAGTGGAAGTAGTAGGGACTTAGATGCTAGAGGAATTATAATGGAGTGGTAGGTTCTGGGGGTAGCATATAATGACAACAAAAATGCATAATAGTAGCATGTTTGGAAGGTAGCAGGGGATGAATGGTTTTATATCCTAAAAACCACAGATTTTAAAATTAAAAACTATTCCCTAAAAAATGAACATACAGAAAATGAAATAATTAACTTCTAATAAAATTAAATTTTAAATCATTCAATAAGATCATGAAAAATGATTGTTCATATACAACTTTAAAAAAATTGACTAAAGATAATTTCACCAATTTAAACACCAAACAATCATTTTAATGAATATTCAATGAACTTAAAAAATAGGACCCATTTACCGTTAAATGATAAGTTTCCATTAAGAACACATTTTTTTCATTAAATAGTCCATTAATTCCCTAAAAATAGTTGTGAAAATGTGTTCCAAAAACAACCAAATTGAACTCTCTCACACTAAAATATTTGTTTCTCCTCAAACAATTCCATGATTGTTTTATAATATAGAAAATAGGATTTTTAAAATCAGGTAAAAATGATGCATGTTAAGAAATTTATTTATAAACAAACAAAATATAAAGTGTGTCATTATTTTCAAATAAATGTTCAAAACAGATCCTTCTTAAGTTCAAATAATCACTAGGATTCAAGGGAACATAGATTCATTCACTATTGCAAATTTCATTTTTTTTATATGAAGTCACCCAATTTCCAACATTAATTTTAATTCAAGTTCTAATTCTAAGAGTGAAGATATGTTAGATTCATGTGAAAAGAAAACTTATAAAGGGGATCCTTAAATTATCACTCTCTCCTAGGTTCTAAAAATAAATTATTCATTTTTCACTTCATTTATATTACTCAAATTATTTTAATATAATTCAATTGTTCTCTTCTTTAGTAGGGTTTAATATTCACCTCACATTAATGAACTTGTTTTTTACTATTAGGCACATTATTGATTTTTTTTAAAAATTTCCCACATGTGCATGTGAAAATTATTGTACGAATAAAGTTATTTTATAACACTTCAAGCTTCAATGGTGCACTTCTCATTGAATAATACAATAGCATGCAATGTACGTAACACTGAGTTTAAGAGCACCATGACCTATCAAACTAGCTGATTAGAAATCGATTATGAAAATTAATAACAAAATTTTTAATTTTATATATGTCCCATATAATTTTAACATTCATATTTTTTGTTTCTTAAACATAATATAAGGAAAAATTCAATTTGTTAGCTAAAAGAAGGATTTTTCAAAAAAATGAAGTTTTTCTGTCTTTTAATGGTGAACCCTTTCCGAATACAATATTTAATTCTCTTATATGTTCTATTTGACCAAATAAAATTATTATTTAGAACCGGGACATCAAAATTAACTTTGGGTAAATTTTTGGTATTTTTCTGATAAAATTCATTTTTTATGAATGGTGAAAAATACTGTATTTTAATTCAAAACTGCATTTTAATCAAATTTATTTATATGGTTATATTATCTTATTAATTGGTTTTAAAGTGAAATTAGATTAAATTTTTACCATTTAATCCAATTTTGGTCATTGTAAGTAATTTCACTTTTAAATTGTACATAAACAAGTGTCAATCTTTTGATAGTTATATTTCTAAAAAAACATGTTTTTTAGAAATAATAACTATCAAAAGATTGACACATGTTTAGTTTTTTTTATTTTGACAACGAGAATTAATTTATAATTAATTTCTGAAACTTATATGTTTGAATTTGGTAAAATAAATATCATTTTTGAATCTGGAATATCAAATATATCCTAGGCTTAATTTTTTGTATTTTTCTGAAAAACTTCAATTTTTTGATGAATAGTGAAAACGCTAAGTAGTAGTTAAAAACTGACTTTTTCATTTAAATTAAATTTTACTGCTTGTGTGAATTGAATTTAAAAAATCATACATACATGGTTGTTTTTATTAAGTAAAATTTGGTTCAATAAGAAGAAAATATTTTTTGGTGAATAATAACTTTTGACTTTTATTTACCACGGTTAAAGGTAAATAGAGTAAATCAAGGTAAAAATAATATTATAATAATATTAAATTACCCTTAAATGTGTCCTAATCCTATTAGTTGATACATTTCCAACCATGGGCATCCTTATGTCGATTTTGGGACCCCATGGAGCCACTTAAGAGTGATAATGACACTTTATATTAATTAATTTAAAGTAATGACAAAAATGACATAAACATATATCTTTTAGAAAATCAATTATTACATGTGGTTGTATAAATTATCTCTTAGACTATAAATATTCATTTCAAAGACAAAACAATTTACTACATCATGGTTGTTTTTTATAATTTTTAGACACCAAATAAATAAAATTATATATTACACAATAAAGATGTAGTGTTTACCTCATTAATTAATGATTTAAATAAATAAGATAATAAAGATTAAAACAATATCCAAAACCTGTCCAATTATTATCAGATGATTTTATTTCAAACAAGAGTCATATTATCTTTGAATTTTATAATATTTTGACATTTAGAAACCAAAAATCATTATATAATAAAATAATATTTTCAAACTTTCCTAAAGCGCCCCTCCTTCCCCTTATAAAAATCCCTAACCTCTATCCCATTACTCACACCTCTCAAGCCCTTTGGATCGTCCAACCTATGCCCAAATAAGCTCTCAATATCCATCTCTTTTACATAGAATCCTTATATTAGGCAGAAGGCACTTCAAGAAATCCTTTTGGTTCAAACCAAAGGGAGTTACCTGATTAAAAGGTAACGTCTTCTCTTAAGTTATTTTGTTTTATTTTACTTCTCCAACCGCCTAAACACTTTTATTACTTTCTTTTATAGCCAAAAAATTAAATTAAATATACTAGGTTGTTTATATGAGAAGTATTTGAACTACACTTACACACACATCCTTCTAATGGGTAAAGAACATACTTTTTTTGGGGATAGTGAACTACCACCTCACGAAACGATGATTGTTCAATCTTCTCCTACCACCTCTTATAGTGGCCATTAAGATGGCACTGCATTTACATGTGATATATATTATATTTATATTTTCTCTATACTTATGTATTTTTAATTTATATCATACCTTTATGGATTTTATGATGTGTATATACGGTAATTTCATTTGAGGAAGTGTAGACTACTACCCCCTCAAAATGATATAACTCATTCATGCCATACGTGGAACGTATAAAGGATGGATTTAATTAAATTACATAAAATATATATTATACTATTATTATAATATAATTATTCATTATTAAGTTTTCATTCTGTTGGACTCCTCATGTATTAATCATGCTTTAATGATCACAAATTTCATCAATGATCACAAATATCATTATTGATCATAAATCTTATTCAACCTAGTTAACTCCTATAAATTATTTCCAATCATTTGTATTTATGTTTCAAGTTCTCTCATGATTTATAATGATTAAGCTCAATCCATTTCATGTATATTACTATTTAAGTCTGAATATTGTTATTTTCCTAGGTACAAGACACCGTGAAGCCTTACACAGTAAGCCAGACACCGTGAAGCCAGACATCGTAAGCCAGACACCGTGAAGCCTGACACGGTAAGCCATACACCGTAAGCTAGACACCATGAGAGAGACACCGTGAAGCAAGACACCATGAGAAAGACACCATGAAGACAAGACACTGTGTGCAAGACACCGTGAGAAAGACACCGTGAGCAAGACACCGTAAAGAAGACACCGTCAAGTCAGACAATGTGAACAAGATACCGTGACACTTAGACCGTGACACTCAGACACCGTGTGAAGGAGACACCATTTTCATAACATATTGTGACACCGTTTCTTAAACTATTTTGTAATCTTTCAATTTAATTTTTAACTTTCATATTTGATGCCTTTAATGCACTAAAATAATTAATGTTTCTTTGTAGACATAGTACGAGGTACGAGGTACGAAACACATAGAACCTGTCAGCTAAAACACATGAATTAGAAGATAAAGAGTGGAGAGTTCCCAACAACCATAGCACGCGATACTGAATGAAAAACAATCCTGTGATCACGACCGCGAAGAACCCATTGCAAAATTTTCAAAGAAAGCATTGTCACATTCATGAAATCCAACTCTGCTGAAGAACATACGAAGTACACTAGAATCCAGAGAACATCTTCACATTATCAACACCCATGAAGAACACAAGCTGAATTACAACACTCTGTTTTTCAGTAAAAAACCCATAGAAGGACTCAGAAGAATTTCTATTTAATCAAAGGAGTCCAGAGTTGCACTTCAAATCACTAGAGCATTCTAAACTCATATCTACTCTCTCTCAGTGATTCTTTTAGTTACTTTTTGAGCAGTGTGTGTACTCTGTATATTTCATACACAAACTAACTCTTGTGCTAAATTGAAGGATTTCTAAATCCTTACACCAAACTCTTTATACTCTTGTTTACCCACAACAACTTTGGAAGAGGTCCCTGTGTGGCCTGATTATTTTTGTTTACCCACGAAAATTGTGGAAGAGGTCCCTATGTGACCTAGACAGTTTGTGCACTGTTGTTAACCCCGATCTAGGTTGGGGATCAAAGATTATTTATATAAACTACTTGGTGGAAGGTTATCACCAAGTGGAGTGGATTAGGTCTCGGCTTGAGACTGAACCACTTGTTTTATATCTGTTGTGCTATTTGAATTTAGTCTTATCTGTTTTACTGCTTTATTTCATAATCCAGAAAACTCTATTTTAACTTTGATAGTTAGTATTGGAAAGAAGTTATAACTGATTTGTCTTAGTAGGATAACTTCACAAGTAATATAAATAATACATATTAATATTACGGATAATTAATCAATCTTATAAGAAGTTGTTTAAATAGTCAAACTCTTATAACAGTATAACCTTGATTAACTGGGATGTATCTATTTTTGGGGAAAACTATTTCTTTTAAAATAATATTTTTGTAACAAAAATTTTTATATTTACCCAATTCACCCCTCCCCTCTTGAGTAAACTACTCCTACCAACATTTGGTATCCAAGGTTGCTTTATTATGACTCTGTGTAATCTTACTCAACTGTGATTGTAGTTGTACTTTAAAGATCTGTAAATTTATATTAATTATAAATTTCTATCCCTTTTAATGTAATTCATTAGTATGGACAATAGATTGGAAGGTGCTGCAACCAACAAACCACTATTCTTTAATGGAACCAATTATGCTCAATGGAAAATTAAAATGAAAATGCATCTAGAGAGCATGAGCTTTGAAATTTGGTCATCCATTATAGATGAATACAAACTTCCTGTGACTGATAGAATTTCATGGGATGAACCTAAAAAAACTTTCTTACAATAACAATTGCAAATCCATGAATGATTTATACTGCTCCTTAGGAGATGAAGAATTTAATAGGATTTCTGCTTGTAAAACTGCCCATGAAATATGGGATACCTTGTCTGTCTCACATGAAGGCACATCTAGTGTAAAGGAAATGAGGCTTAATAATTATTCTATAAAATATGATAATTTTAAAATGAAACCTGATGAGCCTATTTATAACATGTATCTCAGGTTCGATGAGATTGTCAACAAAATGATTTCTCTTGGATGAGAAGTCACTACCAAAGAACAGATCATGAGAATCCTTAGGTGTCCACCAGACAGATGGAGGGGAACCTCTGTCTTAATTAAGGAATCATGTGACATCATCAAGTTACCTATAAAAGAACTCATTGGGAAACAGATGATGTATGAGGAAGAGCTGAAAGTAAACAAAGAAGAGGAGGATGAACCAAAGAAGAAATCTGTTGCATTCAAGACCACCTTCTCAAAGCACAAAGAAAAAGAGAAACTGGAAGCTTCTGTAGAAAGTTACACCACTGAAAAATCATCACCTGGCAGTGATAAGGATATGGCTCTACTAGACAGAAGATTCAAATGATTTTACAAGAAGAAGAAATTTTTCAGAAATCCTAACTTCAAGGGAAAGTATGATCTAAAAGGAAGCTGGAAAAAGGACAGGAAAAAATGACAAAAATGATGAAATTTTATGCTATGAATGTAAGAGAAAAAGACATATAAAGGCTGACTGTCCAAAGATCAAGTATAAAAAGAAATATGAGGACAAGGATAAGAAGTAAAAAAAGGAAATGAAGGTAACCTAGAGTGCCTCTGAGGATAGTTCAAGTGAATCAGAGACATCAGATGATTAACAGGATAACGAAGCCAATATGTGTTTTATGACAAACACATCTGAGGTAACACTGAACTCTTCTTTATATAATTCATACTATTCTGAAGAGGAAAGTGACTTTGAAAATATGACTAATGAAGAAATGTTTGAATACTGTAACATGCTTTAAGAGACATGCAATGAATTAAAAGATAAATATAAATCATTGAAGAAACATCATGATCTCACTGTAAATGTCAAATCTGAATTTACTACTGAAAATGAGAAAAATTATCAACTAATCAAAGAAAACAATGAATTAAAAATATCTAATGAGAAATTAAAAAGTGACTTAGAAAAGTTTACTAATGGGAAAAATACCCTTACCCAAATTCTAGGAAAACAAATTTCTCCCAAATATAATACTGGAATTGGTTATCAACCTGGTAAAGGAAACCTTGGTAGAACGAATTTTGTTTCAAAATATAGGACATATAATTTTGTTCCCAGTTCTGGACACAGCTCAGCTAGCTCAAGTCATGATACATATTCTACTGTTTCATGTTTTTTTGTACCAAATACAGTTTATTTTTCAAACACTTTACATAATACTTATAGGAAACCTATGAGACAAATATGGGTTATTAAAGCACTTATTACTAATGTTACTGGACCCAAACAAGTATGGGTACCAAAATCTATCTTTGCTTGATCATGTTATAAGATATCTGATTAAATATCTCATGCAAGAATCTATGGTACTTGGATAGTGGATGTTCAAGGCACATGATAGGAGACTACTCATGCTTCAAGAACTTGATAAAAGTATATGGAGGACATGCCACATTTGGTGAAAATGCCAAAGGGAAGATCATTGGCATAGTCCAGATTGGTAAATCTGATTCGATTTTAATTTCTAAAGTACTGTTTGTTAATGGATTAAAATATAATCTGTTTAGTATCTCACAATTATGTGATGATGGATATCATGTTAAATTTGAAAATGATTCATGTAATGTCTTTAATTCTAAATATGAATTAGTATTTTCTGCATCAAGGAATGAGAACGTTTATTCTGTTGACTTAGATTCATTATCTTCTCAAAATGTTTCATGCTTAAGTGTATTTCATAAAGAGTCTTGGATCTGGCATAGGAGACTAGGACACAGTAATTTTCACTCTCTTAGAAAGCTAACTAGAAAAGTTCTAGTTAAAGACTTACCCAAACTTGAGTTTCCACATGAAAAAGTGTGTAATCCTTTTCAAAAGGGAATACAACACAAAATATCCTTCAAATCAATGAAAGAAGTTTCTACTTCTCAACCTCTTGAATTGGTTTACATGGATTTTTTTGGACCATCCAGAGTTTCTAGTTTAAATGGAAATCACTATGTTTATGTTCTGGTAGATGATTTTTCTAGATATACCTGGACCTTCTTCATGGATCACAAAAGTGAAGCTTGGTCTTATTTTACTAAGTATTCCAAGTTTGTAGAAAATATTAGTGGCCTTAAAATTAAATCATTAAGAAGTGATCATGGCCGTGAGTTTGAAAATCAAGAGTTTGAATCCTTTTGCTCACAAAATGGTTATAGTCACAATTTCTCTTCCCCTAGAACACCTCAGTAGAATGGTGTTGTAGAAAGAATAAATAGAACCCTGCAAGAAATTTCTAGAATAATACTTAGTGAATATGACTTACCTATTTACTTTTGGTCTGAAGTTGTTAATACAACTTGCTACATAATCAATAGAGTCTTGATTAGACCAATTCTCAAAAAGACCCCGTATGAACTCTGGAACAATATGAATCCTAAGGTTAATTACTTTATAGTTTTTGGTTTCAAAGTCTTTATTCTCAACACTAAGGACAATCTTGACAAATTTTTATCCAAGAGTGATGAAGGAATTTTCCTAGGTTACTCAATTTTAAGTAAAGCTTATAGATTATTCAATAAGAGAACTAAATGTGTGGAAGAATCTGTTCATATCAAGTTTGATGAAACATATCCACATGAGCCTAGAACCATCCTAGATAATATGGAGGATAATGTATCAAATCTGAACATCAACTCAAAATCCTCAAATTCCTCTGGGAAAGAATCTGTGAAAACTTCAAATTATGGAAATTCTCTATAATCGGGTCATAATGGACCAAAATCTATTGATGAACCTAAAATCACAAGTCCCCCTTTTTCTAGAATGGTTATAACCCTTAAAAATCATCCATTAGATGCTGTTGTAGGATACATAGAGAAAGGAACACAAACTAGAGATTCTCTTATAAATCAGGTTGAAAATCAATCTTTCTTGTCAAAAATTGAACATAAAAACATTGATGATGCCATCAATGATAAATTTTGGGTAATGTCTATGCAAGAAAAACTTAATCAGTTAGAAAGAAATAAATTTTGGAAACTTGTTGAAATACCAAAGGACACTTTCATCATAGTCACTAAATGGATGTTTAGAAATATGGTCGATGAAGCTAGAAATAAAGTTAGGAACAAGGCTAGATTAGTTGCACAAGGCTATATTCAAGAAGAAGGAATTGACTATGAGGATACATTTTCTCCTGTATCCATACTTAAAGCCATCAAAATCTTACTTGCTTATGCTGCACATCTGAATTTCAAACTATATCAAATAGATGTTAAGAGTGAATTCTTAAATGGGTATATAAATGAGGATGTCTTTGTTGAACAACCCCCTGGATTTACAAATCCTCATTTTCCTAATCATATTTTCAAACTATCAAAAGCTTTATATGGTTTAAAATAAGCTCCAAATGCTTGGTATGACAGATTGAGTACTTTTCTTATTTCCAAAGGTTTTACAAAAGGAAAAGTTGATCCTACCCTCTTTATAAAAAGAATTTCTAATGATTTTTTAGATGTTTAGATCTATATAGATGATATTATTTTTGGATCTTCAAAAAATTTATTATGTATTAATTTTTCTAAAATGATGCAAAAATAATTTGAAATGAGTTTAATGGGTGAGTGTACCTTCTATGAAATGTGGTATTGAGGATTTCTTCCTTCTTCACCTTTATTTAATAATATCCCAACCGAATATCCACCTTGTAGAAGTATTGTGCTCCACATAGATGATAAAAAAATCATCAATCTAAGGAAGAAAATACAAATTATTTATCATGATCTTATTGATATCATGATAATCAATGGAAAGGCGCATTAACCCATCATTCTTATTTACAAATAGGATTAGTGCACCTCATGGTGAAACACTTGGTTTTATGAACCCTTTATCGAGATTCTAGTGTAGTTATTATTCAGCTCCTCAAGTTCCACAATATCCATTCTATATAGATTCTTGGATAATGGAAACTCCCCATGTATAAGATCGATTAAAAATTAGACCTCTCGGCTATTAGGAAGAAGAATAAATTACTCAGGAAATATATAAACATATTCCCTCTCAATAGGCATGTCTTCAAGGATGGTTATTTCCTTAGAATCAATAATTTTAGATAGATACTCTTACTCATGAAGAAATAATATCAATGCTTTTGATGATAGTGCTAAAGAATATTCACCATACTCCTTACACTTGTACAGAATTGGGGGTCGATTTGCAATATAGAGAGTGATTTCCTTCTCTTAGAAATTTATGTTAGCTCTATATAGGGAAAGACGATCCATGCAAAGAATTACGAAAAAATTTACTAAAGGAATTATAAAAAGTTTTATGGGGATTTTCATCCCAAAAATTATGATAGGGGAGGATTTATATAATTGGGATGCAATAATTTACCCATTTTCCATTTTCACCGATATATCCACTTCCATGCTTTATAGTGGTGTTTGAATAGTTTTACTAAACTTCCATGATATGAAAGAATGAGTGAACCTAGAATAAAAAAGTATATTCACTATTTTTGAATGAATAACGAGCGTACCTATCACCACTTCATTATCAAGGTCCACCTAACTGGGTGTGATGGAAAAAGATCACCCTTTCTACCTTAGGGGTTTTTGGTTGTCTCTAAAAACCCTTGTCTTAGGGAATTGGTTTGAAAAGTTCTCTGGTTCCTTATAGTTGAAGAAATGAACAAGGCGTTAAGGGTTGACTGAAGAATTTATTTCCTCATTCACATTAGTGGGGTTCACCTATTGGAAAAAGTTATCTGGGTTCCCTTCCTTCCCACACATAAAGTATTTATTCGTCCCCCTTAGGAAATTTCTAGGGTGATTCATTCCGCACCTTTGAAAAGTAGAATTATGAAATTTCTTATCACTGTTATATTTTTCTATAAAACCACTATAATTGAACTCTACTTCATAGTTCTTGTCCCCATGATACCTCTAGGATTTTTTTTATATCCATTTTGACTTTTAGGGAACATTAAACAATTTCTTTATAGCTATCAATGTCACATATTTCAAGGGAATTTTGTCGACTAGGTTTTAGCCCACCAAAAAAGCAGTCAATCTTGAATTCAGGGGTTACAACAAAGAAAGGGTCATATTATGCAAGTCTTGTAATGTTTTGCGCATACAACCCAACATATTTGTCTTATTTTTTATTGAGGGATAGTAAATCCATTTCCATTTTATGTATGATAATGAGAAGATAATATTTATCAACAAAACATTTTCCAAAATTCCTTCCACTTTATTTCTTCGATATCTTCCTTAGGATTATTATTTTTGATCAATTTCCATCACTGATTGGCTTCTCCCTCCCTACTATAAATTACTAGAAGATAATTCTCTTGTTCAAAACATTAAAATATAGAGAAGATCTTTTCAATAGATATGATCCATTGTTCCACAACTGAGGTATTAGATCATCCATTGAAATTAGGAAGCATTTTTTGCATAAAGATCTCAATCATAACTTCTTCTCTCTTTGGGGGGGGGGGTTTGGATGCTCCTCTTGAACTATGTTTCAATTCATAACCTGAGTAATATGAGAGAGTATCATAATAAAGTTTGTGATTCCAACTCCCATTGGGTTTGGAATCTCATTGGGATAGTCATCACACTTCCCATCGCATTGATTGTTTACCTGATTCCTCCTATTTCTATACATTGGATTGAATAAAAGGATAATTAGAGATGATTATTATAAATTATTAAACACATAAAGGTGAATCCAATGATATTAAAGGGATAACTTATAAATTACATTTTTTACCCTAAGTGATGAATTTCTTGGCTTCAATCTATGTTCTCCATGATCTATTTCCTAACATATATTCTTATGAGATTTTTGTGTTCCCTTAATAATGGTTTATAATAATATTATGAATTTACCAAATAATATCCATTGATAGTGTCAATCAGGTGTGTAGTATGGCTCATTTTCATGTACCAGGTTACCCCATGTCAGGCTCAGAACAACTTGTCAGTGTTTTTACTCCTAGGTACATATGTGCCAAAACCACATCCACTTGTAGTATCCAGAATGTGATTTATTTTCTTGATAAACCACTTACTCTAAACTAAACAATTTTTTGGATGTTTTATTAAACTTAGTATTATGCCTAAGGATTTCTCTAGATTTTTCTAATCATAATCCCAAAAAATAACTAAATATTTCCTTTAATGCCAACTATAACAACCATGATCTTTATTTCTCATTAATACATAATTCATTACATAATAATACACTTAATAAAACCAAGATTAATGATAAGTATAGTTAATTTGGTAATTATGTACACTACATAACAACATAAAATAATAAATATAACATCTTTAATGAAAACCTCTTCAACATTCTCAAAATAATTTTTTGAACTTAAAATTGCATGGGATAACCTGGTGGGATACATAAGAAAGGGGTGAACTATAAATCCCAGTAAGGGAATAAACATAGCATAAGTTATACAACTTAGACAATTGGAATATAAATTAGTAATAAAAGAAATATGAACAATAATGCCTTATATATCATGATAATCATAACAAGGTAAATGTGGCAACAAATTAAAACACTGAATCATAAAACTAGGTCAAGGATAAACCCACCAAGAAATCATGGGGGGAAAAGTATTATAAAGGAATATTTTTCACTCCCTATCTCAACATGAAGTATCATTACAATAAGAATTACCCAATTCATCGGAGTGCTATCGGGTCGCACCCATCATATTCATTTTATTCTCATTCTTAAGTGTTCCATATAGATTATCCAACATGGATTCATTCATCATCATAATTTATTACACAGTCAATTATTGTGTAATAAATACATGTAATTCCCCAATAAAAGATTATATGTTCATAAAGCTGAATACCATTTATATAAAAATGGGTATGGTATTCACTATACAATTTTTTGACATGGAAAATCACAGTAAAATTTCGACAACATAATCACGTTACTTAAAAAATAATAAAAATGGTTGATGAGAGAGAAAGGGGTATATCATCATTTTAACATAAAATGGGAAGTAATATTTCCATGGGGATAAATTTACTAACTTTAATAAATGGATATAGAATGAAAAAGTTTATAAAGAAACTTTATTAAAGAAGATAATGTGATAATCCCTTATGGAATTTCGGTATAGTAACAGCTCAGGTAAGGGCCCAAATGTGGGAATATAAATGATCACTCATTTAAATAATATTAATTTTAAATAAAGTGAGTGATTATAAATGAATTAAAATGTATCCAATTGAAAAAAAAAGAATTAATTTCAAATAAGGTGCATGAATTTTAAAGGAGGAGAGGAAGGTGATGATCCCTTACTTGAGTGTGTGACTTCAAAAGCTTGGGAGGGGCTTCTAAAGATCTTGGGGTTCCTTTATAGGAATCTAGAGAGTGGAGGTGATAGTATGGTCATGGTCCATATAATTTTAGTAAAGAGAAATTAGATCTTGGGTGTGTTTATATTGGAAAAGAGGGGGGATTATTTATTATTTAGGTTTTGAACTCTACATAATAAAATATCCAAAACCAAAAACCATCCCATGGTTTTTTCCCATGGTTTCTGAATAATGGGATCATTTTTTATTATTTTAAAATTTAAACAGATGAAATTATTATGGTAATTCTCTTTATCACGTGGAGGTGAGTCACACTCTTAAAGAAATGATTTTAAAACCTTGTAATATATTATAGGTTTTGGAGGACTCATAATTGATTTAAAAAATAAATCAAATAAACATAAAATAAAATTAATTTAAATAGAAAACATATATTTGTACATGGATACCCTTTATAGTATTTATTTAATCACTTTTGGGTCATTATGATATCATAATACACAAAGTATATTTATATAGTATTGAATTTTTACCCTAAAATTCAACGGTCTCAAAAAATTATGAAAAATTCACTGTTAGAGAATTTTTGATGTTCTGATTCCAAAAAAATATTATTTTTATCTAAATAATTTTCTAAATATTTTAATTTTACTTTTAAAATAAAATTTATATTTATTAAGAAATGATGGGTTTTTAACAATAGCAGTTTTCAAACAATTATAAAAATTACATTTGATGTCATAAAAATTATATGATCATTTATATTTGATAAAAATTAGTTATTAATTTTATTTTATTAAAATATTATTTATTTTAAAAATCCATTAATTCATAAGTTTATTAATTTAATTTTAATATTAACAAAAAATACAAAATTTTTTATATTTTATCGAAAGTAAAAATCATTTATAAAGTAAAAATTATAAGATGAAAGTATGTTCATTATTATATAAAAATGTACATATTCATATTTATAGTATCTTGATACATATCCCTTTAATACACCAAAAAATTATTTAAGAGTAAGGTGCATGATGGTGGGACTTTCATGGGGCAGTTTAGCGAACATGTTTTGGGTTGTGATCTCGATGAGCTTGAACTTCTCCCATAAACAGTTTCATTCATGCTTAAGTTGTTGGATCTAGGATTGGAATTGGTAAATGAAAATGCCCATAAAATCTATCTACCTTGAAATATCTAATAAATGGTCATCATAGGGTATGGTAATACTAGTTAAGGCCATCACTTCCTTGGTCTGTTTCAATTGGATTTGTTAAAACCATATATTTATACTAACCATGTTATCAATGTTCAATGACTATGTTATCAATAGTAAAAATACTTAACAGAATTTTAAATCCAAATTTATATAATAAAATAAAATAAGTGAATGTGTTATTTATAACCATATATAATAATATATTTAATTAATTAAAAGGGTAATTTTATTTATAATAGTTCGAGTCGTTACAAGAACTACTAATGCACATCATAAAACATCTTTGGGGCACCAGGATAAATGCACCACTAAGAATCTTGGTATCCTACACCATTACCTTACTCATAAATAATGGTACCACAAAGAGACCCTTGAAGCATAAAACTACCTCAGGAGATAGCGACCTATTACAAGTGTTGGTCGGAGTAGGAAACATAAGAGGGTGGTGAATTGAGTTCCTATAAAAATTTCCCTTAAAATTTTTATTTAAAAGGATTACCCCAATTTAAAATAAAAAAAGCTAGTTAATCAAGGTAATAAACATATAATAGTTTTACTGTTCAAATAGATTCTCATAAGATTGAATAATTCTCAGTAATATTAATATAAGGTATTAACACAAAATTTCATATTACTCTAATAAGGAAAAATATTTATAACTACTATCTAAGAATAACTATCAATGTAAAGTTTAGTTTTCTAAACTATAAGTTAAAACAGAGAAAAACTAAATTGAAAGAGACAGCGGATAAAAAAAGTGGTTCAGTCTCAAGACAATACATAATAAAATCCACTTGGTAATCACCTACCACAAATATATATATATATATATATGAGATTTGATCCACACCCTGGATCGGGGTTAACAATAGTGCACAGGACAGTCTAGGTCACAAGACCTCTTCCACAGTTCTACATGGGAAAAAAACAACCAGTTCACACAGGACCTCTTCCATAGTTATACATGGGTGAAAAAGTGTATAAAGATATTTTAGTGAGGATATATTTTATCCTCTAGTTTAATTTAGGATACATTTTGTGTTTTAATACACACACACACACACTACTCGAAAAGTTATAAAACAATACACAATAGAGAAACTATAATGAGAAAGGATTATAAATTCTCTGAGTGTTGTTCTATGCATCTCTGGAATCATAGGATGTAGAAGATGTGGTTTTCGAATCCTCTTGTGAAAATAGAGTATCATGGGTCTTGTGTTCTAACCTTCAATTCGATGAGATGTGTATTGTAGCTCTTATTCTTCTCAAGGTTACTACTATAAAGATGTTTGAAGTTCTGATCTACAACATTTCAGTCACTAGGAGAATGATAATTCTTCGTGTGTTCTTCAGTGTCTTTTTTTCATGAAATCCACTACTTAACTTCTTGAACTCTTAATTTTTACTCCCTTATATTCTTTTCTTTTAATTATGTGTGCTTGTGTTGGTTCCAACATGATGCAAGATTTCTACTCCTCGTACCTCATACTGTTAGGTGACATGCCTACAAAAAATCATTAATTATTCCAGTGTTATTAAATGGCTCAAATATGACTGTTAGAATTAAAATTTAAATGTAATTGAAAACGACAGAAAAAAATGTTAGTAGGGAATGGTGTCAATGTTTATCTTGAAACGGTGTCACTGGAAACAATGTCTTCTATTTTCCCTTTTAGTGCTGAGGTAGTCACAGTGAGATAGTCACAGTGTCATAGTTGCATTGAGATCTGGAACCAGTAGCACAGTTTCGGTGTCTGATCCTTTGAAAATTCTAGAATTAGTAACGAGACAATGGTGACAGATAAGTTGTGTCTCAGTTAACAGTGTCTAGTCCTTTGTCAAAATTCTGAATTGTGTCTTGTTATAGTGTCTTGGAAATAGTATCAAGGAAACGGTTTCATGTCCTTTTCACAAATTTAGAACTAGTTATGGTGTTTGATTCATGGTGTATGGGTTACGGTGTCAGGGTTAAGGTGTCATAGAGATTTCCAAAATCTAAAACCAGTGGAAAACTTATGGTTTCTCAAACATAGCCAAATATCTATAAATTATCTTAGGATGTAATATTCATGGAATGGATTAATATTAATCATAACTATAATGAAACATAATATATCAATATTAAACATAGTTTACAAGATTAAACATAGTTTACAATATTCAACCATGATTTGTGAGATTCTGAATCAGGATCTTGTGAGAGTTTAAACCATGAGTTGTAAGCATTAAAATCATAAGGAAACCAATAATCTCCAAACATTATTTGTGATAGGTTAAACATGATTTTAAATATGTTAAACATGATACATGATTTGTGAGCATTAAAACATGAGGTTTTCAATAATTTCTTCTTTTTAATGATCACAAATCATGGAATTTATAAGCCATATATTTTAATAATGAAAATATATTGAGCTTATATGTGATAAGAATTATATAAAAATTGTTCTTCTATCAAGAATATTCTTTTTCCATTAATGAATACTTATTTATACCCCTTTTGGGATTATCAAAAAGAGAATAAGAAAATGAGAATAAAAATGGAATAAAGGTAAGTAAGAAAATAAACAATAATAGTGAACATTGTATTGGATAGAAAGATAGAGATCATTAAAATCATGAGGAAAAATAAAATAAATCCCAATAAAAATACATTCTTCACTTCTCGTTAGCACCATAATTAGTATATTTTCCCTCGGTAGAGATATAAATAGGAGAGGAGGTATAGGTTGGAGAGGGTATAGGTCCAACTGAGAGAGAAGGAAGACGCACACCTTTTAAAAACAGAAGGTGCTAGAGTTGGTTTGGTTAAAGACCGAGGTAATGGTTGCTCAATCATAACAGGTCTGATCTGGCTCAGATCCTAAGATATAGACATGGTAGCAAGATAAGAGGTAGTGGAGGAGGAAGGGATTGAACCAGGCTGTAAAGGGGAATTAGTAGGAGCCACAATGGAAGTACTTTTCACATGGATATAAGGATTTAACAACTTATTGAAATTTGTGATGATATCGCCTCCATACTGCATAGCCTTCTCAAAATCATATTTTTTTTCAAAACCTTGTCCAAAAAGGGAGTGAAGTCTTTCATATTCTAAACATGATTCCTAAAGGCTTGAGTGATAGGAGGAATTTTGAAATTCTCTACAATTTACTTGAATTGATTGGTTAGATCATGCTTAGAATAAATTATGTTGAAGTAAAAGTCCAATTTCATATAGATTTATTCTTGATCATAATTGGAAATCATTGAATGTATCCTCACTAAATAAATCACTTGGTCACTATTCTTGATGCTAGTAGTGAAACCTTCCTTATCAATACCTATCAATAATGACTGAATCTCTTCTTTAATAACTATTCTGATCAGTTCACTATTCATAGACTGATATGGTTTTCCAGAGGTAGTTGAAGATGTAATAGTAGATGTGAGAGACATAAGTTGATTTAGAACCTTTTGTAAACATCCCTTATATCCATCAGTTATCTTGTTAAGTCCAACCACTAGGGAACACATCTCACTGACTATTTTGGTGTTGCTATGAGAAGTTGTTTCATTTACTATATCCAGGTTTGGTTGAATTAGAGACACAACCTTCTATAGGATTTGATCACAAACTTCCTCAACATGATGAGAAATAAGATATTGAACATTTTTCATGACTTTCTATATATCTTCAACCATAGTTTTTACAGACTTCACCTCATCACTCAACTGATTATTTTCAATTCAAACTTCCTGAATTTCATGAATCATATTTGGTTGAATCTACCATATAATTTTCTCTAGTATCAAGGAAACATCTATTTCACTGAGATTAGTCATAAGGGTAGGTTGTGACATCATGATCCTTTCAAATCCAAATAAAAAAGTTTTTCCAAAAGATTTCAGATCATTGTGACTCACAACATCAGAAGATTATTGAGTAGGTTCAAGAATAGGAACTGAAACAGGTTCAGATTCCTTAGTATAGGTTACTTCAATGGTATAAATTGGTTTCAATTGAAATATAGTGGAAGGATATATTTCTTTTACCAAGGCCTATTGGGTATTATCCACATCAAAATATCTAAGAAACCCATACCAGGTTTCCATAGAGATTTAGACAACATGATTGAGAACATGAACACTTTCTAAACTGGGGTGCTGCTCCCCTACAATAGGTTCATCTCTTCTGGGACAAATAGATTCATTCTCTTGATCCATTTAAAAATTCTTAGTTCTACTAGGCTCAACCATCTCTTCTCTAGCCAGTAGAAAGTCTTATTCCATTTTTTCCTCACCAGATAAGATTAATTTAGTTTCAATTTTTTTTTCGATTGTTCCACATTAGAAGGTCCTTCCTCAACAAAAATATATTCTTTAACAATGGGATCTTCTACTATATCATCACTTCTATTAGTAGAAGCTACATATTTTTCAAATGCTTCTTATGGAATATATAGGTCATTGTTTTTTTTTTGAAGACTGATTCTTCCTTAAGTTCAACTTCTGCATCTTCTTCCTCTTCAATTGAGTATTCAACTAATTCATCTAGTTCCAAACAAGTGTCAGAATTGTTCTTAGTTATTTAAGGATTATCAAATGGATTAAAATCCTCATACAACCTTTCGTAGTCTTCTACCCAAGACTTTTTTCAAAAATTACAGCTAATTTCATCCTTCTAATTGTATCATTTGAGATAAGAAAACTCATAACCTTCAATAAAATATTCATTCGGACCAACTAATCCTATGGAAAACAACATTGTAGAAATTAATCTTGAATAAAATAGAGAGGTTCATTTTGAAGTTGTATTGATCATTTCACACATATGAAGTATAATATACATACAAATATTGATATTATTCTCATTCTTAATAACATGTATTAAGAACACATATTGATACTTAAGGGTAGAAAAATCATTTTTCCTTGGACAAATAATATTTTTGATAAACTTGAACAAAATCCTTTTCTCACCATCCAACTCAGCAACAATTTCCCTTCTTTTATTCTTATTTCTAGTCAAACTTCATAGGGCCTATTCTAAGATAAACACATCACTAGGACGAGGAGGACCACTTTGGTAATCCCAAAATATTCCTTCAGGAGTTATTCCTAGGTAAGAATCCCATTAACTCAAAGAAAAGGTACACCTTTGGTCATTCACCGAGCTTCTTACAAAATAGTCATCTTCAGTGTTGAACAAAAACTGGACATAATGATAAAACTGTGAAACAAGATTCGGATAAACCGGTCTTTTCTCTTTTGTGAACCATTCCATCCATCCTTGTTCTTACATAACTTTGAAAACAAGCGACTTACTTGTCAACATCCACTTCAGCCAAACTTCCTTTTTTGGCCCTATTGTTCTATCAGCAAGGCCTACATTTAGCAGTCCCTCAGGCATTAATTTTGGATCCTTTTTAACTTTCTTCTAAGACTGACTCTTCTCAAGAGTTGATGAAGACAAATGATTCATTCTGGGCATTCAATGTGGGTTTGAGAAATATGAATGGTTAAAATTGGTCTAACAGTTTGAGAGAGAAGGCTTTTGGTTTCAAGATAAGAGATCTCGAGTGAAGAGAGTAGTGAAAGATATCTTGTTTTCATCACATATGGATTTCAAACATCGCAAATACAAAAAAACGATATAAAATTAATAAATTAATCTATTCAAAAATATGAGAAATATAATTTTAAAAATAGAAATCAAGTCATTATAGTGAGACCGAAACAAGTCTTCACATTGTCAGTATTATAGTGTGACTTTAAACAGTTCAACTGTATCATTTAGATAGTAAGTGTGGGACCGTAAATGGGAGATAATAACTATGAGACGGTAAGTGTAAGACAGTAACTACAAGATAGTGACTTGTGAGACCATGAATCATGAAACCGTAAACTATAAAATAGTAAGTGTTTACTTAAGACTTATCATCCCTAACTCATGTATGATGTAATTTATCCTTTCATAATTTATTGGTTTAGTGAATATATTAGCAAGATGATGTTTAGTGATAATGAATTCCAAAGTGATATCACCTTTCAGATAATTATCTCTCAAAAAGTGATGCCTTACATTAATAGGTTTAGTCATTTAATGTGAAAAAGGTTTCTTTGAAATGATAATATCACTTGTATTGTCACAATTTATAGGTACATGTCTGAATTGATATCCATGGTCCAGTAAGGTTTTTTTCACCCACAAAATTTCTGCACAAAAACTACCTGTAGCTATGTATTCAGCCTTGGTAGTATACAATGAAACAAAAAATTTCTTTTTACTACACCATGATACTAGATACATTCCTAAAAAGTGACATATTCTAGAGGTGTTTTTTCTATCTAACTTAACACCACTAAAATCATTATCTTAATAGATAACTAAATAAAATGATTATCCTCTAGGACAAAATAGTCCTAATTTGGCTCTATGTTTGAGGTATTTAAAAATTATTGTAACAAAATTTATATGAGACTCTTTGGGTTTTGTTTGAAAATGTGTACACATGTAAACACAAAACATAATATCAGGACGACTATAAGTTAAGTAGAGTAAACTGCCAATCATTCCACTATAAGTGGTTTGATCAATAGATTTACGATTTTCATCAAGATCCAACTTACAGGTAGTACTCATTGGAGTATCACTACTTTTAATGCTATCCAAGCCAAAAGTATAATATCTTTTGTATATTTTCTTTAATTTGAAATAATACCTTCTCTTTTTTTGAAAATTTTGAAATTTGAGAAAGAATTTTAGTTCACCCATCAAACTCATTTCGAATTCATTTTTCATCATTTTTGAAAAAATTAGCACATAAATATTTTCTTAAAAATCCAAAATTAATGTCATATACATATATTAGGACAACTAAAACATATTTAGAAAAAAAATTATAAAAAGAGTATGATCTATTATAGTTTTTGTAAAACCTTTAGAAATAAGAAAACTACTTAATCTATCATACCAAGCTCTAGGTGCTTGCTTTAATCCATATAAATCTTTTGTTAATTTAAAAACATGATTTGGAAAATGAGGGTTTGTAAAACTAGGGGGTTTTCAACAAAAACATCCTCAACTATATACCCATTTAGGAATACACTCTTGACATCCATTTGATATAGTTTTAAATTTAGATGTGTTGCATAGGCAAGAAAAATTCCAATTGCTTCAAGTCTAGCAACTGGTGAAAAAGTTTCCTCATAGTCAATTCCTTCTTCTTGTCTATAACCTTTTGCAACAAATCAAGCTTTGTTTCTAACAATGTTATCAGCTTCATATACATTGTTCTGGAACTCCCATTTAGTGCCAATGGTCAAGGTTTCTTTGGGTATATCTACAAGTTTCTGAATTCTATTCCTTTCAAACTGATTTAGATCATATTTCATTTCCATCACACAAAATTCATCCTTGATATCATCATAGATGTTTTTAGGTTCAAGATGGGATAAGAAGTCTTGATGTTTAAAATAATTTATAATATAATATATTTTCAGTGTTCCTTTATCTAAATCTCCAACAAAATAATCTAAAGTATGATTCTTAAGGGTTCCAATAGATCTAGAAAAAGAAGGACTAGTAACTTTAGGTTCTACATTAGGTTTGGGTTCATTTTCTCTTGAGAGGGTATGGCTTCGCCATCGGTTCTGTGCCCGTGATTCTGCACGGGACTACTTACTAAGGGGCTTGTGTTGATGAAGACTTGTGTTTATTTTACTTGCTAGGATGGGGTGGTCCGAGCATTTTATTTTGGTTGTATGTGGTTCTCAATTTTCCCATTAAAAGTATTTTATAATAAAAAAGTAATTTTCAGTCAGATGGTATGAAGATTTATCATTAATGTTCATATTTGATATATTATTCTCAAGATTCTCTAGGGAGGTCTTTGGTTCATGTGGATTTGTTTCATAAAATTCTTCATGGACAGATTCTTCCAAACATTTGGTTCTTTTATTAAAGACTCTATAGGATTTACTAGAGATTGAATATCCTAGATAAATTACTTCATCACACTTGGAGAAAAACTTATCCAGATTATCCATAGTGTTAAGAATATAGACTTTTCAAACAAAAACATTGAAGAAGTTAACCTTGTGTTTTCTATTGTTCCATAACTCATAGGGAGTTATTTCAAGGATAGGTTTGATTAAACCTCTATTGATTATGTAGCATGCTGTATTGATAGCTTTTGCCCAAAATATATAGGTTGGTCATACTCATTAAGTGTG
This sequence comes from Viscum album, assembly GCA_963277665.1. Taxonomy (NCBI): domain Eukaryota; kingdom Viridiplantae; phylum Streptophyta; class Magnoliopsida; order Santalales; family Viscaceae; genus Viscum; species Viscum album. The sequence continues at coordinate 861,104,491 of OY728138.1, forward strand.
GTTCTCACAATTTCTTTTATGGTTTTATTTCTTCTTTCTATAACCCCATTTGGTTGAGGTGTCCTAGGGGAAGAGAAGTTATTAATATAAACATTTTGTAAAAAAAAAGTTTTCAAACTCTTTGTTTTCAAATTCACAGTAATGGTCACTTTTTATAGATTTTATCCTAAGTCCAATAGGATTTTCTATAGTCCTAGAATACTTGGTAAAATGAGAATAAGCATCACTTTTGTGAGACAAGAATAAGGTCCAAGTATACCTAGAATAGTCATTTACAATAACATAAACACAATGCTTCCCATTTAAAATAGAAAATCTAGTTGGTCCAAAAAAATCCATGTTAACCAACTCAAGAGTTTGCGAAGCTGAAACTTCTTTCTTTGTTTTGAAAGATATTTTGTGATGTTTACGGCTATAATAAGGATTACAAACTATAATTTTTAAACTCAAGTTTGGGTTGTCCTTGACTAAAACTTTTCTAGTAAGCTTTAAAAGGGAGTGTATATTTTAGTGTCCTAATCTTCTATGCCAAAGGAAATACTCTTTTTGAAAAACACTTAAGCATGAAATTTTTTGAGAAACTAAAGTATCTAAGTTAACAACATAAAAATTTTCATTTCTAAATGCTGAAAATACTAATTCATTTTTAGATTTAAAAACATTAAAAGCATCATTTTTAAATTTAACATAAAAATCATCATCATATAGATGTGAAATACCGAGAAGATTAAATTTTAATCAAGAAACAAAAAGTACATTAGAAATTAAAATTGAGTTAGAGTTACTGATCTGGCCAAGGCCAATTATTTTTCCTTTAGCAGTATCACCTAAAGTGACATGCCCACTATGAATATTTATTAAATTATTGAAGAATGAGTAACCTTCTATCATGTGTCTTAAACATCCATTGTCTAAGTACAATAAGTTTCTATTGGATCTCTTCAAACAACTTTCCTACATAATAGTCAAACAAAAACAGATTTTGGTAACCAGATTTGTTTGGGTCTAGTAACATTAGTACTCCATGCTTTAAGAACCCACATATACTTCATGGGCTTCCTATAATCATTATATAACATATTTTAAAAATATACTCTATTTGGTCCAGAAAAACTAGAGGTAGTAAAAGACTTTCCAGAACTAGAACTAGTATCAGAATTTTCGTTTTAGGTAGAAAAACAGATTTTCCATATTTAGTTACAAACTTGATTTTGGTGAGATTTCTTTTCCCAGGTTGGTATCCTATACCAGTAGTATATCTATGGGAAATTTTTTTACAAAAAATATATGTAAGAGTATTTTTTTCATTGGTAAATTTCTTTGGGTCCTTTTTCAATTGCTTATTAGATAACTTAAGTTCATTGTTCTCTTTGAGTATTTGAACATTTTTCTCTTTCTCTAAATTAAGGTCAGATTTGACACTAGTTAAGGAATGATATTTCTTTAAAGATTTATTTTTATATTTTATTTCATTACAAGTTTCTTTACGCATATTATAGTATTCAAATTATTCTTCACTAAGCATATTTTCATAATCACTTTCATATCCTGAATAATAGGAATTTTGTACTGGAGACTCATGGGTTACCTTAAATGTGTTTGTCATAAAACACATATTGTCCTTATTACTATTGTCATCATGTGAAGACTCTTAGCTAATTGATCTATCAATAGAATCACTTAAAGTTTCCTTCATGTCCTTTTTATATTTTCTATATTTTTCATCATACCTCTTCTTATATTTTATCCTAGGAAAATCAGCCTTTAAATGTTCATTTATCTTACATCCATAATAGACTATTTAATCATATTTTTTACTTCTTTTCAAATCATTATTATAGTTTCCCTTGTGATCATATCTTTCTTTGAAGTTAGGCATTCTAAAAAAATTATTTATTTTATAAAACTTATTAAAATGTCTATCTAATTGATCCATTTCTTTATCACTATTAGATGATGATTATTCAATGCTGTAACTTTCTACAAGGTCTTGTAATTTCTCCATTTCCTTTTCTTTAGTTTTGAAAGTAGGGGTTTTAAAGGCCATATTCTTCCTCTTCAGTTCATATTCCTCTTCCTTATTGAGTTTTAATTATTCCTCATACATCATCAACATTCCTATCAACTCCTTGAATGGTATATTCATAATATCACAAGATTCTCTAATTGAGACAAAGTTCCCTCTCTATATATCTGATAAGAATCTGAGTATTCTCATAATTTTCTCCCTAGATGTAACATCTCTTCCCAGTGAGATCATAGTGTTCACAATTTCATTAAACCTAAGATAAATGTTAGAAATAGGCTCATCAGGCTTCATTTTGAAGTTATAATTTTTAGTAGTATATGTGTTAAGTCTCATTTCCTTAACACTAGATGTTCCTTCATGTGAAATAGATAAAGTAACCCAAATTTCATGGACTATTTTATATGAATAAATTATGTTAAACTCCTCACCTCCTAAAGAATAGTATAAGGCATTCATGGCCATGAAATTATTTTCATAAGAATCCTTAGTTGGTTCATCCCAAGTATTCTTATCAGTATCCGGAATCTTATATTAATATATAATAAAAGAACAAATCTCAAAACCCATACTTTCTACGTGCATTTTCATTTTGATTTCCCTTTATAAATAATTTGTTCTACTAAATAATGGAGGCCTATTGGTAGCAACTCCTTGAAATATATTATCCAGGATAAATAATAACATGTATATTTTTTAAAAACTAAAAATTTAGAACTAACAGAAATTTGGAGATCTTTAAAAAACAACTAAAATCATAGTTGAAAAATATTTAACACAAATTTCTAATTTAAATTTTAAAAATAGGGATATTAAAAACTACTTTAATACAAAATTTTGGTTAGAGTAGGACACTAAAGAGGGGCTTGATTTAGTTCCTATAAAAATTTCCATTAAAAAGTTTATTTAAAAGGATTCCCCCAATTTAAAATAAAACAGACCAGTTAATCAAGGTAATAAATTTATAATAATTTTACAATTAAAAAATCTTATCATAAGATGGATTAATTCTTAGTAATATAAATATAAGGTATTGATACAACTTTTTAGACTACTCTAATAAGTTAAAACAATTATAACTACTATCCAAGAATAATTATGAATGTAAAGTTTAGTTTAATACACTTGGTGATCACCTACCACCAAACAATATATATATATATATATGAGCTTTGATACACACCCTAGATCAGGGTTAACAACAATACACAAGACTGTCCAGGTCACAAGACCTCTTCCACTATTCTACGCGGGAAAAAACAACAGGTCACCCAAGACCTCTCCCATAGCTATACGTGGGTGAAAAAAGTGTAGAAAGATATTTGAGTGAGGATATCTTGTATCCTCTAGTTTAATGAAGAATACATGGTGTTTTTTAATACAGACACACATACACACACTACTCAAAAAGTAATAAAGTAGTAAAAAACATATCAAAGATAATGAGAAATGATTAGAAATGGTATGAGTGTTGTTCTATGTACCTCTGGACTCGTAGGATTTAAAAGATGAGATTTTAGAGTCCTATTGTTAAAACAGAGTATCGTGGGTCTCGTGTTTTAGCTTCCAGTTTGATGAGATGTGTATTATAGCTCTTGTTCTTTTTAGGGTTTCTTCTAAAAAGTTGTTTGAGGTTTTGATCTACAATAGTTCAGTCACCAAGAAATGAGAGTTCTTTGTGTATTCTTCGGTGTATGTTCTTGCATGTAATTCACTTCTCGACTTCTTGAACTCTTATTTTTTACTCTAGAACACGCTTTTCTTTTAATTTTGGGTGCTTATGTTGGATCCAACAAGATGTATCATTTCTACTACTCGTACCTGGTATTATCAGGTGACATGTCCACAAAAAAATCATTAATTATTTCAGTTTTATTAAATGACTCAAATATGACCGTTAGAAATAAAATTTAAATTTAATTGAAAATGACGGAAAAAAATTAACTGTAGAATGGTGTCAAAGTTTGTCTTGAAACAGTGTCACTAGAAATAGTGTCTTTTACTTTACTTTTGAGTGGTGAGGTAGTCATAATGAGACAGTCATGGTGCCATAATTGCATTGATATATGAACCAGTAGCATAGTTGAGGTGTCTGGTCCTTTGCGAATTTTAGAATCAGTAGCAAGACTACGGTGTTAGATAAGTATTGTCTTTGGTAACAGTGTCTAGACCTTTGTCAAAATTCTAAATGGTGTCTTGTTACTGTATCTTGGAAACTATAGCAAGAAAAAAAATTCATGTCCTTTGTGAAAATTGGGAACTGGTTACCATGTCTTAGTCACGGAGTCTAGGTTATGGTGTAAGGGTTACTGTGTGAGGGACTTTACCAAAATGTAGAACCGGTGGCCAACTTACGGTTTCTCAGAATTAGCCAAATATTTGTAAACTATCTTAAGAAGTAATATTAACATAATGGATTAAGATTAATCACAACTATAATGAAACATAATATAATAATATTAAACATAGTTTACAACATTAAACATAGTTTACAAGCTTCAACCATGATTTGTGATATTCTAAATTAGGATCTTGTGAGAGTTTAAACCATGAGTTATAAGCATTAAAATCATAAGGAAACCAAAAATCTCTAAACATTATTTTTGATAGGTTAAACATGATTTGTAATATGTTAACCATGATATATGATTTTTGAGAATTAAAACATGAGGAGTCGAAAAACAAGGTGTATCCCCATAATGAAGGAACTACATAGACTACTGGCACAACTCATCACCAGGTTACTCTTGTTGAATTAGTTCCAAAAGAGAAGGATTTAGCTGAACACTATCCAAGAATTCAACTCCACTATGCACCTTGGTCTCTAAATTAATTTTGGAAAAGATCCACATCAAATCCCACTCACCATTGGACTCATTCAACACTTTCACTTGAACTTTCCTGCTCAAAGCACCATCCACAGCATCGACTTTACCCAGGGTATAGACTATATCGAAATCAAACCCCTGAAGGTACTCAAAAAAATTAAACTGCCTCAAATTCAGATCTTTATAGAAGAAATTGTAGGGTAAAATATTATAATCCTAATAAACTACTAACTTCTACCCAAAAAGATAACAATGTCACGTTTTCAAGGAATGCTTCACTACATCCAACCATTGGTCATGGGTAGTGTAAATATTCTCATGTGGTTAGAGTTAGCACAAACCATAATCCACCACATGATCATTATACATTAAAACACACCCAAGAACCATACCTCATGAATTACAAAAAATTATAAAACCCTTTACCGATTCTAGAAAGATCAAAACAAGATCTTTGGTTTATTGTTATTTAAGCTCCTTAAAGGAATCCTGAAACTATGGGCTCTATTCAAACATTACCCCTTTCTGGGTGAGCGTTGTTATGGAAAAATAAAGAAGATAGAAATCTCGAAAGAACCACTTGTAATACCCTGATAGGAGCAAAATTCTTCTGATATCAAAAATATTATTTGGATGCATCCATGACATCACCACACTAATCTTATCGAGGTCCACTAAAACCCCTTCTCCAAGATTACATGGACTATAAACTTCACCTCCCTGATCCATAAGGTGCATTTAGAAAACATGGCATAGAGATGATGACCCTGAATTGTTCCCAACATGATCCTAAAATGATTCTCATGTTACTCCTGAGTTCTAGAATAGACCCGGATGTCATCTATAAATACCACAACAAAGGAGTCAAGATAATGGTGGAACACTCTATTCATGAGATCCATAAAGACAGTTGGAGAATTTTTTAACCTAAAAGGCATGAACAAATACTATAAATGGTCTTACCTAGTTTGGAAGGATATTTTTGCAGCATCCACCTCTCTAACTCTGACTTGTTGATGAATAGAACACAAGCCAATCATAGAAAATCCCCTTTACCCCTTGAGATAATAGAAAAGGTCAGAAATACATGTAAAGGTATAATTATTCTTAATTTTCACCTTATTTGGCTTTTGTAAATCAGTACACAATTAGATAGATCCATAGGCCTTTTTCAAAAATAGAACTGGGAGGCCGAAGGTGAGATGCTCAGGTGAATGAATCTTTTGGATTCCAAATCTTTCAGTTTTACCTTTAATTCCCTCAACTTTGTGGGTACCATAAGGTATGTGTGAAGATATTTTGGTTTTGTTAATGGTTCCAAATCAATGGAAAACACCACATCTCTCTCTAGAGGAAAACCTGAAAAATCCTCTAAAACAACCTCCAAAAACTCATCCACCCCATGAGGTAACCCAATATTTGTCACACTATCATCATCCTCTAGCATGATTGAAAAGATCTAAAAAATGATATTTCCCAACTTCGAAAGTGGAGGTCTAGCATGACCCGACCAATGATCCCATTCTCTATGAAAAATTTGGCTACTTCCATTAGGTGCCACAAAACTCCCTTGACGCCTATAATAATATATGTGTGCCTAAAAACATACCATCCAACCCATACCTAGGATCGCATCAAATAGGTCCACATCTAAAACAATAAAATATCATTCCAACTCAACCCCTGACATGGTGAGTGCACAATAAGGACCCCTAAAACCCTTCTCTCTCTTATTACTAAGAAACGTTACCAACTCTATTGCATAAGGATAAGATCAGCTGATAACTTTAACACATCAACAAGGTGGGAAGAAAAAAATGAAAGAGAAGCACTAGTATCAAAGAGATAAATAACTAAGGATAATAAAACAAGAATGGTGTCTTGAACTATCGCATGCCCTGCATCTGATTCCAATGGCGCTCTATCCACTACATGGAGTTTCCTAGTGTCTGGTTGAGCCTAAGAATGGCCACTGGCCTACAAATCCATATTGAACTGACTCTACCTAGAAGATAATCTAGCCCTGCCACCACAACCTCCAAATTGAGAACCCACTGTCATGGATGGTTTTGACGGGATAACATCCATTTCGAAGCTAAAGATCCTACACCACTATGATAAGAACGTGTGGCCCTGAAAAACCATTTAAAGTGTCCCATAGCTCCACATCAGTGACAAGGTCTAGGAGTAGATGTTCATGCAGGTCATATGTACCCTGCCTTCCCACAATAGTGGAACACATAGACCCTGCATCGAAAGCTGTAGACAAAGACAACCTGGAAGGATAGCCAGAACTACCACCTCCCTTCTTCCCCTACCCATCCTGCTTCCTCTTCTTCTCTGAATAAATTACACTTCCCATAGCTGACACTGATCCATGAAAACTAGGATGGTCACTACGATGAATTTTCTTCCATCATGGAATGATCAAACACTTCATCATAGGCCTTAAGTTTGAATAAAAAGACGTGATATCATATCTCTAGCTGCAACCCCTTCCCAAACCTTTGAGCCTTCATTTTCTTGTTAGAAACGAGATTAGGTGTGTACTGAACTAACTTATAAAAGTGGTTAGAATATTCCATCATAGACCAATATCCATGGATAAGCTTTATAAACTCCTAGTATTTGGTATAAGCTAAGACATTAGGACAACACTTCTCATTGTAAATGAACATATAGTATTTCAGACCCATATTCTCAGGCTTTCTAGATTTCACCAATGAGTCACACCATTTACAATTGGGACCTTCTAACATGAATAAATAAAACTTTACCTTGATATCCCCAGTGGTGTCAAGAAACTAAAACATACTCTATATATTCTCAATAAAATCCTCTTCTTCCTAGAGTTTTGTGATACCTTATAAAGAATGAGGCTTATTCTTGAGGAAGGTACAACCACTACTTCATTTAACCTCTAATAGATTAGGAAGGTACAACTCTCTCTAGCCTCTTCCCACTATTTCATAAGGATTCTCCGATGAGTCATTTTACTATAATAACCAACAATGAGGAGAAACCATCAACACAACCATTCTAAAAATATTTGGAAATAACAATAAATATCAAACACTTACATAAATAAAAACACAATAAAAACCATCATAACAACAAGATAGACCAAAATACTCTACCCACCCAGTGTCCATATATAGTCTGCAACCTGTACATCTCACTATAGGATAATCTAATCAAAATCCCAGCATCCCATGGAGATTCAATATTTTTCCTGAGGTGTGTTGTCTAGGAACCCTACTAGTAATCACAACCTCAAGCCCTGAAAGTACTATATCGTATATATCCATACTCCTTCCTAAATAACTTGACCCAAGAAGAGCACAACCTGGAGCTTACACCATTTGTCACGAACCAATTCGGGATTCCATCCAACCTAAAACTTGGCCTGGTCTGAAACATGGCCTGAAGGGTAGTACCAATCCCCACAGGCTGAAAACTAGTAGCCTAGTATCAACAATGTTCTTTGGTAATGATTTCACAAATTCATATAATCACAAATAATCAACAATAATAAACATCACATAACTAAATAATCATAAGCCAACGAGGTAGAACAATTTTAATATTCAAGGTTCAAAACCGCAAAAAAATCCAAAAATTACTAAAATGGGATGGGAATAATGGAACTTTAGAAAAAGTATCCATTTAATAAGAGTAAAATCATCCTCAATCCCCCACTACCAACACCTGCAAAAAGTGGAACACTAGAACCCGGATCCACCTTCATCACCATGATATATCATACCTTTACCTGGGTCATACATAACAAAATCAACATAGATCCAGATTTGTATGTAGGGTGTGTGCCAAATACCAATAGGAATCAATCGAAAAGAAGGATTTCATACCATAACATTAGAATACAAATCACAATGATAGTTTTAAGGAAGAACTTGGAAACGTTTTTAACAAAACATCTTATGAAAATGTATTTCAAGAAATATTATATATAATTAACACAAGTGTAAGGTCCACCATATGATGATGGTATGAACAACATCACAAGATAACCATGGTCAATACCTAAATGTACAATAACTAGTGGAACACTAGACACCTTTTGTATTAGGGAAACAAGGTATAGCAACCATAAACCACATCTTTCACATGCTCGGGCCACTATAGAGGAATCCAACATAATTTTTAGTGGTATCCAAACATAATAATGATTTATTTATTATTGTAATCATAAATCATTATAAATGAATCCAAACTAAGACACTTCTGATAAAACTAGCATACTAGTCCTAGACATCCCACCAAAATACCATGTATTCCCTTTGTTCTCAATTCCATTTCACATATCACATAAATCAAAACTTTCACACTTATATTCCAAGAACCATAATCACACAATGAAATCACCACATTCAAATTTAATAAAATCCATTTGAAAAAATTATAATAAAAACATACAAGTATTTCAACCATTTTCATGGTCTGAGCCCCTTTCAAATCCACGCATAATACAAATTCATTTTTAAAATGTGATTCCCATCATTTTCACAAATCAAAAATCACATTAAAGGTGAAAAACAACTCATCCAAAATGCTAAAAAAATCTATTACTCTTGAAAAAAAATTAACACATTCCAACTTCAAGTTCCTATGGAAATACATTTCACACCTTTCACACAACTCATATAACATTTTCAATAAATGAAATAGTTGGGAACACATAAAAATGCATCCATATTCATTTAAAAATTCTATTTCATGACATATTAATGTAAAGAACATCCAAAACATTTTTCTCCCCCCATAATTATATCACAAAACACATATAATAAACCAACCAAGCATATTAAAATCATATAATAATGTAAAGGCATGGGACCACCTACCTCTCACTTGGAAACTTTTAGAAATTGAAGTGAAACTACAACTGCATGACTATAATACCCTAAAAAGGAAATATTAAATCACAAACATCAAGATATCACTCAAAAACAAAATATAAGACCATAATTTGGACATTATATCTACTAGAAAATGGTAACTCAAGAAAGAGGGTAGAATAACCCTAAAAAAAAGAGGAGAAAAAAAGAAAAAAGGGAACTTATTGAATATTCCTAAAGAAACAACACCAAATCCACCAAGAAAATGATAATACATGGTATAAAGGAGGGAGGAAAGAGGCTCCTTGGCTAGAGGATCCTGAGTGGGAAGGATTATGAGTGTTTCAGATTAAAAATAAAAGGAAGAAAAGGGTAAAATTCAATTTTAATAACCTGGACAAGTCACATGGTTTTCCTGCACAGTTTTCCAAACCATTTAGAAACCATGTTCCCCTCACTGTACAAGAGGTAAATGACACACGGATTACCCACATGGTTCAACAAAACATGTTCCAAATATTTTTCCACCACTGTCCCAAAATGAATAAATGTTTCATGATTTCTGGGGCTAGGGCGCACACTTTGAAAAACCATGTGCCAACTGTGCGCCACCCACTTCCATACCCAAATTCACAATTTTTCATCAAAAACTGCTAGGAAACCTAAGGTATTAACATCATACTACATGTAAACAAAGGGATACCATAAAATGAAAACACTGATCTAATAAGTCCTCTTAATGGAAACTTTTGAACACTATAGTAGAAGTACCCAATGAAGTCAAGAAAGTTTTCACTTAGCATTCCACTGAAGGTAGAAATTTTAAAAAACATGGATTGTTTTTTTTTAAAAATTCCTAGACATTGGTGAAACCCTAATTCATGATGGATTATTTTAAATAGTAGGTAGAAACATTCCCTCAGACTATGCATGTCAATCGTAACATTAAAAGGTGGATTGACATTTCTCGGTGGTCAATTATTGTTGTTATTATCCTCTTTATTAGATTTTATTTTCATTTTTATCTTTTTTTCTTTTAAATAACCTAATGAATCTCTCAACTTTTATTATTTTGGGATTTGTATTTTCAATTGATGATCTAGTGTGCATTCACCAATAACTTCCTTTCTGATTTTTTTTGTTTACTTTTCTTGTAGATTTTCGGTTTTTTGTTATTTTTTTGTTTTGGTATATGGTCACATGCTCCTTCCTTGGAAATGACACCAAAATTTTTAACGAACCTCGGTCATTATCTAGGATTGAGTAAAATTAATTATTTATACCACCGCTTAAAATTAGTTAAGTGATTAGTAGGGGTGGATCCACAGGGATGGGATCATATGTTGTGATTGAGTGTTTGAACATGTAAATAAATAGAACAAAAAAAGATAACAACAAAAGAGTTAGATGAAAATGGTTTGGTTATGTAAAATAAATGTTAATGATGAATTTGTGTGAGTGCAAGTATCATGACTAGTGAGCCAACAGAAGAGACATAAGAACAAAAAGTAGTGATAGAAATCAGTTTGTGAAGTATGGGGAATCAACTGAATCGTTTTTATAAATATTTTCCCCCGTGAATTCATTTTAATTAAACAAACTAAGACTAATTGAAATAATATTACCAAATTTATCTTCAAGTAAACCTATTATTGAATGGATATTACAAATTTTCAACTGTAGAAGTCACTCGATCACTAAATGGGTACATATTTTTTGTCTCTAAGTTTAATTTTTCAGTTGAACCCAGTATATTAATATCTCTTGATATTCATTAAATTTTTAGTTAAATGTGTATATTGAAATATAGTTTCAAATGAATTTCGATAAAGATCATTTTTCACTAATGATTTATGATTTTTGAAAAATGACTTTCTAAAATATAATTACAGATAAGCACACAATTAGATAAATTCATTAATGAAAAAAAGTGATTAACTACCACAACCCATTACCCTAAGAGTGTTTAGAAAAAAATCATGATTTAATTAAACATATTCAATGATTTCAATAAAGAATAATTCATAAATATAAGGAAAAATAAATAGGAGAAGAAAGAATATTCTTTTCTATATCATAGCTCTAACTCTAGTTTGATTCCTCACAGTGATCTCCAGTCTCTTTCAAGTGTATCTATTCCTTGATCTGGGGGTGAAGTTTCATGATCTCTTATCTTCTATCCAACGTGTAACTCTCCTCTTATGGACTCTTCATCTATTAATAATCTAGTTTCTTTCTAACTCCACCTAAATCTCAAAGTTCTTATTCTAATATAATCTCCCTCGATTCCACCGGTCTTGTTTTTTAATGTACATAAACCTCAACGGTGATCGAATTAGACCCCCCCCCCCCCCCCCGCCTAAAACAAAATTAATAACTCCTTGAAACTCTGTACAATATAGTGAATACGAAAAAAATCTCAAATTCTCTCTATGTTGACGGATCAATGGTCGTGATCTCAAAAATTGAATATCGTTCATGCTACGACCTCCTTATACTTTTAGTTTTCTTCATTCAAGTAGAAGAGATGAGGAGTAAAAAAAATTTGAATTTGAAAATTAAATTTTCCTTTTATGATTTTAGGTAGTCTGCAAGGTTGGAACAATTTTTTATACCCTTACAGTTTCAAGCCCATGTGTTCAAATCCATTATTTTGGATCGAATGCTACTAGTTGACGTCAATATCATACATATATATATATATACACTTTTATTATATTATATAATAATTATTTTAAATTTAATTATATATATATGCTTATTATTATTATTATCATAAATATATATATATATAATCTATGGGTGAAACCATTTAACTTCTATAGATATGGTATCGCTCAGCATTCAGAGGCGAATAAACTAGGATATGGTTTGATTTCAATCTATGAAACTCAGATCCACATGTGATAGTGAATGGGATCTTCACATATCATCAATGGAAATAGCTGGATGATGATCTTGAGGGGTTTGTGTTCGAAAGTGGTGGTTAGCCTTGTTAAATGAGGAGATGATAGTGGTGGTGCTTAGTGGTATCTTCAATAATGGGTGGTTCACTTTTGATGTGGTATAGAATATTATTAGAATCATGGAGCTTCTAAGATGGAATATGTGTGGGAATTGGAAACAAAATATGACTTTCATCAACTATGATGAGGATGCATGCAAACAGATTCTTCTTCCTTGATGTTGGAAGTCTTTTCTAGTTGTAGTGGAAGAGGAAAAATAGATCCGTGAGAAGGGGGAGAGGAATCATGGGGGTGGTAGCAATGGAAAATGGGGAAGAAAAGAAGAGGTATTAGGGTATGGGTGGCTATATAGTGTAATGGAATCACTGGGGTAGTAATAGGTGTTTGAGAAGTATCACAAAGTGATAATAAGTGTTTGAGAGGTAGAGATGGATGTGTATGGTAGTAGTGGATCATGGTGGAATGGGCGGTGGTAGATGTGGGTATTGGTTGTAGATGACTTGAAAAGTAGTAGTGGAATGGTATATTCTAGTGGATGAAGAGTGGAAGTTTCTGAGACATTGGTGGTGGAAGTATCACAACGGAGTGGAAGGTTCTGGAGGTAGTACCAATTAGTGGTAACATGGGATGGATGAAACAATTCAGTATGGTAGCATGTTTGGACAGTGGTAGGGGCATAACAGTAGCATTTGATGATTGGAAGTAGGTCCTAAAAAATCATATATTTTAAAATCCAAAACCATTCCTTAAAAAATAGACATAAAAAATGAATAAGCTAGCTTCTAAGAAAATTCAATTATAAATAATTCACCATGATCTTAAAAATGATTTTTCTCATAAAATTGGAAACAATTGACTTAAGAACATTTAACCAATTTAAACACTACAAAAATAAATTTAAAAATAATTTAATCAATAAAAAAGAAGGCTCAATTTACCCTCAATTGATAAGTGTCCATTAAAAACATAATCTCAGAATTAAAAATTCCATTAATTTACTAAAAATAGATGTGGAAACATGTGTCAAAAATAGAGACATCACTTACCAAATTGCATTAAATCCCCATTTTAGTCCTTATTATCTCATGAGATATCCATCTTTGCCTAATTAATTGGAGAGTTATATAATTTCAAGAGCACCCATCACAAAAATAAAAATCAAACATATGTGTGCTATAAGGTCTTAAAAAATTCATTATTACATAATATGTGTGAAGTAAATGATCTTTATAAACATTTCATCATTTCATCATAGCATAAATCCTAGAAAATAAAATGATTTCTTAGAGGTTTCATCACAACATAATTAACTCATGGAAGGAAAAGTGTTTCATAGAATTTGTAAAGTCCCATGTTCTGGACCTAATGAAATTTTCAAAAGAATATGAAACTTTTTATTTTTTGGATGATACATATTTTTAATTGAGATTTAGAATGTAAATTTGATAATTCAAATACTTAAAATCTTCATTTTTAGATAGGATTTAAGGACCAAGAGGTGCCTCAAATGTTCAAATAAGTTTCAGGGTAATCAGGCACTAAAAACTCATTTTTTAGGAGAGGCAGACTAGAGTACATTATTTTTTTAAACCGTACAGCACCTCATGAGAAACCATGAGGCACGGTAAGGGGTTCACAAGATTTTCTAAACAGTTCATGGTGGGGTGCAAGGCCATGTGAGAGCTCTGTGATAAATCGCTGACATGGGTGCTTGAGTTGCACATGGTTGTGAAAACTGTGAACTTATCCCACGTAGTTAGTACCAATTAACTAGTGACATCACATGGTTGGCATAGGGTTATCCCAAATTGAGAGAGTTATGGTTCATAGACAATGTAAGTTTCATGGTTGTTGTACAATTATACAAATAGTGTGGAATAACTTTGTGCCACATTAAAGAGGTGTGAAATGAATATTGCACAATCTATCTTTATTTATTTTCTTCCACATATTTCTTCCTCATTTCTCCAATTCCTGGGCTGGTCAAGCTTCCCTTTCCTCCTTGGATATGATTCTTTGTATCTCCCCATTTGATAATAGAATTTCTTGATATATGTTGTGTTGGATCTATATTGTAATATCTCAACTCCTCTAGCTTCTTTTTTCATTTTCCCTCTTCATATGCAATGTCAAATCCATGCAAGCAATTTCCCCTATTTTTACTTCATTTTTTAATCATCTAACTTCTCTCATTCTAGATCCAATCAAGGATTAGTATTTGATTAGTGTAACCTACTAAGAAATAGGTTGGCGGTCTATGGATTTTCCCTTAATATTTCATTGATTTATAAAATATATCATTTTACCACATGCTATATTTTCCATTTGTTTCTTATTTAATTTTAATTAATAATAATAAATTATTAGATTTCTATATAGAAATATTTTTATGTGGTTGGAGGTAAATGACCTCAAACCAAACCACATCTTTAGGTGAGTTATTTTTCAGGTTTTTTATCATCCTTGAAAATTAATTAAACCACTATTTGGGGAGTTATACTTGAATTAATTTTAACCTTTATAAATTCTATAATGAGTAAATAGAATTAAATGATATGATTAATCCAAAATGATTAAATATTAATTGAAATTAAATGACACTTGACCTTATTAACCATGATTTCATCCCTTATATAAATAGGATTAAATTGAATTTTTAAATGGTTTAAATGAATTACATGACTCTTGTTAAATGGGGAATCGTGATCTTTGATGTAAGATTTTTTAATGAAATGAAAAATTTTGTATACATCACATGAGACCTTAATAATGAATATATACAATAAAGGTATGAAACATATTATGAATCTTTTCTATCTATAATTTATAGGAAATTTTCTTAATGTAATGGAATGCATTGAACACTAAAACAACCCTTAAATTTCTTAGTTTAATTTCTATATTGTGATTATGGGTATGAAACCCTAGGTAAGGTATCCCTTATATTGTGATTACGGGTATGAAACCCTAGGAAATGAATCCCTTAAATTGTGATCATGAGTTTGGTACCCTGGTCATGAGGTCCCTTATATTGTGATTATGAGTATAGAACTCTAGGAATGTCATCAATTATATTGTTATTGCAGGTATCTAAACATTTTCATGACATCCCGTATATTGTGATTACAGGTATGTCACCATGGGCATGATGTCCCTTTTCCGATATGTGATCCCCTCATGTGGATGCCTTGGTACTAAACCATGGGTCCATGTTGGTGCATGTATATATGTTTATACAATTTCCTTATGTATGCATATATATGCATTATGATAGGTGTGTTAAGACATTGAAAATCAAGAATAAGAAGAAATGGTTAACCAGGTGTATTAGAAGAATATAAATATGACATGTAATTATTTACTATTTACTACTTTACTTTGATATACCTACAAAATTTTTAATTTATATTAATGTATTTGATAGTTTTAGACACCATTATTGGTGTCCTAGTGAGTATATCACACACTCAATTCTGGTTACCATTTGTAACTATGATAGACCTAATGTTTTTAGGTTCAGGATAATGGATTGTGTTAGGTAATTGCTTGTTTTTCTCATTTGAGGCTATTATGAAGTATGGGAAAAGAGGAAAATTATTTTTCTCATGATTATATTTTAGATAACCATTGCTTATTTTATTTATTTTCTTCTATTATAATACTTTCCATAAACTATGTATACCTGCCTGTTCTTATGTCAGATCATGTTCGTTCATGATTACTCTTCAATTAATTATTGATGATCAATTGTTGTTATGTTTAGCTACATCTATTTATTATGGTTTCCAAGGTATTTATTTTTATACAGAGGTTATAGTCTCCCCCCAATACCACATTTAGATCCTTACTCTATGTCAACAACTTCTGTCATATGGAAAGATGCGCTTGAGGTCGAGTGGAAAACCGGATTGAGGAATAATTATAAGTATATTTTGTGTTGGGGAATTATATAATCACCATAAAATCATCCAAATTATAACCTACACAAATAAATAAAGGGGGTTTCATCATAGGATAATATCCCTATTAAATCATAAGTAACATCATGGATGTTATCAATCATTGAAAATTTCTTTTAAAAGATCACTGAAGCATTTTTGAAGAAAAAAACCTTTTCATTTCAAAATCACTTTTTAAAAATATTAAAATTTAAAAAATAGTAAGGATTTATTTTTGAAAAGAGTATTGGAAACTTGAAAATGAATCTTTAGAGGATTTATCAGTCTTGATGATGGGAAATTCTATTCATGTTTTGTAAGTTGAACTAAATATTCCTTTCACATTTTTGGTAAAAATTCAAAAGTACTTTTTTTGAAAAAAAAATATTCCATCTAAAACATTTTTTAAAAAGAAAAACATGGATAAAAATGAAATTAAATAACTAATAGATATTATTAATAACATTCTTGAAAATATTTTAGAAAGTATGAATAAGAGGAAAAGTATTTTGGACAGAGGAGAAAACTAAAGTTGGGTTTACTTAAAAACAATATTTCAATATATTAATTTATTAAAGAGAGAAAAATGAAAGGAAAACGTATAATTTCCTAAAGTAAAAATAGGAGAATAAAAATCACAATATTCTTGAGAGGTAGATCATAAAATTTCATCATTATGAACTTATTCATAAACAACCTCGGTAAATATTGTGATTAATAACATAAAACCCTTACCTCAAGTTCGGCCTTCTTTGAAATTAATATAAATTCATATATAATAAATATAGATTTATTATAAAACTATAATAAAATGAAATAAATACTTATAATATCATATATGATCCAATTATAACATTTCAACACCCATTTATTAATAATTCCATATTAAAATTATAGTTTCTTAGTGTTAACCGGTTTGGTAGTTCTTGTACTTGTACATTGATAGTGGCTCCAAAATCCAAACAATGTTAAAAATGATATAAATATCATATATGTTCATTATATATTTATTTATTTATTTATTTAGAGTTTTCCAAAAATTGTGGTGATATAAAATTGAATTACATTATCTATGGAGATGGTTGGTCGTACATACACAGAGATGTTGTCTTCACTTTTCAACAGATAGAATGAAAGAAAGGTTAATAATAAATCACATTTATAGAATCATTATTATATCATATATATATACATTTATTAAATATATAATTATAACTGTCCATGTAAGTATGAAATGAAAAATGAATCACATGGATTTGTGGTGTGGTAGTGCACACATACGCACGAGCGATGTTATCGCTTTCCATTACATTTGACTGTAAGAAGGTAGATATGATATTATAATTATATAAGCATAATTATTCCATAAATATCATATCTAAAAATTAAACCAATCATAACAACCATCCATGAAATATGGTTTTGGAAAATGAATAGTATCACTATATGGAGGTAGTAGTCCACATGTATGCATGAGCGATACATTAAATACCCATTTGATGGAAAAGACAATAGATAATTGTACTTACATGATCATAATAAAATTATAATATATTAATGATATTTAATTTATTAATTTATTATTTTATTATGAATATTATAAATTTATAGTAGTTATAACAATAAATAAATTTAAATAGGTTTGGAAGGAAGTTTACATTTTCTTTGGTTGTATTTCTTTAGATCCCTTCATAAAGAACATTTAAATGGAATTTTTTGAAGAGAAAAACATATAATTAGTGTATAGGGATGTTTTGAATATAATTAGATATATATGTTCTGAGATATATGGCCCAAGGAGTTGTAAATAAGAGATAGAATGGCTTCCCTTTTATAAGGGAGGGAAAGAACACATTAGGAATTAATTAAAATATTTAATTAAATTTATGTCTTTATGAAGTATAATGATTATAAATAGAGATGAATTTGAATAAAAATATGATATGGTTAACTTATCATCTACCAATGAAATTTATACAGGATTGGGAGTCATTATAAATGTTATTTTTTGTTTAAGCCCCTTTGTTACTCGATTTTAACATTAACTACTATAGAAAATTTTTCAATATTAAAGCATTATAATTTGATTTATGAGGTAAAAAATGGCTCATAAAATTTCAAAGGGATGAAAATTTAGACTATTAATCATTATAATTTTCCTATTTCCATAATTTTATTATTTTTAAATGATTTAATAAAATATGAATTTTTATAAAATATCATTAATTTCATTTTTTAGATTGTTCACTTAATTTGATATTGAAGACATAAATATAGTAATTTAATTTCAATATAAATCTTCTAAAAATACTTAATATGTTTTAATAATCAATAAAATTTATGACAAACTACAACGTGCCTAAAAAATATTACTTTTCTAGTCTTTAAAATCATTTACATGATTTTTCTACTACTTGCAAAACTAGTGGGTCAGAGTTGAGTAAGAATTTAAGATAATTATTTGATAACAAAAAATTAAAAATAAATAAAATTAATTCATCTTCAAAATAAAAATTTACAACTCAACTTATCTTTTTTTATCCTCAAGTAAATTTTTTAGAGATATTAAAGTCAAAATAGTGAAAATTTGAAATTTTCTTTTCATAAAATAATATAAATGTCATTATCAAAGAAAAAATGAACAAAAAAGTACCATATATTAAAATTTTGGATGGATATGGTAAAATTTATCCCACTACATGAAATAAATTCAATTGTTGGGATGATTTTGAGACCTTATCTCATGGTTTTAACAATGTTCTCCCCATTTTAACCTTACTAAGATGATAAATATTTACCATGATTATTATTCCTAATGAACTAAAATAAAAGGGAAACTTTCCCAAAATTGAAAATTCTAATTCCAAATATGGGATCTAGTTTTCAAGATTCCACCCCTATAAGTTGAATAAATTCATTTTATAATAAGTGTGTGACTTACACGTTTTTAGAAAAATGCATATTTGAACATAAAAATGGATTTATTCATATTCCATTCTTACTAAAAACAATTAGATGAATATTAAAATATTTTATTAAATATATTATATTTTCATTTCAATAAAATCATTCTTAAATATAGATCAATATAAATTATTTAAATAAAAACAATTTATGCCCATTAAATTTTTTTTTTCCAGAAAAACATATCTATTTACCTTTAAATTCCTTTATTTTCATTTCTACCCAATTAATAACCAATGAATTTTTTTAATACATATGTAAATAATATTTTTTCATAATTTAGTTATCTATATTCATACCCACCAGTCCAATTACTAGGAAATAACAGCCACATTAAATAATAATATTTCAATAGCATAATGTGGATCATTTAAACTCAGGGTTTCATGTATAACAAGATATTAATAATGAACTATATCATGAGATCTCAAGGTAATACATTATACCACATAAATTTAATTTAACCATCAAAATTGTATCATAATAATGAAAAAAATGATGATATATTTGTTTCATCACATCCTGTGGTTCCTAAGTAGCTTCTTCACAATTATGATTCCTATAAAGAACATTAGATAAGGGAGTAGTTGTGTTCTGTGTAACTTTATCTCTATGATCAATTCTTTCTATCAGGTTTTCTTCATTGGAAATATTATTTTCTATAAGTAAAACATTTTATTTTAGTTCATGTGAAGGATCATGTATGTACTTCCTTAGGGGAGTATGTGGAAAACATCGTGAACTTGAGAGAGTTTTAGTAAAAGTTCCAAGTCATAAGCTACCATCCACACTCAATCAAGAATATTGAAGTGTTTATCTTCTCCTTTAATCTCATAAATTTAATATATAGTGAAATTTCTAGGATTATTTTCTAAACAACTTGGAATTTCATATTTCATCGATGATTATCATAATTTCTTTTATATCAACTATGAGACACAATGATGTGATTATTAATGGATTTTAATTTCTATTAAATTTACTAAAATTTCTTATATCCTAATAGATTTCATTATCTAACTTTATCGCAGCATGTCGGAGTTCAAAACTTCTTTCCACAAAATGCATTATAAGGATCCATCTGAGTTCTCAAGTGTAGGATATTATTATAAGAAAAATCAACTAGAAGAAGGTATTGATCTAAAACACCTTTAAAATACATAGAATATGACCTCAATATACCCTGTAGGGTTTTAATGGTTCTCTCAAATTTACCATATGTTTAATGATGATAAGTATTAATGAAACCCAAATCAAAATCCAAATCTTATAGATGACTTCACCATAAATTCGAGGTAAATCTCAGATCCCAATAATATATAATATAATGTTGTACTCTATGAAAAATTACCACTTACTTGATGTATATTATATAAATATTCCCAATAGAGAAATATTCTCTGATATACATGAATTTTGCTGACTTTATAAATAGATCGATTAAAACCCATATAGAATTATGACCATTGGATGTATTGTAGAGTTAGATAGAAAAGTCCATGGTGATTTATAATATTTACATTCTATTATGGGTTATGGTTGTAACATAAAATTAGACATATATCTTTTCACCTAAACATTATCACATACCAATTATCAAGATACACACTCAATATTATTTTCTTTATATTTTCCCACCAGAAATACATTTTTAGATCTATATACATATTTATACTTCTAAAATGAATAGAGAATGATTAACTATGAGATTCATAAAATATATCCTTATTTAAATGTGATATGTATGGAATAAATACATTTTTCATAAACCTTATCATTCCATAATAATCAAGGTTGAAATCAGAAACATTTATTACCTTCTTTTTAAACTCTACATCTTCATTCCATTACTCTTTAACCCTCAAATGGATGGATGGTTTAACATTCATATAAGAAAGATAATATATGCCCCCTTTCTTTCATATTTCATATTCCATATTCTAAAAATCCATAATTATTAGATCTCTTTCAATCCTCATCAAGAAAAAACATTCATGGTACATCTAACTCAAAGAATCAACTACCTTGTTCGACTTCCCAAGGAGGTAATTTATCGAACAATCATAATCGTTAATCAGATTCAACCATCTTATCGACAAAATATTCAACTCTTTATATGTGAATATATACTTTAAACTATTATGATCAGTAGATATATCACACCTTTATTTGTAATTATAATGCCTATATATATTTAATTCAAAATTTACACAAGCTAACTCCAAATCATGTGTTGGGTAATTTTTATCATGAACCTTAAATTATCTTGAGGAATTATCTATTACGATATCACTATGAATGAGGGTGAATATATGTCTATTTATATATGCATCACTATATACCAAAAACCCTTCTCTACTATAGGTTGGTATGACCACTGGTTCACTGAATAACCTTCTCTTTAGTTCCTTGAAATTTTCCTCGCATTCATCAATTCAAAGGAACTTTCATCCCTTCTGAGTTTACTTAACGAGTGGGTAATATAGTCCCAATAAATTCTCCATAAAGAGTTAATAATATCCAACTAATAAAATAATAATATAGATCTTAGTAACAGTTATTATTCTAGGTTAACATTCAATAACTTCTCATTTTAATTGATCCACTAATGTACCCTCTCTTGTGATTATATAACCCAAAAATGAATCTTTCTACAAACAAAAATCACACATTGTAAATGTTTCATAAAAATTATCCTTCTTTAATGTATTTAGTACAATCCTCAAGTGATCTTAATTCTCTTCCTTTCACTTGTATTATATGATAATATCAAATACAAATACTACCACAAACTAATCAAGGTAATATATAAAGACTCTATTCATTAAATACAATAAAATATTGGGGGAATTAGTAAGAACAAAAGGAATCACAATAAATTCATAATGTATATGCCTCAAACAGAAGGTTGTCTTGGGTATGTCTTCCCTTTTTACCATCAAATGATAGTATCTAAATTAAAAATTAATCTTGTAAAAGTATTAATATCTTCATAACTGATTGAAAAAATCATATAGATAAGGTAGAGTATGATTATTATTGATTTCAATCCTATTTAGTCCTTGATAATCAATGCAGAATCGCATTGATCTATCTTATTTCTTAACAAAAAGAACAGGTGCACCACATGGAGATGCACCATCTTGAATTAATCCCTTATCAAGATTCTCCTGGAGTTGTGTCTTAAATTCTTGAAAATAAATTGGGTCTATTCTAAATAGAGTATTTGAAACTTTTTTAATATAATGTCTATATTCTATTGAAAAATCAACTTCATGATTTGAAGGAATACTTAGAAACACTTCAAAAAAATAAAACAATATTATACAATATGTATATCATTCATGTTAAGTTTCTTTCCAACCATTTAAGATAAAACAACCAATGTTTAATAAGAATCAAGACACATATAATGGATGTAATTTCTATATGAATTTTATATTTATCGCCACACTAATAGATGGTTATAGGTTGGTTCATAATATAAAATTTTACTTCCCTTCCTCAGAAATTGGTGTTGAATTTATGTAAAGAAATCCCATACATGCCTAAAAACGTAATGTTCTACTAGTGGAAGAATAATGATATTTAGAGGAAGAAAATTCCCACAAACATAAATTGGAGAATAAAATAAACATGATATGGGATCATTATACCATTTCAAGTTTTCACTAATAATTGAACATGTAACTGGTGGTGTCGTGATGCCTTCAGAAACTTTTTTAGAAATAGAAGAGCAGAATGATCCATAATTAAATAAAAAATTATCCATTCTAGAGTGGATGGTAAGTGTATCATTGACCACTTCATTACAGACATCAGTAATAATGATCACATGATATTTACCTTTATCGTTATCCTTAATATGTTTATAAAATCAATCTTCATCAATAACCTTCATATCTAAGTTTTGAGTCAATAAGGTTTCCTTATGACCTTTTCCATTCCCCTATGTTTTGAACATCACAAACACTCTATCTTAAGGGAAATTATATTTTCCCTAAGAATTATCTTTATAATGAAAATTTTCATTCTCTATGAAAATTTTTATCCTTATATATGTTTTTCATTGTTCATTATATAGTCTCTCTAAATGTAACTCATTTTATTCCTATGTCTAAAATTCTCTTTCACATCTAAAACCTTATAATCCATTATATCCTTGGTTATAGAGTATTATATTTTTAGACTCCGAGTTCTCTAAAATTCAAGTTATGAATTCTTTGAAATTCATACTTGAAATTCTCTAAATTTCAGACTCCAAATTCCTCAAAATCCAACTCTGAATTTCTCATAATTCAGACTCTGAATTCCTTGGAATTCCGACTCCAAATTCTTCAGAATTATGAATCCGAATTCCTCATAAATATGACTCCGAATTCCTCAGAACTCTGACTCTAAATTCCTCAGAATTAGGACTCCGAATTCCATAGAATTTGGACTCCGAATTCCACAGAATTTTGACTCTGAATTCCTCAGAATTCAGACACCGAATTATTCAGAATTATGATTTTGAATTCATTAGAATTCATACTCTGAAATCTATATAATTCAAGTTCCAAATTCTTTGTAAAATAGAATATGAATATCCATATCTTATAAACTCCAAATATTCATTTGGTTGGACTCTGAACTTTATTTTTCATTAGACTCCGAAAAATGAATTTGGTTAAACAACTTCATTGTCCTTACATATATTATGAAACGATGTCATATAATCTGTTTATAACTAACCGTTGTTTGAGTGAAACATGTACAAGTCCCTCTGAGATTCAAGGAAAAATATGACTGTTGGAGGAGGGATCCAACCATTTGAGAAGTTCCTATAAATAGGATCTCATTTTAATGAGACCAACAATAGTTGATCACTCTAGAGATTTCATGTTTTGATGTGATTTCTATAGAGAGAGACTCTCATGATTTGTGCATACTGAACATCTTGTTCAGCTTCATTCTTGGGACTTTGATTGTTGCTGAGTAAAATCAAGGACTTATAAGGATTGGAAGATAGAGGTGATGACTACCTTAAAGTTAAAGGAATTCCATGGATAGGAAGATAGAGGTTCCAACTACCTTAAAGCTTGAAGGATTGTGAGGATAGCAAGACAGATTCCAATATTCCTATCGATGGATTACCCTAGTGTGGATAAGATATACTTTCTTGAAAGTATAAATCAAGGGACCTTTATCCAAGGTTGTTGGATACCCTACTCTTTGGGTTAAATTTTTTCATACTTGTTACTTATTTTGATTCAATTTTATTTCCAATGTATTTTGATAAAAGAAGAAAGTATAATCTTCTTATAATTTCTTATCACTTTTGTATACTATGATAAGTAATATTATATACACTTTAAGGTAGAATATTTTCCTTGTAGACGTTTCTTAAGTTTCATTTCTGGAACCATATTTTTTGAAATATAGAAATTTTGTTTAGTAGAACTAAAATTGGTCTTGTAAATTTACTTTTTTTAACTTTGTTAAACATAGTTTTCATTAAGGTTAAAAACATAAGTTTTCAATCTTACAATTCACCCCCCCCCTCTTGTAATCGAGCATATACATTCATATTTTGAACCTAAAATTGGTATCAAAGGATGTATCTGATATACTTATATTTACATATAAGATTTCTTTCTCATGTTTTCATTGTTCTAAATTTTTTCTTTTATTAGGATTGTTTTTCTTTATTTACAAACTTTTACTATTAACAAGTTTTTGTGGAAATATATTTTCTTCTAGAATGGAAGGAATGAATGTTGTTTTGATTGAAAATATAAATCTAACTATACCACGTATATTGGATGGGAATGATTATGAGTACTAAAGAGATCGTATGAATACTTTTGTTATTAATTCTAGAGTTGAAAATTTTTTCACGCATACTAGAGATTACAAGATTCCTAACAAGGAATTCAAAACAATTACCAATCTTGAAAATTCATAATATCAACTAAACTACAAGGTATGTAATAATTTGTTGTGTTCCATGACTAGGAATATATATAGTCAGATTTTTTCTTGTGAAACTACTAACTGTATCTAGAAGAAATTAGAAGTTACACATTTTGGTACATCAAAAGTTATAGAAACAAGAAGATAAATGCTTAGAGCAGAATATCATGGATTTCTATTTCCATATAGAGAACCAGTATCCAAGGAGAAACAAAGGTTTATGACTATTTTCAAAATCCTAAAATCAATGGGTGAAAAAGGCCTTGATGAGTAAGATCTTGTGGGAAAGATTGTAGATATCATTCCTAATGAGTGGGAATCTAAGAGAATAGTTATTGATGAGAATAGGAAATTATCTCAAATTACACTTGATAAGCTTTTTAGAAATCTTCTTCAACATGAGATAGTAATGAAACGAGATTATGATATGAATAAGAAGAAGAATAGTAATTGAATTGTAGCCTTTACTACTACTAAATTCAAGACTCTTGAAAGGGATACAAGATCCAAGTAGAAGAAAGTAGATGTTGTATATGAATCTACTAAAAGTGAACATTCTTAAAATAAGCTAGCTAATATTTCTCAAAGGATGAATAAGATAGTTGGAATGAAAGACTTTAAATATAGATATAATAAGAAAGAAAGAAATGACAGGAAAGATTTTGAAGTTACTTGTTATGAAAGCAAAATAGAAGGTCATATTTGGATGGATTTTCCTATTCTTAAGAAAAACGATAGAAAGGAAAAGTATTCTGAGAGGAATATAAATAAGTACAACAAGGTTAAACCTATGAAATTTTTGAAAGACAATGACACCTAGAGTTCCAGTGGTGGAGACTCTTATAATGAATCCTTGGAGTATGAATCTTCTGATCAAAAGAATCTTGTTCAACTATCCAAGATACCTATTGAAAATCATTGTCTAATGTCCAAGGTACACAATACTGAATCTATAACTAATGTATATTTGAATGAAAATTATAATGATAATAAATACTATAAGTCTTTAGATGAAGAATATTCTACTGATGAAGATAATACATTGCCTTCTTATGAAGAAGTGTCTAGGTTTGCTAAACTCTTTGAGAATGAAAATTCTAAACTCAATAAAATTCTTGATAAGGAAATTTATAGAATTTATATTCTAACTAAATAAGTTTTGGATATTTCTAAATATCTTTATAAGAAAATTTATTATTTTAAAAGTATTTCTAAAAACCTTGAGAAAGTTAATTCTGAGAAGGACAAACTTTCTAAGGATCTTGAAAAAGTAATTTCTAAGAAAATTATTTTAGAGACTAACTATAGTTCTAAAAATAATGTTTTTTAGGATAAAAACTTAGTTACAAAACTAAATTCAGAAATATTTTCCTCTAGGAAGTGTTTTTCAAACATTACATTTAGTAAGGAAAATTTTAACAAGATGTATTCCCAAATTAGACATCTAAGGAATAGTTCTAGATTTGGTTGTACTCATTCTAATCCATCTTTTAGTAATAACTATTTTGTTTCTCAAAGTGATCCATTCTACGCTAAATGTTAGTTTGGTGGAAATTGGTCAAAAAATTGTTCTTTAAATAAATCCCATCCTTAAGTTTTTCATAAATATTATTTTTCTAAAAAAATGTGGATTCCTAAAATCTTTCTTTCTGAAATTTCCAAAACAAAGAATGTTTGGATTTTGAAAGTCTAACACTCTTATATTCAGGAAAATAAAGATAGTATCGAGAACAATACATGGTATATTGATAGTGGATGTTCCCGACATATGACTGGTAACAAAAACTTCTTTGAAAACATTATCAAGTCAAATGGAGGAAAAGTAACTTCCGGAGATAATGCTTAGGGATAAATTATTAGTATGGGTAAAATTGTTCTTCTTGAAAAACTTTGATTTCAATTGTTTTATTTGTTAAAGGTCTTAAGAATAACCTCATTAGAATAAGTCAATTATGTGATGAAGGTTAACTTGTGAATTTTAGGAATGATAAGTGCTTAGTACACAATTAAAAGGAAGAGTTTATTCTTTCTTCCCACAGGCAAGAGAATGTATACACACTAAACTTAGAATACCTTAGGAACCAAGATCTACCATTCCTTAGTGCAATGAAATATCAATATTGGTTATGTAATATAAGGTTAGGAAATTATAACCTTAAGAACCTATGTAAACTCTCTAAGAAAATACTTATTAAGGATCTACCAGATCTTAGATTTGATTATTCAAAAGTTTGTAATCCTTTTCAGTATGGAAAGCAACATAAATAATGTTTTAAATCAATAAGTGAAGTATCAACTACTGATGCATTATAGTTGGTGTGTATGGATCTTTTTGGTCCAACACAAACTGGATGCATTTGAGGCAAATATTATGTATTTGTCTTAGTTGATGATTACACTAGATTTATGTGGGTCTATTTTCTAACAAAGAAAACTAAATATTTTTCTTATTTAAAAATTTTTAGAGCCCAATTAAAAAATGACAAAAACCTTCTATTGATAACTATTCATAGTAATCATGGTGAAGAATTTCAAAATTCAGATTTTGAAACCTTTTGTAGTAGAAAAGGCATTAATCATAACTTCTTAGCTCCAAAAACTCCTCAACAGAATGCTGTTGTTGAAATAAGAAGTCAAATTCTTCAAGAGATAACTAGAACCATGTTGAGGTAATATTCTATAGCTAAAAACTTTTGGGATGAAGTTGTAAGTACTGCTTTTTATACTATAAATCAGGTTTAAATTATATTGTTTCTTAATAGAAACTCCTAAGGATTGTGGAATGGTAGAAAACTGAGACTTTCCTACTTCAAAGTATTTGGTTTCAAAGTATTCATTTTGAATAATAGAGATAATTTACAAAAATTCGCACCCAAATATGATGAAGGAATTTTCCTAGGCTACTCCACAACTTCTAAGGCTTATAGAGTTTTGAATAAAAATACATATACTGTTGAATAAGAATTTCATGTAAAATTTAATGAAACTTATCCTTTTGATTTTAAACAACCTCATCCTATATCATTGGATGTTTTTTCAAAAACTGATTATCAACCCTTGATGAATAATCCTTCTGATAAGAAAAATGTTCAATAAAATATTTCTAAAGAATTTACCCCAGAAAATTTCCTACCATATGTTGATGAACAGGAGTTAAAAAACCCAAATCAGTTGTTTCTTAAGAAGCATCCCAGTGATAGTGTTATTGGTAATGTAAATCAACCTATGATGACTAGAATTTCCTTAAGAAATGAAGTAGAACATATAGAATTCCTTTCCCAATTATAACAAAAAAAGCACTAATGAAGCTTTAGGTGATGATGATTGGATTAAATCCATGCAAGATGAACTAAATGAATTCAAAAAGAATAATTTCTAGGCCTTGGTTGAAAGACCTAAGGAGACTTATATTATTGGAGTAAAATTGGTCTTCAAAAATAAGTGTGATGAAAATGGAATCATTGTAATAAATAAGGCTATATTAGTTGCTAAAGGATATAATAAACTAGAAGGAATAGACTATGAAGAAAAATATGCTCCAGCATCTAGTATTGAATCTATTCGTATTTTACTTTCACTTGCAAAATTATTTAATTTCAAACTTTTTCAAATGGATGTTAAATGTGCTTTCCTAAATGGATATGTTCAAGGGGATGTTTTTGTTGAAAAACCTCCTAGTTTTGAAGACATAAAAAATCTTGAACATGTTATTAAACTTACAAAAGATTTATATAGACTTAAACAATCTCCTTGAGCCAGGTATGATAGACTTACAAGATTTTTGTTACAAAAAAATTATTTTAAGTGAAATACGAATCCAACCCTTTTTATAAATAAATATAATAAAAATGTATTGATTGTTCAAATTTATGTTGATGAAATTATATATGGTTCAACTCAGAAATCTTTAACTGATTCGTTTGCGAATATAATGAAATATCAATTTGAAATGAGTATGATGAGTGAGTTAACATTTTTCCTAGGTTTTCTAATTTCTCAAAAAATAGAAGGAACTTATATTTCTCAACATAATTATATTAAATATATTCTTAAAAAGTATGGTTATGACAACACTAAGAGTTTAATTACTCCCACTGGTACCTCAAATTCACTTGATCTTGATGAAGTTGGGAAACCAGTAGATCAAGAATTATTTAGAGGTATGATAGGAAGTCTACTATACTTAACAGCTAGTCGTCCAGACTTAATGTTTTCAGTATGCTTATGTAAAATATATCAATATAATCCTATGTAATCTCATTTAAAAGAAGTAAAAAATAATTTTTCCCTATTTAAATGGAACCATGGATTTAGGACCCTTTTATACTTCAAGAAATGATTTTGTTTTAAAAAAAATCAGATGCTAATTTTGGTAGATGTAGAATGGATAGAAAAAGTACAAACAAAACCTGTCAATTCTTAGGAGATTCATTAGTTTCCTGGTCATGAAAAAAGCAACACTCAGTAGCACTTTACACTGCTGAAGTAGAATATATTGCAGCTGGAAGTTTATGTGCTCAAGTGTTATGGATGCAACACACACTCACAGACTATGGTATGAGTTTTACTAAAACAGAAATATTGTGTGATAATACTAGTTCCATTGCTCTAAGTAAAAACCTTTCACATCACTCTTGTGAAAAACACATAGATATTAGGGATCACTTTCTTAGAGATCACACACAAAAAGAAGATATAATTCTTCAATTTATTAGAATGCAAGATCAACTTGCTAATATTTTCACAAAATCTTTACCCTCTGATAGATTTGAACACATCAAACAAAAGTTATGAATGATAACCGTAAGATAATCATTATTATTAGATTTTTTTTGAAACCTATATCTTTATGGTAAGAAAATCATTTTTATAAGGGGAGTACATTTTCTTGTTAGACAAAAAAATTTCGTAGTCAAAAATTTTTCGTAGTCAAAAATTTTTCGTAGTCGAAAAATTTTCGTAGTAAAACATCTTCGCATTTAAAAAAATTGTAGTTAAAAAAATTTCATAGTCAAAATTTTTTTAATCAAAATTTTCATAATCAAAATGTTCTTAATCAAAATTTAAAAAATAAAAATTTTCTTAGTTGAAATTTTCATAATCAAAATTTTATTTATCAAAATTTTTGTAATTGAAATTTTTAGTAATCAAAATTTTTGCAGTCAAATTTTTTGGTAGTCAAATTTATTTTAAGTGGTCTAAAAACTTTCAATTTCCAAAAAAAATCTTTACTTAAATTTTTTTTCCAGAATCTAAAGTTATTTAAGAAGATTTTTTCTTATTACTGATAATTTTTCTAGAATTCTAGAAGGTATGCCTCTTTTCTAAAATTTTCGTAATCATTTTTTTACATATTGGTATTTTCATCTTGTTTTAAGAAATTTTTTTGGATTCTCTTTCCTTAAATCTGAATATTCTACCTTAAAACCCTCAAAAGATTGGAACCTACCACATCCCTTCTTCATCTTTCATCTCAACCGTCAGATCAGATCAATCTTATTTCAACCATTGGATCTTTTTGTGAATATAAACTGTCACCTCAAACACCTATAGAAAGATCCCCTGATGGATGTCCGACATCGGTTTTTAAAGCCTTGGCATGCTAAAACTATGTTTCTCTACTTAAGGCCCATTCTGAATTTCTAGGTTCTTCCAATTATGAATGTATTGGGAAGATTATCCTCAGAAAAAAAATGTCAACAGTCAAGGAAATTTTTAAGTGGAAAATCTATAGAGAAGGGTTAGTAGATCAGAAATTCTTTGCTAAGTTTGATTCTATTATTTCAAAGAATATCAAGTTAAATGGCTATGAGAGCTTATGAAAATCCAAACAGAAGGCACAAGATCCGGTTTATCTAGAGTTTATGGTAGAATTCTATGAATTCGTAATTTGTTTATTGAAGGGGGAAAAGACAGGTTTTCGTTTAAGAGTTATGGGAAAACCTATCCTCTTTCTTATAGTAAGTCTACAAAATTTGTTGGAATTCCTTATGAGGTTGAAGTTCATTTCTACACCCACAAGCTACCAGATATTTCAGGATCATTTGATAAGTATAAAGACATATAATTCCTTGGTTTATCATAAGTGAAGACTCCAAAGATTTTCCATCTCTCTACAAATCTCTGGATTCTGGATTTACAGGTTCAAGGATTTCTTATTCCAAGAAAAGGAGACAAGGACTCCTTAAATAAGAGTGATATCTATATTCTGTATTTTCAGGTGAACCTTAGGAAGATCAGTTTGATAATGTATTTACTGATTACAATTATGAATATTAATAATGGGACTCTCAAATCACAAATCATCATGTATCTGGTTATTCTTTCCAATATCATAGTTATTTGTTTAGAATTGTTCAAAATCCATTGTTGTTCTAAGTGATGTAATTTCAAAGTGATTTTGTTGAGTGATGATACAATGATGAAAATGAAGGTTGGTTTCTCTAGTGAATCAAGAGAATTTTATGATTTGTCTAAATCATAAATAGAGGCTTTTTCAAAGAAATCGGATGTGGCAGAGACTTCCAAGAAAGAAGAGAAGAAGAGAAAGGTGAAGGAACCATAAGTGAAAGAAAAAACTCCCGCAGATCAGAAAACTCAATCTGAATTATCTAAAAATTTAGAATCTTAATTCTCTGAAATTCAGACTCTAAATTATTTGAAATTCAGGTTCCGAATTCTCTGAAATTTAGACTCTGAATTCCTCAAAATTCAGACTCCAAATTCCTCATAATTCTAACTCAAAATTCCGATTCAAAATTCCTCGGAATTTAAAATCCAAATTCCTCATAATTTAGACTCTAAATTCCTCATAATTTAGACTCTGAAGTCCTTAGAATTATGACTTCTAATTCCACATAATTTGGAATCCAAATTCCTTGGAATTCGGACTCTTAATTCCTCCAAATTTAGAATCTGAATTCTTCTAAATTCAGACTCCAAATTTCTCTGAATTCCGACTCTGAATTCCTCCGAATTCAGACTCTAAATTCCTCAGAATTTAGACTCTCAATTCCTCATAATTAAAAGTCTGAATTCCTCAAAATCCAAACACTTAATTCCATAGAATTAAAACCTATAATTATTCAAAATTTGGATTCTAAATTCATTTGAATTCAGACTCTAAAATCTATAGAATCCAGGTCTTGAATTCTTTGTTAAATAGAATCTGAATATCCATATCTTATAAACTCCGAATATTCATTTGGTTAGACTCCAAAATTTATTTTTTTTCCTTAGACTCCGAAAAATAAATTTTTTTAAACAACTTCATTTTTCATACATGTATTATGAAACGATTTCTTACAGTCTATTTCTAACTAACCGTTGTTTGAGTGAAAGATGTACAGATCCCTCCAAGATTCAAGTAAAAATATAATTGTTAGAGGAGGGATCCAACCATTAGAGATGTGCCTATAAATAGGAGCTCATTTGAATGATCCCAAAAATATTTGATCACTCTAGATATTTTATGTTGTGAAGTAATTTCTAGAGAGAGAGACTCTTATGATTTGTGCATACTGAACATCTTTTTTAGCTTACTTCATGTGACTTCGATTCTTTCTGAGTATAATCAAGGACTTCTAGGGATAGGAAGACAAAGGTGCCAACTACATTAATGTTCGATGACTTCTGGGGATAGGAAGACATAGGTCTGAATACATTAAAGTTCTAGGACTTTCAAGGATAACAATCCAGATCCAGATATTCCTATCGAGGTCTTAACTTGGTGTGGTCCAGATAGACATTCTTGAAAGTATAAATTAATGGACCTTTATCCAAGGTTTTTGGATACCTTACTCTTTGGGTTAAAATATTTCATACTTGTTACTTGTTTTGTTTCAATTTTATTTCTGTTGTATTTTGATAAAGGAAGAAAGTATAATCTTCTTATACATTCTTATCACTTTTGTATACTATGATAAGTAAGATTCTATATGATTTAAGTTATAATCTTTTCCTTGTATACTTTTCTTAAGATTCATTTCCGGAACTATATTTTTGGAATCTAGCAAGTTTGTTTAGTAGAACTAAAAAAGGTCTTGTGAATTTACCTTCTTTAAATTTGTTATACATAGTTTTCATTAATGTTAAAAACGAAAGATTTTAAACTTAAAATTCACCCCCTCTCTTGTAATTGAGCATCTACATTCATATTTTGATCCTACACTAAACATTTCTTATGATAATTCTCATACTCCTTGTACTTGAAACACTCGGGTGTGGGTGGTTCATTTTGTGGGGGTATTTATCCATTATTAAATAACTTTTTCTTCCCATCACTTCTACAATAAATTTATTAATGACATTTATTTCCACTCTCAAAAACTTATCATCCACATTGAGACTATTTCCTCCATGATTCCTTCTACCATTTGACCATAAATGAAAGATAATATTCTTTTCTCCTTGGTTTATGGAATTTCCTTTTAATTCCATCTTTTTTTCTTATAAACTCCATGAGGTTGATAGGAAACTCCAATATACATCTCCAACTTGATAACATGTCAAAAAATTTATTTATAGATAAAGAAGTATCTTATATAAAACACCATTTCGAGATTTGATTTTAATCCACTAAATAATTAACCAATCTTACTTTTAGTATGAATGATAATACTATAAGGGTACATCACAAGTCTTGTAAAATTTTCCTCGTGGGTATTGACAGATTAATCATCCTTCAACTTTATATAAAGTAATTCATTTTACCTTTTCAGGTGAAGGATATAAGAAAATTAATTATTGAAAAGTAATCTCATAAACTTATCTTACTTCATAGAGTATATTTATTCCCTTTTCCCCATGTTGTTGATAAGATCCCACCATCGATATACTTCATATTCCCAATGATAAACAACAAAAATAAATTTTTCATGTTTCAAACATTATAGAATATAAAGTATCTTTTTAGTTGTAATGATTAATTGATCAAAAACTAATAGATAAATATACCCACTTATAGATTTTGGGTGTTTCCACATGAGGTACTCAAAAAAACATTGTTCCCTCCTTTTCTCATTTGGAATCTTAGCATGATTTATAGATTTTCAAAGTAGTGTAAGCATAGAAAAAAATATTTTACAATCTAGTTCTAATAACATTTGGTTACTCCAGAAGAAAATCATTCCATTTTCTATCATATTCAGTTATAACACAGTTATTTTAGGTTCCATCCATTGATTAAAAACAAAACCCATTGTGTGATAAATAATAATAATAGTGGGAAACTACATAATAATGAAAAATCATTTATAGTATTTCTAAATAAAGACACATTATTTTAAACTTATTGAAGCTTAGGTTTAATATAGTTCATCCATGATCTTTACCAAAACATTAGGATGTTATAAGATACTTAGAGTTAACCCTATGTTTTTATTTTTGTTTTCTCATATTATTTTCCAAAGTTAACTAAATATTTCGTCAAATGGGAACTGAGATTCACTACCCATGGAGATTTTAGTAGGTTTCCTAAGCTTTCCCCTTTGCTTCTAAAGTCCCTATATCTTCCATATTTTGGGAAACCTCATTTAAAGTTATTTATGTTTTAATAGTATCTCATGATACCTATATAACACCATTAACCATATCATTTGGGTTGAATTTTATGTATCTATTTCTTTAGTAGAATCTGGGTGGATCAATGTGGGAAAATAATCTAGATATTGATATTTAGTGGTGTTGAGGACTGGACCAACTTTGTTTAATCGTGATATAGTTTAAGACACTTATATCATGAGTTCCATATTCATTCAAAGAAAGGGGATCCAACACCTCTCATTTCATACGTTATCATTAAGGATAAATATTACATTCTATTTAGTTATTCTCAATTTATTAATGTCTATTATAGTAATCCTGATATCAATTCTTCTATTGTGGTTATATCTTCTATAAAAACAATGTTGTCTTGGAACATTGTATCTAAAAATTGATGTAATGGGAAGGATTTTGTTCTAATATCACCTATCCATTTTCAGTCATGTAGCCCAAGGGTAGGGGATCTTAGTCAGTAGCACATACTAAGGTAGTGGTCAAGGATTAGACATCTAATGAAGTGTTACAAACACCACATGATATATCTATTTATTTAATAATAGGTTCTTGTGAGGTATTTATATCTCAAGGGTCTGGTTCCCAAGCTAAAACCCTTATAATAGAGTGATTTGAGTCAACTCATTATGGAAAAGCTGGACCTAGTTTTCATGCATGTAATTATGCATTAATATGAAGGTTATATCCCTATATTGCTGGTTCCATACAAATATTCTTCTTTGATGTACTGGTCTATAAAAAATTCCATATTCTAGGAGTAGAGTGAAAGGGAAATATAAACTATAAAGGGTGGGAGATATAAAATTATATTGGTAAGGGGAAGGAAATTTATGTTAAGGTAACACAAGATTAATTCTCAAGCATGTTGTAACGTGACCAATGAATTTCAAAAGTACCTTCTACATTTGAGGATCTTTAGGTTATATAGGGATCTAGTCTATTATCCTCCGAGTTTCAATAGGACCATCAATATTTATATATCCTATATTCATGGGATAAAAATATAATTAAGGAGGTATCAAATTGGGATACTACCCCATTTCCAAAGCTAATAAATCCAGAGGTAGAAAACACTAATCCTCCTTGTTCAAACCAATGGAAACTAGATCAACGAAAATGGTCAATGACCAAAGCACTATAAAAAGACCACTAGAAATAAGTTGGATGAATTTTCATTGAGCATAAATAGGGTAGGAACCTGATACCCAAGGCTCTTGAAATATAGGTTACTAATGTATTTTCCCCTATGAAGAAAAGTGGTTTCTATTCTCATACTGGTAAGGCCTACAACCAATAGAGATGAGGTTACATTATAAATGAAGAGGTTCAAGTTCTTACTCCTACATTAGGGATGATTTTTCATTTCAAGGAAATGAAAGAGGTTAATGATATGTAATTAAATGTAACAGAGGAGGAAACTGATAAAATATATGGAGTTATTTAGATTAATCTCAATGATAAGAAATTGATATATATAAATTCCCATGATCGAATCCTCATTCATGGATTTAAAAAGTAAAGATAATTATTGAAGAATTCCATTATCAATTGGAAAAAATAAAAAAATTCCTTGAGTAGATTTTCTAAGATGAACCATAGAGGAAAAACATTCATTTTGATTGGTGACTTCACTAGGTACATTGTACTAATCTGTTTATTTTTTTGGAACAAAGTGTTGATGTATTATGAAGTATAATTTCATTTTTAGGGTTTTTCTATGTTCAAGTTCTCACTCATCCTCTAAATGTTATTTTTCCGTTAATAAAAAAATTAATTTTTAGTCAGTTGGTATAAGGGAATGAGAACATGAACTTGAAATTATAAAATGATACCCTATATATAAAATATCACAATCTTAAGTGATGAAATAGATCATAGAAGTTCAAATAACTTGAATGATAAATAAATAAAATAACATGAGCCATAAGAATATAACATTGACATGAGGCATAAATTTTTGGCATACACAGAAGCATAGAAAATAATTTCTTTAGTCATGGATCATTTTTA
Organism: Viscum album; assembly: GCA_963277665.1. Classification (NCBI taxonomy): domain Eukaryota; kingdom Viridiplantae; phylum Streptophyta; class Magnoliopsida; order Santalales; family Viscaceae; genus Viscum; species Viscum album. The sequence goes on from OY728138.1 coordinate 861,141,595, forward strand.
TTCATATAATAGTGGATTGGGTTCACTCCCCATTCCATCATTTCTGTATTCAAGGTTTAATTCAAAGATTATCATAGTGGATTTGGTTTACTCTCCATTCCATCGTATCCATTTTCAAGGATCACTCCCAAGGTTATCTCAGTGGATTAGGTTCACTCCCTATTCCATCATATCCATAGTCATGGTTCAATCCATGCACTATCTAGAGGAAAAATTCTATTACCAAACTAGGTTATCTCCACTTTCCAACCCTTATTACCTCATAAGATATCTATATTTACCCAATTCATTAGAGGGATATATAATTCTAGGACAACATATCACATAATCATAATCTCTTCTTATGTGTGCTGCAAAAAATATCATTCCTAAAATATAATAACCTATGGAAATGAAAAGGGCTTAAAAAACATTTTAACATATACTAAACTATGGAAAATAAATGGGTTTCATAAACATCTCTTAATAATAATCATAAACTATCTAGTGAAATAATAAGGATGAAATCGTTGGATCAGATCCATAATAAAGTATAAAAAACATCAAATTATGTTATCATAAATTAAATTTCTATTAAAAGATCACATAGAATATTCCTTTAGGAAAATATAATTTTCAAATTGAAATCACTTATTTAAAATCTAAAAATTTCTAAAATATTAAGCAATTATTTTAAAAAAAATAACATTGGAAACTTTCATAGGAATCTTCACAGAATTTAGCAGTCACGATGGTGGGAAATTCCATTCATTTCATGTATGTAATAAAAAATCCCATTCATGTTTTTGGTAAAATTCAAAAAAACCTTGTTCAGAAAAAAAAAGATTCCTTTTAGATAATTTGGTTAAAATTCAAACATATAAGAAAATTAATTTAAAAAATAATTGGATAATATTAAAAATATAATTTAAATCATTTTTATAAAACATGTACATAGAAGAAAAAGTTTTTATGAACGAAGTCAGAAAGTAAGTAAGATTTCCTTAAAAAATATTATTTTGATGTCTTTAATACATAAAGAGAGTAAAATGAAAGGATAAAAGGTGATCTCCATAAATAACCAGAGGATATTAAAATTTATGATATTCTTGAGAGGAAAATCATGAAATTTTATCTTGTAAAACTTAATCATAAACAATCCTGGGAAATAATGAGATCGTAACATAAAAACATGTCCTCAAGTTTGAAATTATATGAAAGTTCTCTAAAATACATTATAATAAATTTAAAATTATTATCATTCTATAAAAACATTTACATTCTTATAATATCATATATTATCCATTTATAAAATTTCAATACCCATTTATTAAGAATCATGTATTAAAGTCATCAATTATAGGTGTTAACCATTTCATTTTTCATTAGAATTTTAGTTATATGGTTCTAGTCCTTGTACTTTGATACTGGTTCCATCATCTATATAATTTAAATAATTATTTAAATATAATATATATTCTTTATATATATATTCATCAATAAAACATAGATATAGAAACATTTATCACACCATTTGTAGAGATGATAGGCCGTAGGTATGCATGAACATTTATTTAACATTTCAACGGATGTAATGAAACAAAGGTAAATAATAATTCAAATTTATAGAATAATTATTATATAATATATATTAATTAAACCTATAATTATTACACTCTATGTAAATCATAAATAAAAATATAATCACATCATTTCATGGAGGTGGTAGTCCACACCTATGCATGAGTGACATTATCATTTCCCAATGGATTGAAAGTAAAGAGGTATATGTTATATTAAAATAAAAGAAGCATAATTATTTCATAAATATAATATATAAACCTTAAAACTATCATAATAAAAATCTATTAAATATAGTTATTAAAATTTAATTGTATCACTATGTGGAGGTGGTAGTCCACACGTACGCATGAGCAATACTTTCACTTCACATTTGATAGAAAATAGGGAGTATAGTGGTAGTTAAATAATCATAATAAAAATCTAGTATATTTATGAAACTTAATTTATTATTTTATGATTAATAACATATATTTATATAAGTTTTAAGAGGAAATAAATTGGAAGAGGTAGGTTAGGACGATTACCTCTTTTTTTGTAAAGCCTCTCTTATATCACTTTTAAGGACCCTTAGAATGCTATTTTAAGAATAAAAAAACATATAAATTATGGTTAGGAAATTTTTTAAGATAATTGGTTAGGTTTTAGTCTATATATATTGCTCAATAAGGTGTAAATAAAAGAGATAAGTGGTGTATATTTATAAGGGATGGAGAGGACACACTTGGAATTACTTAAGGGATTTAAAAATAATTAATGTATTTATCATATAAAATGCTTCCAATTAGACATGAATTCGTATAAAAATAGGTTTTGGTCTAAATTCTACCATACACTGAAACTTATACTAGTTTTGGTTTCAATTTAATCCTTATATTTTGGTTTAACCCATCAGTTATCTGATTTTAACCAAAACTACAGTAATGACATTTTCAATTTAAATGGTTATAATTTCACTTATAAGGTAAATTTTTTATCATAAATGGACATGAGATGAAATTTTTGGCCATTTATCATCATAATTGTCTTATTTAAATATTTTTATAATTTTTTATAATTTAATAAAATATTATATTTCAGAAAATAACATTAATGTCATTTTGAAACTATTCACTTAATTTGACATTAAAGTCAAAAAGAGAGTAATTTAATTCAAATATAAACCTTTAAAAAATTATTAATATGTTTCAATAATATATAAAATTAATGGGTAACTATAAATTACCTAAAAATATTACTTTTAGAGTTTTTAAAATAATTTACATGATTTTTCTACTATTTGTACAAGCACTGTATCGACATTGTGTAAGTATTAAAGATAATTATTCCATCATTGAAAATAAATAAACATGATAAAAAATTAATTCACATTTAAAATAAACATTAATAATTGAAATTATCCTCCTTTATCCTTATGTAAAAAAATTATAGATATTGAAGTCATGAGAGTAACATTTTGTGTTTATCCTTTTCTAAAAATAATATAATGGTCATTATCAAAGAAAAATAGAACCAAGTGGCCATATTTTGAAGGCTTGGATGATAATGGTCAGGCTAAATTCATCTGTAAGAAAAAGGCATATTTCATAGAAAATTTAAATACATATTCTAAATTTTTAACCAGGTTTTACACATTTTATCCTTACCAAAGTGAAAAAAAATTACCAAGGTTACTTTCTATAATGAAAAAAATTAAAAGGGGACTATTTAATAAATTTGAACCTACTTATTCCATATATTGGGTCCATTTTTTAATATTCAATTCCATTAAATGTCATAAATTCAATTTACAATAAGTGCACAAAATGCAAGAAAACCGTTTCTAAAAAAATAAATATCTAAAAATAAAACTACATTGATTCTTATTCCATACATGGTAAAAAATTAGATTAATATTAAAACATTTTATTAAACATATAATCTTTTAATTTCATTAGAATAAATTATCAATAGGGATTAATCAAATTTATTTAAATAAAAACAAATTATCCCCAAAAATACTATTTTCCAGAAAAAAAAATCTATATTTACCTTCAACCACTATTATTTTTATTTTTAACCATTTTAATAACCAATGGATTTATTTAATAAATATTTAAAAAGAAATTGATAACTTAGTTCTGCCTATTTATACCTTCTAATCCAATGGTTTCACGATAACTGTCAACAGTATAAAACAGTTCGTTTAAACTCAGGGTTATGTGTAAAGAAAACCCTCAAATAAATAAAATTCATTTATAGAGAATTATATCTTAAAAACTAAACCTATTACATTATTACCTCCTCAAAATGAATTTAGACATTAAAATTCTATATATCCACTACAAAAAAATTGTTGATATCTCTATTTCATTATATCTTATAGGTTCCCAAGTAGCTTCTTAGAATTTAGTATTCCTCTAGAGAAATTTAACTATGGGAGAAATCTTGTTATTTAATGCTTAATATCTATGATCCATGTTTTATAATAGTTTTTCATCATAGAAAATATAATTTTATAGTGGTAAAACCTCTTATTTTAGTACATTTGATGGATCAGGTGCGTACTTACTTAGGAGACATACAGGGAACACATCATGAACTTGAGAGGGGTTTGGTGGAAATGTTAAGTGATGAGATATCATACCTACTCAATTAAGAATGTCTAAGGATCTAATCTACCTAGGGAATAGAATTTCCTTAGTCTTAAATATTATTACCTTTTTCCATAGAGAAATTTATATCAATATATATTTCACCGGAAATTGTCAGTATAAATTTTCTATCTACTCTAAACTATCATGATGTGATACTGAATAGATATGAATTTCTCTGCCATTTCCTTAACTAGTTCAGGCCCCAATGTATTTTTTTCTCCATATTTATCCCATAATTCTTTATTTATACACTTTCTTCCATAGAGGTATTCAAAAGGATCCATCTAAATTCTCAATATAAGTCTAATATTGTAAGAAAACTCAACTGGAAGACGGTGTTGATCCCAACCACTATTAAAATCCATAGAACAATTTCTTATTATATCCCCCAAGGTTTTAATGGTTCTATTAGACTCTCCATTTATCTATGTATGATATTTAGTATTAAAACACAACTCTAAATTCATATCTTTCTTGAATATTATCTATAATTTTTAGGTTGACATTAGATCCCAATCTGATAAAATAGAATTTAGTACTCTATCAAAACCATTCCACTTCTTTAATATATATTATAGAAAGTTGATAAAGATATAAATCTTCTATAATATAAATGAAGTGTGATAAATTTATAATGAGATCTATAAAAACTAAAAAAAAATTACGTTCTTCATATGTTTTGTGAATTTTGATGAAAAATTCCATGGTGATTTTCCCCATTTCCATTTAGATATGAGTAATGATTGTAACATCCCTTTAGACTTTTTTTCACATCCATAACTTTATGACATACCAATCACTGAGATACACAATCTACAATATCTCTTTTTATGTTTTCTCACTAGAAATACTCTTTTAGATATCTATAAATCTTCATAATTATAGTATTAATATAGAATTATAAACTATGAGACTTGTCCAACAACTAGTTCTTTGAGTTTGGTTTGGACAGAACACATATACAAATCCTAAACATTATCATTCCATCAAAATAAAGGTTGAAAACAAGAAAATTTCTCACTTTCATTTACAGATCTACATCTTCCATTTATGACTCTTTAATCCTCGCATTGATGGAAGAATGAACATTTATATTAGAAAATAGGATTTGTCCCCTTTTCTTGATATTTAAAGTTACATATTTAGAAAACCCATAAGTGTTATAGTTCGTTGAATCCTCATCATGGATAAACTATCTTGGCCTTTCTGACTTAGGTAATTGGTCACCTTATTCATCTTCCTATGAATGTAATTTATTGAACATTCATAATTTTAATCATCTCTAACCATCTTCTATGGAGAATATTCAACTCTATCTTTATAAATATATAATTTAAACATTTATGATATATATATATATATTACCTTTATCCGTCAAGATAATACCTCCATATCTTTAATGAAAAAATAATTCCATCAAACTTTAAATCATATGTTGGGAATTTTGGCACATGAACCTTTATTTGTTGTAAGGAATAACTTATCACCATATCATTCTGCATGAGGATGAATCTTGGTACCTTATTTAATGTATCACTAAAGATCAAAAAACATTATCCACTACGTTGTAGTTTAATTATAGGTGTGAATAATAACCTTCTATTCAGTTCATAAAAATTGTATTCATATTCAACTATCCAAAGGAACTTAGATGCCTTTTGAGTTAACTTAGTGAGTGGATTAGATAGTTATAATAAATTACCTACAAATACTTGATAATATCCATCCAAACCAAGAAAACTATGTATCTAAATTATAATATCTATTCTAGGACAAATTTCAATAACATCTATGTTTGATAAGTCCATTGATATATCTTATCTTGAGATTATGTGACCCAAAAAATGAAACTTTATATCGAAAAAATTCAAACTTTTTTAATTTAAAAAAACACTAATTTATTATGGTATTTAGTATAACCCTCAAGTAATTTTCATGATCTTATTTTCTTTTGGAATATATAATAAAATCATCTATAAATACTACCACAAAATACTCAAGGTAATCTGTAAATACTCTATTCATTAAAACCAAAGAGATAGAGGGGAGATTAGTAATACCAAATGACATCACTATAAATTCAAAGGGTCCATACCTCGTAATGAATAATATCATGGGTATGTATTCATTTTTGACCCTCAACTGATAGTATGTATATCAAAGATCAATCTTTGAAAAAAAATTAGCCTCTCATAATTGATCAAATAAATAATCAATATGAGACAAAGGATACTTATTCATTTTTTGTGATCTTGTTCAATTACTATTAATTAATATAAAGTCTAATAAATTCATCATTACTCTTAACAAAAAGAATAGGTACACCCTATGGAGACACACTTGTCCAAAATAACCCCTTATCAATATCCACCTAGAGTTTCTTCCTCAATTCTAACAACTCAAAAAAGACCATTCTATATGGAGACTTTGAAATAAGTATAGAAATGGGTATGAGTTATTTTAAAACTAAATTTAATTATTTTTAGGAATACTAAGAAAATAATCCAATAAAAAATTAACAAACTCTTATACAATACTCAATGTTGAGTTTCTTTCCAACTATCTGAGATAAACACCCCTTTTGAATAAGAATTAAGACCAATATAATGGCAGTAATTTCCATTAGAAGAAATCATTTATCGTCTCATTGATTGAAGATCATAGGATGGTTTGGAATATAAAACATGGAAAACTTTACATAGAAACTGATGTGGTATTTATATAAATAAATCTAATACACTCCCAAAAGAACATAAAACTCTACTAGATGAATAATTAAAATATTTGAAGGAATCACATTCCCAAAAGCTTCAATCAGAGAAAAATTATATACTTGATATGTGATCACCATACCATTAAGGTTTTAAACTATTAAATCAATATATAATTATTGAATTGGTATTTTTATTCCCTTAGTAAATTATTTAGATATTAAAAGGTTGATCGATCCATAATCAAATAAGACATTATGAGATCTATAATGCATAGTAAATTTACCTTTCATCACTTCATTATCCACATAAACAATCATGATCAAAATATATTTTAATCTATCTTAGGTATTAATTGGTTACCGAAACCATTCATTATCATTAACCATCATATTTGATCACTAGTAATCATAATTCTCACACTCTTTTCATTTTAATCATTGGATCATAGGTGGTGGATTTTGTAGTGATTTTCTACCATCATTAGTTAACTTATTATTATTCTCGATTTGGGATTCAATTTACATATGACATTCATTTCCACACTTAAAACATTTTCCAATCCTTTTATGATAATTTACTCCATGTTTCCTTCCACACATTGGCCATAAAAAATATCATATTCTTTTCTCTAGTGATTTTATAATTTTCTCTGAATTCTATCTTTATTTTCTTGTTAAATCCATGATATTTATGGGAAACTCTAATGTCCATCTCAATATTAATAGAACATAAATTTTATATAAATGTCATAATAAAAAAGTTTCTTTATAATCTAGGGAAAGGAAACATAGGAAAGGGTGAGATCTGATTCTTAGTAAGGGAAAAAAAGGAAGATATCAATGGTCACTAAAGAATAATATGATCATAAGGGTATGAGAACATGATATCAACATTTGAAAACCATTCCTACATATCATAGTTAATAATACTGAATCATATAATAAAGAATGAAATTTCATAAGACTTTAATCATAAAGAAGTAGAATAACATGATCCATGAGAGACTAACATTAGCATATACATAAGTTTTTGGAAAACACATAAGCTTAGAAAATCATTTCCCTAGTCAAGGATCACTACCAAGACCATCATAGTGGATTGGGTTTACTTATCATTCCATCATATACATAGTCATGTTTCACTTAGAATACTATCATAGTGGATGGGGTTCACTCCCAATTCCATCATATTCATTGTCAAGGTTTACTCCAAAGACAATCATAGTGAAGAAAGTCAAATTACTGAACTGGGTTCACTCCCCATTTCAGTCCTTATTATCTCATGTGATATCCATATTTACCCAAGGAATTATTAGAATATATGATTCTAATACTGCCTATAACATAATGAAAATCATATATATGTGTGCCACATGGTCATAAAATCTTCATCGTATCAAGACCAAGGAAGGGAAATGGGTTTCATAAACATTTCATCATTTCATCATAGCATAAAACAAGAAAACAAATGAGTTTCATAAAGATTTCATCATAAATTAATTAACCTATGGGAAAGAAATAGGTTTTATATAATCACCATAAAATCATCATCATTACAATCCATAAAATTAAATAAATTTGATGGTGTTGTTGGATCATATCCATAGTAAATAATAAGTAACATCAAGTATGTTATCATTAATGAAAAATGACTTTAAAAATCCATAGAACATTTCTTGAGGAAAATAACCTTTTCATTTTTAAATAAATTCATCAAAATATAAAAATTTCCCACATATTAAGGGAAAAATATAATTTTAAAATAACATTAGAAAAATTTAAGGGAAGCTTCAAAGCATTGATATTTAATTATGGTGGGAAATTTATTTTATAAGATGTATGTTAAAACAATGATTCGTTTCACATTGTTGATAAAAATTCAAAAGTATCTCATTTTAAAAATGATAAGAAGATTAAATTGTAAAAAAATTATAAAAACTAACACATGGGTATTTTTTTTAAACAACGATTGGGTATTATTAAAAAAAATCTTGAAAAAATCTTAGAAAACATGGATATAAAAAAGGATTTTGACCAAAGAGATAAGTAAAGTATATTTTCCTTAAAAAAATTCTTCCAGAATATTAAGTTATTAATGAGATTGAAATTAAATAAATAATAATAATTTTATAAAATAAACATGTCCGAAGAAAATTCATAAGATTTTTGAGAATTATATCATAAAATTTCATCATCAGAAACTTAATTATAATTAATTACAATAAATAATGATATCGTAACCTAATAACTTTACCACAAGTTCATAAATCATTGAAAGTTATCTAATATTTTATATAATAAATTTAAATTTATTATAATACTATATTATGATTATTTAAATACTTATAATATCATATATTACCCACTTATAAAATTTCAACCCCCTTTAATTAACAATTCCTAATTAAAATCATCGCTTCTAGGTGTTAAATTGGTTAGTAGTCCTGATCATAATATGTTTATCATGGTATAATAATATAAATATTGTTAGTAATTATATAAATATCATATAAATTCATTATATTTTTATTTAGAGTCGTCTATAAAGGATAAATATAGAAAAATGAATTACATTGTTCCTGGAGATGGTTGGTCATATGTATGCATGAACGTTGTTTTCACTTTTCGATGGATGGAATGAACAAAAAAAATTATAATTAACCTTTGTAGATTAATTAATATATCATATATATCAAATATATTCATTAAATCAATCCTTATTATCATCCATGTAAATTGAAAATGAAAAACGAATCACATCGATTCGTGGAAATGGTTGTCCACACATACGCATGAGCGGCGTTATTGTTTTACAATGGATTGAGAGGTAATAAGGTAGATATTATATTATAATTATATAATAATAATTTCATAAATGTAATTTATAAAAATTCAACCAATAGTAATAACCATCCATGAAACATGGTGATGGAAATTTAATTGTATCACTACGTGGAGGGGGTAGTCTACATGTATGCACGGGTGATACCTCCACTTCCCATTTGATAGATAATATAGTGTATAATGGTAGTCACATAATCATAATAACTTTTAAATATATTTATTATAATGAAAATATTATTTTTTTATGAATACCAAAAATGTATAGGAGGTATAAGAAGAAATTAATTGAAAGAGCCTGGGTAGTAATGTTACCTTTTTTCAGTAGGCCTCTATTAGATACCTTCTTAAAGAACTTTGAAATGGTATTTTAAAAATAAAAAGGCTAAAATTAATGGATATAGAAGTTTAAAAGATAATTGTGTAGAGGTTTTTGGAGGTATATGTCTAAAATAGGTGTTAAAAAAATAAATAAGGCGTGACCTTTTTTAAGTGATAGAAATGACACACTTGGAATCAATTAGAACATTTAAATATAATTAATGTATTTATCAATTATAATGCATCCAAATAAACATTAATTAAAATAAAAAGAGTATATGGTATATATTTCATAATACAATAAAATTTATGTTCATTTTTGTTTCATTTTAAATCTAATATTTTGGTTTAACCCCTTTATTAACCGATTTTAACCTAAACTGAGGTAATGATGTTTTCCACATTAAAGGGTTATAGTTTTAATTATAATGTAAAAATTGGATCTTAAATGGAATATGGATTAACTTTTAGACCATTTATCATCATAATTATCCCATTTTATTATTTTTGTGATTTTGAAATGATTTAATAAAATATAATTTTTTGTAAAATATCATCACTGTCATTTTTGACAATCTTTACTTAATTTTAAAAAAGACAAAATAATAGTTATATAGTTAGAATATAAAACTTTCAAAAATCTTTAATATGTTTTAATCACATATAAAATTCATGGGTAACTATAAATCACCCAAAAAATATTACTTTTATAGTTTTTAAAATCATTAAATAATTTCTTATTACTTGCTAAAGCACTATGTCAGTGTTAAGTAAGAATTTGATTTAATTATTTACTATCAAAAAATTATAAATACAATACTATATTAAGAAAATTGAATCATATTTTAAAAAATATATATTTTAACTTATCCTCTTTAATTCTTATATAATTTTTTTTGAAATACTAGAGACAATATAGGAACATTTTTGAATTTTGTTTAGTTAAAATAATATAATACATTATCAAGGGAAAATGACACCAAAATTAAATATATTATAAATTGGTATAGATAGAGTTGAATTTATCCCATAAAATGAACTAAAGGAAAGTGTTGGGTTGATTTTGAGACCTTATCTTATGATTTTAACCACATTTATCTATTTTACCCTTACCAAGGTGACAAATATTTACCACAGTCACTATTTATAATGTATACAAATAAAAGGATCTCATTTACCAAATTATAACCTAATTATTTCAAATATTTTATCCTTTTTTCAAATTTTAATTCTTTTAATTATCATAAATTAATTTTACAATAAGTGCGTAATTAGACTACTATAGAAAAATGCACATTTGATAATAAAACTTGATTTATTCTTATTCCATGCCAAATAAAAAAAATAGATGAATTTTAAAACATTTTATTGAATATAATTTAATTTAATTTAAATAAAATCATTCATAAATATATATTAATATATTTTAGAAAAAAAACACACTACGCGCATAAAAATATATTTTTCAAAAAAATAAAATATTACCTTGTTACACTTTTATTTTCATTTATAACCATCTGATAAGTAATGAATTTATTTTATAACAATGTAAGAAATATTTTTCAAAATTTCGTTATCCCTATTCATACCCACCAATCCAAAGACTAAAATATAACTATCATATTAAATAATAATATTTCAATAGTATAACATGGTTTATTTAAACATTGGGTTGTATTAAAAGAAATATGTCAATGAAATAAAATTTATTTAAAAATAACTATATAATAAAATCTTGGAGTGTTACAAGATGCATCTTATCCCCTTATTTGATACATCACAAAATATCACAAAACCTTCTCCACTATAGGGTAATATAATTATAGGTGTACTGAAGAACCTTCTTTTCATCTCCTTGAAATTTTCCTTACATTCGTTTGTCCAATGGAACTTGGATCCCATCCGAGTGAACTTGGTTATTGGATTTTATAATCCTAAAAAAATATATCACAAATAATTGGTAGTGTCCTTATGACCTAGGAAAACTATGGATCTTGGTTACCATGGTTGTTCTGAGCTATTGTTGAATAACTTTCATCTTTGAAAGTATCCACTAATATGCCTTCAATTGATATTATATAACCCAATAATGTGGTTCTATATATCCAAAAGTAACACTTGGTAAATTTATCATACATATTATCCCTCCTCAGGGTCTTAAAAACAATCCTCAAATGATCTTTATATAATTCATTTCTCTACTAATATATAATATCATCTATAAAGACTAACATAAACCGATCAAGGTAATCTATAAATACTATATTCAATAAATACATGAATATTGAATGGTAATTGGTAAGTAAAAATGAAATTAATATAAAATAATAATAATTATAACTCATATAAAATGATTTCTTGGGTATATCTTCCTTCTCTACCCTTAGCTAATAATATCAATCAAAGATAAATCATGAGAAAATATTGGGCTCCTCATAATTGATCATCAATATAGGGTAGAGGATATAAGTTCTTAATATTGATCTTTTTAAGTTCCTGATGATCAATGAAAAGAAAAATTGTCTTGTATTTCTTCTTAAAAATAATAGGTGCACCTTTTGGTGACACACTTTGAAATATGACTCCTTTATCAGGATTTTCCTATTGTTTCTTCTTCAATTGTTCTAACTCAATCAGGGATAATGTATATATATTTTCAAAAATAGGTGTAGCACCATTTATGAGTTCTATTTAAAACTCAAAATCATGATTTTGGGGATGATTGGGAAAGTATTCAGAAAATACATCATAAAAATCCCCAAAAAATAGGAATATCTTCAATGTTGTGCTTCACCCCATTCATTTGGTAGAAATATGCCTCAGGAATGGACAGTTAAACCCATATAAAGGAATTCACTTCCACTGAAAGTTCATATCCATCCTTACACCAAAATATAATCATAAGTTGATTCATAATATCATAAGTGACTTCTCTTCTTCATAAATTAATATAGTATCTTTCTAAAGATATCTAATCCATGAAAAAAATTACATCAAATTCAATAAGATATAAAATCACTAGATTTTAAGAGAGAAAAATCCCACTCACTTCTGTCGGAGAGGATCTATAGAGTTGAGATATAATCATTGTTCCATTAAAATTTTTCATTTATAACTCAACATTTAATCATTTAGGTCGTAATGTGATATACATAGAAAATTAATATGATATAAAATAGTGGGTATATTCATAATCAAATAAAACATTATATGTTCTAGAGTGGATAATAAGTACACCAATAATCACATCATTATTCTAACCCACCTCTCCAGTTTTTATCACATGATATATTCTATTTTACTTTGAATTTATATATTTTTTAGGATATTTATACACATTATCCCCTAGTTTATGACATTTAATCTCATACATCCTAAAAAACCTTGTATATAAAGAACAGAAGTGTGGGTGGTGTATTAGATTGAGAATTATCTTTGTTCATTTCATTTACTGACCTCTTTACATCACTTTGATATTATTTTGATCAATGTATAGCCCTCTGAAACATGGAACATATTTTTATTATTTTTATGCAATTACCAAAGTGTTCTTTCCCAAATTTGTGTCTTTTAGGAAGTTTAAACATTGTCTTCCCTCCGTATGGAATGCCACTGGATCTTCCATGACACTATATCTTTCTTTTCTTATCAATAGAACCATGAGTATTTCTAACTTTCATTTTCACATTGAGTGCACATTGAATGAATTATTGATAGCTTCAAAAGACCCTTATATTTAATGAAATTCGAAGACATGGTTTCAAATGACAAAATAATTGATCAATATTTCGTTCAGGTTCGATGATAAAACTATAATCATACATCTCAATTCTTGTAATGTTTCCTTCAAAGGTACTGATGGATTCACCATCATTTTACTTGAAATATAGAACGCCCCCCTCCATTTTAGTTTAAATATTTCATGGAATGTACTTTTTGAGGAATACCATCTTAAAATCATCCTTATTAATTAGATTTTATTTCATATTGTTAACTTATATTCTTGATAATACTCTAACATTGATCAACTTCACCTTCAAAGAGATATATGGATAATCCAACATTCTCATGGTCCAAGCACTAAATAATGGAAAAAATAATTTCATCACATTTATCATAGAATATTGGATTATAATAACTAGAGAATTATGGTTGTAATTTTCACATAAAATATTCAATGTCATGTTTATCTCTCCCTTGGGTATTCATAAGTTAAACATGTTTCTCATTATTGCTTATAGCTTGATAGAGTTGAGTGAGAACAGTCATAAGATATTTCATCTCAACTATGAAGAAATTTGGTTTATGATGAGGATGGCCATTTAATTTTCCATAACATTCATTTTTTATATTATTCCATTTAGTTATATCCATAAAATAAAACCATAAATATATTGTAATAATAAAGCTACCAAAATTAGAGTGAACAATCACATATTTATGAAAATCATTCCTGAGATTCCCTAAATTCTAACACCTCCTTATAAATATATGAAAAATTAGGTTTGACCTAGTTCATTAATGAAAATTTTATATTCAAATTTTAGAGACCCAAAGCTTGAAGTACATGGACATTACATTACTTTTGTGGAATACATAATACATGAAAAAAACAGACGCACAAAGACCGTGTTATTTTAGTGTCTTTGGAAACTCCGAACATAATATTCTAATCATGGTGAAAGATCTCCAACATCTCATATAAATATCTTCCCATTTTTTTCATAACTAAAACCTTTATTTATATCCTGGGGAAAAGAAAACATAAAAAGGATGATCTCAAATGATCAGTAAGGGAAAACATGGAGAACATAAAACAACCCATAAACATTTGAACGTAAAACCATGAACATAAAACATCAAAATCATGAGTAATGAAATAAATATTGGAAGTACATAAGGCATAGATCATAAAGGAACATTAATCATGATAAAATATAATTTAAATAAATCATATAATTGTGGAAAACCATTAAGCACATGATATGATTTCTACAGTATCCAAGGCATTTCTACCAAGACCATCATAGTGGAAAAAGTCCATTACTGAACTGGTTTTACTTGTCATTCTAGCCCTGTATTACTGAACCAGATTCACTTTCCATTCTAGACATGTCTATCATGAGATATAATTCTTTACCCAATGCATTGGAGGGAGATATATGTCCCAACCATCTCATAATGAAACTATTCTTATGTGTTCCACACAATCATA
The DNA here is from genome assembly GCA_963277665.1 of Viscum album. Taxonomy (NCBI): domain Eukaryota; kingdom Viridiplantae; phylum Streptophyta; class Magnoliopsida; order Santalales; family Viscaceae; genus Viscum; species Viscum album. The sequence goes on from OY728138.1 coordinate 861,156,881, forward strand.
AATCATACATCACAGCGTAACCCATGTAATAAAAATGGGATCTTAAACATCATGTCATCATAACATAATCCATATAAGATAAAGGACTTCATAAAAATAATTCCATCATAACATAATCAAATAAATGTAATGATATGGATATAAACATAACCCTATATCATCTTATATTGAAAATAATTTTGATAAAATACTTGAACTCAGTTCTTGAGGAAAATATCCTTTCTTCTTCAAAATCATTTTCATTTCAAAAAATGACATGAAATATTAAAAGAAAAGTATTTTGTTTAAAATAATAATGAAATATTTTAGAGTAATGTTCATGGAAATAAGGCGTCATGAAACCGTAAAAATCCATTCATGTCGTATAAGTTAAAAAACATTCTTCTTGTACTTTTTTCAGAAAAGTCAAAAAGTACCTCGAATGGTAAACAAAATAAAGATTCCTTCCGTACCATGTGGTAAAAGTAAAAAAAGGGTAAAAATGACTGTAAACATACATGGAATAATATTAAATATTTTATGAAAACATTTTGAGAAACCATGTACATGGATGATAAACATAACCCCAGTAAATACTTACGAAAAAACAATCTCGGATAAAAACAAGATTGGAATAATTATCCCTTACCTTAGGTCTCATATGATTTTTACATATCCTAACCTACTATATAATGATTTAAATAATGTAGTGGACTTATTCCAGAATCATATTAATTTTTATGATATCATATATGGTCATATTATTATCTTCTTATTAGTAATATTTCATTGCTACTTTTTATTTGGGTGTTCATTTCTTTAGGTTCTTATGCGTGTTTTGTTGAATAAATTCTTATTCCTCTTTTTAGGTTATAGATACATCATTTACAGAATGTTATTAGTGTAAAATATATCATATTTATTCATTCAATTCATTTATATAATCATTAGTCAATGAAGATCATGTAGTACGAGCTACATCACATCGTGGAGACAGAAGGTCGTACGTACGCACGAGCGATGATATCATTCCCATGATTGTGGAATTTTATTGAAGTGTATGGTGTATAATATTTCAGAATCAACATCACTTTACAATAATAATAAAATATAGTTATTTCTTCCATCCTTATACCCATCCAAGTATGTTAGTGATGAAATAAAAGATTACACCGCAGCGTGGAGACGGTAAGTCGTACGTATGCATGCGTGGTGATTTCATTTTTTCATAGGATGGGTAAGAGAATAAATAAGTTTGGAAGAATCGGTAAAAGATATTACCTCTTCTTCGACGCGCCACTTCTTAACCTCCTCTTTGGTCGCTAAAGTTGGTCTTTGAAGAAGTCCAGGACCACTATTAGGTTTCTAGGGAATTGTAGAAGAGAAATAGATAGGGTTTTTCCAAGCTGAAAGACTCAAAATGTTGTGAAGAGGATAGCGAGGAGGTTCCTTTTTATAAGGGAGGAGAGGGGCACTTTTGGAAAACTCTAAAATATTAATTTATAATAAACTCAAACCCCACTTAAAAACCACTAAAAATGACACAAATATGAATATTAGATGATATAGGGTTTTAATATTATAAACCAATAAAATTTAGACATGTTGAGAATTTATTTTAAACCTTATCAACTTTATTTAACCTTATTTAATCTATTTAATTTTATTTATGGTAATAATATTCTAAATTTTAAATTGTTATAAATAATTACTTATGTGTTGTTAATTGTCTATAATTGGATAATATATGACATTTTAGACCATATAAATTTCAATTTATAATTTTTAAATATTTTTGTGCTTTTTAAACAATTTAATAATATGTCATTTTTATAAAATAACAATAGTGTCAATTTTGACACTATTCATTTATTTGAATTTAAAAAAAATACACACAGAGAATATATTTGAAAAAAAAATATTTAATAGGTTCCTAACATGTCATATTAATTTAGAAAATTCTTGGAGAGTATTACTTAGTTCATATAATATTTATTTTAATATTTTTAAAACCATTTATTTGATATTTCTCCTAATAAAATAATTACTACAACATTTTTTTATAATTATATAATATACATAGTTTTTTCATAAAAATTAAAAATAAAATAATATGATGAATATAAATCTAATATACTTCATAATAATAATTTTAATAAAATTTATCTTCTAAAACATCTAACTTTTAAAATGTTATGTTTATTAAATTATGAAGGTGACAACTTTGACATCATTTAAAATAAAATAAAATAATATAAGTGTTGTAATCACATTTATAAGGCACCAAATGGTAAAAATTAGAAATTTGGATTCTTATGATTTATATTTACACGACCAATAAGTTTTGGTCAGGTATTTGGGCCTTTTATGGGTATTATTAGTTTAATAAAAACTATATTATTGATTTTTAACTAAATAAATAATTCATGCATCATTAATGTATAAGATATTAAGGTAATTATATATTTCTTAAAAATTACAAATAAATTACCATGATAAATAAAAACATTTTATCTTTCAAATTATTATTTATAACTGAATTTATAATCTTTATAACCTTATATTAAAAATAATTTAATTATTAAAGTTTGAGTGAGACATATTTCACTTTCATTTAAAAATAAATAAATTAAAGCTCTTAATCACATAAAAGTGGGTTATAATAGATACCATTTTGACCCAAGTATATTTTAGGAATAAATATAATCATCCCATTATATTAAGACATGTGTTAGGGTAATTTTATAATATTATTTTTACCCTTAATTACCTGATTTACCTTTAACTATAGTAAATTAAATTTATCGTAGTTACTATTCAAAATGTCTAAAAATAAAAAGTATCCTATTAACAAAATTTGTACATACTGATTATAAATATGGAATCCATTCTTCCAAATTAAAAACACAAAATTTTTAGTTTTTAATTTAAAATTAATCCCGCTGTTGAGAAAACAGTTTTTAAAAGTTAAAACATTGCAAAAGATTGAAATGTTTTTACCTATGAATTCAATGTAAAATTAATGATAATGACTTGAATTATATTAAATGGTAAAAATATATTCTATTTATACTTTAAAACCATTAAATATTATAATTTAACCATAAAAATTATTTTGATGAAAAAATTTGATTTTAATTAAAATTTAACGTATTTTTACTATTCATCAAAATATGAACGTTATCAGAAGAATATAAAAACATTATCCAATGTAAATTTGTATATCCTGATTCTCAAGAATAAGTTTATTTCTTAAAATTGAACTTATAAAATTGTTAAAAATTAGATATAAAATGGGTGTGCCATCAAAAGGTGGCAAAACTACATTTTTTGAAAAATACTTATTTTACCCAAAAAAATTATTTTGTCCTCATACCATGATCTAGAAAATGTGTAAGATGAATGATAATGTTATAAAATTAAAAATTTAGTTAATAAAATTCATAACGGCTAGTTCATAATAATATTATAATAATATATCGTTTAGTGAAACTCGGTATTGCGTACAACACACGTTATCGAGGAAGGTCTCTCTTGCATGTAATGCAAGTCATGTCAGGGTTGCGTATATGGAAAGCTTCCTTTGGTGTTTTGTATAATATATTTTAGTTATAAATTGATCAGAATTTATACTTGGTGTTTTGTAAAATGAATTTTATTCAAAATAACTTGAAATTGTGTGCAACACAAGCCAAGAATAGTGTTTGCATATACTACAAGAAAATACGGTGTTGCGTATAGAACAAGATAATCTTGGTGTAGCGTACAATAGATGATATCAAAGAAATTAAAAAAAAATATCTCATAAAATCTCAGGGTGTTACATTCTACCCCCCTTAAAATGCATTTCACCCTCGAAATTCTTCGGGGTTATAAATGGTTTACTACTGGATATTTTCTTTCATCGAAACCCACATCATAAAAAGGAATACTAAAACTTAATTTTAAAAAGGAAAGTTAGAATCATAACTCTCACCCAAAGTAACTTAGCACTGGGTTTCCACATAGGACAACATAGGTGAAAACATGGATATGGAAGAGAAATCTAACCATCAACTTCTGATGAAGAGTGGTAGAGGACATGGTTGTGAAAAAACCAACAGTCGCAAAGCCAGAAATTTGTGATGATCTAAGGTACCCTCTGATTCCTCAGGTATAAGGGTACTAGGACAACATTTTTGGTTTTCATGATCACTTCCCTAAAGTTGATGAATTTTTTCATAAGGAGAAATACTTACTTGATTTTAGTGCAATATCATCGTTGGTCATTCCATGAACAATTTCCACTTCAATTATTATTTAATGAAATGAAGTTGAATTTGTCATTATTGAAGTGTTAGCAGATCATGAGATAGAATGATAGGTCATTCCATCTGTCTCAAACAAATGGTTAGCATAAGTCCATATATGGTGATATTAATCATATATGGTTCCAAAAATGGACTTATACTTCATCTATCATAACGCTTAATAAAATAAAACTTTTTTCTACTAACAAGGGACTTCATATAGGCCAATGGTAGGTGATAAAAGGCATGTAGCACATCATTTGTGGGTTCTATTCCCACAACCTTGTCCGATGCGATGGGTTGTCTCCTGTCCTATAGGTTGTCCTTTTTCTAAAACTATACTATTATAAAATTCCAGCAATAATATCAAAATATTTCTAGCCTTAAACAATACTATATGATATCTAACCTAATCCATTCCAATATTTAGGCTTATCCAAAATACTTTTGTCCAAGCTCATAGTATAAAGAAAACGATTACTAGAAAGTTCATTTACCAAGAATGAGAAAACAGGCATTTATCCCCCATATATCATAAGATATATGTTGTTGGTCACATTAAAAACATGTGAATAACTAAATCATGTATTCCCTTGAAACATGAATTACCATAGAACCTTAGTAAAAATGTGAATGCTGTAAAAAGTAAACTCTTTATGCATACCAAAATCCCAAAATTTTCTATATATTCAAACCATGATGTCACTTTGTCCATATATCATTCATGAGCTCATTAATACTATCAAACATATTATTTTCTCCTTATCCCTTCATTATGCGCATATCATCTGCTTTCCAAAAATATTTCAATCACTTTTAATGGTTACTGGTACCATACAATTATTGAAAACCAATACATAGATATTCCAATATTCCATGATACTATAAATGAGATTCCCCAACACTATTTTGGAATCTCGTTACATAAACACTTAATAATTCCACAACTTCATTGTCATATTCAATATCACCAATAGTGATCGCAAGTGACTTCCCTTTGTCCTTTTCCTTAAGAGGTTTTTGATGTCGCTCATCATTAATCCTTGGATTAGGTTATTGGTCAGCATAATTCCCAATTTCCCGTCACTTGTAGCATTGAAGTGTTAGTGGTGCGTTCTCTATAGTCTTTTCACTATTCACATCATTAGCTACCTTTTCCCAATTACTTCGGCACTCAGCTACTCGATAACCTTCTTTTCCACACTTAAAAAATTTTATAGTCTCTTTAAGACAATCTCCACCATGCTTCTTTCCACACTTTGAGAATAAAGAAACATTCGTCTTCTTTCCACCATTGTTTCTAGATTTTTCCTTGAACTCCGTCTTTCGTTTCTTGTCAAAACCATGAGATGGATATTTAACAAAAACATCCAGTTCTACCTTGATATCTCAATGCACAATTTCTTCATAGCTACTGAAGTCTCTTATAGTTAATTCCTTTCGAAGACTTGGTTTTAATCCACTGAAGAATCGATCAACTTTTCTTTCAGTTTGGATGATATAGCTAGATGTATACTTTCCAAGCCTTGTAAAATTCACCTTGTATATACCTACAGATTCATCATCCTTTTTCTTAAGCTCAAGGAACTCCTTTTACATCTTTGTTCGAAGAATACTTGGGAAGTACTTATTGAAAAACAAGTTCTTGAACTCGTCCCATTCCATGGATTTAATTTCATCTTAGGGCCTTGTATTCTTAATTAGAGTCCACCAATGGTCTACTTCACCTTCTAAACAGTAAATAGCCAAAATGAATTTTTCATGTTCTGAACAGCGAAGTATGGAAAATACATTTTCATTGGTACTGATCCACTATTCAGCAACAAGTGGATCAGAAGACCCACTGAAAGAAGGTGGACGTTTCCTCATGAAGGACTTAATAGAATATTGTTCCCTTCTCTGCTCATTTGGAAGTTCATAATGATTCATAGCTTGTGTAATTATAGCAATAATATTTTTCACTCCATTTCCCATAACATTTTTTTGTTCAGGGGGACAATCATTGCATTTCCTAATGCATTGATCATAAACATGGTTCCTTCAGGTTCCAGCCATTATCGAAAACCCAAAAAGAATAGTATGAGAGGAAAAATCATACTAGGAAAACAACATAATCAAGGGGAGTACTTTCAATATCTAACATCTTAGGTTTAATCCTAGGTTATTCATTATCATTATCATAATTCTAGGACATCAACCTATACTTATACTTAAACTTAGGGACATCCCTAGACATACCATAAGAATATCTCTAGGGATTTCACTAAAGTTTTTGGATCCTAGTTTCCAAAGGTTAACTAAACCTTCACTCTAATACCAACTATAGAGACGCAAAGCTTGACGTACATGGACATTACATTAATTTTGCAGAATACTTAATACATGAAAAAACAGATGCCCAAAGTCCGTGTTAGTTTAGTGTCTTTGGAAACTCAGAACATAATCTTCTAATCATGGTGAAAGATCTCCAACATCTCCCATAAATATCTTCCCCTTTTTTTTCTTACCTAAAACCTTCATTTATGTCCTGGGGAAAATAAAACATAAAAAGGGTGAGCTCAAATGCTCAGTAACGGCAATCATGGAGAACATAAAACAACCCATAAACATTTGAACATAAAACCATGAACATAAAACATCAGAATCCTGAGTAATGACATAAAGCTTTGTAGTACACAAGTCATAGATCATAAAAGAAAATTAATCATGATAAAATATCATGGAAATAAAACATGTAATTGTGGAAAACCATTAAGTACATGATATGATTTCTATAGTATCCAAGGCATTTCTACCAAGACCATCATAGTGGACAATGTCCATTACCGAACCGAGTTTACTTGTCGTTCCAACCCTGTATTACTAAACCAGATTCACTTGTTGTTCCAACCATGTCTATCTCATGAGATATAAATTTTTACCCAATGAAATGGAGAGAGATATAGGTCCCACCCATCTCATAATGAATCCATTCTTATGTGTGCCACAAAATCATAAATCATACATCATAGCATAACCCAGGTAATAAAAATGGGGTTCTTAAACATCATGCCATCATAACATAATCCATATAAGTTAAAGGACTTCATAAAAATAATTCCATCATAACATAATAAAATCAATGTAATAATAATGATAGAAACCTAACCCTATATCATCTTAGATAGAAAATAATTTTGATAAAATACTTGAACTTGGTTCTTGAGGAAAATATCCTTTCTTCTTAAAATCATTTTCTTTTCACGAAATTTCATTCAATTTTAAAAGAAAAAGATTTTGTTTAAAATAATAATGAAATATTGTAGAGGAATATTCATGGAAATAAGGTGTTATGAAACCATAAAAATCAATTCATGCTGTATAAGTTAAAAAAACATTTTTCTTGTACTTTTGTCGGAAAATTCACAAAGTACCTCGTATGGTAAACAAAAGAAAGATTCCTTACATACAATGTGGTATAAGTAAAAAAAAGTGTAAAAATGACTTTAAAAATACATGTAATAATAGTAAACATTTTTTGAAAACATTTTGAGAAAACATGGATAGGTATAATAAACATAACTCCAGTAAATACTTACGAATAAACAATCTTGGATAAGAATGAGGTTGGAATAATTATCCCTTACCTTAGGTCCGATATGCTTTGTACGTATCTGAACCTCCTGTATAATGATTTAAATAATGTCATTGACTTATTCCAGAATCATATTCATTGTTATGATATCATATATGGTCATATTTCTATCTTCTTTATTAGTAATATTTTATTACTACTTGTTATTCGGGTGTTCATTACTTTATGTTCTTATGCATGTTTTGCCGAATAAATTCTTATTACTCTTTTTAGGTTATAGATAAATCAATTAAAAAATGGTATTAGTGTAATATATATCATATCTATTCCTTCAATTCATTTATATAATCTTTATTCAATGAATATCATGTAGAATGAGTCACATCACATCATGGAGATAGTAGGCCGTACGTACGCACGAGCGAAGATATCATTCCCATGATGGTGGAATTGTATTGAAGTGTGTGGTGTATAACATTTCAGAATCAATATCACTTTACAATAATCATATATAGTTATTTCTTCCATCCTTATACCAATCCAAGTATGTTAGTGATGAAATAAAAGATTACACCATGACATGGAGACGGTAAGTCGTAGGTACGCACGCGTGGTGATTTCATTTTTTCATTGGATGGATAAAAGATAGAATATGGTTGTTTCATATTCATAATAACATATCATTATACAAGTGATAATAGATTTATTACTTAATAAGTAAACAACTCATATAGAGGAAGTAGAAGAAGAAATAAGTTTGAAAGAATCAGTAAAGGATATTACCTCTTCTTCATTGCGCCTCTTCTTAACCTCTTCTTAGGGCGCTAAAGTTGGTCTTTGAAGAATACCAGAACCTCTATTAGGTTTATAGGGAAGTGAAGAAGATAAATTTATAGGGTTTGGCCAAGAATGAAGGCCCAAAATGTTGTGATGAGGAGAGGGAGGAGGTGCCTTTTTATAAGGGAGGAGACGGGCACTTTTGGAAACCTCTAAAATATTAATTTATAATAAACTCAATCCCCACTTAAAACCCACCAAAAATGACAAAAATCCAAATAATATATGTGATAGGGTTTTAATCTCATCAAACAACAAAATTTATACATGTTGGGAATTTATTTTAAACCTTATCAACTTGATTTAACCTTATTTAATTTATTTAATTTTATTTGTGGTCATAATATTATAAATTTTAAATTGTTATAAATAATTACTTATGTGTCTTTAATTGTCCATAATTGGATACTATATGACATTTTAGACCATATAAATTTCAATTTATAATTTTTAAACATTTTTGTAATTTTTATACAATTTAATAATATGTCATGTTTATAAAATAACAATAGTGTCAATTTTGACACTATTCGTTTATTTGAATATAAATAAAATACACGAAGAGAATATATTAGAACCAAAATATTTAATAGGTTACTAAAATTTCATATTCATCTAGAAAATTCGTGGAGAATACTAATTAGTTCATATATTATTTATTTTAATATTTTTAAAACCATTTATTTGATATTTCTCCTAATAAAATAATTAATACAACATTTTTGTATAATTATTTAATATACTTATTTGTTGCATAAAATTTAAAAATAAAATACTACAATGTAGATATATCTAATAAATTTCATAAGAATACTTTTAATCGAATTTAGCTTCTAAAAAACCCAACTTTTAAAATGTTATTTTTATTAAATTATGAAGGTGACAACTTTGACATCATTTAAAATAAAATAATATAAGTGTCATAATCTCTTTTATAAGGATCCAAATGGTGAACCATTTCACCTTTGGATGATTATGATTTATATTTACATGACCAATAAGTTTTGGTCTGGTATTTGGGCCTTTTATGGGTATTATTAGTTTAATAAAAACTATATTATTGATTTTTCACTAAATCAATAATTTCTGCATCATTAATGTATAAGCTATTAAGGTAATTATATATTTATTAAAAATTAAAAATAAATTACCATGATAAATTAAAATATTTTATCTTTCCAATGAGTTTTTATAACTGAATTTATATTCTGTATAACCTTATACTAAATATAATTTAATTATTAAAGTTTGAGTGAGACATAATTCACTTTCATTTAAGAAAAATTAAAGGTCTTAATCACATACAAGTGGGTTTTAATAGATATCATTTCTACCCAAGTATATTTTAGGTTGAAATATAATCATCCAATTATATTAATACATGTGTTAGGGTAATTTTATAATATTATTATTACCCTTAATTACCTGATTTACCTTTAACTATAGTAAATAAAATTTACCGTAGTTAATATTCATAATGTATAAGAATAAAAATTTTCCTATTAACATAATTTAGACCTAATGATTCCAAATATGGAATAAATTTTTCCAAATTCCAAATACATAAGTTGCAGTATTTAATTTAAAATTAATCCTGCTGTTGAGAAAACGGGTTTTGAAAGTTAAAACATTACAAAAGATTGAAATGTATTACCTATAAATTCAATGTAAAATTAATGATAATGAATTTAATTATATTAAATTGTAAAAATATATTCTATTTATACTTTAAAACCATTCAATATTATAATATAACAATATAAATTATTTTTATGAAAAAATTTGTTTTTAATTAAAATTTAGCGTATTTTTACTATTCATCAAAATATGAACGTTATCAGAAAAATATCAAAACTTTATCCAATGTAAATTTTTATATCTTGATTCACAAGAAGAAGTTAATTTTCTAAAATGGAACATATAAACTTGTTAAAAATTAGATATAAAATGGGTGTTCCATCAATAGGCGGCAAAACTATATTTTTTGAAAAATACTTATTTTACCCGAAAAAATTATTTTGTTCTCATACAATGATCTAGAAAATGTGTAAGATGAATGATAATGTTATAAAATTAAAAATTTAGTTAATACTATTCATAATGTATAGTTCATAATAATATTATAATAATATCTCATTTAGTGAAACTCGGTATTACGTACAACACACGCTATCGAGGAAGGTCGCTTTTGCGTGTAATGCAAGCCAAGTCAGGGCTGTGTATAGGGAAATTTTCCTTTGGTGTTGTGTATAATATAGTTCAGTTATAAATTTATCAAAATCTATACTTGGTGTTGTGTAAAATGAATTTTATTCAAAAAAAAACTTGAAATTGTGTGCAACACAAGCCAAGAATAGTGTTTGCGTATACTACAAGCTAATACGGTGTTGCGTATAGTGCAAGCAATCTAGGTGTATCGTACAACAGAAAATATCAAAGAAATTAAAAAGAATATATCTCATAATATATCGGGGTGTTGCAAAAATCCTTCATAATGGATCATAAATAAAATTTGAATTATTCGATGCATATCCCCTAAGAGTGTCTATCTAGTTTTAAAGTTTTAGGCCCACTCATCATGCACTAGTGATGATTGATTTAATACCCAATCCACCCATTTTAGAGTTGTTATCCCTAGGTGAATCTATTCCATACTTGTATCCATTTGAAATTACCTATAAAAGGATGTATTTTCTGGGGAAACAATACAATCCCTACTTTACCAAACATTACAGCTATTATCTTATACTTATACTTATCTCTAGGATTTTCAACAATGTTCTATAATCTTAATATAAAAAATAATTAAAAACTACTCTGATAACAACAAAAAAACCCATCTAAGTATAATAAAAATAAATAAATGGATTTGATACCATTTTTTGGATGAAAATGTATATGAATATGGATAAATACAAGAGGGGTGAATTTTAAGTTTAAAAATTTTCATTTTTAACCTTAAAAGAAACTTTTTTTAGCAAGGTTTAACTAATTATATTTATAATACCTATTCTGTATTTAAATAGTGATCAAAAGGAGTCCAAGGGTACAATAATAAAAATATATTTATCAGGTAGATTCCAATATATATTACATAGGTTGTAATTATAATTTAATCATATTTACAGTATAAGAGGAATTAATCAGAGTAAGCACAATAAGAATCATAATCATAACTATTATAATAAATCAAATTATTAAAAAAGAAGTGATTCTATATTAAATCACATTGAATTGTATTCAAATTAATAATATATTCACAAAGTAATAAATAGTAGAATAATTGTATCATTATTAAACCTGTTTCAATAAACAAGATAAAAATTTAAAAATGAATATAAAAGAATTCACTTCCTATTAAAATTAAAATAGAAATAAAGAACTTGTAATAAAAAAGTAAAACAATTGAATATAATTAATTTATCCCAAAGATAAGGGTATATAGTAACCTTGAATAAAGGTACCATGTTTTATACTTATAAAAAGTATGTATTTCCCTTACCAGGGTAATCCCTCAATATGATGATTGGTCAATCTCACTATCTTCATGAGCCCTCGATATGATGATCATATTCTCTATCTACCTATCCTCAATAGGCCTAGATATGATAATAATATTCTATCACGCTATCCCCACAATCCCTCGATCAAGAAGGTGATTCAATCCTATGTCTTCCTAGTCTTGTAATCCCTCGATATTAATCAAAAAAATAAGAATTGTATGATTCAAACATAATAAATTCTTAAGGAGACAACCTAATATGGTTTATATAAAAAAATATTCTTTCTAAATCAATACAAAGGTCTAGGAATAAGATGTTCATGATTTTTACACATTAAAAATATGAGATCAAAATCACAGTGCACACGCTCGTGAAAAATGATGTCTACCATCAGTTGTGATCTCTTCAAATCACCTGGTTTTTATTGTAAATCTTTTCAATAGTCATCTAGATCTATAATGGTCACATTTTCTTGGTGATTTTCATAAGGACCTAGACACCACGAACCTCAGCAGTCTAATTATAACTGAATACATGACATAATTTTGACAATACACCATCACCGTATTAAGAGTAAAATGTTATTATATGATAAACCAATTTTTCATATTCCAGATTAAAAAAATTCAATCTGATGGATTTACTTATATATTTAATAATGATAAATTGTTTAGATATAGATCTAATTATTATCAGTTTCATCCAATCTGATTATTCTCAGTTCCAAGATGATTATGATAATGGTAATGGTTGATGTTTTTTTTCTGAATACTTTAAAAATATTTTAATATATGGTAAAATTATATGTTTTCTTTAAAAACATTTAAAATAATTTATACATAAAAGAGTTAGTAATTAAGTATTTAAGAAAGAGTTTATGATTTCCAAAAAAGAGGAATGTACAACTAAAAAATAATTGTTTGACTCAATAACCCAAGAATAACATACATAAATATTTTAAGATATTAATTGAATATACAATATATAAAAAAACTATACACACCCCATAACTGTAAAGGTTTAGATTCTTTAGAGACTATATATAGAAAAATCTTATTTCATAAAGGTTCTTCAACATCTCCCATAATTCTCATCATATTAATATCCTTATACACATATCATAATTAGAACCATCCATCAAAACCCATGGAAGGAAAACATATGGAATGGTGAGATCACATGTTCAGTAATGGTAAATATATAAGATATTAATCAATGATTTTATGTGAGCATAAAGGTATGATAATGTAATAATAACATACTAAATTAATACCCAATTAGTCAAAGTAATCAATCATGAGTCATAGAATAAGGAATTTTTATAACAAAAGAAAAAGGTCATAATAGTGAAGAATCATAAATAATCAATATTGATCCATGAGTAAATATCATAAACATAGTAGTGTAGAAAATATAATCTTATAACAATGTGAACGTGTATAAATAAAAACATGTTCACTCATTAACTTAACGACATGAAATTTGGTCCTTTCATAAACTTATAGACATGAAACCAGGTCCTTGAATAAACATATGGTCATAAAATTTGGTTCTTTTATAATATTAATAAAATTAAATCTGGTTCACACATAACAATTTTATCTCATAAGTTATTCATCTTTACACAATACATTGGAGGGCTATTTAATTTCAAGACCTCTCATCACAAAAAAAAACCATACATATGTGTGCTATAAAATATTATAATATTAATCATATGATCATATCATAACCCATGTAAAGAAAATTAGTTTCATAAAAATGTCATCATTTCAACATAGAAAAACCTTTTTAAAAGAAATATGTTTCAAAATGGTTTCATCATAACTTAAGTAACCCATGAGGAATAAATGATTTTCATGGAATCATCCTTAAATAATCATCATGATAATTCATCCATATAAAGAAAGTGGATGGTATCATAATATCATATCCCCAGTGATTCACAAAAATAATTAATGGATGTTGACATAGATGAAAAATACTTCAAAATATCATCTAAACCTTTCTTTTAAAAACATGATAAAATATCATTTTCTCTTGATAACATTTTAACTAGGGATTCCAAAAATATTGATAAAATTCTTTTATTTGAAAATTACCAAGGATAATTATAAAGGAATATTAAAATCATAGAACAATTATGATGCTGGTAACATCCATCTATTTTCTATTTGTTAAAATAAAAATACCTTTTACACTTTTGTAAATAGTAAAACGTGGCCATTTTGAATTTTTTTACAAATATTATTTTTTAAACCTTTGTAAATAATGTAAATGGTAGTGAAAATGATATTTTTAAAACATTTCACATATATTTTTTAGCTTTCAAGAAATAATTTTTAAGAGTATGGACATAAAAGACAAAATTCATTGACCAAATATGAGATAAGATAAACTATTCTTTAGAAACAGTTTCTCAATAATTTTACATATAAAATAGAGGAAAATAGTAATAATAAGAAAATTTGAAAAATAATATAGAAATAAATATAACTTTTTAAAGGATAATATCCATAAAATTTCTCTCCATGGAAATTTAAGATAGTAAATATTGAAAAGAATTGAGATTATAATATAAATCCCTTACCTCAAGTCCTATATTACATCATACACATTCGAATATCCTATATAATATATATAAATTTATTATAAATATATTATAGAACCATATTAATACATAAATTACTTTTTATTATTCCTTTATAATTTTCAATTATCCTTTTATTAACAATCTCTTCATTAGAAATAGCATTCTTGGGAAAACTGGTCTATTTTCCATGCAGGTTTCTATTCAATGGTTCTGGTAATTGATCCTTTATCAAGGTTTAATAATATCCAGAATTTAAATCAAGGCAAATGATTCATTTTTTTATCATAAAACTTTTATAATCATTCATATATATAAGTGATGAAAAATTAATTACATCACTTTGTGGATAGGGTAGTTTGCACGTGGGCACAAGTGATGTTTCCACTTTTGGATAGATGGAACAAAACAAGGTTAAATAATAATTAAACATTAAATAATTATGATTATATCATAAATATAATATATATTCATTAAATATATCCATATTACCAACTTTTTAAAGTGTAAATAAAAAATGAATCACATTTCTTCATGGAGGTTGTAGTCTGCACCAATGCATGAGCGATGCTATAATTTTCTAATAGATAGATAGGTGAAAAATATAAGATATTTTAATTCAATCATATCAATTATTTAATAAATATAATATATAAATATTAAATTAAACATAATAATAAACCATGAAATATAGTTATGGAATATTATTTATATCGCTACATGGAGATGGTAGTCCAAACAAACACATGAGCGATAATTTCATTTCCCATTTGATGGAGAAGGATATGAATAAAAGATTAAATGTAAGCATAATAACATCTAAATATATTTATGATACTAGATTAATAATTTTATTATGGACACAATAGTTTTAAATAATGTGGGATAGGAAATTATATTGATTGAAAGTGCCCAGTTGAGAGTTATACCTCTTCCTTGAGAAACCTCCTTTGGCTTACATGTTATTCCTTGAAAGAATGTACTTTGACCAAAAATGGACCTATAGGATGTGGTAATGAATTTTAGGAAGGTATTAGGTCTGGTATTGGATGATATATAAGGCTTACTAACTTTGAGGAATATAGGAGAGGTGATATCATTTTATAAGGGAGGGAGAGGTCGCACTTGAAATTTTTTAAAAGATTAAAATATATTAATGTCTTACTCAAGTAAAGTGGCTCCAAAATACAATATATTTTGGTATAATAAATATAAGTTCAAACTAAAATCAAAAAATTAAATTGAAACAATTTTTTTTTGATATTTTAATCTTATCTCTTAGGTCACCCCCTGTAAACTTGTTTTAACATTAACTGAAGTCGTAAATTTTTAATATTTTAACAAATCAATATGAACAAAAATTAAGTTGGCCTTATTACATAATATTAGTTATTATGATTCCAAATATTGAATCCATTTTTTAATTATTCAATTTCTAAAAGTGGTATAAATTCACTTTAAAATAAGTGTGCAAAATGAAACAAACCCATTTTTAGAAGGATGAATTTTTTAAAACGAGTTTACCTTCATTCCTTACCATGTAAAAACTATTAGATTATGTTATAATATTTGATTGAATATATTATATAAAAATTTAAATAAAATCATTAATCAATATATATTAATTTAATTTACTAAGTTAAAGACACATTGTGTTCATAAAAAGAGTTTTTTAGAAAAAACATCTATTTTTAACTTCAACTAGTTTTATTTTAAATTATAAAAAATGAAAAAAAAAATGAATTAATTTTATAAATATGTAAAAAATAAATTTTATTAAGTTATTTATTCATATTCATACCCTATAATACAATTTATTAATGATAACTATTACATTAAAAACTAATATTTTAATAGTATAACACAATTTGTTTAAACACGGTGTTTCATGTAAAGAAATATATCAAAAAAATAAAATTTATATAAAGAGAAATATATCATAAAATATAGGGGTATAACATTCTATCACGCTTTTAAAAATTTCACCATTGAAAATTTTTTCTCTGATATAAACAATTGAGGATACTTCTACCTCATCACATATTTGGGTTCCCACGTTACTTTCTCAAATTTATGGTTTCAACACAAATTTTTTACCAAGTGAGTGATCTTATCTCATATAATTTTTTCTATTATATCCAAAATTCTCCATCATTTTTTCCTTATAAGAGATATCATGCTTCTATGGTATGAAAAATAAGTTAATTGTATGAGAAGGATCTGGTATATACTTCCTTAGGATAGATACATGGAACACATCGTGAACCTGAGAGAGATTCAGTGGAAATTACAAGTGATAAGAAACCACCCCAATAGGATCAATAATTTTAAATGGAGTGATATATCTCAAGTTCAACATTACCATCTCTCAAAATCTCATAACCTTCTTCGAATGAGATATTTATAGGAATACCTTACCACTAACTTCCAACTATTGATCTCACCAATGATTATTATCATAACGTTTTTGTCGAATATGAGATGCATTGATGTGATTATGAATAGTTATAACCTTATCTACCATTTCCTCGACTATCTCACATCATAGTAGCTTTATTTCTCCACCTTAATCTCATAACATAGTATTTTTTCAAATCCTACCATAGAGAACCTCATAAGGAACCATCTTTATGCTTGAGTAAAAGTTATTATTGTTGTAAAATTATACCAAATAAATTCGTTGATACCGAACTCATTTGGAATATATAGAGAATTATATCAACAATAATTAAATAGTTTAAGTGGTCCTCTCAGACTGACCATATTTTTACAGATTATATACAGTACCGAAATTCAACTTTGTATATAGATAT
Organism: Viscum album; assembly: GCA_963277665.1. Lineage (NCBI taxonomy): Eukaryota > Viridiplantae > Streptophyta > Magnoliopsida > Santalales > Viscaceae > Viscum > Viscum album. Next base: position 861,174,466 of record OY728138.1, read on the forward strand.
TGATTAAGACTTCTCTAGAACCTCAAGGTATAGCTTGGATCCTGATCAGATACAATATAATGTGGTAATACATATAAACTTACCACATCCTTAATGTATATTATGTTAGGATGATCAAGGGAGAAATCATATTTATTGGAAATGAAGTTTTCTATTTTCATAGGGGGTTGACTACAATCCAAATAGCATTGTACCCATCATATGTGTTGGGATTCTGATGATGAAATCCAAGGTAATGTTTTCCCATTTCCATTATGGTATAGATAATGGTTGCATCATTCCCTTAAACTACTATATCTTAGTATTATCTTATACACATGCCCAAAATTGAGATATATTCTATTCAATATCCCTTTTCGAATTATGACATAAAAAAATATTTTAGATCTCTATATATTTTTTTACATACTAGATGAATAGAGAATGATGAATTGTGAGCTTCTTCCAATATCTCCTTTCCATTTTGTGTTATTGACAAGACACACAACTAGTTACTGATATTTATCATTCCATAACAATCTTTATTGAACTCAGAAACATTTCTCATCTTTTTTAATAGTTCCACATCCTCCTTTTATGCATCTTTAATCCCCACACTGATGGATGAATGAACATTCATATGAGAAAGATATTATTTGTCCCCTTTCCTCATGATTTCAAGGTCCATTTCCTATAAATCCATAAATATTGGATCACTTTAAATCTTTATCATGGAAAAACTAGCATGGTCTTTCCAACTCAGAGAATCATCTATCTTGTTTTCTTTCCAAAGGTGGTAGTATATCAAAAAATCATAATCTTTAATCAACACAATCCATTTCCTTTAGTTTATTTTCAACCCCATCTATTTGAATATATACTTCATTTTTTATGATCAGTATATATATCACAACATTAACCATAAATATAATTTCCTTATATTTTCAATGAAAAAAATACTGTTATCAATTCAAAATCACAAGTCAGGTAATTTTTCTCATGAATTTTCAATTGGTATGAGGCATAATATATCACAATATCATTCTTCTTAAAGATGTATCCCAATACCTTATTTAGTGCATCACTAATGATCCCAAACCCTTCTCTATTAAAGGGTAGTGTAAGAATAGGTGTGTTGGAAAACCATTTTTTAAAATCTTTTAAATTTTCCTCAGAGTAATTTTTCTAAAGGAACTTAAATCCCCTCTGATTCAACTTGGTTATTAGATTAGATATAACTAAGAAATATCTCAAAAAGTATTAATAGTATCCTAACAACAAAAGAAAACTATGAATATTTGTTATCATAGTTGGTCTGGGATATTATTCAATAACTTCTATCTTTGATGGATCCACTGGTACACCTTCACTTGATATTATATGACCCAATAATGTGACTTTATTTTCAAAAATTCAAACTTGATAAATTTAAAATACAATTTATACTTTATTAGTGACTTCATTATAATCTTCAATTATTCTCCATGATCTTACTTGGAATTCAAATATATAATAATATCATCTATAAATACTACCAAAAATTGATTAAGGTAATCTCTAAAGACCTTATTCATTAAATCTAAGAAGATAAAAATAACATTGCTAAGTCTATATCTCATTACTATAAATTCATAACAACCATACCTTTTTTGTAAGGTTATATTGGTCATATCCTTATAAATACCTGACCTTAATCATTACATAATCTTAAGTTTTATTAAATAATTTATGTTGTTTCAAAATGATGATATTTTTAGGTTTATAGTTTTAGAGAATTATGTCATAATTCATAAATAACATTACATATTCATTAAAAGTGGATAATATTAAAATTGTATCAATTTCCTATAAAATATAAAACGTTTAAAATAAAACATGATTTATTTTTTATGAAATATCTTCATAATGTTAAACTTGAGTTCCCCCTTTCTCTTACCTGTCCTTATACCCAGTGAAAAAATTTAAATCTTCAGATGAGCATAAAAAAATCAGTAAGGTACATAAATAAAAAGATATAATTTGTTAATACATGAATACTTATAAACTCATTTACCCATAAAACATAAGCTTATTAGCTTACCTCATGAAATCATAAGTTCCTGTAAATATCCATGAAAAAAATAAATAATAAAGTTAATTTGAGGAATCAATTCCATATCACTCTTATAGTATCTTGTATACCTAATTAGGGAGTAATATTCATGGTTATATTTTGAATACTAACCATTGTATATTCCCTTCATCTATTAGTAGAAACTCTACCATTTAACTCTGTCTCATTGTCCAATGCATTGGGGAGTTATCATGGGATCACCTGCCCTCATTTTATAATGGAATGATTAGTAATAATAAAAAATTATTATAAAGATATTTCATATAATATTTACATGACTTAGAACCTTTATAAGGTTTAATATTTTTTTATACCACTTGTTATCATGTTATAATAATTACTTAATTATTTAAGTTCATGTCGGATGTTTTAATTTTATTCAACGCTTAAGTACAAAATGGCGTTGATATTATGTCTATAGTCAAAATGGTCATAATTAAATTTTATCTAGAATAATATTAATGACCTAATAATAAATTTTATACATAAATTATACTTTTAAATCAAACCATTTATTTATGGTTATGAAAAATGTAAAACGCTATAACCATAGAGATAGTAGGTCGTACGTACACATGAGTAACGTTTCCATTTTCCACTGATCATTTATGGAAGGAATTTAATTATTATTTTATCTCCCTATAATGATAATAATATAATCAATATAATATTAATAATTTAAATATAATTATATATATATCATCCATGTGTTGTGGTGAATAAAAACAAATCACATCGCTTCATGGAGGTGATAGTTTACACATATGCATGAACAACATAATCATTTTTATGTGTATGGAATGGTAAGAACATAATTGATATATTATTATTTAGTAATGGTAAATATTTCATGAATATAATATATAAACATTAATTAAATCACTATAACCAGTCTTGAGAGATGGTGATGGAAAACAAATTATTTTGGTTTACGATGTTGTAGTTTGTCGTACACACTAATGATAAATCATTTCACATTTGATGAAATTGGAGATGGATTTAGGTAATGATATTAAAATAATAACATCTCAGTATATTTAGGATACTAGATTTATTATTTAATCATGGATTAAGATAATTTTTATTAATTTTACGAATAAATAAAATTGAAAAACTAAATTAAACACCATACCTCTCCTTCAGACGACCTCCTTTGATTAACACTTTAACACCTCTAAGTTGATTGTTCTACCTAAAATAAGTCCTATTGAATATAGGAAGTGATTCTAGGAATGGATTTAGGTAAATCATGGTTGAAGAAAATTGGTTTTTAAGTGTCATGAAATATTAATAAGTAGTGACCTTTTATAAGAAAGGGGAGGGTCACTCTTGGAAATATTCAAAGTAATAAATTAACATAAATTAATTTTCTATTCAAAATTTTTCAAAAGTGGTTTATTTAAAATATAGGATGATTATGGGTCAGAATAAAATCATCCAATAAATATTAAACAAGTTTTTATTATTTTTAATCCTTATCTTTTTTATTTCAACCATTATTTTACCCTTTAAACAATTACTGTGATATCATGTAATTTACACTTTCAGGGTTAATATAATTACTATAAAATGAAAAAAAAACAACTAAATGAGTCATTGATGAAATTTTGAGACTTATCATAATAATTTTGATGAGATTTATATTTTTATAAATTTTATATCATTTAAAAAAATATTATTTATTTTAATATATCAATAATGGCAATTTTGACAGTATTAATTACTTGACTTTTTAAAAATATCATAACAACATTATATATTCAAAAAAAAATATTTTAAAACACCAATAACATGTAAAAACAATCCATAAAATTCATGTATGACATTAATTATATCAAATTATATTTATTTTAATATTTTTAATATCATTTATTGGATTCTTTCCTTAATGTGGTAATTATTGCATCATCTTTCATCATAATTTAATTTTGTTATTTATTTCCTAAAATTTATAAATAAATTAATATTATGTAGATAATTATTTTGTCTTTCAAATAAATATTTAGAGTCCAACACATCACCTATATAACTCCATATTAATTTTTTTGTAGTTATCAGAAACATGAGTATGACATCCTTGATAGTACTTTAAATAAAATATTATAAATGTCATACTCACATTCAAGTGTATTCCCAAGGATATAACTTTGGACCAAGGATTATTTCTGTCTAAAAACTTGCATAAAATTATATTATTAAAAGTTTTAGGGTGATTTTATACTATTTATAATATTATTTTTACCTGGGATTGCCTAATTTATCTTTAACCGTGCTAATAAGAATTTTACTAAAGTTACTGTTCATAATATTAAAAAAAGGACCTATTTACTAAATTTTTAACTTATAATTCCAAATATGCAATAAACTTTTCAATATTAAAAACATATAGTTTTTAAAAATTAATTAAAATTCAATCCTATTGTTGGAATGAGAAAATTGGTTTTTTAAGTAAAAACGTTCAAAAGACCACAAAGTATTTATATCCAATTTCAGTGTGAAAATGATTACAATGAACTAAATTGGATTAAATGATAAAAAATTGATATAATTATTATTTAAAAACAATTAAAAAGTTAATCTAACTATATAAATAAATTATATGAAAAAAAATTTGGAATTAAAATGAAATAATTTTCACTATTAATTAAAATTTGAAATTTATTAGAAAAATATCAAAAATTCAACCAAAGTAAATTTTGAAATAACGCATTCAAATAATAAGTTAATTTTGTCAAAATAGAATTTACAAAAGTTAAAAATATTGTATTTAAAAACAAGTGCTCCATTAAATGGTGATAAAACTACTTCTAGAAAATTAATTTTTGTAACCTTAAAACAAGTTTTATAATATATGGTATTGAACATAGTGTCTATTTTAATTATTATATAATTAATAAATGAAAAAAAATTATTCTATCATTATATGGGTAGTTAAATTCTTCCACCTTTTAGAAATTACATTCTTTCAATTTTATTCACTTATTAAATAGTCATTACCTCATAGCATTTTCAGATTCTCATGTTGCCTCTTCAACAATATAGGTTTTACAAAAAAAACATTAACATGATGAATCACCTTATTCCACAAAACCTCTATTCTAAAGAAAAGAACATGAACTGGATGTTACTTATAAGAAATATTTTCTTCTAACTGAACTACTTATGGACTCCAAACATGGTATGGATCTAACATATACTTTCTTAACATTAAAACATGAAAAAAAATGTGTACATATGATAAACTCGGAGGCAAATCCACTTAGTAGGAAACTAATCCAACTTTCTTCAGGATTTCATAGGGTCCAATGAACAGTGGACTCAACTTCCCTTTCTTACCAAAATGCATCACACTTTTAGATAGAGAAACTTTGAGAATGGCATGATCACCTACCTCAAAAGAACGATCCTTCTTCTAGTTATCTGCATAATTTTTCTTCTTTCTCTGAGCTATTCTCATGTGTCACCGAATCAATAGAATTTTATATATAATTTCCTCTTCCAATTTTGGTCCCATCGACTTCCTTTCACCTACTTCATCCCCAAATACAGAAGTTCGACAACACTTTCTATTAAATTCCTCAAATAGTTCCATCTATATACTGGAATGAAAACTATTATTATAAGGAAACTCAATCAAAGAAATATATTGATCCTATATTACATGTAAATCCATTGATTAAGTGTGTAGAATATCCTCCATGTTCTGAATTTTTTGTTCTGACTTCCCATTTGATTGAGGGTGAAAATTTGTACTGAAATTTAATTCAGTACCCATTGAATTCTGAAGGCCTTTCCAAAAATTAAAAGTGAACCTAAGATCACGATCATATATAATGAAGATAGGCACTCCATGTAACCTGAATATGTATTTGAGATACATCTGATAAATTTGATCTAGATATATAGTAAATTGAATAGGAATAACACGAGAAGATTTATTCAATTGATCAAAAATAACTCAGATCGCATTACTACCTTGATAAGTTTTCAGTAATAACACTACAAAGTATATAGATATATTTTTCCATTTCCACTCTTCCACCGAAAAGGGATGAAGCATCCCTTTTAGAAACTAGTATTCTTCTTTAACCTGTTTAAAAGTCAAACACTTCACAGTAAATTCAACAATATGTTTTTTCATTCCATCCCACCAGTAATACTCCTAATGGTCTCTTTACATCTTAGTACAGCCTAGATGAACTGAAAACAAAGAACTTTTAGATTTAAATAATAACTATTTATTCAATTTTGAATATCAAGGAACACATAATCTCTTCCAAAATCTCAAATCATAGTCTTTATAAATGTTAAATTTAGGAAAATTTCCATTTTGAACCGATTCAACCCTTTTCATAACCCCCAGTCTTCCTTTTGCGCTTGCTGAATCCTGTATAATAGAGATTATTGAACCGAAACCTAAATCAAAATAGGGAAATTTCCTACACCAATAAATTCTAATCCAAAATACATAGAATCGTTAAACAAATGATAAAATTATAAATATAACATGGTTAATGTAGCATTACTTTTATGAAAAAAATCATCAGCCACTTTATTTTCTTTTCCGTAATAGTAAGGAATCTTGATATCATAATCCTTGATTAGTTCCAGCCATCTTCTTTGTCTCATGTTCAATTCTTTATGAGTGAATACATACTTAATAATTTTATCATTAGTATATATTTCACATTTTACTCCATATAAATGATGCCTCAATATTTTTAATGAAAAAAAAATTCCATTTAATTCCAAATAATTGGTAAGGTAATTTAACTCATGAGGTTTCAACTACCGTGAAGCATAAGAAATTAACTGATCATTTTGTATTAGGACAAAATGAACACCTTCAAATGGATCCTCACTATAGATGAAAAATTCTTCACTTCTGAATGGAAGTGATAGGACTATATCATTCACCAATCTTCTTTTCAATTCCGGAAAAAAAATCATCAAATTATTTTGTCCATATTAACTTAACACCTTTTTGAGTTAACATAATTAGTGGGATAAATAATTGTGTAAAGTTTTCCACAAACCACTAGTAATAACCTGCTAAATTAAGAAAAAAATGAATCTAGATTATATTTTTGGGTCTTTTCCATACTTCAACAACTTTAATTTTATAATTATCAACAATTATGTCATGTTTAGAAACAATTTGATGAAGGAAAGAAATTTTTTGCAGCCAAAATTCACACTCTCTGAATTTCCCATATAGTTTCTTTTCTTTTAATGTTTGAAAAAAAAACCCTTATATGTATTTCATGTTCATATTTAATTTTATAATATAACAAAATGTCATCAATTAACACAACCTCAAACTTATCCAAGAACTCATGAAATATTATATTTATAAGATCCATGAATACAATAAATTAATTAGTTAATCCAAACATCATAACTAAAAATTCATAATGACCAGATCTATTTTGAAACAAAGTCTTCGTAATTTCTACTTCCTTTACTTTCATCTAATGGTTCCCTAACCTTAGAACAACCTTCAAATAAAATATTGTGCTCCCTAGATATGATCAAACAAATCATCATTCTGAATTAACATATACTTTTTATTAAAAATGATCTTATTAAAGGCTCCATAATAAATGAAAAGTCTCATTGAACTATATTTCTTTTTAACAAAAAAAATAAGAGCACCAAATAGTGAAGTTCTTGGTCAAATGATACATTTATCTAACAACTCATGTAACTGAATTTTCAATTATATTAGTTTCAATTGATCCATTATATAATGGAGATTATAAATTGGATTAGAATTAAGAATTAAGTGAATAATAAATTCAACTTCTTGATCAGGTATAATACCAAGAAAACTCATCGAGAAAAACATCCAGATACTCATTTACCACTGGCACATCATTAATTAGAACTATTATTTTATTTTCTACAATATGTTAAAGTGAAATTAATTTCTATATTTTAATATTTTCTTGGATTCCTAATATGTTATCAATGTAATGGGTTTATTCTTGTATAAAAACTGAAAATATTTCTGAAAAGAAAATTCTTTATCTCTAAAATCTATCATAGAATGGTAAATAGAAATAAAATCCATAACTAGAATAAAATGAAAATCTATTAGAGGAAAAATAAAAGGATTTTAGGTAAAAAATTTCTATATATAATGATATAAAGATAATTATAATTTCTCTTTGCCTTAATATTTCCCTTAGGTGTTTTCACCATAATTTTTGGATTAATTTCTTATGGTGTAATTTTCAATTTATCATAAAAATTATCCAAAATGAAATAATGTGTAGACATAGAATCAAACAACAAATTGGAATAATCTGAATAAACAAACAATTTACCTAATAAAACTTCATTTGATGGCTCAATATCTACTGAAGTAATTACAAAAGATTTCACCACACCTTTCTAATTATAATCTGGATGTTTCCCATCATTCAAGTTTCTCTTTAGACACTTGTTTGTATAATGACCCATCTCATTGAATTTAAAACATTTCATTTACTATATATTATATTTTATCTTACCACTAACATGGTGTTTTTCATTGAAATTACAAGTCTCATGCCCCATTTTACCACATCAGAAGCACCTACCAGAATTCAAAAGGCTTTACCCGATGTGTTTTTACCAAAATTCTCACAAACTGTAAACTTAATTTTATTACTATTAGACTTATTTGATGAATCCTTCACCTTCACTTTCTATATCGACCACTTTTTCTACTAGTTTTAAAATCACACATTATCATTGGAGAACTCCATTTCCACATTCCCCACACATAGAATAATTTTTTTGTAACTTTTGAATTTTTGAGAAGACAATGAACTTCAATATTTTGGATTTAATCATGAGAAAAAATAGTTGATTTTACTATCAAGGTCCTGGATCAAATATGGAGAATACCTTTCCAGTTGAGTAAATGTTTCTTAATATATAGCCATTAAATCCTTCTCCGGCCTCAATTACATGAATTTTTTTTCCATCCTCTGTTCAAACTCCTTAGGAAAATATTTCTCAGGATTTTTTTTTGAATTCATCCCACTCCAAAACATCAATATTATAACTATCCATGACATTATCAAACATTGAACACCACTGACTGAGTTCACATTCAAAACGGTAAATATAAATTCTAACTTTTTTATTTTTGAACACCCCATGACATTAAATATATTTTCTTGGTATTTAATCCATACTTCAACTAACATTGTGTCAGATGATCAACTGAATGATGGTGGATGTTGCCTCATGAAATGATCCATAACTGACATATTCCAATATGGTTGATTTGGATGATCTCATGCATTGATTCCACTTCCATTTATTTAATCTTTAAACTGATCCATCACTATAAAAAATTTCTCAGTTCTGATTCTGACCATCTCAGGATTCTAATTTAGCAGTATGTTCTCCTTTTGATGCCTTCATACCATAGTTGCCCTATTTCTTCAATGTAAAACTATTATGAACAGATATACATTAGATAAAGAAACATGGTAATGTTAAAATTATATATCAATTCAACTTAAAAATAAATTAAAAATATTTTATAGATATTATATTAACAATATCCTAACCCCTAAAGTTATCTAAAACAATATCTATTTCTTCCAAAATATAAACCTTTTAAAATAAAACATGATTTCCTTTTCAACAAATATCTTCATAATTCTCAACTTTACTACCTCATTTCTCTTATACATCCTTATATATGTGATTTTTTTTTAAATTTTGGATGAGAAAAAAAATCATAGAAATTAACATAAATAAAAATAAAGAAACAATTATTCCATGAATACTTATAAACCCATGAATTTTTTTCACAAAATTAATCTTTCACCCATAAAACATAAGCTTATTATCTTACATCATGAAATCATAAGTTCCTATAAAGATCTATAGAAAACATAAATCATAAAGGTAACTTGAGTCATCCATTTCAAATCACTCTTATATTTCCTTTCACAACTGTTTAGGGAGTAACCTTTATGGTTACATTTTGAAATACCCACGATAGTATATTCCCTTAAACTCTTAGGATAAACCCTACCATTTGACTCCATTGAATTACCTGATGAATTAGAGATATATCAATGAGTAAAATAACCTAATTTTATCATGGAACCACCCATACTCATAAAGAATTACCAAGAACCATAATATAATCATAACACATAAAACAAGAATAAATTAAAAAATAACATTTCCACTTTGATATCACATTTCAATGTTACAAAGTTATGCACTTATAAATGAAAAAATTGTTTTAAAATAAAATTATAAACTTGTAAAGAAATAATCAAAATATTGAAGTGAAATAAAATTAATAAAACACATTCATTCCATATAAGTTGAATAAAACATTCCTTTTGTATTTTTTTAAAAATAGTTTAAAAGGTAACATTAAAAGAAGGTTTTAAAAGGAAGTATCTTACCTTGAGTCTGATTCATCATGTACAATCTTTATATTTATAAATAATAAACATTGGTTAATTATTTAATTTATTTATAACCTTTTTAAGTTTTAATATTACTTTTATATAACTTATTATATTGTTATAGAAATTATTTAATTATTTAAGTCAGTGTCATACGTTTTGATGTTATTCAGCACTTGAGTCCAAAATAATGTTGATATGATGTATATAGTTAAAATTGAAATAATTTCATCATATAAAGAATAATACTAATCACATAGTAATCAATTTTATACATAAATTATACATTTAAATAAAACCATTTATTTATGGTAATGAAAAATGAACAACATTATAATCATAGAGATGGTAGGTCATACGTACGCATGAATAACATTTTCATTTTTCACTGATAATTTATGGATAGAAGGTAATTTTTATTTTATCTTTCAAGAATGATCAAAATATCATTAATATCATGTTAATAAATTAAATATACTTATATATATATATACATCATCCATGTGATGCGGTGAGGAAAAATGAATCACATCACTTCATGAGGGTGATCATTCACACAAACGCGTGAAAGACATTATCATTTTTATGTGCATGAAATGGTAAGAAGATCATTGATATTTTATTATTTAATAATAAAAATTATGTCATTAATATCATATATGAACGTTAATTACATAATTATGATTCGTCTTGAGAGACGATTATGGAAAATGAATTATTTTGGTTCGCAAGGTGGTAGTTTGTCCTACACACGAACAAATAATTCATTACCCAATTAATGAAATTGGATATGTTTTTTGGTTATTATATTAACAAAATAACATATAAGTATATTTATCATACTAGAGTTTTTTATTTCATCATGTATTAAGAATATTTTAATGAACTTAAATAAGAAATAAAATTGAAACACTTAATTAAAAATGATACCTCTCCTTTAGACGACCTCCTTTGATTAAAACCATAACATCTATAATGTAATTGTTATATCTAAAATAATGACTCTAAAACAAGTTTAGGGGTTTTATGAAGGTATTTAGGTAGATCTTGGCTGAATAAAATTTGTTTTGAAGTTTAAAAAAATGTTAATAAGTAGTTCCCTTTTATAAGAGAGGGGATATACACTCTTGGAAATATTCAAAGTAATAAATTAATATTATTAATTTTCTATTAAAAAAGGGTAAAAAGTGTTTTATTTCAAATATAGGATTCATATGGGTCAAAATAAAATAATCCAATAAAAATTAGGCAAGTTTTGATTATTTTTTTAATAATTATATTTTTATTTTAAACCTCATTTTACCCTTTAAACTCATTGTGATATTAAGTGATTCACAGTTTGAGGGTTAATATAATTACAATAAAATTACAAAAGAGAAATAAATAAGAAATTTAAGATATTTTTAGACATATAAAAATAATTTTTCTAAATTTAATATTCTTATAAAATTTATATCATTTAATAAAATATTATTTATCTTAATATATCAATAATATCTATTTTTACACTATTCATCACTTGACTTTTTTAAAATATTATAACAACATTATATCTTTGAAAAAAACTATTTCAAAACATCACGAACATGTCAAATTCATCCATAAAATTCATGGATGACATTAATTATATAAAATTATATTTATTTTAATATTTTTAATATATTTTATTAAATTCTCTCATTAATGAGGCAATTACTACATCATCACTATTTCAACATTTAATTTAATTATTTATTTCCTAAAAATTATAAATATATTTCATTGATGTGGATGATTATTTTAAATTTTAAATGAATATTTATAGTCAAACATATCACCTATATAAATCCATATTAAAATGGTTATTGTTTTGAGAAATATGAGTATAACATCCTTAACTTTACTTTAAATAAAAAATTATAAATTTCATACTCACCCTGGTAATAAGAATTTTACTAAAGTTACTAATCATAATGTATAAAAACTAAAAGTTACATATTTAATAAATTTAGAAATTATTATTCTAGATACGAAATCCATTTTTTAAAATTAAATACATATTATGGTCATAAATTAATTAAAAATTAATCTTGTCATTGGAATTAGAAAACGAGTTTTTAAAGTAAAAATGATCAAAAATTCATAAAGTATTTAGATCAAATTTCAATGTGAATTAATTCCAATGAACTGAATTGTATTAAATGATAAAAAAAGGTTCTAAGTATAATTTAAAAATAATTAAGGGGATAATATAACTATATAAATAAATTATATAAAAATATAGTTTTAAATTAAAATGTAGTATTTTTTAACTATTCATTAAATTATGAAATTTATCAGAAAAATAAAAAAAAACATTTAAATAAAGTAAATTTTGTTATTAAACTTTGAAATAATAAGATTATTTTGTAAAATATAATTTAAAAGTGACAAAAACTATATTTAAAACCAATGTTCCATTAAAATGAAATAAAATTGCATTTCAGAAAAATAATATTTTTAATTGTAAAACTAGTTTTATCATATACACTATTAAACATAGTGTCTTTGTTAATTATTATATAATTAATAAATGAAAATAATTATACTATCATTACCTAGGTTGTTACAATCCTCCATTATGACCATTAGCTAATGATGTCCAGATCGAATATCAATACTAGAAAAATATTGAGGTGCTCATAATGGATCAAATAGATCATGGATACAATGTAGATGATACTTGTTATTAGTAGTGATCTTGTTATGTTTTTTATAATAAATTTAAATATTATTTGAAAAATATTTCGACATAAAAAAAATAATAGGTTCACACCATGGTGATTCACTAGGGAGTACAAATCCTTTATGATGATTTTTCTTGGATTTCTTCCTTAATTATTACAACTCAATCTGGTTCATTCTATATGGAGTATTAAAAATTGGTGTATAACTACGTATTATTTGTATTTAAAACAAAAATTAATGGTTTTGAGGAAGACTATTAAATTATTAAATAAACACATTAGCATAATCCTAAATAATAGGAATATATTTAACGTTGATATTCTCCCCAAGCATTTAAGAAAATGTAACTCATTGATAGCTAGTATGACCCAAATAATGGAATTAAAATCAATTAGAATTTCATATTCATAATAACATTGAATGATGATCATAGGTTGATTCATACTAGAAAATGTGACTTCTTTTCTTCATAAATTGATATGGGATTTATATATATAGAGATAATTCAGTATTGAAATAATATAAAATTAAACTAGAGGGAGAATCAAAATATTTTCATGAAGCACATTTCCAAAAACTTGTATTAAAGAATATTTATAGAATTTATATTTAATCATTGAAACATTTTGATTTTTGATGTCTAACTCATCAACTAATCCTTGATTTAGTGATGTGATACACTTCAAAGGTTCAATTGATATAAACAAGTGTGTGGACACATGATCAGATAAAAAATTATCTATTCTAGTGTGAATGATAAGTGTACCTTTAACCATGTAATTCTTGTAACCCACTTTGGGAGTTGTCATCAGAGGATATTTCCCCTTTTTATTTAACATCAAAGGCTTCTATGGAATATTATCAACATTATCCCTTGGATTTGTGCATTGATTCACATAATTTATAAAATTATTGCATCTAAAGAAATTATGTGTGGTTGGTTTATTAATTTGATATTTATATTTATTTATTCCATTGATTGGCCTATTCAAATCACTTAAAAATTATTTTTCTCAATGTTAATGTCACCCACACCTAAATAATCTTCTTGTTCCTTTAAAGCATTTACCTGATTTCTCCTTCCCACATTTTCAACATGTAAGAGGTTGAAACTTATTCATTTCTCTTTGTGAAATACCACTAGAGATTAAAAAACTCCATCACTATTTTCTTATTACCAAAACCATGAGGGTTTTCAAATTTAATTTCCACTTTTAATATACATTGACTAATTTATTCAAAGCTTCTAAAGTTAATTATGGATAATTATTGTTTAATAAATGGTTTCAAGCCACTAAATAATTTCTAAATCTTGATTTATAGGTTGATGATAAATCAATAAGTATAAATCACAAGTCTTTTAATGTTTTCTTAATAGGTTCCAATGGATTCATAATCCTTCTTCTTAAACTCTATAAAGTATCTCTCTATTTTATTTTGAATAGTTTGAGGAAAGTAATTATTAAGAAATACCATCCCAAACTCCACAAATTCCATTAATTCTATTTCTTCTTCTTTTCACATATATTTTATAAGATTTCACCACTGATCATATTCTCCTTCACAGTGATAGAAAACTAAGACAATATTTTCACGATATGAGCACTGAAGAACAAAAAATATAACCCATTACTCATCAACTAGTCGACAAGAAGACCCAAAAAAGGAGGGTGTTTTTTTAACATTATGAAATCAATGTCATGTTTCTCTTTTATTTGTGAATTCAGAAGTTTAACATGATCTATTTTACTACTCTTAGGTTGAGAGAGTTCAGTGATCATAGTTGTAATATATTTCATCCCAACTCATAATCCATTTGGTTTCTCATGATAAAGTTCATTTCATTTGGTTTAACATTCATTGTTTTTAAAATTCTTTTTTGTTCCATCTGTGGACTATAATAAAAAAATTAAGTGTAAGCATAAAGCTAAAAAAATCAGAGTGAGCAAACATATATTCATGAAAATCACTTATGATATTCCCTAAATCATGACACATTCTTATCAATATATAAAACTTTGGGTTTAACATATGCCATTCATTATCATAATATTGTAAAATATTTTAAAATATTTCATGAAGAAAATGAAAATTAACCCAAGCATATACCCCTAGAGTGTCTAGATTGGTGTGTAGTCTTTGGCCCAATCATCACACACTTATGATGATTGTGATATTACCAAATCCATTCCTTTTAGATTTATTATCCCAATGTTCATCTATTCCATAGATCCATACACTTTACAGTATCTATATAGGGAATTATTTTTTAGGAAAACCATGCAATCCCTACTTTAAAAAAATAGGATATTATTATATACTTAGACTTATCCGTAGGGTTTCTAATAAAGTTCTCTAACACTTATTTCTAGATATAACTAAACTCTAATATGACACCAATTGAGGTGACCAAGTATAAATTACATAAATATTTCATCATTTTAGATGAATATACAATAAATCACCCAAATATACAAACCCTAATATTATAAAGGTTTATTTTCTTTAGATACTAGATATAGAAACATGTTATTTCATAAAGGATTTTCAATATCTCCCAAAAATTTATTTATATTAATACCCTACTAGAAATATCACACTTAGTACCTTCAACCAAAACATA
The DNA here is from genome assembly GCA_963277665.1 of Viscum album. Classification (NCBI taxonomy): domain Eukaryota; kingdom Viridiplantae; phylum Streptophyta; class Magnoliopsida; order Santalales; family Viscaceae; genus Viscum; species Viscum album. The sequence goes on from OY728138.1 coordinate 861,190,316, forward strand.
GTGAATGAAAACATAAAAAGGGTGTGAATAGATTCTCAGTAAGGGTAAAATTAGAAGATATCAATCAATGATCATACATGTGTAAAAGGGTTTGAGAAAATGATCATAAATTATGAAATCTATACCCAGTAAATCAAAGATCATTATTCATGAGTCATGGTATAAGGATTTTTTATAAAAAAATAAAAAATCTATAATAATGTTAAATCATAAATAATCAATCATGATACATGAGAGAATATCATAAACATATGAATGTGTCTGAATCATAATTTTATAACATTTTGAACATGTATAAATAATAACAGGTTGAATAAATAAGTTAAAGACATGAAATTGGTTCCTCACATAAACTTATAGACATGAAACCTTGTCTATGCATAAAGTTATGGACATGAAACCAGGTCCATGCATAAATATATAGAAATGATATGAGGTTGAAAAATAATATTTTGAACATGAAATCAGGTTCATGGATTTCTTAGTTATCTATTCAGTTATCTATCTTTACCCAATGTATCTATGGGCTATATAATTCTGGGTACACAAATCAAATACTAAAAACCATACATATGTGTTTCATAAGATAATAAAAGATTCATAATATCATCATATCATAACATATGAGAAGAAAAAAATTCACAAAATTTTTATCATTTCCCAATTCCAAAACTCATGGAAAAAAATGGGTTTCATCTAGGTTTCACCTTAACTTAATTAACCCATTATAAAGAAACAGGTTTCATAGAATCATCCTTAAATCACCATCATAATAATTCATAAAAGTAAATAAAGTGGTTGTTATCATAATATCATATCCCCAATTAGTCATAAATATCTTTAAATTATGTTGACATAGATAAAAAATTCCATTAAAATTTCATTAAAAATTTCTTCGAAAACATGTGAAAATATCATTTTATCATGACAAAATTTTAACTAAAAATTCCCATAATATTGAGAATATCACATTTTTTTAAAATAACTATTGAAAATTATAAATTAATCCTCAATCTTAATAATTGTCTTGAAGGCAGGAAAACCCTTTCATGTCATATACATTAAAAAACATTCCTTTCACACTTTTTCAAAATTCCAAAATGAATTATTTTGAAAACTTTTATAAATATTACATTTTGAAAGTTTTTAAATTAATTAAAAGGTAATAAAAATAATAATTTTAAATAATTTCATTTGTATTTAATAAATTTCATAAAAAACTTTGGAAGAGTATAGACATGGAACAAAAAGTTCATCGACCAAAGAGGATATAAGGTCAACTTTTCTTTAAAAACATTTTTTGATCATTTTTAGTACGAAATAGAGGGAAATTATACTAATAAATTAAAAAACTAAAAATAAACTTATTATAAGTATATATATGGATTCTAAAGGATAACATCCATATAAATTATCTTAATAGAAATTTACCATAGACAATCCCAAAAAGAAATGAGATTATAACATAAATCTAAAACCTCATGTATCATCTTTATGTACATATGTTTAAATATCCTATATAATAAATATATATTTATTATTAATATATTCTATAACAATTTTTTTACATAACATACTATTTATAATTCTTTTATGATATCAAATTTTCTTTTTATTAACAATTTCTCCATTAAAAAGAACATTCTGGTGAAACTGCTCTATTTTCCTTGAATCTTTTGGTTAGTGGTTCCAATAGTTACACATTGTTCATGATTTCATAATAAATAGAATATTAATAATTAAATTTTTATCATATTTATTTATCATATTTACTTATATAATCATTCATTTAAAGTGGTAATTAAAAATCAATTATATCACTTCGCAAAGATGGTAGTCTGTATATAATCACAAGTAAAATTTCAACTTTTTAATAAATAAATATAAAGTTAAATAATATTTTAAATTTAAATAATAATTATTATATCATAAGTATATGATATATTCATTAAATATATTCTTATTGTCATTCATATAAATCATAAATGAAAAATACACATCGCTTTGTAGAGGTGGTAGTTCACATATATACATGTACGACAATATTATTTTAAAAAAGATGGAAAGGTAAAATGTAAGAGAATATATTATAGTTATATAAGTATAATTAATTCATAAATATCATATATAAACATTTAATCGATAAAAATAACCAACCCTGAAAGATGGTGATGGAAAATGATTCATATCTCTATGTAGAGGTGGTAGTCCACACATACACATGAGTGATACTTTAATTTCCCATTTTATGGAGAATAAGATGAATAAATGTTGTAACATAAATATAATAACATATTTTTGTATTAATGATACTTTATTTTCAATTTTATGATGGATACAATAGGTTTAAAAAAGGTGTAAGAATAAATAAAATTGAAAGTACTCAGTTAAGAGTTATACCTCTTCACTGAGAAACCTCATTTGGATTACACATCCTTGAAAGTATAATATTATGACAAAAAAATAGCTCTATGCAGTGGGTAAGGATTTTAGGAAGTGATTAGGGTAGTTATTTGATAATCAATAAGGCACATGAAGTGTCAGGATGAGAGGATAAGTGTTAAGATTTTATAAGGGAGGGAGAGGACGCACTTAGAAGTTTTCAAAAGACTGAAATATATTAATATATTACTCAAGAAAAGGGGCATAAAAATGAAAAATAATTAAATATTAAAATTATAAGGTAGAAATAATATTAAATAATAAAAATTATAAAAATATTTTTTAATATTCTAAACCTTGTCTCTTAGGTTACCCCTAGTAAACATGTATTAATCTAAATTGTGGTAACTAATTTTTACTTTTTCTATTATTCAGAATGACTAAAAATTAAGTTTTACTTATTAAATAATATTATATAGGATATTTAAAAAATGGAATGAATTTTTCATGATTCAATTTCTATAAGTGGTAAAAATTAATTTTAAAATAAGGGTATAAAACACATAAAAACCATTTTCAGTAAAATAAATTTTTAAACATAAAATTGAGTTTACTTGCATTCCTTGCGATGTAAAAACTATTAGATGATTGTTAAAATACTTTATTGAATATATTATCTACAAATTTAATTAAAATCATTCATTAATGTATAGAAATTTAATTTATTTAGATAAAATCATATTTTGTGCTTAATTGTTTTTAGAAAAAAATCTCTCTTTAACTTTAAATGCTTTTATTTTAATTTATAAAAATTTTAAAAAATTAATTCATTTTTTAAATACATAAAAAATATTTTTTTTATAATTTATTTATTCTTATTCATCCCCTAGAATATGATGACTAAGGAAGATATACCTAATAAAAAATAATATTTTAATAGTATATCGTTGTTCATTTAAACTCGGTGTTTCATGTAAAGAATGCTATCAAAGAAATTAAATTTATATAATGAGAATTATATTATAAAATATTAGGGTTTTATAATAAACAAATAATACAAATCCTAATAATTTCCATATACGTCCCATAAATCCAATTTTTATTTCCCCCCTTGGCAACGTAATCTTTAGGCACTTCTAAAATACCCAATGTGAAAAGGAGAACTTGCTCCAACCCTAATAGGCTCAATGAAACTCAATTTCTTTAGATAGGTATCTCTTAGTCCCTATCCATTTTTCATTAATATTCATATCATATATATTCATGAACAATCATGAATCAAAAAGTCCCTAACTCTATGAAAAATAATCTAAATTATTTATAAATAAATTTTAATTAATTTCCACATTTAACCAATATTAATTACAAAAGTAATTATTTATCATAATTAATTAATTATGCATTAAATTATTTCACATTATTAAATCCTTGAGAAAATGGTTGTGCACATACAACATCATCTATTTGTATCACTTGCTAAAAAAATAAATAATCTATAATTTAAACTCTTCCATTTAATTTACAAAAGTTATAGAAATTAATAAATAATTTAATAATTGACATACCTTAATGAAATTAAAAAAAATCAATGCATCCATCCTCCTTAGATCCTCTCTATCCAAGCTAGCAAAAAACCCCATAAACTCAACCCTATTAGAATATTCCCTAGTATGATCAACATCAAGCACTAGACATTCTCCACCCAAAATAAGAACTGGAAAAATAATAAAGTAATGTGGAGGGTGGGGGTAGGAACCCTACATTAAATAATGAATAAGTCGACCTTACATTACCAAAAACTAATGGTTATGAAGGGAGAAAATTAAGGAAAGATAATCCATCTTACCCATATTCAAATGACTAAAAAATTAAAAAAATGAAGGGGATGTCAAATTTGAACCCCCTAAGGAACATATTTCCCTTGGGTTTTTTTTAAAATGGATTATAGAAACTATCATGGTTTGACCCCTTAGTAACAACATGGAAAAACTCCCCTTAACTTTAACCATAGTCCTAGTTACCCATTCCATTACAACATGGCCTCATTTTTCATAGTGTGGTTCACTTATCTAAGTTAGTTAAAAGAATCATTGTCCAAGAATTCATGGTTTGGGTTTCTTTATCATGGTTTGGAACACTGTATATAATATAAACTATAACTCTCACATCTAGCCCTTCATGTAATGGATAACACCATAATAAAATTATAATTTATCTCTTAAAATACCCTTATGGAACAACTATATGTATCACAAAATGAACATTCCATAACTTCCAATTTGGAGAAGTATGAAATTTTTGTTAACACTTAAATATCATTCCCAGTGAACCTTACATATCATATTTACTACAAGTAAACCCTTATGAATTATATACCTTAGGTATTATAGGGATTCCCATGCTTAAACATTTTCTAACTAATATTGGTAACCCTTATACACATAGGGTCCCATAATTATCACCCCAAACAACCCTTATATTTGGAATCTACCAAATTTCAAACCCTTACCTAATTCAAGGTGTTCCGTAAATATCATCCCTAACTTTCTAGGAATTTACTATTTTTCAAATATCATGCTGGAATCCCTTGAACATAGTGACCCTAACATATCAGTGGGAATAACCTAGTACATTATCCTATGAGTACACTTACATATACATGGATTCTGAAACATTGCAAATTTCACATCACAGGGCAACCCTTTTCCATACAAAATGAATCTAACACATATAGGGAGAACCTTACATATTGATTTTACCACATGTAACACTTATGTCAGAGTACCATTACATATACAAGGATTCTGAAACATTAAAAATTTCACATAATAGGGAAACCCTTTTCCATACAAAATGAATCTAACACATATAGGTAGACCCTTACATATTGCTTTTACCACATGCAACACTTACATCAGAGTACCCTTACATACCAAAAGGGTTTTTAATAATAATTATTTTTTAACTCCTATACATCCAAACCTTATGAATCACACACAATAGGATCCAATTACTTGACTCTAAAAAAATTATACCACGCCATGAAATCCACTAGGCACAATGAGACATACTACATGCAGCCAAAAACCATAGCAAAACCACATGACCCTACTCTGAAACTCACTTGAGAACCCAAGACACCCTCTTATATTCTAATCACAATTGAAAACATCTCATTGAGATGTTCCAACCCTCATTATCTTTATCTAAATCCCAATTCTAAATAATTCCCCATATTTGGGACCAATAATTCAAATTTACCCTAAAAAATCCCCATAAATTCATTTGTTAATAAAAACTCTTCACTATAAATATTCTCATCCTTAACAATAACATTATAATATCTCCCAATGTTCAATCCATTAATTAGAATCTAATACCACTACTTTTTTATTCCAAATGAAATCAAACGTATTTCCACTGCCCATACAATTTAATTTTCTTAAAATATTCATTTTGATCCTCAAAACACACAACCATATCTAAAAACACATGATCAATGTGGTTCCTATATCACAACATCTAATTTAATTAAAATACATTATTCAATAATCCATTGGCTAACTATTACAAAAAATGCTCAACCTCACCCATTGTGGCATCATTATATAATTTGATCACGATGCTTTAATTTCCAGAGGCAATGTAAAATCATCAAAACTCCCACACTGGAGTTAAAACTATACACTTAGTGTAATTACAAAATGTTATCCTCTACCAACCAAATCCTCTATCATACTCCACCGACAAGCACAGGCATGCTCCAAATCCATCTCACAGTCATATCACATAGAATTCCACCTTGATTCCAATGCTAACACATTGACTATATCCAACATAACATCTAAATACCAAACAAAGTTCTAACCAAGTAATTTGATCAAATTGTATATTCCTACTAACAAACATCTTGTATTCATTGTGATTATCCACCAACCTATCTCATTTCATTCACAACCATTCCCACATGATGTTCAAACACCCATAACCAATTCAATGATCCCCACTATAAGAGGATCCTCATCGATTCAACAAGAAATAAAAATTATTGATCTCAAAACTCCAAATCATTTCTATAACCAAATATAATGATTTAATATATCCAACCCAGTCATATTCAAATGATAAAAAAAACTTAAATCACAACTTAAACCAGGATTACTGGGAATTTAATCTTTAATATTCACCAAAATTCACTCGTAATGAGGGTCTTGTCCTCCAATACCCAATGGAATTCTCCCCACTATAGGAATTTAATTAAAATAATCTCATAAAACTATACTATATAATTTTCATTATTACACGCATTTGACTCATTTTAAGACTCTATCATCCTTGATCACACCCCAAGTGTAATATTTCACCAAGACCCACCATGCTACTGATGCACAACATTGAGAAGCCTCTATATTTTCTTACCCGCAATCCATATCACTCTGATCTAAACCAAAATCAATAAAAATGAACATATCACCCACAAAAACAATTGGTCTCATAATCCCAAAATTCACGTCGCATAAAATCTAGTATTAGGAACTTAAATAATGGACCATGATTTTCTTGCAGTCCATTCCCATCTAGATAAAAATACCCTTAGTGGTTATTTTGTAATAATTTTAATTCATCTAAATCACTCTAATTCAATAAATGAACACCTACCTTTTGGGAATCATCTCAATTAAAAAAATCATTTATCTATTCTCAACCCATCTTAGACCTCTCCATCTAGGATCATTATCCACTATCCCATCTAAAACCATGCCCAAAAACTATAAGGTTGAGTATCTAACTAATATTTAATTCTTCATAAATCTCTGATACCAAAATAACTCCATGTTTTTTACATATTAAAATTTTATGGAATCTCACATGTTTTTTCTCTATACACTCTCAAGGGTATCCACATTATCAAGGAAACCCATTCCCAATATAAATCATTTCTCTTTCTTACCCCACATACACTGGACTATCACTATGGTATCCAATTCCTAAACCAACCTAATAAGGGTTACTATACATCCTTCTCAACTAGAGACTATATATCCATTTTTAGAAAACATCCTAAAATAGGATCCACATAACTTGTTATTAAAAAACTCATGAGTCCAAACTATAGTCTATATAAGTATAATTATATCAACAATCTATTTAAGAAAACACTATATACGTTTTTATTGACACTTGAAATTGATAAACAATTAGTTTTTTGGAAAAATCCACCAAACATAAGCATACAAATGTAATTTTAATTATGTATATTGTTTAATGCATATACACATGCCTCTTTCCACTATATTATAAGATTAAAAAACATATGTATCAATTTAAAATGACATAAAATAATTGAATATATATCTCAACTACTGTAGGGAAAACTAAAAAAATAATCCTATAAACATGGTAACTTTAACTTTCCACTATGAAGATGTTTGTGACTCACCGAATCAAGGTCCATTGTAAGTTTAGACACATTGATATCTCTATTATATTATACCCAAATAGTAATATAAATAAAACAATTCCCTAATACAATTTTCTAACACCACAATTAAAATTGATCTGTAATATTCTAGTTGGGGTGTCACATGACCTCAAGCACACCTCCCTATACATGAGTAACTATAAACTACTGGTGACGGCCAAAAATAATACATTGTAGATATTATAACTTTAATATAATAACCATATATATTAAATTAATAAATAACTTCTATAATATAAAATCATAGTATGAATAAATGAACATGTACATGATATAAAAAATGAATATCCAGTATCACAGTCATACAAGTCAACTGATATCCCACCAGTCAAATCACATACATCATTATAATCATCATCATCAATTTATTCAATAAAAGTCACATTACAAGAAAAATTCCACCCAGGGAGGCCTAAAGTAGTGCAAGCTCAGGGCATCCCCACTTACAAGGTTCTCCCCCTCCAGAGGTAAATAATTTAAATGTGAAAACAAGGTGATAGAAGTGTTATGAGAAGAAGTGGAGGACAAATAATCCATAACCTTTTCCCCCTCCCTCCAACTGTGGAGAACCTCTACGTTGCAACTGAGAAACCTTCTGCACCATATGACTAAATAGATAATAGACCATGGTACCGTACCACCACCAATCAGAGAATTATGAAGAACCGAGGAGTCCCACACAATCCCTCCTCCGTATAATATACCCAAGGAACATGATCCATCGATATTAATCTTGAAGATCGAAGGGTGAGGATCCCAACAAAACCAAATCCCTTTCCTGGCACTAATTGAGGTAGAAGGTTCCCCGCACTGATGATACTAGGAGTGGGATAATCCTCCATATTCATGAGAAACCTAGTAAAATCCATCAACATGAGTTTTGTACAAATGATCAAAGAATGACACCGGGTGGCCACCCCTTCAAAATGGGATGAGTTCTGAGCCCTCCATATACACCAACAACTAGCTAACAAAACCAGGGATCTTACCTTTTTCTACGAACCATTAACAATAGCTCTATGGATCCAGGAATCGAGAAAGTTAGAAGAACGAGCCTCATAAGAGTGAAATCTTGTGAACTCCCCAAGAGAGATACAAATAGATAAATCCCATTCACTATCAAATAAAAGGTGATTAGAGGTATCTTCCTTGTATAAGAGGAAACAAGAGAATCCGAAATCCATAAAAATACCCATGTGTTTGATGTTCTCATTAGTGTCCATAACTCGGTTCCTAATCCTTCATAAAATGAAGTTGATATTAGCAATAATTTCATTCCTACAAAGGGTATCCCCCCAGGTATCCACCCCCTCTCTAGAACGAAGTACCCTATAGTATTCCTTGGACAAAAAAGTACCATAAGAAAACTCCATAAAAACACATTTATCAAGCTCCAAACTATGTTCAATGATATTGAAGTAAACACTTTGATTAGGGTTAATAATAACATCCATGAACCTCGCTAATTGGATGGCCTCTTTGAACGTGATCCTATGAGAAAGACATCTAGGAAAATTGAGATAACCACCCATCTAATAATGGAACTAGAAAAATATATCTCCATTACCAACAATCCGGTAGGAGTGATCCACAAGAAGCTAAAGGTGAGGAACAACTGAGGTCCAGATGAAGGTTGGGCTTCCCCCCACCATGCTCAAAACCTCACCGCATTTGTATCTCATGTGTCTACACAGAGAGTCTTATTCTATAGATACTCCCAGGAAAACCTTGAATTCATACACTGTAACAAAACTGATAAGTTCTAGACATTAATTCCACCTTCCCCTATCATCTTGGACATGCAACCCCATGATTTCCAATGGTTCCTACCATCATCATATGCATCCCAAATGAAAGTCTCTATAATTCTATCAATTGAAGAGACCACTTTCTTGGGAACCCTGATAGTGGAGAGAGCATGGATAGGCAAGGAGGATAGAACACTATTCAAAAGGGTAATTTTTCCCCCAACCAATAACAAATGATTTTTCCAATTGATTGATCTACCAAAACTCCTCTCGAGAATATGATCAAAATGATGGATTTTCAACTTCCTTGGAGCCGCCCAATTTTTTCATGTGATAATATTCCCGATGCATATTCAAGTTTTTTACAATGTAGGAGACACATTGGTCTAAACATATTTCTGAGATATAAATGATGCACATCAATAAGTTAATCACTTCCCCACTCCATTTACAATATCCATCCTGAACTTTATTAATACCGATGATAGATTGATTTCCAGTATTCAGAAAAAAGACTATGTTGTCTAAAAAGATGATATGAGACACCCAATTGTGATCAGACCAACACCTATATGGTAAAATATTACCCCTCAGTAATCTTGTGTTGAGAATATGGATGATCACATCCTAGGAAAGTATAAATATAAAGGGTGATAACGGGTCACCTTTCCTAATATCTCACACCACGTTGAAGAAGCCAAAATATCTTCCCATAAAGGTGATATACATTCAAGGGGAGTTAAAGAACCTGAAGAGAATATATGTAGCCATATCAGTGAACCCCATTCGCAAAATCACTTTTAGAATGAAACTCCACTCAACATGATCGTAATCCTTATCCATATCTATGTATAATAACCATATTTGAACCTCGAGTCTTGAAATTGATATCACTGATCAGTTCTTGAGACAACACCATCACCGTTTGGATCGATCTCCCCATAACAAAGTTATGTTTCTTATTATAAACCCACCTAGGGAGATGACCCCAAAGCCTCAATAAAATGAAGCTTGATAAAACCTTATAGTAAAATTTGTACAGGATGATTGGCTTGTAGTGGTGGAGGGAATTTGTATCTCTGATTTTTGGAATCAGAACAAGGGAGATGGCGCAGGACACACGGGGAAGGATGGCTCCCTAGAAGAAATATTTCACTTCTGAAGTTAAATCTTTCCCCAGAACACTACATTAATCCCTATAAAATAAACTGGGAAAGCCTTCTTGACCAGGGTCACTCTCTGGGTTAAGGCCTCCCATCACTTTATAAACCTCATCCTTAGAAGGCCCAACCTCGAAGAGAGAATTTTTTTCAAAGGAAAACGAATGAAAAAAAATATCCAGAACCTCCTCAGAGCCCCCAGGATAACCCTCAATCATTCTCAGATTCGTCTCTGTAATAATATCACTAAAGTGGGAAGCTTCCATAGACCCAACCCCATTAGGACCATTCGAATATGAACCATTATCAAGGAGAATGTTTGGCCCACATAAGCTCTTCTTCTCCTTGATTCAAGTATGAAATAAATCTGAGTTTTGATCACCTTCTCGAATCCATTTAATTCTCACCTACTCCCGGGCTATCCACTCTTTCCAAAGAATCATGTCCTCAAGGACAGCCTTCTTCCCAGACAGTTCCATGAAAACCTTTTAATCCCAAAAGACATCAAGGATGGTCTCTAGATGGTCAACCTTAGAATTTATCTGGTCTATATCTAGGGTGTGTTGGGATACAATCTAACCAAATCTTTGAGATCATCCTTTAGCCTATGAAGTTTGGATTGAAATCTCAACCATGAAATCTCCCAGACCAATTTAATCTAGGACTGCTCAATTTCTTGGTGATATACTAGACTATCCACCCAAAGGTGAGTAAAGAAGAAGCGGTCCATCCTCTATTTCCTAAGAGACAAAGAAATAAAGGGTGGAGAATGGTCAGAAATACCTTAACCTAAATGAGTCACCTTGGAGTTGGTGAAGGTCGAGACCACTTGATCATTATCCATACATCAATCTAGGAGACACCAAGAATGAGAACTATCCTATCTATTGTTACACCATTTGAAAGGATTCCTAGATAATCCCAAATCTATTATCCCATTGACTACCATAAAATGAAAAATCTTTCACTATCATGCTTGGGGAAGGCCCTCTCCCTTTCTTCTCATGGAAATTCAAAATGATGTAAAAATACCCAACCATGATCCATGGGACGATCTCTGGAGAAAAAGCACCCATATCACTCAAAAGGTACATTCTTTTATGAGAATTATAGATTCTATAAATTAAAGTATTTAAATAGCTACTAGAGTTTAGAGAAACTCTTATGATAACGTGTTGATTTGAGGCATTAACTAGATCCACCAAAATGGTACTATTCTATAAAACCCAGATGTGGGAGTTATGAGTACATTCATGCATGGTGTCCCACATTTTAATCAGGTGAGAAAACTCAACGAGTCTGTATACATTCTATTTAGGTTTGAGAACCACAATGAGGGAATCTTTATGTTTTTTAACATCAATGGAAATAAAAACATATAATTTGTACACACACCAGGGTTCCCATACAGGGTGTAAGAAATACATATGATCAAGGACACACTAGGATCTCCTAATATAAACCATCATATGCATGCATATAAATAATGAAAATAAATAATATGAAACAATGAAAAAAAATCATATTTATTAGGTCACCATGTTCTAAGTAGGAACCAATGATGCTTGACCTTACCTAGCTAATCCAATGTCATTGAATAAGTCATGTATGGGCCACAAAATCCAACTTATACCTAATGATTCCGGGTATGGTTTCTTACCATCTTAGACATTACCCATGGTTCATATGAGACCTCAATCATAGCATACCTGATATCAAGATCTACCCACTTACTCAGTGTAGGATATCATACCATATCCATCGAAGCCTCAGTAGAGGAATACCCATCACAAAAAAGGTTAAATAGTGCTAGAACTAGTCATATTAACTAACTGGAAAATCCAATCATAGAACAATGATCTTTCCTATAACCATGGATGAATAACACTTAGATATTGTAATCCACACACCATGATTTTGAGGTCCCATTCCAACCCCATCCCAAAAATAATTCATCATGACTAGCATATTGTATAAGAATTGAATCTTGAGGAGGGAAATAGTGGATACAACTACCTACATAAGTCAAACCATCCCCCTTAAGGTAGTTCCCAGGGATAACCACTTAAATTAATATTATAGAAATAAATATGAGGATGAAATAACAATATCCATCATCATGAACAAACCAAACCACACAATAAACAGGTATGTCTCATGGCTAATCATATATCTCAGGATTAATGTTAAGAAATTTGATTAGGGAATCATAATATCCAAACTCTATTAAAAGAAAAAATAAACGATCACTAGGTGGATCCCATGATTGGTCTCATATATATCAAGAATCACATATTCCAAGTGATCTAAGGAGGGAATCATAATAACAAACCTCTAAAAAAAGATGAACCACACCACCACTAGGTGGGCCCTATGGCTAGTCTCATTTCCATAAGACAATTAATTTCTAGGAAACCCAATATAATACAAAAACACTTACTCTAAATCCTATTATTGTCTAATGGCCCTTATATCACCTTTAACTCATCCAAGCGCATCCTAAGTAATATTCACTCAATACCTAGACCAATATCTTGATGCATATCTCACCATTCAACTGTCCTAACATGCTAATATATCTATAAAATACCCTATCACATAAGGTATAAGACACAAAACTCTTCATTGTTACAATATCATGTGTGAATGAATCCAATAAAGTCCTCAGAACCTTCTCAATCCCCTCTCAATGATACTAACTCATACCCAAAAACCCCATGGTGATATCATAGCCTATAGGCCCTACCTGGCCCTATCCTCAAGAGGTAAGTCCATATCCTCTTCTAATTATCACATCACAACATGGTCCTGCTAACCAAGGACCATCACGATCCATCTCATACTAACACTCTTTCCAATAAATTTCAAGTTATCAAGAAATTTACCACTACCCATTCTTGGGTCCCAACTCACATATCTCATAGGTTAACTATCAACTCATCACCTAGGGAAACCTTCCCCATCACACTACATCTTTCCCTGAAGGAATTATCCATATCATGGAAATTTAAAAGACTTAAATCCACCCATAAAACATTATTCTCAATCAGAAATGATATATACAACCATATCACCCATAATTCATAGGTCTAAGATGCTCAATCCAATAATACTGGCCCTGTGAAATCTAACTCAAGTGATATTAAACTCATCTTGGCTCCGAGAATTACCCCAGGCCTCTCATAAATCCAACCTGTATCTTTACTCCCCTAGATATTTAGTCACTATACACTTAAAAAATACATATCATGTAAAGGAAAAATTTATCCAACTATATGAGGCTCAAAGCTAGCCTATTTCCTTTCCTAGGTGCTCTTGGTCCATATCCATTTTACTCTAACATGCATATCTTATGCAGGCTTACACAGTCATGAATTAAAAATAATATGGTTTCTGTATTATAGGGATCATCTACCTTAAAAATATATTTTCCCACTATAATCCAAGCTTAGCCACCATCACCAAAGTGCATCAAAGATCAGTAGGTCTTTTATCATCAAAATTATTCTTTAACTCCTTCAAGTTTATCCAGATTTACTACAAATTAATTATAATTAATTTACAAAACAATATTAATTCTATAAATAATTCATTGTAATAGTCAATGAATTAATAAATAAGTTATCTCCCAAGAATAAACCCTTGAGAAAAGGGGGTGTTAACCACCCTACACATCCATTCAGACCTCTAGCAGACAAAGACCCAAATTTTAATATCAAATCATCCATTAATTTGACCCAATCATAAAAATTCATAAATATTTCAATAATTTATTTAAATTAGTGAAACCCTAAAAACCCTAGTTTTTTCATCCTCTTGGGATCCTATCTCTCCAAGATAAACAAAATCCCCATAAAAGTCAACATGATTTCACTATACCTACGGGGAATCGAAATCAATCCCTAGAAGGTCACCACCTAAAATAAAGAGATGGAATATAATCAATGAAAGAGGAGTATATAGGAAGAACCAGGCCTTAAATATTGAATAAATCCACCTTCCAGCACCATATACCATTAGGGTTGAAGGGGATAAAATGAAGGGAAGAATGTTTCGCCTCCCCATGATTTGATGATTGAAAAATGAAAAACCCTGAAGGGGGTTTCCAATTTAAAAACCCCAAAGGACTATCCTACCCTTGGTCTATTAAAAAATTGATTGTGGACCCCATAATGGAATGACATCTTTGTCATGGCATTGATTTTATCCTCCCATATCAACCATGGTGCTTATAGTCTTGGATGTTATGACCTAGCCTTCTTCCTCATGGAATGTTATACTTCTCTCATTTTAAAAAAAATCCATAGAACAAGACTTTAGAAAAGGGATTCATTTCTTATATCCTAGAACAAGGATTCAAGGATAAACTAAACCTCTCACGATCAAGACTCCATGGCTTGGGTTTCACCCTCACAACACAATGCTTTCTCCCTTGAACAACACTGACAACATAACTTGTGGTGTCATGGCATGACCAGTCTGTGATTATTAATTTTTAAAATGAATATAAATTAGGTTAAACCTTATATATACACCCTAGGTACCCTTATATACCCCATTTACTACAGGTAAAACCTTACTCATTATAGACCTTATGTATTATAAGACTTATTACACTTAACCATTTTCTGACAAATAGTAATAACCATTATGTATAGGATGACTCTAACATATTACCCCTGAGATAATATTTTTATTTTTATTTTACAAAATTTCTTACTCTTATATATTACAAGGTATCTATTACCTATCAACCCTTATATTCAATGTTTTTACCATATTTTCAAACCTGAATTGGTAACCCTTATGTATAGTCACCCTTACATATCACTAGGAATGACATCATACACAATCAAATTTCACTTCCCTCTCATGATCCTTATGTATATATGGGATTATAGAACATTTCCAATTTCACATAATAGTGTAACACATATTAATACAAGGTTAACCTTGTGTACACATGGTGAGACTTACATATTACCTTTACCATAGAAAACATTTATACAAGAGTATCATTATGTACCACTAGGGATTACAACACAAAGACATGAACTACAAAACATAAATCTCAACACCCTAGGATCCAACACTTTAAATCTCACACAAACATATTCTACACTTTTACATCCCATGGACAAGGAATAACCTATATCCTACAGCAAAAAAATCATAGTAAGGATACCTCGACCTTTCTCTAACACTCACCTAAGAAACCTCTTAGGCATTCAATAACATCTAAAAACATATTCTTGAGATTATAAAACCTTCATAACCTTTATTTCAATCTTATTTCACAAAATTATCCCCATTCCAGAACCAAAAATTAAAATTTTCCTAAAAAAATAACCCAAAAACTCATGAGTCTATACACTTTTCAACATGGCCTATCCATTTGTGACATGATCACTGAAGCTCTTTTTTATCTTTAGTAATTTATAAAAATTTCATGGTATCACCTCTTTGATATAATTTGGGACTCCATGACACTACTAATCTCTATTGTGACATAAACCATTTTCCCATACCAATAGTTATATTCATCTAGGGTAATTATGGCATGAATCCAATGAAGGGAATATTCCCTAAACCTGTATGATATCATACGGTACAATATTTTATGTCATAGAGTACAACATATATGTGAAAAAATCCTTATTTTATGCCTTTTGGTATATCATATTATAAGATATATGGATATCGTATAAAGAAAGCTTAAGAATGATGTATTATATGACTTATAGAAAATATTTTTCCATAAATAATATAGTATAATACATTTGTAACTATTATGATTCACTTAAGTTGAAAATTATGAGGTTAACATTTAAATATTCATAACTTATTATCTATAATTTATTAAACAAAACACATTAGAGAATGTATTCATGGTATGTATACATTAATGGTCGAATAATTACTCATGTATTTCATAGAACAGGAGTAAATGATTTGATAAATTAATAATTCCTCAAGGACTATATAAAGGAAGTGGGCCATTAGTCCCATGTGACACATTCCTTAAGCAGGTATCTGGTCAATAATCACTATCTCTCATAGATATTTTCTTCTATATTCTACAGATACTCATGATAATATAATATCATGGATGATATAGAGGTTATATTCAAACCATTTGGGTGATTAGGTCTATCCCATGGATAAACTATAGAGGGAATATTTTAAAGGATATTCTTTGTGATACACTTCATGTATAGATCAAAGGATAGTGAAATAGAAAACTTCGGTTTAAGGGACAGATTCTTTATTTATATTTTATTTGGTTTCAATTTCAAATCAACAATGATTATAGAATTTATGGTCTCAAATTTTTTTAATTGATTAATTGTTAATATATCCTTGGAAAACTAAAAATGGTATCAAAGAAAATGGTAAAGAGTTAGTTGGTTCTTGGTAAATCTAGCACATTGATGGTGATGAAGTGTGTATCTTCACTCCTGAGATCTATTTCCAATGAATAGAGTTACATAGCCTAAAAAATTGGGATAGTTGAGTGATCTAATAGGTTTATATGGATATCATATTGGATTTGTTCATATGAGATACTTGATCTCACCTATATTGTTAATAAATCCTTTATAAGATTTTTATTTGTAAAATCATGTTGATAATGAAAGTTATTTAAATTATTTTTGATATTATAATTCACATCATTAAATATTATTGAATTTTGTTAAGTGGATATTCATTAAATATTAGATATCATATGTTTCAATATAGTTATTCCCTATGATATTGGATATCATAGGTGGTGACTCAATACAACATATTATATTTTTCAAGAATTATAACATATTAATGGGATAAAATATGGGGAAATAGTGATGAACCATTTTTCTAAAATAGAGCATCATGTCACCCTTATGGTATAACCGATGTTTTAAGATATTATAACTCATCTGTTGAAGGTTATATCATAGCCAAAAATTATTATTCATAAACTATAATTGATAATGTGGCAAGATGCTAATTATGATATATTGTATATCATAAACTATGATATCATGTAAACATGAAGTGTTATGAATATTAATTTATAATTGAATAAAATAGGTTATAAAATGAATATGATATATATTAAAAATTATTATGAGATATTTATTTAATTTTTAAATTATTTACAAATTAATTAATTACTAAATTTTTATAATTATTTATTATGTGTTTGTAAAATATTTAAATAAATAAATATCCATAATATCAAATGTTGATATTAAATAACTTCTAAAAATATAGGTAAGTCCTGTAATGTAGATAAAAAATGATTGTTTGAAAATTATGAAGGGAAATTCAATAAAGGGGTTAGGAATTAAAAAACTAGGCTAAATATAAATGAGTTTATATTTGAAACTTTTAATTAATCGTAATAAATAATTTGGATTATTAAAATTAATGAGGCCTTATTTAGAGAGATTAATTAAACCATATCAAATTAGTTTTGAAATTAATTTGATCAAAGCTTTAAATTATATTAAATATTTGATATTTGGATTATATAATTTTTTTTATAATAAAAATTGGATGATAAAATTTTTATATTTAATAAAATATCATATATTTAAAGTAAATTTTATATATTGAATAATATAACGAGGTTTATATAAAGGTAAATTTTTTATATTAATTTTTTTATAGATTTTATATAATTCATGATTAAATTATAATGCTTTTATAATTGCTATATTTAATAATAGTTTAAAAAAATTATCTCATGTATAAATTTATAGACTTAAAAATAAAATTTTAACTGAAATAAGCACAAAAATACTAAACCCATGAGTTAAGGGAGCCTAAAGTGATGATGGATTAGAGTATCCTTGAGGACTACAATCTTACTTTTTTAGGGGGAGAGACAAGAGTGCAGAAAATAATGGGGTCAATTGAGAAATCACCATTCAAAATTATGAAATTCATTGATTTTTTCCTTCATGTCAAGTGTGAATTATAAAAGTTTCTTAATAAACTAGGTTTTTATATTCATAGACCAAGTGAAATACTGTTGAGTCAAAAAAAGTACATGCATAAATTTGATAAGTAGTGTCAAATCAAATTCAATCACAAAAAGCTAAATATATCTTATTTTATAAAAAGTAAAACTAGTTTATAACACACTGGTTTCTAACCTTAGAGGACATCCCTCACTCTATTATGCAATTAATGAAATGGTAAATTCTCTCTAACTATTATGAAGGATTCCCCCTCCACATATAATTTCATTAAATCAAGCACCATAAATATTTATTTTTTACTCTATAAAACCAAACTATTTTATTTTAGGAATACTATGTATGATATATTAGGATACACACAACATTGAGGTGAAACAAACCACAATATACTATAAAAATATTATTATCAAATCATAACCATTATAAAAAAGTTTTTATATTGGTGGGTATGAAAAAGAGTAATCACATAATGAAATTTATATAAAAATATTTTCATAATAGAAATATATTTATTAATTCCTAGAAAATAAGTATTCAATTTTTAATGATATGAATTGTATCATATAAGGTTAAGAATAATTAAAATTTAAAAGGGTTATTTTTCTATAAAATTGGGTATTAATTATTTATATTATTTTCATTTAAAATCTAAATTTTATAATTTTATAATTTTAATTTTATAAAATTAACTTCAATTTTGAATTTAGTATGTCTAAATTTGCTTATTCTGAAGTTTTGTAATTTTTCTAGAAAAATTATTTTTATGTGAATAGTGAAAAATAATGATTTTAAAAATAATGTAACCTTTGTGAAATTATCATTACGTAATAAAGAATTTAAATTTGGGGAAATAATTTATATAGTCCAAATATATATTTAATAAGTGATATAATTCATTTAAAAATATAATTTTGAAGTTAGAAATCTATGTTTAACATTTTGAAAATATAAGTTATGTTTTTATTTAAATAAAAATAATTTTTGATACTTCTATTTAATCATGTTTTTATAAGGTTCAATTAAAATTATACTCCATTTACTTAAAATTAACCAATTTATTCCAATGTAATATATATTATACATTCTTTTTGTATAAAATCATTTTTTCTGATTAAAATATTCATTTTAAAAACTAGTTTTCCATTACATTTTATTAAAAGTAATTTTTATCACTTCTAGAAATTTAATCATAGAAAATATATTCCATGATAAGCATGTTATAAATTTTTAATGATGCCCATTTTATTTTTATTCATAATTAATAGTAACCAGAATTAAAGTCTATCATATTGGTAAAAGGTAAAATGAATTAATAGATGTTAAAACTTTGGGATGGGGTATCAAGATATATCAAACACATTCTTTTACTTCATTTGATGAGTGTATTTATACCAATCTCGTCATATACTATTAATTATGGCAATTTGGTTCCATTTCCCTTTAATAATGACCTTTATATTATTTTAAGTACCAATTAAGTACAAAATGTCACTCACTTTAATTCAATATCTCTAATAAGATTTCATAAGAATAAAAAGATTTCATAAAAAATTAAATTATTAATTTGAATATGAATAAATTATTTTTACACTTCTAATTTATTATTAATTTTTTATAATGGTATAATCACCTAAAATGCTAACGCTTTATTGATGTAGTGCTTATGCATGCGACTAAAAAATCAAATTAAATATTATTAAAATATTAAAAGTGATGTGTTTGGGATAAATAAAAGTCTAGTATTATTTTTATGGATCAAAATGAGGGTTAAGTAATTTATTAAATAATCAAATTCTTTATCCATGGTAATATTGATTATGCTAATAGTATAGAAAATGACATTATGGATATTTTATATTAAACAATAATTATTTATTTATTTTAAAAATTATAAAAATATTATAATTTTTAAATTTAATGTAAAATAGTCTATAATATCAAACATTTTCTATTTATGACCAAATTTCTATTTTATAATGATATTATTTAACATTAAAGACTATGTATCTTCTTACCATGGTAAGGGTGAAAAAGGGTTAGTGAGGGGTTAAGCTAATTATATTAGGGTTAAAATAACTTGAATATGTGTCTAAATAATATTTATTATATGTATTCATAACATATCTCATCCCAAATTTTAAATTGATCCAATTTAGGGCTACATTCCCATGAAAGTAATCATATATTAATTTAAAGTTTAGAATAATGCGCCACTTCCTCACTTATAAATGAGTACTTCCTCTCATATATTTTATACACCCTCTTGATCCGCTTAGCTCAAAAAATCCTACATAAATACCTTAGCAATATTTTTTCCTTACTTAGAGGTTTTGGTATAAATAAAATATAACTTCAAGAAGGCTAGGGTGTATCTAAAAGAGATTACCAAAATAATAGGTATATATTCTTATCGATATTTTTTAAGTTACTTTATTTTTAAATAACCAAAAAATATTCAATAACCCTCATAAATTTATTTATTAATTATATTTACTATAATATGATTTCATTTATGTTATTGGAATATCTATTTTATATCTGCTTTCTATCCTGTGGAAAAATAAAACATCACTCGTGTGTATGTATAGACTACAATCTCCTTACTATAATATGTTTTTCATAACTAGTTCACTTGGATGGATACAAATATATAATTGATGAATATATATATATATCATTTTTATTAATTAATTATTAATTTTAAAATATAATATATCATCTATTATTTTATATTTCATCTGTTGGAAAATGGTAACACCGCTTCTGTGTATGTGTAGACTAACACCATCCTAAAGCAATGTGTTTTGTTTTTCTATTACCACCTTGCATGGTTGACTATAAAATTGTTTCTAATGAATAAAAAATATATTCATGAAACTATTAACATTTGAGAGATTATATAACCATTTCATAACACTTCTAACCATGGTTAATATGTAGAAGTAATTTTGGAGAAATTGGTCTAACAACCTTAAGTGATCAATTTAAGAAATAACTATTCAATGAATAAATTAAAAATGATTATAAACAGACCTTAATAGATGGAAAATAGATGAAATAGGCTATTATAAAAGTAATTAATAAATTTAAATTTATTATTTGTGAGTATATAATGCATTGGGTATAACAGGATTCCAAGGTAAGGGGTCTTCATCTCAAATCCACTTTATTGAGATATATTTTATATTTTTTGAGAAAAGATAAGATATATTACTGATCAAGAAAACCGGACCTACAAATCCAATCCAGAAATGAGTCCACCCAACAATGATCACCCCAAGATTTCCCAAAACGAGCCAAACAATGAGCTTTCATATTCCCTGTTCACTTGATAAAAGAAAATTTGCAAGCAGCAAAGCCTTCAGTTAATGAAAAGATCTTCTTCAAGATATGTCCATATGGTTGAGATACATCGTCCTTCTAAGCTAGAGCATTCACCACTTCTAGGCAGTCAGATTCCACCAAAACCTTGGGCCAATTTTTTGAACGGGAAAAAATGATCCCATGGAGGATGGCAGAGGCCTCTGTCCCCACAGGGCTCCATGAAAAAGGCATAGCCTAGAACTGAGCTTCCACAATCTGTCCAAAATAATTATCAGAAATCAGTCCAATACCAACCGTGGAATCAGTAGAGACAGTAACATTAGTATTGATCTTGAGGAAACCCTCAGGGGGGGGAGACCAACAAGAAGTCGGCTACTGAGTGTTGTCCAAAGGAGGCATTGAATCGTTATTCTTCCTACCATTCATCCATTCCCTAGCCCTATCCACCCAAAGACAACCATGGGTCACCTTTATTTGGAAAATGTGGTCATTTCGTCAAGTCCACTCTAACCAAGCAATTGTGAAGATCAACCCCACCACTCTCGGTTCAAGAGAAGCCACCCATTTAACCAGATTTTGGTCCAGACCAATTGAAATATCAAAGAACAAACCAAAATATAGTTTCCATGCCTTCCACACCCCTTAATTATAATATATTAATGGTATTTAAAGTTTTAATTTTTTTTTATTTTGAGTATTTTTTTGATTCAAAATTTATTAAAGTTGTAAAGATTTATTTTATAATCTCACTCTTATTTGGGATTATTCATTTTTAAAATTAAATTTGAAGAATAATATTAAATTTCTATTTTAAAAAACCCATATATTTTCTTATCATCTAGTTTTATTTTGGTTTCTCATTATTTTATTCCACATTTTCTTATCTTTGGTAATTAAATACAGAAATAAGGTTTAAAAAAACAAACTTAATTTATCTTTTTTGGTTGAGAATATTTCTCTTACATATCCATATTCTTCAAAAACAATTATGGAAGTTTTTATATAATTTTAAATTATTGGTAAATTTTATTTTATAATACCTTTATAATTATTTATAATGGTTTAAAATTAAACATTTTAAAATTTTCTGAATAATTATTTTTTTTACTTTTTTTAAAAGTGAGGAAGGAATTATATTTTTAACATAAACAACATGAAAAAACATTTCCTACCTCCATGGTCATTATTCACTATTTATATTTCTCTAAATTTTTCCATGTTATTTTAAATAAAATCATTTTTCTATTCTTCTTTTAATTTTTAGTTTCTATGTTAAAATAAAAATGTATAATTTTCTAAAAGGCTGAAAATTATTTTGAAAATGATTTGTAATTTTTTTTTTACAAAAAAGTTACAAAAGTTTTAAGAAAAATTATTTTTAAGTTTTCACATGCATTTTCATATCTAATTATCAAAATTATTTCCATCATTCAAACCATTTTTTATAAATTTTTTGTCTTCTATTATCATTTTATCATATGTCGATTATACCATATTTTATTATTATTCAATTTTTCATGAGTAGGTTCTCCATCACTCTAGATTATTCATTTGAAGTTATTTTTCTCCTAATTTTATATATTATTATTATATTTCATGTATTCACTTCCGTTTATACAACATTTATAGTGTATTAATCATGTAAAATTTCAATATATGTTGTTATTTGTGGAATATTGTTAACAAAATTATTTCTTTTAATGTAGAAATGTTGATATTCTATATTATTAATTCAATATGAATAATACTTTTTTGATAATCTATATTGATTATGTGTTATACTATTGATTAAATAAATGAGGAATGAATTTTAAATATTTATATAATAGGTGAGGCATGTTTGTAGATAACTCATATATGCATTAGTTGGTCTCATGAGACAAAATATAATTGGTATTTCTTAGTTTATGTTGGCTCACAAAATGAAAACATTTTGTCACAATGTCTAGATGGTATATAAAACTTTCTAGAAAAGGACTTGTAGATAAGTTTCATGGTGTCTTGGTATGAGGCTATAACTTCTTACCCCAAGGCCACTCATCGATGGCCAGACCGATAGTTAACATATCACCACAAGCATGCCTCCCCATTTGATAGAGGATACTGATTAGAAATGAGGGTATAAGGTGTTATGGTTGGGAGACTATACACCCAATATTATAGTGAAAAAATCAGAAATAAAATACAATCACATAAACCCAATGTAGAATATCACAAACAAACCAAGTAAAGTTCCAAAATAATGCTCTAAAAAAATTATATAACAATGGAGTATGACAAACATTTCACAATTGATCCTCTAAGGGTGAATCAAAAACATAGGATAGGAAATAGTAAAAAAAATTTAATCTAAAATTTACCCGTAGTTGGTCTTGAGTTTGACTCGGCACCATCATATATACTCAATACTAACATGCTATGAAAATAATCATGCAATGACATTTTCCCTTGACCTATACTTGTGACCAAATAGTGATATCATCTTAGATACCCATGTTTTCTGGTGGCCTGATCAGGGTGCAAGTAAAAATTAGTAGGCCACCACCATCATCCTAAAAAATATAACCAGTCTAAAATTAAAGTTCATGTAGAAGTTATGAAATTAATTTTAAAAAAATGAATAAATTTAAATAAAAATAGTAATAACCCTTGATACTAGGTCTCTATGGATACTATTGATATCATAATATACCACCACCAATCTATCAGTTTGTTTTCCTAATTGATCAGACCTGATTAAGCCATTATCAGGGCGTCTTTAAACACATTACAGTGATTATTCCAACCATATGATCACAAACACCCTTTTGAGTGATTTCCATGTAATTATCATGACCGCCCCAAAGGGGTTTTCTATATAAGTATCAAAACCACCTTGGATGTATTCTCCATATAAGTATCACTACCTCTATAAGGGTTGCTTTTATGACCTGTATGATGAGAGTTTTTACTAACACCCTTATGGGTGTTTTCATGACCTCTCATTGGGTAGTTTTCATAGCCTCCACAATGGTATTATTAATGACCTCCTTGAAGGGAGTATTTAGGACCTCCCCTAGAGAGTTTTCCAATTGTTCCCAAACACCAACAAAAAAAATTCACAAAGTCTATTCCAATTAACCATTTCAAAGTTACCTTTCCAATTTATCACCATTTACAATTTGAAAACTTGGTACTATTACACATTAATCATTTACTGATTCAATTAAAAATTCATTTACAATTCAAAATCCAAAAAATCGCATTATTATTTTTATACTCATTTTATAAACATGTCTTACCAATTTACCAATTCATTATCATTTCATGATTCCACTTACATTTCATGAAAAGTGATTTCATTCATAATTCATTATTTTACAAATAAACACTTACCAATTCATTAGGCCCCACTCAAGGGTCACATATCAATCTATGGAATTCCCCTTGAAATTAATCCTTTATTTCATAAGGATTTATTTTTATTTTAATTAAAGTTTCTACATTGATGATTTTGAAATCCCATTTTACAATCATTGATTTGAATCACAATTCAATTTTTATGCACTTTAAATAGTTAACTATTTAATGATATCAAACAAAAAAAGGTCACGTGTTCAACTAGAATCACCACTTTAACATTATCTATTATCTTTTTATAAAAAATAGATTACCATTTAGTTGGACAATTTCCAAGGTCAATTTTTCATCTAATGAATTCCAATATGAATCAAATCCTACTAAAATTCAAGACATGTCTAGTGGATTTTATCAAAAGTAACAAACAATTATATCCTTCAATTTAAATTTAGTTCAATGCCCAATGAAGCCGACATGACACCATAATGCATCACATGAAGAAAAAGGGGAAATGATGGGTTAAATTTAGGGACTATAAACCTCATTCATAGAGAAGTATAGTCACCCAATATTGAAATTTGGTTCCACCTAACATGAGAGAAAACAAGAAAGTAGAAAAAATACCTAGATGTATAGAATGTTAGAAAAACAAGAAAGGAGATAACTAGACACTTATGTAACAAATAAAAGGGAGAAAGAATAATCATAGACTCGCATTAATCTCTTGATCTCACCCAACAATGTACAATAGATAAGGATCAAGAGAGATCGACCAAGTGAATATGAGAGGGAGAAGAGGCATGGGAGTGGGTCTCCTAGCTAAATATTGGCCAAAATTACTAAGTGGGAACAAGGAGGGTGGCCACATGTAAAATTATAAGTCTAACCCTAATTAAAAATAACATATAAGGCCACTAGCTAGGCATTGACTTCCAGGGATGATCCAAGTACCAATGTAGGGCTACTTCTTGGACCATCAGGTAGCCAGAATACCTATACCAGCTCGATGGTGGTGCTAGAATATCATGCTTCAACTCTGGATTCATGTTTGGAACCCCAAGAGCATCTATTATGCATTTAATTACTGAAAACACAACCACATCAGGGGGAATTACATGAGGTTATATAAAAATTCAATTTACTCATACCTTTAAGGGGAGGTCTTAAAACCTCCACACCATATAATTGCTCATCCCCATGATGTATTCCCAAGAATTATCAAGCCTCCTCAAGCATGCACCATGACCTATAGGGGCCACTGACTCCCGAGTAATGAACTAAAAAAACTTCCACTTGTTATGTTTGTGACAAAACAAACCCATACTAAATCTAATACTTAAAAAATAAAACCCATAAAATCATGCATCACGGTGTTAATCAAAAAATTGGTACCATTATGATTCCCCACTCTTAGAAGTATCCTTTAATTATAAAAATATTATATCATGCCTCATAGGTTGATGTTGCAGGTATGAACCTACTTATTCTCACTCGAATGTTCACCTTATAGTGTAGTATCACCCCTGACTCAAAATTTCATTCATCTTTCCACTCTATATTTCAAAATCCTCAGTGGATCCAATATCAGAAACCTTCATTCCAATAACCACATCTAGTCATGTAAAATAATCATCAATCATGTCTATCATTCTCAAAACAACACCCACATGTGAGGACACTGATTAAGATATCGACACCATTAAAAATAGGGTCTTAGCTCACCAACTTTTCATAAAAAATCCTTTCCTATTTTGGACTGCATTCTCTATATCCAAAACCACCTATATGATATGGTTTTTAATCCACCACATTAACTTATATTCAAGATAATGGGTTAGACCTCCTCTATCCAAGCTATATCAAAATTCTTATAATACCTCCACCAACGCACCATTAAAACACTATATCATTATTTCTCAAACCCTAATGAAAATTTCATGATCATCCAAACACCTACACCGATGCTCGTACCCAAAACCCAGTGTGATTTACCTGGATAAAGAACAAACTAATCAAAAATTACATCGTTCTATTTGCAACTGTTGATTCACTAATGTTACAACCCATGCATGGATCACCAAATTCATTCTAATCCTATAGATATTTCTTGAAACCATATAACATCGCATACAAATTTACTTATATAATTTCCTAATAGAAACTAGTAAAATAGATCCATTAGCTTGCTGAAATCCTAGGAAAATGACTGGTAAAGACTACTCTTATACATTTAAAACCCTTACACATGAGGTTCATAACACTATGATATATAAATAACTCCCCACCCTAATAGTTTCCTCACATTCACACCATTAAATGAAATAACATCTTCCATATATCATGTCTTTTCCATCACTGGACATAACAAAAAGGCATTGTCATCATGTTCACATTTATGCACCAAAGAAACATAAAAAATAGGTCATTTTGGATCTTTGAGACATCATCATTATTAAAACCCAATGTTTTTCATTTATAATGAGGGTCACACCCCTTACAGTCATAGGTGCACTTCCCACCACTTTAATTCACTAAAGCCTCTCAATAGAAACAACCTAAATTAATTTCTTTATTGAAACACATGTGTAATTCCTACCGAGCCTGCTCACATACCAAAACATTAACTACCATAGCAAGGTAAACTTGGTTCAACCATTTCATAACACATCGATCCACCAATAAATATCACTCATTAAAACTAGATATTATCAAATTCACTTAAAGTGCCTGAGACATCTCATCTACATTCATTTCTCTACATTTCTAGGTTACCTCGCTCTAAGAGGGACTTAATAATCAATACCTACTCTATACCCACAACTCTCTGGAGAGTAGTCATAACTTTAGGCTCATTATAGAACCACAACCACTACATTATTCAATTGATCAACTTACAAACCAACAAGACCCATGAATATTCATTATGTATCACCTTGTTATTATCAAAACCTCGGGATCATATTCTCTACTACAACCAAACATAGAGCCTGACTCATGATTCTATTGATTATATCTCATTTATACAAGGCCCATGAACTTAAATCACAAATCATTCTATTATGGCACATTGTTCCCATCAAGACAAGATCACCTCAAGTAAAACCCTTTCAACATTAGACATCTTTCCATTCCAAAGGCTAAAGACATGATTTCCCTATAACTATTATAATTAGAGGATTAAAATATCTTACCCACTCTAGCACCACATATAAAATCTCACCTGATATCAATAGGTCTAGGAAGTCTGTTGAACTTACCCTCCAAAATCTAACATCAACACCCAAAACACCAACACTTAAGGTTGTTTACATCACCTATAACTTGGAAACTTACCTGCCCTTCCTTAGAAATTTTTATGGGTGCTCACTTATACAGGGAACATCATTACCAATCTGAACACACCCACCAAGAATAACTCACTTACACTAACATCCTCCTAGAATTTCTCAATGCGTATTCCACATATCCCAAAGATATTTCCATGATAAAACCAAAAATGAAATCATTAAACCATGCCTTACACCTTTAAGGTACTCACAAAACTAGATAACCCCTATAATGGGTTACACCCAAACGCTACAATCCACTGAATCTCTAAACTTGAGTTGCATCTAATGGTCACTAGGATCTCCCATCTAGCTTATAAATCCTATTTGACATTGTTCATAACCCATAGTAAACCTTATCATTCTGATTTTAAAGTCACATGGTATATATCATGACTAAAAACTAACTTATATGATTCTTAGACTGATACAAAATGATACCACTTTCCAGAACATCGGCCAATACATGATCTAAAAAAATAGAAACATTAAGTCTCTTTGGTTCATGAATTAACAAGAGGTCAGGTAAGGAACAAGAATTGGCTACCAAATAAAACCCACATCAAGAGGTTTTTAACAAACTAGACTCTCTCCCAAACCCCATATACCATTTTTAGTGTTAATTCATATCTCTGGGTGTAGGTCCCCAACATCACAATTCAAAAAAAGTGATAACAAGCCTAATTACAACTATTCATTCACCTCTTAAAATAATAATCCCATAACTCAAGTTCTCTAAAAATCCCAACCACTGTAATGTGGAGTCAAGCTAAGACCACAAGGCCTCAAATCCACCACATTAATTTAATTCTTCACCACTAAAAAATGTTTTATTATTATTATTTTATCATTTCACAAGGTTCACACTCCAAACTTATCATTATTTATAGGGTTTATATTTTTTACCTTTCCTTTTACTTCACATTATTTATCGAGTTTCATGTTTTGAGGTTTGGTTAAATAAGATTATATTCACAAGTTATAAGGGAAAACCCCTGATAATTTACTTACTGGCATTTTATTTAACCAAACCATCATTTAAAAACCATGTATATTTGTATTTACATCAATATGTCATCATGGAATTTTACATGTAAGATGGAACCAAAGTATTATATAAGACAAAACCATATAATACATTGATGAAACCTTAAATAACCAACCCCCTTTTAAAAATAATTTATAAATCACAAGAAAATATAAATCAAATAAATATAATAAAAAAACAATATAAATCATAGTAAAGTGATTGGAATCTAAATCTTATTACCTTTTCATGTTTAATTTCATATAAACCCCTACATTACTGAAATGATGCATGAAAATTCACAAAATTTTGTTATACTATACAAGTGTAAAAATCCCATAAATCATAAGATCATAAATCTAGTTCATCACTTGAGGTTAAATATCATAACTATTATATGAAAATTCTACGAACAACAAGTCACATCCCTTTCAATATGGTTTTTCCTCATGCATGGATCGGTCACTCCCAGAAATCAGTACATTACCATTTCCAAACACATCTTATCCTCATGTCTATCATGAGTATGTATTAAGACAAAAGAAAAGAACATCTAATTCGACATTATAATTTTCTACCATCATTATTCACTCATCAGTTCCCATACCAATGGTCACAAAATCACCTCAAACACACCTCTCTCTATGCTAGAGGCTTCCAACTAGTAGCAAGGGTGTAAGTTACAGCAGTGGGAAGACTATACCACTAGTATGAATGTGAAATATAGAAAAAATAAAAGAAAATCAATAAACCTAGTCAACAACATAATAATAAATCCATTTTAAGTGCCAAAAATAACTATATTATCAAAATTATATAACAATGGATTATTCCATACATGTCACAATGGATACCTGAATGGAGGATAATTTAGATAGGATAGAAAATAAGAAAAATTAAAATGAATCTATAAATAGTCCCCAATTGGTTTTGAGACACTCCTAGAACCATCATCCATACTTTATCCTAGAATGTTCAGAAAATCCTTATGCAATTACCTTTTCCCTAAACCTATACCTATAATAAAATAGTGAAATTTTCTTGGGTACCCAAGTTTCAAAAGATTATGAGAAAGTTGTGAGTACAACTTAATAGGCAACCACCAACAATGCACCAATTACAACAAGTCAAAAATAAAAGTTAATGCATTTGTGATTAAATACCATTTTAAATAATTAAATAAATATAAATAAAAACATTAAATAAACATAGAAACTTAGTCTCTATGATGAAACCTGAGATTGGAATATACCACTATTGATCTCCAGGTCCATGACCCTGATCAACCATACCTACTTTGGCCAGTGTCAGGGTGTCTCAAAGAACATCGTGGTGACTATTCCAAACAAAGTATCACAGACCCCATTTCAGGTGTTCTCCAAGTATCACATCCAACTATAAGGGTGTTTTCTATATAGATATCATAATTATCCCAGTTTTTTTTCAATATAATTATCATAACCTCACTAGGGGGATCTTTTAAAACCTCTATTATGGGAGTTTTCATGACCAAACTTACTAGATTTTTCACAAATTCCCCTTAAGTATTTTTTACAACCTCGATGGTGAGATTATTCACGACCATCATAAAGGGAGTATTAAAGACCTCCCTATATGGTGTTTTCCATATGTGTCCAAACACGAATAAAAAAATCATAAATTTTATTCCAATTAACAATTTCAAAATTACCATTCTAATTTATCATAATTACCCATTTACAACCTTGGAATCATATCAAATTAAAAATTTTCCAATTCAATTAAAAATTAATTTCCAATATAGAAGAAACAATTTACATTATAACATTCATACCCATTTTATAACCATATTTTATCCATTTATAAATTCATTGACATTTTCCTATTACACTTCCATTTTATAAAAGCACATTTCATTCATAATTATTAATCTTTAAAATCAACGCATACCAATTAATTAGGGATAAATCAATGTTTATATTCCAATCTAAGAAATTACCTTTGAAATCCCCCCTTCATTTCATAAGGAATAATTTGGATTCTAATTCCAAATTACAACATCAACAATTTTGAATTTCCATTTCACTATTATTTACTTAAATTACAATTCCATTTTTATTCACCTTATCATAGTTATAAATTTAATGATATCAATCCAAAATAAGGTTAGGGGTTTAACTATAATAATCTATTTAATATTTTATATTTACTTTTTATAAAACATAGCTTACCTTTTGGATAGATAATATCCAAGACCAATTTCATCACTATGGAATTTCACTAGGAATCACCTCCTTCTAAGATTAAAAACATGTTAAAGGGGTATTTAAATAAGGTAAATTAAAATTAAAAACATAAATTTAAATTTATTTCAATACCCAATGAAGTCAGTATGATCAAACAATACATAACATGAAGAAAAAGTTATGGATATGGACTAAATGTGGGGATAACCTACCTCACTCTTAGATAAGTCTACTAACCAAATATCAAAATTTGGTTACACCTAAAATGGGAGAATAATATAAATTTGTAAAAAAATTGGAAATAGTGAGTATAAGATAAACATGGTGAGAGATCACTTGCAGCTGAAATAATTAAGAAAAGGCAGAAAGAGGACTCATATAATCACCTTAAACTCTTGATTACAGCCAATAATGGCTGAAACATACATGAATCAATATATATTCACCAAGGTAATATGAGAGGGAAAATAGGAATGGGATATGGATCTAATAGATGAATGAGGACCAAAATTCATGAGTGGTAATAAGGTGGGGTGGGTCTGGGTGAGATTACAGGACTAGACCAAACTAAAAACTATAAAAGAGACCAACAAGTGTCTAATGATCCTAGTTCCTCTACATGGATATTTCCATGACTACCACCTATCTGGTGGCTATGTACCAGCTAACTAGTGGTAATGATACATCTTGTTATTTCCTTGGATCCATGTTATAAACTATCAAAGCGACTATGATGATTTTCAATACTAACAAAACACCCCAATTTGGGAGAGTTACATGTTATTAACCAAAAAATTAACACCCTCATACCTCTATAGGGGTGGGGTCTTATATACGCCATGAATGTAATATCATGTTTTTTAACATTATTCATTTATATCATTAAAATTTTAGATATTATTATCTATGTGATTGTTGATATTTTCCACGGATATATTTTTAATCTCATGTTGTTGTTTAAATGGAATATGTATTGATTATATTCTATACATTATTATTTATACCTTGTGTATTCATAATAGATTTTACTATACACTACCCCTTATTGAGCATCAATTCTTATCATTTTTTTTTACATTCCAAAGTATCTGAAAAAGTAATATTTGAATGATTTTAAAGGATTAATTAAATGTTCTTATTCTATGTTTTCATCTTCCAATGTAATATGGAATTCATTTATATATCTAGTTTTCCAAGACTGCTAAATTGATCGATCCTTCATGGTCAGATCCCCGAAATCTTATACCAATATTATAAAGTAAACACTAGATATGGGTTGCTAGAGTCATGGTTGATATAATTGTTATCAAAGTATGTTTAGGAGGACCCTTGAATAATAACCTTGACTATATAGAGCAACCAATTTCTTCTTAGAATAGTGCAGTGATATTGGATCACATTATGTAGAAGAATCCTTTATCATTTAATAGAACTACTAATCCATTAATAGTTGTGAAATTGATTGAGTCCATTGGAAAGATATCACTATCTTTGGGATGTAATGATTGTGAAAAGGTTATGTTGGTAATATACTATTTAAAAGGATATGTGGGTCAATGGTGGTCATTGATTCCAAATACTATTGAGGATGAGGAGATATAAAGCATGGAATAGAGAACTTTTATGGTGAATTTATTTGTAAAAAAAATTAATGAGAATAATGAGATGATATGGAAAATGAATTTTTGAATTTAAATAAAAAGGAAGAGGAAAGTATTTCTGAGTATCAGGTTAACTTTACTAGATTATAAAGGCATGTTGTAGACTACATATGTATTACTAAAAGTAAGATTGAATGTTTTTTTGGTAGTATCAAGATAATCCATAGAAGGGCCTCAGTTTTAGGAAATTATTATCATATGATTATATGGTATCATGTTCCATTAATATAGAAAAACAATTCTCCAGGTACTATATTTTCAAAGTATAACAATAGAAGAAGAAGTCAAATGGGCCCCGAAAAAAGGAATTGTAATGAAGAAGAAGGTTAGAGTGGAACTTCTAACATGTGTAAATTCCAAAAATAAACATCCTAAAAATGTTTAAAGCGAATGAAAGTTTTTTAGAAGTGTGATGATAAAGTATATATGGATCAGGAATGTAAATTCAAGAAATAATACACTTATATATAATGTATTAACTACAAAGAGACAAGGAACTATTCAAAATAATGTCCTGGGCATCAAGGATTTCCTAGATAATTTCAATGTGGTATTTATTATGTTCATATTGGTTTAATAAAACAGATGAAGAGTTTGAGAATCACTTTTGAATCATTCATTGGACTCTCATAGGAAAGAAGTTATTTGAGAAATTCAGAATGTGTGAATTTTGGCTTTATAATGTTTCTTTTCTTGGTAATATTGTCTCCAATGATATTTTTTTGATACTTATAAGACAAGGCAATACATTAACACTATATATAACCTTTAGGTTCAGTATATGTTTTTAAGTAAGTGTATTTTTAATAAATTTGTGTAAATATATGATTATGGTATATTCTAATTTGGTCCATATTATTTTGAAGAGTTTTAAGGTTTAATGATTAATTTTTAACCTTGGGTTCCACTCTATAGATTTTAGATATTACTCATTTATTTGATTGTTTAGTATTATTTTTACTTATTCTATTTTTTTGGTTTTATTAAATTTAAATAAATTAGAGGAAACAAAATGTCCAAAAATATATCATAAAAAGACAAACAATATCATTTATTGGATCTCACATTCCATTAAAAGATTATTTTAGTTCTTGAGGAATAAATATTTAATCTTACTCATTCATAATTTTGATTATGAGAAGAATCCAATGTTGAAAATTTATCAAAATGAAATTGATAAAATAAATAATGTAGTTATATGTTTTTATAATTCCTCAAACTCAAGCGATACAAGATAAATATATCATGTTTTTTGTAGTGAATATCACTTAACTATAAAGGTATTCATATAGAACCACATTCAAAAGTAAAATTCTTATAAAAAACATATTTTTCAATATATATTTATTCATCAAATAATTATATTCCTAGTCCTAACCTAAAAATTAAAATCTATGAAAAAAATATATTATTATGTAATGATACGCTGAAAATAAATTAAAATTTAGAGGACACAATTTCTATAAGGAGGATAGAATATAAAACCCCAAGATTTTATTTTATGAATACTATGTATGATATGTTATGATACACATAACATCAAGGTTAAATGAACTATGAAGTACCACAAATATAATATACTTTAAGTATGACCATTATAACCTAGTCGTTGGATTGGTTGGTGTGAATAGGTGTAACCAAATTATAAAATATATGTAGAAATATTTTACTAATAAAAATATACTTATTAATTCCCAGTAAATATGTATTCTATTTTGAATTATAAGAATTAAATCATATAAGGATAAGACGTTTAAATATATCATTTTTCAATAAAATAATGTTTTATTTAAATTTTTATTTTTCATTTAAATAATAAATTTATGAATTTAAAATTTTTAATTTGATTAAATTAACATAATATTTTAATTCATAATGTTAAAATTATATTATGGTGATTTTTTGGGATTTTTTGAAAAAGGTTTATTTTCAAGTGAATAGTGGTAAATAAAAATATTACAAATAATGTCACTTTTACAACATTATTATGAAATAATGTTGGAATGAAAGTTTTTGAAACCATTTTTATGGACCAAATATATATTTAATAAGAAATATAAATAAATTAATAATATAATGTCGAACATATGAATCTATTTTTTTAAAGTTTGGAAATCTATGTAATGTATTTATTCAAATTTAAATTATTTTTGGTACTTATTTTTAATAATTTATTTCACAAGGTTTGTTTCAATTAATTACACTTTAATTAAATATAAACCAATTTATTCCATGGGTATCAAAAGTTAAATTTATTTTGGTATAAAATCATTTTTATTCTTAAAACATATATTAAAAATGGTTTCATTTCATTTTATGAACTTATATTAAATGTCATTTTTAACACTTTAGGAAATTGAGTCATATAAAATGGATTCCATATTTGGGATCATCGTGTTCTAATTTTTTGATGAGTCCCATTTCATTTTTTAGTCACAATAAAAAGTAACCATAATAAAATTTTACCATCTCAGTAAAGGGTAAAATGGGATAATCAGAGTTGAAACTATGGGATAAGGTCACAAGATCTCTCAAACACTTTTCTTTATTTCATTGGATGATTTTATTTCAAAAAACCTCATCATATCTTCTAAAATATGGAAATTAGTTATTGGTTCCTTTGATAATGTCCTTTATATTATTTCTTGTAAAGAATAATTAAAAAAATATCACTCTATTTATTTTAATATCTTTAATATATTTTCATAAGGATAAAAAGATGTTATGAATTATTATAAATGGATATTTTGAATATGAATACATTATTTTTATGATAGTAATTTTTTTAAATTTTTGGTAATGATATACTTACCAAAAACACTTACGCATCATTGATGCAATGCTTGTGAAAGCGAGTGAGAAATCAAAGTAAATAGTACAAAATTATTAAATGTGATGTCTTTTGGATAATTTAAAGTCTTGAATAATTATTATTGATAAAAATTAAAGGTTCTTAATGCTTTTAAATATTCAAATTCAAAATCCTTTGTAATCTTGATAATGTTAATAGTGCTAAAAATGACTTTAAGGATATTTTATATTAAACAATATTTAATTGAATGTTTAAAAATGAAATACATTATCAAGTGAATTAGAAATAGTTTAGAAAATCAAAAATTTACCACTTATGATAGAATTACCCATTTAGAATGATATTGTTGACCCTAAAAGATTAAGTATTGTATTTCTATTGTAAGGGTTAAAAAGGGTTAATGAAAGGGTAATCTAAAGAGACAAGGGATAAAATAACATAAGAACTTGTCTAAGTCCTATTGATTGAATGGATTTTGACCCTATCTCATCCAAATTTTAAATTTATATAATTTGGATCCACTTTTCTATAAAATTGACCTCATATTATTTTATATTTTTAATAAATAAAAGTTTCAACTTCCCTCACTTATAAAAGGAAACCTTCACTTCTCTCTTTTACATGCCTTCTTGAGACACTTATCTCAACCAAGACCTACCCAAATACATTATAAACATTATTTTAACTTGTGTAGTGGTTCTCCTCCCACCAAAGTAACACTTAAATCAGGCTTAGGTTGTAAGATAATGGAGGTCACCAAAATAAGAGATATCTATTATTACCATATTTTTTCAAGTACCTTTTCTTCTTAAACCTCATCAAAATCTTCAATAACCATATTAAAAAAATTAAATAATAATATTTAATATAATTATATATTTTTATGTTAATGGAACATCTATTTTATTTCTACTTTAAATCTTATGGAAATGAAAACATCACTTACGTGTACGTTATGACTATCATCTCCACACAGCAATGTAATTAACTTATCGTCACCACTTGATTTTAAGGATTATAAATATGTAATTTATGAATATTTATTATATAGTTATTAGTTTGTAAATATAATATATTATCTATTTTCTTACCCTTACATCCTTTGAAAAGTGAAAATGTATCTCATGCATATGTGTGAACTAACACCTCTACGAAACAATGTGATTTGTTTTTCTACTACCAACTTACATGGATAATTATAAAAAATTTTATAATAAATAAAAATAATATTCATGAAATTATTAACATTTTTGAGATGATAGAACCATTTCATGACACATTTAATCATGGTCAATATATCGAAGTAATTTTGGAGAAATTGACCGAACAACCTTAAGTGGTTGATATAAGAAAGAACTATTCAATGAATAGGTGTAAAATGATTATAAAATGAACTTATAAAATAAATATAGAATGAAAAATGTTCTTAAACATGAATTTAAAAAAATTAAATTGAATATTTTGGATGATATAATGCATCTGAATAAGAAGTAATCTAAGGTAAGGGATTCATTTCTCAATTCGACTCCATTGTGGGATATTTGATATTATGAACCAGATTTATTTTTTATGTTGTAACTAATGACCAATCGATATATTATATAATGAATTAAACTTTATTCATGATATTTAATGTCTCAATTTGAGTTTTATTTTTTAAAGAGTTTTGATTCAAAGGTTATTAAAGGCGTAATGTTTTATTTTATAATCTCACTCTTATTTGGGACTATTTGAGTTTAAAATTATGTTGAAAAAAATTATATTCTCCTTATCTTCATGAAACCCATATAATTTAATCTACACTATTAATTTATAGTTTTTTCATTATTTTCTTACAAATTTTCCCCTATTTGGTACTTGAAAAGAAAAATAATGTTTTTAAACAAAACCGACCTTATTTATCTTTTTTAGTTGGGAGTCATTTTCTCCCATATCAAAATTTTTTAAATTGTATTATGAAAGTTATTATATAATTTTAAATAAATGGTAAAAAACTTTTTATTATTACAATTAATTATTTATAATGGTATGAAGGGAATATTTTTAATGTTTTTTGAAAATGTTTTTTTTTCTTTTTGCAAAGATTTGAAAGTAATGTTCTTTTTAATGTATATGTATTGAAAAACTTTTCCGATATTTGTAAGTTCATTTTTTGCATAAATTTTTAAATTTTTAATTGATTTTTTCCATTTTTTAATTCTTATCCCCCATGTTTTAATAAGGAAATATCATTTTTGGGTATTTTTTAATTTGGAATGATATTTTGAAAATAATAAATTGAAATTATTACAATATCAAGTTTTATATTGTTAAAATTTTAATTAGAATTTTTGTGTTGATAAATAGAAAAGGAGGATGATTTTGAATGAAAAATTGGCCAACCCAATATAGCCCTCAAACAAGGAAAGAAAAACCAAAAATAAGGCTCATGAAGGGCCTTCCTGCCAAACCCAACCTTAGGAATGCACACATGGGTGGAAAACAGGAGCTTATATAGCATAATATTGCACTAGTGTGTGGGTAACATGTCCACACAGTGGTGGGAGGAGAATTTCACAAGCATGGAATAGTTTATGGTAGAACATGGGACCCTCTATCCCAAAAACAACTTGTTTAAGATTTGAGGGGATATGAAAAAAAATAGAAGAGGGAATCCACTCAAATATTTGACGTGGGATGCACGTGCGAGCCGAGGTACTGTGCACTTACCAAAACACCATAATTTCACTCTGCAATCTCTATCATCAACCTTGGAAATATCCTCCAAAAAAACTATGTCGTAATCCATCAATGCTATAGATTAATCCTCCATGGAAGTCGATGAGGAGCTCACTACCCACAATCTAATCAATAATCACTACACCACAGGCATCTTCTATGTAACATTGTGAATAAGGGATATAAACCAAAGGATTTAATCTAAAAAAGTGGCCTCACTATTTTTTCATGGTCCTTAACATCCAAAAATAAAGAATGAGTGTTGAAATGTATTGAAACACTATTGTTCTATGTCATGGAATGGAAAATAATCTATGGTGTAGTTAAAACCAGCTACATTATGGCTGATGTGGAAGAAAATGCGTGAAGGTGTTGCACCGCAAGACCTACCTCAAACCATGGATGGTTTTAAAAAGGTAGTAGCCATTTTTATAGATAAAGAGGATTTTTTTTATCTATGTGATTAATGCACCTTGTCCATTTATCCAATGCATGGGTTGATCCAAAGTCACATAACCTATACCGTAGCATAGGATCTTCTCTAGTTTCAAAATCCCAACATCCTCAGGTTATCTACACATGATACATCATCCCTATAGGTAGATTTAAAAATAATAAAATTTGGAAGGAGTCTTACATGAATTTGTTTAAACGCTCCATAAATCAAGGAAGACACAACCAAAGTTAAAGGAAACCCTCATGGAATATAATGAGGGATCAGGTCAACCAGATAAAAAATACAGTGGTGAGAATAAGATTTCAAATTTTAAAAAGACAAAAACTCCTCTAAGAAGATTTTAAAAATTAGAAGATGTGATGAATATAAACAGATATTACCACTACTCAAGAAGGTGAGTCCAGACCCAAAGGGTAACCCGACATAGAATTTTACAAAACCAAGAGGAGGTTTCACTGCTAATGTAAGAGGTAAGGTAGAAGATCTCAACCGAGCATCCAAAGATAAAGTGGAGGAAGACGACACTTATCAACCATGTTGATGCATAATTTAGGATTTATTTTTATATTTTTTATTTTCACTATATAATTTTAAATTCATATGATTATGAAAAAGTAAAATCATGTGATTTCATTTTCTACACAACACCTTTATTTTAGATCTAATTCTCCACTCCTTTACCTCAAACACATATTAATCATAATAATTTAGAGATTAGTTATGAATAACTAATTATTAAAGGGATATGTGCATTGATAAATTTATGAGTACCACTATTTTAATTGATATCAATTTAAATTTAATCAATTCATATCATTAAAAGGTATATATAAAGTGATAAAATTTAGAAGATGAACCTCAATGTAATAACATGAAGTGGGAGGGAGAGAGCCGGACTTAAATTCAAATTCTATTTTGATATTAAAAACCATATATCAAAAGTAGATATAGGAAAATTTGATGAACTATATTTCTAATTTAGAGAGTATTATTTAAGGATGAAAAGAAACACAAGTTACCCTAATAAATCTCATGGGTAATGAATTGATGAAAAACCATCTTCGATATCAACTCACTTCCCTTCGTACATAATCTAATTTTTCATTCAGTATAAACCACTCTTCTAAAGTAGTTTAATAAATTTTATTTTTATTTAAATCATGAAAAAATTTGATTCTATTGAAACCTTAAAACCCTTTACCACATTGAACTATCCCCACTTACCACCATTCTACATTCTAGTAGTTATTATATTATAGTGAGTATAAATTTATATTTTGATATCACTGAGAGAACTAACACCACTCTCAAGTGAAAATAAATTTAGATCTATTATAGAGGAATATAAATTTATATATTCAATATATAGTCAAGCCTTTTCACCCCCTCATTTCTACTTTCTAATTTTATGTTAGATTCTTTTTCATTTTTTTTCTTTTTTACACACTAGGTTTTTTTGGTGTGATATCAATAACAGGGAACAATTAAGTCCCATATATAATTGGAAATATATATTTAAATCCTTTTATTAGGAATAAAAGATCCTAATAGGGAAATCCAACATCAAGTATGGGAGCATCAAGGAAACCTAGGAGAATCAAACCTGTACTGAAGATACACTCCAAGGCATGGAAGTTGAGTTCAAAAGAGGTATTTTACTTATAAGGACCCAACCATAAAACTTTAATTATTCTTGAATTTTATTCAAGAATATACATTATTACATATTGAGTATGTTTTTGAGTTTTTAGTTTTATATAATTAGGATACCTTACATACATAACATACCACATTCATACAAGAGGATACTACTAAAAATAGTTTCCATTTTTTTTAAATATAAAACATTAAAGCTTAAAACATGATTTACTTGACAACCCTCTACATAATTCATCATTAATCCCTTCCTTATATTAAACATCCTTATATCCTGTGAAAAACATTTTAAAAACTTAGGATGAGTATAAAACTTAGTAAGGGATATAAAGAAATAAAGTGTTAGTCTAGTGATAACATAAAAACTGATAAAACTCATAAGCATAAAAACTCATATGCATAGAAACTTCATGTAGTTTCCTT
Source organism: Viscum album (assembly GCA_963277665.1). NCBI lineage: Eukaryota > Viridiplantae > Streptophyta > Magnoliopsida > Santalales > Viscaceae > Viscum > Viscum album. The sequence goes on from OY728138.1 coordinate 861,232,026, forward strand.
GGGAAATATTTACCATATCACTCTTACATTCACCCTTTCACATGGAATAAACTTTTGGTCAAATTACATCTTCAGAGTAACCAAGGAATTGGGGAGCTATAATGGGGCTCACCCGTCAAATCTTGAGCTATAATGGACTCAACCCAACATAGCTTGAACTATAATGGGCGCAACCCAACATATATTGAGTTATAATGGGCTCTACCCAACATAAATAATGTCAAAGTAACATATAATGGTAATAAATTATCTTTAAAATCATAATAAACCACTCATTCCATATACATATAAAAAACAATCCTTCTGAAATTTATTAATGATACTTTTAAAAGTATTTTAAAAAAAAAGTCCCTTAAAATATAATTGGAGTGAGAATTAATATAATGGAATGGATATGTGTATAATCTATAAATACACATATGGAAGAATAATATAAACATAAATTCATCACACCAATAATCTTAATACCACATAATGAATAAAGAAGAAGGTTAACCCAAAGAATGGAAATTGGGTTAAGAATTCCCTTACCTCGGGTTCTTCTTCCTTAAAAAGTGTTTAAACCTCCTGTATAATAGATAAAAGAGTTTTATTAATATCTTAAAAAAATATAATCATGTTTATAACACCTTATATGATCATTTCATAACACCATTTTACCCTATAATTATTATTATTTTGTTCGTTCCATTGTTTTGGGTGCTTTCTTTACATGTTTTCCATGATTGGTTCATGATGGATGATCTTGTCGATTGGAAGAGAAACTCCAAAATTGGAATAGAATGTTGGTTAAATATTTCCAGAACCACAAATTATTCCATTTATCAATTTTAATTCTGAAATTAAGATTATTCATAAGTTAAAACATTAATTATGTTTGTTTAGATCATTCTAGTGGTTTTTTGATAATAACGGCCTCATTTTGTTTTATAAATTAAAACCATGTGTAAAAAAAATTCCAGAACCATGGATGAGATATAATACATATATTATAACATTTTTAAACCATAAAAATGGTTTCATGACTAGACCTTAAATAATTAAAGCAAAATGAAATCACATCATCCACGATGTTGGTAATTCAACACATCACGGACAATATTTTTATTCCTTGAATAAGTGGGAGAGGGGAAGAAGAATGAAGGTGAATTTCCCATGAACATGAGAATATCCAAAATATAAATGATTTATGGATATTTCATTCCTCTTGGATAAGATTATGGGGAGAGACTATAATAAAAGAAAAAGGAAAGAAAAGGAAAACACGTCAAAAAGGAAGAGGATTTCTTACCTCTTGATCTCTTCTTCTTGAGATCCTCCTTAAGGGATTTGGTTTTGGTTTTTTGGTGAGACCAGTAGCTCTATGTCGTGGAGAAGAATATTGAGGATGTAATTTTTCAGAAATTATAAAACGATCAAGGCTTTAGAGGTGTGGGAGGAAGAGGGGAATGAGGGTGGTATTTATAGTGGAGGAGGGGAGGTATTTTATATTATTTAAATCATTATTATAATATTTTTCTCAAGACAATGAATAATATCAAATAATGTGATCCCAAATATTAATAAGGGCATATGAGTTCAAACCAAGTGGTATTACATCACTTATGATGTCATAAATAGTGTATTTAACTGATAATTAGAATATACAGTATTTTACCATAATTCACTATTCATCATAAATTCAAGAATTTCATAAAAATTTCAAAACTTCACCCTTACCATTTTTATATGTTTATAATTCAAAAATGAACTCCATTTTTTTAAAATAATTTTTGAAATATTATTAATTTAATTTTTAAATAGAATCATACTTAATTCAAAAATTAACAATTTTAATTCTATAACTACTTTCATATCACATTGAAAAATCAACCCAAATGTCATTATCTTAAAGCCTTAAAAAAATAAAAAATAAAAATACAGTTTTCTATTCATCAAGGTCATAATACTATTCATATTACTATTCATAAGGGTATTTTACTATTCACCAAAAAAATAAGTTGGTTCCATCAGACTCCAAATAACTTACTGAACACAAATATAGATGACCGTTTTTCGAAAATCAAAACATAGAAGATGCTAAATTAAGTTTAAAGGCTAGTTATAAATATCTACTTAAAATAGAGTTTCAAGAATTCAATTTATTTTTAAAACCTTGGGGTGTTACATTATCCGAACCTTCTAGAAATTGCATCCTCGCAATTTTATTTATTTATTAAGCAAGTGAGGTACCTTTCCCTCATAAAATTTTCAGATTCCATGTTGCTTCTTCAACGATGTGGTTTCTCCACAAAACATTTTCCGGGTGGATTACCTTATTCTGAAATACTTATTCCCTTAAATCAATAATTTTTACTGGTTTATCTTCATAAGAAAGGTTCTTTTCTAGCTGAACTACTTCTGGACTCAGGACATGTGATGAATCTGGAACATGCTTTCTCAACATCGAAACATGAACAAAATTGTGTACTTAATAAAAACTCGGAGGCAAAGCTACTTGATATGCAATTGTTCCAACTATCTCCAGGATTTCAAAAGGACTGAAGAATCACAGATTTAGATTTCCTTTCTTACCAAAATGCATCACACTTTTCCAAGGAGAGATTTTAAGGAAAAACTGGCCACCTACCTCAAAAGAGAAGTCTTTCCTTCTATTATCTACTTAACTTTTCTGCCTACTCTAAGTTTTTCTCAAGTGTTACTGAATCATCTTTACTTTCTCAGCCACTTCCTCTACTAATTTTGTCCCCATTAACTTTCTTTCACCTACTTCATCCCAAAAATATAGATTTCGACAATGCTTCTCATAAAATGCCTCAAAAGGTTCCATTTGTATACTAGAATGAAAACTGTTATTATTAGAAAAATCAACTAAATAAATATATTGATCCCAACTTCCCTGGTAGTCCTTTGAACAAGCTATAAGAATATCCTCCAAGGTATGAATTTTTCATTCTGACTGCCCATCTGATTGAGGATGAAAAATTGTGCTCAAATTTAATTTGGTTCCCAACAACTTCTGAAGCCCCTTCCAAAAGTTAGAAGTGAACTTGGGATCCTGATCAGATACAATTGAAAGAGTAACTATATGTAGCCTAAAAATCTCTTTAAGGTATAATCGAGAAAGCTAATACGAAGACATTGTATCTCAAATAGAAGGAAAATGTGAAGATTTTTTTAGCCGATCAACAATAACCCAATCGCATTATCACTTAGAGAATTATTTGGTGGTCCCCCCACAAAGTCCATGGATACATTCTCTCATTTCCACTTTGTCATTGGAAAAGGCTGAATCATCCCCTTTGGTAACTGACACTCTTCTTTAACCTGTTGACATGTTAAGAATTTCACAGTAAAATTAGCAATATCTCTTTTCATTCCATCCCACCGATAATACTTCCAAAAATATTTGTACATATTATTACTTCCAGGATGAATTGAAAATGGAGAACTATGAGCTCCACACAACAAGTCTTTCTTCAACTGGGAATCACAAGTAACACACAAACTTTTTCCAAATCATAAAACACAATCTTTATCAAGGTTAAATTCTGGAAACATACCCATTTAACCAATTCTACCTTTTTATGTAGCTCATGGTATTCCTTGTGCACTTGATTAATTCTGACTGATAACGATGACTGCACTGAAACCTAAAACAAAACATATGAATTCCCTGTACCAATAACTTCTAATAAAAAATTCATCAACTCATTAATCAAGGGATCATTTTCTAAACGTAACATAGTTAATGATACATGATGTTTCCGACTCAATGAATCTACCACTTTTTTTTCTTTTCCTGGATGATAATTGATCATGCAATCATAATATTTTATCAGTTCAAGCTATATTAATTGTCTCCTATTTAATTCCTTCTGAGTGAATATATACTTCAGACATTTATGGTCAATATATATTTGACATTTGGCTCCGTATAAATGGTGCCTCCAAAATTTTAAAGCAAAAAACCACAGCTACCAATTCAAATCATGTGTAGGATAATTTAACTCATGAGATTTTAGTTGTCTTGAAGCATAAGAAATTACATGATCAATCTGCATCAGAACACAACCAAGTCCCTCCAATGAAGCATCACTGTAGATGAAAAAATCACCAATTCAGGAAGTCAAGGCCAAAACCAAAGCATTAACCAATCTCTTCTTTAGTTCCTAAAAAACATCACATTATTCTGTCCAAACAAATTTAACCCATTTTCATGTTAACTTAGTCAGTAGGCTAGATAATCATGCAAAATTTTTAACAAACCATAGGTAATAACCTGCTAATCCAAGAAAACTATGAATCTATGTAATATTTGTATGTCTTTACTATTCATCAACCACTTTTGTTTTGGTAGGATCAACTATTATTCAATCCTTATTCACAATGTTCCCAAGAAAGGAAATATTTTGCAACCAAAAATCACACTTGCTGAATTTTCCATATAGTTTCTTTTATTTTATGGTTTGAAAAGCAACCCTTATATGTTTTTCATGCTCCTCTTTACTTCTAGAATATACCATAATGTCATCAATAAATATAACCAAAAACTTATCCAAGAACTCATGAAATATTCCATTCATAAGATCCATGAATACAACAGGTTCATTAGTTAACCCAAAAGGCATAAATAAAAATTCATAATGACCATATATAGTATGGAACACAGTCTTCAGGACGTCTTCATACTTTACTTTCAACTGATGGTATCCCGACCTCATGTCAAACTTTGAAAAATATTGTGCTCCCTAGAGCTGATCAAACAAATCATTGATATGAGGAAAAGGATACTTGTTTTTTATTCAAGGCTCTATAATCATTCCAAAGTCTCATTGAACCAGATTTTTTCTTAACAAATAAGAGAGGAGAGCCCCAAGGTGAAGTTCTAGGTCAGATAAATCCTTCATCTAATAACTCTTGCAACTTATTTTTTAATTCTAGAACTTCCATTTGGGTCATTATATAAAAAGGTTTAGAAATTTCCTTAGCATTAGGAACTAAGTCAATAGTAAAATCAACCATTATATTAGGAATAACACCGGGAAAATCATCCGTAAAAACATCCATGTATTTATATACCACTCATACATCATTAATCTGTATAGTTCCTTTATCTTCAAAAATATGAGCAAGAAAACTTTCATTTCCTTACTTTATCAATTTCTTAGCTTCCTGATATGTTATTAATGGTATGGGTTCATTATTTTACGCAAACTGGAATTATTTTTTAAAAACAACTCCTTTTTCTCTGTAATTAATCTTAGCATGATAAAAAGAAATCCAGTCCATACCCAGAATAACATAGAACTCTACAAGAGGAAAAACAACAAGGTTTGCAGGTAGACACTTTCCACAAACAAGGATAGAAAGATTATTATAATTTTTTTTCCATAATATTTTCTCCAGGTGTTTTTACCATCAGATCTGTTTTCATTTCATGAGATTGAATTCCTAATGTTTTAAAAATTTATCAGAAATGAAGTAATGTGTATAACTTGAATCAAACAGAATATTTTCAAAATATATAAAAATAATAAATTTACCTAATACCAACTCATTTGATAGATTAACATCTTCTAAAGTGGTTTCAAAAGATTTTACCAAACTATTCTTCTTCCAATCTTTTGGATTCCCTGCTTGAGTAACTAGCTTCAGAAAAACATTAGCAAAATGACCCAATTCCTTACAGTTAAAGAAAATCACGATCATCTTCTCATTAATTTTTGGATCATTTTTCTTGAAATCATGAGACATGTGTAAAAACTTTCCACATCGGTACATTTCCCAGAATTTACAAGACATTCACTAGGATTCCTTTTACCAAACTTTTCACAAGAATATAAATTCATTTTCTTACCTTCAGACATCTTTGAAGTGTTCTTCCCCATTGATTTCCAACCTGAACACTTCTTATTCTTATCATCCTGAGGAACATATTTGTCAGAAAACTCCATATCAACTTTTTCAGCACAATGAAAAATCTTCTCATAGCATTTAAACTCTCGTGAATCAAAATCTCTTCGCAAAACTGGTTTCAAACCAGAGTAAAATCTATTAATTTTACTTTCAAAATACCGAGTAAAATACGGTACATACCTAGAAAGTATTGTAAAATTGGCTTCATATAATTCCGAAAAATCATCACCTTTCTGCTTCAGTTAAAATAATTGTTTCTCCATTATGAGTTGAACAGTTTTGGGAAAATATTTTTCCAGAAATAAACTCTTAAAATAATCTCATTCTAGACTATCAAGATAATCTAATTCTCTCATATTCTTCACTAGATACAACCATTAATCGGATTCACCTTCCAAACAATAAATGGATAGTATTACCTTTTGACATTCCGAACATCCCAGGACATCAAATATCTTTTCTAGAGCATTGATCCATCCTTTAGCTATCACTGGATATGCAGTTCAGCTGAATGCGGGAGGATGTTTCCTCATAAAATGCTCCACAAAAGACATGTTTCTTCATGGTAGATCATGTTCCTCTATAGCATGGATATAACCACCTTTTATTGCTTTATTCAAATGAGCCATTGCTATCACAAACCGCACAATTCTGATTCCCACCATTTTGGACTGTAGATTCGGATAGACATCATCCTCTTAGTGCCTTCCTACTTCCTCTTCCTTGTTTCTTCTACAAACAACCATTATGAACAAACATAACTTAGATGAATAAATAGGGTAATCCTTAAATTCTATAACATTTCAAATTAATAATAGAGTAAAATTCAGTCATGGTATTCTTTAAATATCCTCCCAACCCCGAAAGTCATCTAAACCATCCTCTGATACCAACTATAAGGACCCAACCTTAAAAAGTTACTTAATCTTGAATTTCAGTCAAGAATATGCATTATTATATATTGAGGATCTTTTGAGTTTATATTTTTAGATAATTAGGATACCTTACATACATAACATACCAAATTCATACAAGAGGATACTATTAAAATCATTTTCCATTTTTTTCAAAATATAAAAGATTAATGCTTAAAACATGATTTCTTGGACAACCCTCTACATAATTCATCACGACTCCATTTTTTCTCTTAACCATCATTATATCCTGTTAAAAAAATTTAAAATATTTTGGATTAGTATAAAACTTAGTTATGGATATAAATAAAGAAAGTTTTAGTCTAATGATAACAGAAAAACCAGTAAAACTCATAATCATTAAAACTCATATGCATAGACACATCATGTATTTGCCTTGGGACATATTTACCATATCACGCTTACATTCACCCTTGAACATGGAATAACCTTTTGGTCAACTTTCATCTCTGGTGTACCCAATTCATTGGAGAGCTATAATGGGGCTCACCCGTTATAGCTTGAACTATAATAGGCTCAACCCAACATATCTTGAGCTATAATAGAATCAACCCCACATATCTTGAGCTATAATGGGCTCAACCAAACATAAATAATTTCCAAGAAACAAATCATGGTAATAAAGTATCTTTAAAATAATAATAAACCACTCATTTCATATACATATAAAAACAATCCATTTAAAATTTATTATATTTTTAAAAGTATTTTAAAAAGAATATCCTTTAAAATATAATTGGAGTGATAATTAATAGAATGGAATGGATATGTGTATACAATATAAATAATCATATGGAAACATAATATAAACATAAATTCATCACATGAATAATCTTAATACCATATAATGAATAAAGAAGAATGTTAACCCAAAGAATGGAAATTGGGTTAAGAATTCCCTTACCCCAGGTTATTCTTACTTGAAAAGCTTTTAAACCGCTTATATAATGGTTAAAAGAGTGTTATTAATATATTACAGAAACATATTCATGTTTATAACACCTTATATGATCATTTAATTACATCATTTCACCCATTGATTGTTCTTATTTTGTTCCTTCCATTGTTTTGGGTGCTTTCTTTACATGTTTTCCATGATCGGTACATGATGGATGATCTTGTCGATTGGAAGTGAAACTATAGAATTGGAATAGAATGGTAGTTAAATATTTATAGAACCATAAATTATTCCATTTATCATTTTGAATTCTTAAATGAGGATGATTCAAAAGTTAAAACAATAATGTTGTTCATTTAGATCATTTTAGTTGTTCTTTGGTAATAACGACTTCATTTTGTTTTAGAAATTAAAACCATGTGAACAAATGAATTACAGAACCATGGACGAGAAATAATACATATATTATTACTAGTTTCAACCATAAAGATTATTTATTTACCATACCCAAAATAATTAAAGAAAAATGAAATCACATCGTCCACGATGTCGGTAATTCGACACATCACGAACAATATTTTTATTCCTTGAATAAGTGGGAGAGGGGGAGAATAATGAAGATGAATTTTACATGAACATGATAACATAAAGAATATACATGATTTATGGATCTTTCATTCCTCTTGTATAAGAGTAGGGGAAGATACTATAATAAAAGAAAAGGAATGGAATGGAGAACACATGAAAAATTAAGAGGATTTCTTACATCTTGATCTCTTCTCCTTGAGATCCTCTTTAAGGGATTTGGTTTTGGTATTTTGGTGAGACCATAAATTCTAGGTTGTTGGGAAGAAAATTTGGGAGGGAATTTGGCAAAAATTATAAAATGTTCAAGGCTTGAGATGTGTGGGATGAAGAGGGGAATGAGGATGGTATTTATAGTGGAGGAGGGGAGGTATTTTACATTATTTAAATCATTATTATAATATTTTTTCTCAAGACTATGAATAATATCAAATCATGTGACACAAAATATTAATAATGGCATGTGAGTTTAAACCAAGTGGTATTACATCACTTATGATGTCATAAATAGGGTATTTAATAGATAATTTGAATATACTGTATTTTACCGTATTTCACTATTCATCAAAAATTCAAGCATTTCAGAAAAATCCCAAAAATTCACCCTTACCATTTTTTGACATGTATAGTTAAAAAATGAACTCCATTTTTTGAAAATAAGTTTCCAAATATTATTAATTTAATTTTTAAATAAAATCATACTTAATTAAAAAATTAACAATTTTAATTCTCTAACTACTTTAATTTCACATTGAAAAATCAACCCAAATGTCATTTACTTAAAGCCTTAAGAAAATAAAATAATAATAAAATTTACTATTCATTAGGTTCATAATACTATTCATATTTATATTCTTAAGGGTATGTTATTATTCACCAAAAAACAAGTTGGTTCCATCAGACTCCAAATAACTTAATGAATACAAATATAGATGACCATTTTTTGAAATTCAAAACATAGAAGATACTAAATTAATTTTAAAGGATAGTTATAAATATCTACTTAAAACAAAGTTTCAATAATTCAATTTTTTTTAAACCCTAGGGTTTTAAATTACATCTAAATAATATATTCATATAATTAGAGGAAGTGAAGGAATAAAATAAGGTAGAGGCCCACTTTGAAGATCCACTGGAGACACAACATAATTTGAGGCCTAATCTGAGTTGAGTTTCTTTTCTGAATCACTTTATGAGTTTTCCATGGTGAAAACCAACCTAAGTACTAATAAATAATGGAAAACCTCCACTGTTTATATAGAATACCAAAAGGAGGAGGAAGAGATTCGGTCTACTAAAATTTATAATTTCATCTTGGATGTTATTGAAGAGAAGTCCCACGGAGAATAAAAAGAAGTAGTGGATGCTAAAATTTTAAATATGAATACAAAGTTTGATGTAAAAGAGGAAAAAGATGAATAAATAGAATATTTCTATAAGGTATGGGTATCCCATGAGTTTTTATTCCTAACATTGTTGTTGTACACTAGGTATTTCACTAAACAATAAGAATATGAGCTTTCAAGAATGATGAATAGTATAAGAGCTACAGTGGTAACTCAACAAAGTCATATTTGGATCAATATGAGAATATTAGATGTATAACCTACTCCTATTATGTGATTCAAGATGTAAAGTTAGGCTAAAAAACCTTAATAAAAGTTCTTTATATGAGGAAACCTCAAAATTTACTTACATTCTTAGTTCCAAATTTCATTTTAGATGCAGTAAAACCTCCCCCTACCAACATTTTTAAACATTAATGAGAACAGGCCAACATATTTACTATTTTAATTTTCAGGCCCATAAAGATCTTGGGAACAATCACAAAGGTATAAAGGAAATATTAAACAGAATATCTTTAAATTTACAAGGGAGTAATATTTTAATTTCATCATTCATTTGTAATCCCTTATACTTTCTATAATCTATTTGTTTTGAGATTTAATGAGAGAAATTCATGCCTATACTTACCTTAATTCTTTAATTTTTGATCAATTATTATTGTAATTATTATCAACCCTAAGATTACATGTTTTAATGTACAATTTGACTGATTTAAACAAGTAAAATGAGGTAATTGAATGATTAGATTGAAACATTGGAACTTAAAATAAAAAAAACATGATTTTTCTTTATATTTAAATATTGTTGAAAAATTATCTGCTACATTTCAAGCTTTTATATTCAGAAATTCATGTTGATAGATTTTGTTATGAAAAATTCCATGAGTGGTTGTCGTTAATTACATACTCTTATTCATGAGAGGATTTTAAGACAAATATTTCTATTATTTCTTAGTAAATTTATTAATATAACTTAGGACATGTTATCTACTAGGATTTGATTTTGAACTTGTCAAAATAATGATAGAAAACATTCTCATAAATGGTGATTGATTTATTTAATTTGATTTATCTAGTATCCTTGATACCTACCTAACATTTATCCTCCTTTTATCTCTTAGATTACATGAATAGACTTTGATAGGAATAGCCACATTTAAAAATGATTTATCCATTTCAACCGTAAAATTTAGTTTTTTACAAGATTTTTATAGATCAAGTGTTGGGGAAGATGGGTTTAGTGGAATAATGCATATGATACTCTAATATAATATGTTTTGGGAGTCTCATTGGGTCTGGGAAAAGGTATGCCCCATATTTCATTATATTTTATTCTTACTCATATTTAAAATATAAAAATGTAAAAAATGAAAAACATGGGTTGAGTTATGGATAGTCAAAAATCACCATCCCATTACCAATTATTTTATAATTTTGTGTTGGGTGATATATGTGAGAACTATCCTAACTCAATTTTAAAAAAATTTATGAATTTGAAAAAGGAAAAAATAATAGTGTAACTTATTCATTTTTCTTTCATTGATCATGTCCTTACTTGATGTTGGTAAATGTGGGGAACAATTCCACTTCTAAAGAGGATAATTTCATTATGATTACATTTTTTATCATGATTAATACTTAGAGAATAAAATCATTTTCAAGATTTAGATATTTTTTTCATAAATTTACAACATTCTTTTATGTCTTTGAATCATATGATCTAATGTTTTAAATTCCTATTCATTTTTTGTGAAACTTGTCTCTACTAAGTTGAGAAATTATATCATTTTAAAATTCATAATTTTGGTTCATGTAGTTAAGGTATGAGAAAAAAACTACAAATATTCATTTTACCTTGAGTGATGAGAGAATAAAAAATAGTGATGTAGATCAAAAAATTTCATGTTAATAATGATGAATTCAAAAACTTTAATAGTAGAGAGGAAAAACCCATCATTTTTTAGGGAATTTAAAATGAATTATATCTAGTTGAGTTGAAATAATTTTTCATATGTGACCATTGAAAATTATCTCTCACCAATTGAAAATTATTTTAATTAATTAATTTTGAATTTTAAATATTGTTAGAATGGGAGTTTTCTTTTTAAATGATTGTTAATATATATTCTTGAAGGAAAGCATGATTTAAGTGTGGGAGATTTGACAAATTCATTTTTTATACAATTTTTAAAATTTTAATTAATTTATGACACTTTTTTTAATTATTATCACCCATGCTATAATTTTTAAATATCTTTTTTGGGTATTTATTAATTTGTAATGACATTTTTTTAAATAAAATTAAAATAGATAAAATACTATGTTTTATATTTTTTATATTTTCAATAGTATTTTTGTGTAGAGAAATGTAAAAGGAGGAGGAATACTTTTTACAAAAAAAATGATCAACCCAAGATAACCATCAACCAAAGTAAACATACATAACAGGAACATAAAGGGCCTCCAGGCCAAGCCTAGTCTCGTGAAGGCCCACATGGGTGGAATTAAAGAGTATTGGAAGCACAGAAGCACACTGAAATGTGGTGAACATGTCCATAGGGTGACAGAAGAAGCATTTCACTGGTACAGGGTGGTATAAGGTAGAATAGGGGGTTATCTGGGCCCCATCTGACTTGTTTGAGGGCCAAGGGGTAGAACTTACTAAAATATTAGAGTAAATCTTCTATAATATTCAATTTGGGAAGCGCATGTGAGTTTGGGTACTCTATACTTATAGAGACGCCATTGTTTCACCCCATAATATGTGTCCTCATCCTCAGACTTATCCTACATCCAAAATACAACACAGGCCACCTTCATAATGTTATAATCCACTATGGAACCCAGTGATGAGCACACATTCGACTACTAAACTAAGAATCACTATTCCAGGATATTCGTATAAGTAGTGTGGCTAATAAAGGAGATCAATCCAAATGATTTAAGATGCACTATGTCCTCACTATTGTGTCATGGTCTTTGTATTAAAAAATGAATAACTGGTATTATGGTAAATAGAAACACCATTGTTTTTAGATCAAAATGGAGAATAGGGTTCAATATAGAGAAAACTAGTTGCACCAAAGTTGGTGTTAAAGAAAATTGTGTGAAGAAGATACACTGAAGAACCTCCACTGCAATGTGGATGGTTCAAAAATTGAAGTATTCATGTTTAGAAATAAATACAGGCTGCTCCACCACTATAATAATTTCACCATGTCCATGCATCCCATGCATGGGGTATGTCTTAGCCACATAACCTATGTCATAGTGAAGGAACTGATATAGTTTCAAAATCATAATGTATCTAGGTTATCTACACATGATAGACTTACCTCAAAGGATATTTAAAAATAATAATACATGGATGGATATTTCCATTAATGAGTTTAAGAACTCCTTAAATCAAGGAGGACCCCTCAAAATTTAGAGGAAACCCTAATGAAAGATAAGTAAAACAGATTCAAGAAAATAAAAAAAATATTTGGGGGATAATAAGATTTCAAATTTCAAAAGAGTGAAATGAATATCAGGAGATAAAAAATATAAAATAGGTGTTTTTATAAATAGAATCTAAAAATACTTAATAAGTATAGTCCAAAACCATAGGGTAACCTATAATATAATTTCACAAAACTGAGAGTAGGTTCTACTGATAACATAGGAGGCGAGGTAGAAGATCTCAACTTGTAATCCAAATAGAGAGTGGAGGAATATGGTTTTCATAAACCATATATAATCTTTATTTAGTATTTCATTTTATATTTTTTATTTTATATATATAATTATAAATTCATATGTTTGTGATAAATTAAAATTGTATGTTTTCATTTATTGTGAAACACCTTTAATTTATAACTAACTCTATACTCTTTTAACTTGAACACGTATTACTCATGTTAATTTAGTGATTAGTTATAAATTAATAAGTTTTTGAGGGTGAGGTGAGATGATAAAAATATGAGAAAAAATATTTTAATTAATTTCAATTTGAATTAAATAAAATCATATACTCAAAATGTATAGTTAATGTGATCAAATAAAGAGTAAAACCTCAATGTGATAAATGAAATTGGGAGAGGGAGAGACGAACTTAACTTCACCTTCTATTTCAAGATTAAACACCATGAATCTAAAGTACTTATAGAAAAATTTAAGAGAGGATCTGAATAATTTATATGGTATTATTTTAGGCTAAAAATAAATAGTAGTTACCATAATAAATATTAAAATTAATAAATTGATGAAAAATTATCTTCAATGTCAACTCACTTCGCTTCATCCTTATTTTAATTTTTCATATATTCTATCCCACACCTCTAAATTAGTTTAGATAATTTTGATTTAGTTAAATCATGAAAAAAAATAAAGGATATTGAAACATTGTAACCTTTTTTTGCATGGGATCGAATCCATCATATCACTAAAATATGTTTTATTTATTACTTTATTCGGGTGACTATAAATTTTTATTTTGACATCACTAAGAGATTTAAGAATGCTCTCAGGTGACATCACAACTCCATAACTATTATTCACTATTCATATTCTTCTAAAATTTCCAATGTTTTTTCAAATAAAATCCTTTTTCATTTCTTCTGTGATTTTTTATATTTTATATTAAATAAAAAATAATTTTTTTCTAAAAGGTTGAAAGGAATTTTGGAAATGATGTATAAAATCAATTTTAAAGCAAAGTTGTTAAATATTTATGGAAGGTTATTTTTAATATTTTTATACCATTTTCCTCTCTAAAATTAAAAATACATACCTTTATTTAAAACATTGTTTTTTAATGAATTTATGGTCTTCTATCACCTTTAAATAATATATAGATTATACCTTATTTAGTGATTATTCACTTTTTTATGATTATGTTGCCTATCACTATCCATCTTTCAGTGGGAATTATATTTCTCCTTCTTATTTATAGTTTTAGTAGCTTAGATTTATTTTGTATCATAGATGTATTCAGTAACTTTTCTACTAATTTGATATTATCTTATTTGTAAACCATTTAAATATATGGTGGTATTTTAAAAAATATTAGTAAGAAATTAATTTCATTTACTAAGAAAATATTGATGTTTATTATTCTTGATTTAATATTGATATTTATTTATTTATAAGATATATTGATGATATATTATATTTTTTAATAAATATATGATGAATTAATTGGATTTGTGTATATGAATGGTGGGGCCCTATTATGGATATCCTATTGATGTATCACTGTGTTTGATGAGGAAAAACAGAGTGGTTATTTATCAGTGTATGTATTCCCATACTATGATAATGTCTTGGTATATGGCCTTGATAGTATTTAAAATATCTTGGAACAAGGCCTTAATGGAATGGTTCAGGATGTCTTGGCACGAGGTCGTGATGATAAGATCATGATGTCTGATATTCTGTATTTTCATCCTTAAAATTTCATTTATTATCATCCATGTGATTGTTAATATTTTCCATGGATATATTTTGATACTTAAGTTATTGATTAAATAGAATATTTGTAGATTATTTACTCTTATATATTTTTTATGTAATATATATTCATGATTTCATATGTTGTATGATTTCCCTTTTTAAGAATTTGATCTCATCCTTTATTTTTTTTTTCTTTCCCAAATAAGGTATCTCTGAATGAATTTCAAGAATACTAGAAAGTATTTCATGATATGTTTTTCTATCTTCTAATATAATATATAATTCATATATGTATCTATTATTACAGTACTAATAAATTGAACAATCCTTCATTGTGTGATCCCTTGAATATTATACCAGTGTAAAAAAGTAAACATTGACTCTGGGATATAAGAGATTAGGTTTTTACATACTTTGATTCTATAGGGATCCATCAGACCAAGTTTTAATGTTCCCTAATTCTCACAATTTAATTATAAACCATTGGATCATCATGTTTGACCTATAATTAATATTGTAATTTTAACCCCTAAAAAGGTGGTACATATTTCTAACTATGGAGAACAATTTTATTTTGATTCTTTTGAAACTCAGACCAGATTTCTTATGTCTGGATTCCTTATGGCTAGCCCAAATAGCCCAAAAAATTAGATTTAATGAAATATTCCATGTCTCTAATGTGTTTATGAATTATTTATTTATATATTTTATTCCTATTTTTTCATAAGTATAAATATTATATTATGAATATGGGTGTGATTTAGTTTAAAGAGTTGAACTCCTTCTATAAATTTTCATACAAGTATTTAACGAGTTGATGCTAGATATGATAACTGATTAATTTTTCTTCTACCATGACTAAGGAAGGTATTTGGGTATGAGCATGAATTAATAAGTTATTTATATTTTAAAAAAATATTTGTTATAATTATAATGAAATTGATATCTCTTTGAAGTAAATTATCTATGTGTGGATGGACTTTGGGCTGGAATTTTCACTATCCAGGAGGCTTGTTCCGTACCTATAAAAGTAGGGGTGGGATATTTGTATCTCTAGGCATACTCTTTTGGGTATTTTTAATTTTATATGGTTCTAAACATTTACCTGAAATGGTTTTATATAACTTTTTCATAGTATTGACTTAGATGGGTACAAATACAATTGGATTTTAGTTTGGGTTAGTAATACAAGCTATGTGATATGTATACAGTTTCTCATTAATATGGATTGAATATAATGATATGATGGAAGGAAAAGGATTTTAAATTAAATCATTTTCAAATCCATAAATTTAAATAGAATAAATGATATAAAATTGTTATACTAAATCCCATTTAAAAAATAATAAGTTTTAGATTCTTTCTATAAAACATATTACATTTATGGTTTATGCATATTAATGATTACAAATATATATATATATATTAAACATGTACGTCTCAAATCATTTAATATAATCAATTGGACACCAATTATACATTTAAAATTATTATGTTTACTTTGTAATGGAAAAGGAATTTCATTTAAATGTTAAATATACTTTCTTAAAATGATTTCTTAATATTGATTTATTTAAATAATTAAGTTATTGTTAGATATGTTATAAATTAATATTCATTTTAATTATATAAAATCAAATTAATAATTTTTTATAACAATATTAGAAATAATTCAATTCTAGTATGAGGCAAGGATATAATTTTTCATTTGAAAAATAAATGCTTGCTATTTTTAATAAATTATTTTTCAATATATTATTTTATTTTATTTTAAAGTAAAATTTACACATTTTACAACTTTAATTAGATAAAATGAATTTATTTTTGGTATAATCATATTGAAATTATTTTATGGTTAGTTTTTGGTATTTTTATAAACAAGTTGATTTTTAGTGAATAATAAAAATTCAATTTTTACAAATACTTTAATTTTAATGGAATAATCATGAAATAAGCTTGAATGAAAATAATTTGGAACATTTTACATGAAAAAATATTTATTTATGTAGTATATTAATGCATTTAAAAATAACATGTTGTATTTATAAACCTATTTTTGACATTTTGGAACATAAGTTATATTTTATTATAGTAAAAATATTTTTTTGTCATTTTTTATTAATTAAGTATTCATATAATTCCATTCAGTTTTGGATTAGTTTTAAAATAAAATAACCCTAATTTTTTAATCATAAACCAATAAATTTTAGTTTAATCAATAATATTTATAATATTCTTCCAGAATAGGTATAAATTATTTTTTATTCTTAAAAATTAATTTCTTTAAAAAATATTTTTAATATTTCATGCATACTAATATAGAAATTAATTTTTAACAATTTTAGAAATTTAATATAATATAATGTATTTTAATATTTTGAATCATCATTTTCAAATTATTTAATAATTTAAATTCCATTTTTATTCATAAAAATAAGTTTCTAAAGTAAAAGATAGATACTATAGTAAAGACTGAAATGAGGTTAAATGGTAAAATTAAAGGGAAATATCATAAAATATCACAAAAACATATCTCTAAATGGGTGTATGAAGTTTTTTCCAAAAATACCTTATCTTATACTCATTAATTTTCAAAAAAATACATTTTAATTTAATATGATGTTCCATTTATATTAACAAATTAGTATTTTTTAAAATTACCCCTCATTTACAAAAGACCACTCCACCACCCTTTACAATCCACACCTAAAATTAAAATTCCAACCTATATCATGAAATGTTTTTTTTCAAATAAACCTACCCCATGTTGGTTAGGTTATGGTCTCATGATAGTGACTTGATTCCTTCAATAACCAATAAGTATTCCAGGAGAAGATATGTTTTCTTCTTTGTAAGTAATAACTTCTTATCATTATTTTTCATTTATCATCTTAATCCACATATTATCAATTAAAATTTATCTCTTTAAAAAAATTTAAATAATATATTCATACTTAAATAATTATTATATTATAATCAAACCACTTTCTAATTATAATCATCCATTGATTATAACATGTTCTTGTTTGAGTTGGTTCAACCACTTATAGGAATGATGCTATAAATGTTTGTCCTTGATGGTTATGGAAACTTACTTATGAGTAATATATCATATTAATAAGTAGTTAATTATTTTTTTGGTTATATAATGGTAATATTAATATTTAACTCATTATTAATATACCATTTTTATTTATTAAAATTTACCAAAACAGACACATTAAAGATTTCATCTTGCAGAAGCACACCCAAAACTCCCCTGGAATGATGCTAGAAAATAATAACTCAATGTGGAACCTCTATTATAGTACCATTAATATTATATATATTATGAAATCATGTATAAGTAATGATGACCAAATATATTATACTGAAGTAGACAACGAATAGTTGAAACTACTAACAATCGTTGATCAACATTAAGTAAAAAAGTAATAACTATATAATAAATGCATATAAAAGATTAATATAAAATGTAATAAAAACAATAAAGTCATGAAATAAATTTTTAATAAGTATTAGTTTATTATAAATTATTTCAGATCATGTTTGACTAAGATGGAATACAATGTAAGGGTTCTCGTCTCAAATTTACTTCTCTGAGGTGTGTTTCATATTATGCACCTATTTTCATTTAAATAGTGTATATAATATCTCTTTAACATATTACATAATTATTATCCATTTTAATCATGGTATTTAAGTTTATATTTTAATTTCTACCTTTAATGGTATTTCGATCCAAATGTTATAAAAGCCATAAGGATTTATTTTCAATTCGCTCTTTGAATTCGAGATTGTCTATAACTAAATTAATTCTTGAGAGAATCATATATTATTTATATATTAAAAATAATATATTTTTTATCCTCTTACTATTTCTTATATTTACATGTCTTATTACAATTTCACTTGCATTTTGGTTCACAATTTAATTGAAAGGTTTCCTTTAAGCAGAGACGACATTATCTATTCATTTGATCGGGCATCATTATACTTCATGTCTATATTATTTATATTATTGTATATATATTATTTTATATATATTATTATATATAAATCAATAATTTCTTACATTAATTTCTCATTTTTTTAACTCCTTTAAAAAATTTAAAAATAATATTTTTAACATTTTTTTCATAGCTCATTTTTTACATTATTTACAAAAGTTTAAAAATAATATATTTATAAATGCTCTCTACATGAATGTTTTTCTTAATTTTATATGTGTATTTATTAATAAATTTTCCCTTTCATGCCTTTATGGTTTTTCCATGAAATTTCTATTTTCATTATTTTGTGAATTTTTCATTTTAAAATAAAATTTATCAAAAGGAAAGTATATTGATTATTTTTTATAAATGAAATTATCAAATTTTATTAGGAATTTTTATTTCATCTATTTCAACATACATTAATTTTGTAACCAAGGTATTTCACTAATGGATATATGGTGATCTTTTCAACTTTGAGAATCTTTATGAATGGGAAAGTTTCACTAGAGCTTCACAAATAAAGGATCTTCATAAGGATGACTAAAGAGGTTTTAAAAAAGGTCATTGAGAGATTGGGATATTCATGAAGGGATAAGTTTATAAATAAGTGTCCACAACTCATTTTAGATATAGAGACAATTTTATAAAAAGGTGAATTTATTTGAATTCACAAAGTTAGGGAGCTTCGTGAATCAGAAACTCTTTTCGAGCATAAATATCAAGAAAATAGTTGTTGAGACCTAACTGATGCTAAGGAATTTCAGAAAAAGGGAGTTTCATGAAGATGAGGAGTTTCAAAAATACATAGCATTCAGAAAATTGTGCGATCTTCCAGAAGGTTGGTAGCTTCAAAAAAATGTGTGGGTTCACAAATGTCGATATATATTTAAAAAAAAGGGGTTTATAGAAGTTTGGGAGCTTCATTAATAGTAGTGTCGAACACCTTATTTAAGTGAACAGTGATTTCAAATTCATCAAGTTAAGACTTTGATACAGAAATATTCTCATGATAATCCTAGATGAATACATTAATTCCCAATCTACTAAAGTTACCTTTAGGTCGATAAATAGAATCATACTTCTCCCAAGGAAGTGATCTAGGAGGGAGTCAACTGAAGTTATCTAAGGGAGGAAGTTTGTTACCCCTAGAATTCTTGTAAAGTCATTGTTCCTAGAATAGAGTGACTATGTCTGATCTTATATACTCAAAAATAACTAATGAATCCTAGTGCAATCAGGTATAACAGATACACTATCATCTTATTATCCTTAGAATATCCCTTAGAGGAGAACCAAGTAAAACTATTGTATTTTGCCTCTATATATGGATGTTCAATAACTTCATGATTCCATTAGAATGGTTTAAAATTTTTATACTAATGTGGGAACATGATTCAAATCTTTAAAAGAAAAGGTTGAAACCATGATTCACCCCACCCCTCTCAGGATGTTCTAGTGTCCTTCAAGTGGTATCAAATGGAATTGGTTATAAGTGTTAAATTTTTCCTCTGTTGTGTTAATATAGATTTTGGAGAATGTTAGTAGAGTTCCACTAATTGATGGAATGAAATTCGTAATTTTGAAGAATAAAATGATCTCTCATTTTCGATCCACTATAATGGATGTTTTTTCCACAGCTCAAGGGATTTAGTCTAATGATATGAAAGGTCTCACTATGACTGAAATAGATAATAATATTCTTGATGTAGATTAAAAATCTCAAAATAATCTTATTTTATTTCTATATAACCAAATATATTTAAATTTTATATGAGTTACACTAAAACCAAGTCTATTTGGGAAAAACTTTAAAATATATATGAAGGTAATAAAAAATCGAAGGAGGAAAAACTTTAAGTGTTTCACAATAAGTTCAATGATATAGAAATTACTCCAAATTAAAATGAAGATAGTTTCATTAGTCTCATTACTAAAGTTGTTGGAGATATTCGGGGAATTAGAAGAAAAATTAAGGATATTGAAATTGTGAAGAAAATTCTGAGAAGGATACCATCAATGTACAATTCAAAAGTGTCATTCCTTAAAGAAATAAATCTATCTAATATTTCTCTTGATGCTCTAGTAAGTAGTATAATGGTTTATGAAATGAGAGTCAAACCATAATATACAACAATTTGAGTAAGAAATGATATATAATTAAAATACATGAAAAAACTTGACATCTCCAAGGATAGTGATTATGGGGAAAATCTTATTGTGAACTTATTTCAATTTTTTCCAAGAATTTCAAGATAAGAAAACGGAGATTTAAAGTCAAGCATCCATTGGATTTATTTTGGTTTGGTAGATTAGGGAACATTTCCATTCAGTGCTAAATGGAATTTTAAGATGTATAAAGCAAAGAACAAATCAGGGAGAAGAAACAAAAAATGTTCCCTCAAAAGGTAGACTTCAAATCAAGAAATAAATAATAAAGAAAGAGCTTCATCTAAAAATAGGAACAAGATGATAATGAATATTTGGAGGATGTTGAACTAGAAATTAAACCTGATCCCCAAGTGTCCATGATAGCTATAGTTGAAAAGGTAGAACCAATAAAAAATTAATATAATAAGTCGACTTTTTTTTGATATAAAGTTAAAACATGTGGGTGAATTTTATGAGATTGAAATTCAATCAAACAAAAATAGAAATATATAAGACTTGTTAAAAGAGTCATCAGAGTATGTGGGTTGTCTTGTAGTATAAATTTATTTACTAAAATTATAGACAAAAGATCATTTAACAACTCTTGAAAGCTTAGAAGAGGCATTGGAGTTTAAACTTAGGATTGAAGAGAAAGTAAAATTCATCAATGTACATACATAAAGACTTGATGGAAAGGATAAGATAATTTAGGTACTTGAATAATAAGTTGATACTTTAATGATTAAATTGGAAACTAAATAAAAATCAAAGGAAATGAAGATGAAATTATAGTTTGTAATATTTTCATATGCAGAGCTATTGGAAATAGATAAACGTGCTTTTGAAGGAGTAGAGAAGGAATTGAATTATTAAAGATACACATTTATAGTAAAAATTGTAATTGGATGTGATATAGAAACATCCAAGGATATAAATGGTATTATCCAAAGTAAAGGGAATAAAAATTTAGACATATCACAAATCCTCCTGACATCCTAACAGAGACAACTTCGAACGAAAAAAAAATAGAGCTAAAAATAATCATCCAGAATCCAAATAGGATATTTGGTTTAATGCATTTATAAAAGAAGGATACATTTGTATTAATGTAATAAGGAATATATTTCACCTTATGAAATTTGATTTTTGTGGCTTCCTAGGCCATACCATGTCTTACTATGAAGTAGAGAGAAGAAATATTAATGGGGAAGCACATGGAATTTAAAAAAGGAGAATGAGACCACATCCTTCATCATATATAAGAAATAGTTTCCATGGATATTTTTTCACTATTCTAACTATGGATATAAATATATTCATTATAAGAAAAGGAAAGGTGGGAACAGTAACTATGGAACTCTGAGACAAGTCAATACCTATCAACCAATCATAATTACTCTTAAAAATAAGTATTATCCTATAGAAGTATAATAATATTATTATTATGAACTGAATAATATTTAAAATAGATTTTAAAGGACATATTTTCCTCCACTTAATCAGGTATCACATGGATGGAAATGAAAATGATCGACAAAATACAACCTTATATAAAATCCTCTTAAAGATACAAAGAACAATCGAATTTGGATTCTTGAAAGTAGATGATCATCCCACATGATTGGAAATACATATTTGATTAATAATGTTAAGAAAAGGATTTATGAAATAGTAATATATGGAAATGATAGTGTCTTAAAGATCAAAGGTAGAGTAAATACATAACTAGAAAATGATTAGACAATGAAAAGAGAAGTTATTTACATAGAAAATTTTATTCATAATATTATGAGCATGAGTCAACTCTGAGACTCAAGAATGGTAGTGATATTTAATTAAAAGGGGTACTCTATCAAAGGAAGGAAGGTAATTTTCTCATGAAATGTTATTGAAAAAATGGAAATTTATACCAAGTTGACATTAAAGAAAACACTTGTTTATTAAAAATTAAATAAGAAAACAAATTTTTTTACCAGAGGTTGGGTCACATTAATCAAAAGAGCATGGAATATATATCAAAGTAAAATATTTTTGTCGATATTCCCAACCTAAATCATGATTGATAAAAAACATGTGATTTTTTCTTTCAAGGAAAGATGGTTTAGAGTTCATATCATCTGAATAACAAAATGGCATTGAATCAGCTTAATATTATCCACACAGATGTGTATAGTCAAATAAATTTTATTGGTACAAATTGAGAGTGGAAATTTATTATTTTTCTGATGATTATAGTATAATTTATTTTTTGATGTTTTTATATAATAAACGACAAGTTATTGATTTCATGAATATTTTTTAGTAAATATATGTGAATGAAACTAGACACACAATCAAAATATTATAATTAGACAATGGAATAGAATACACATCCATTAAATTCTAAATTACCTCAAAAAACCATGGGATAAAGAATGAGGTGTCTTTAGTGAGAACCACTCAACAAAATGGGGTTATTGAACATAGAAATAAATCGGTGAATTATATGTTTAGAACTATGCTCATTGAGAGTTGTGTTTCTCATCATTACTAGAAATATGTTGTTCAAGTAGTGGTGTACACTCAAAATCAAATAGGGATTTTTATAGGAGATACCAGAATAGAATATGAGATATAGAATAGAAGGAATCCCTCTCTAAATTATTTTCATGTTTTTATAAGTAAAAGTTCCATATGAAACAAAGTAAGCAATCAAGGAAATTATAGTGATGTTGCAGATGATAGAATGTTCCTTGGATATTAAATGATGATTGAAGCCTAAAAATGTTACAGTAATCATCTTAAAAATATTGTGGAACATAATTATATAAATATAATTGAGGATAAAACCATAAATACTTTAAGGATATCATATGTTGATATGATTGAAGATGAATTATAAAGTGGAAAATGGATCGATTCAAATATATAAGTAGTGTATGTGTTGAAAAACATTCAGGGCTCTAAAAATTATGATGATTCATAAGAAGAATCAAAATAAGAAACCATTTTCAATTAAAATTTATTATAACCTCACAAAATATATAGAAAAGCATAATTTGATTAGTTTAACATCACTAGGGATTATGTTACATGTACAAAAACAAGAATAATGACGAATAAATAACATTATGCCTTCTTATCAATTGTGAAACCAACCTCATTTGAAGAAAAAAAAGGATGAATCATGGGTTAAGGAAATGAATCAATAATTGGATCATATTGACATCAACTGAAAATGGTATCTTGTTATAAAACTAGAAAATCATAATGTGATTGGAAAAAGTTAATCCTCACAAAAAAATGACAAGCATAGATTTTTTATCATAAAAAATTGAATATTTTGTGTGTAAAGACTATGAAAAGATTAAAGGAATTGATGATGAACAAAATTTCTCTCCAGTAGCTCTATTGGAGTCGATTTGGATCTTTCTTTCCATGGAAATTAAAATAGGGTACAAATTTTATCATATGTATGTCAAGATGTAATTATTAAATGGTTTTCTTGAAGTAGAAGTCTATATTTAACTACCAATAGTATTTTTGATTAGAAATGATGAAATAAAGGTTTTTAGATTAAATAAGGCTCTCTATGGTCAAAAATAGGCATTATGATCATGATATTCTCAAATATATGCTTATCTGAAGAAGCTAGAATTTAAAAGAAGATGTGTATACCATAATATCTATGTGAAAATTATAAGGAAGATCAATTTATAGTGATTTTTTATGTAGATGATATAATTTTTAGTGGAAGTAGGCATGGATGAGTGGAAAAATATCTTACCAAATGAAATCAGAATTTGAAATATCTATGATTCATGAACTCTCATAATTTTGGGGGATTTAGGTGATTCAAAAGAAGGATTACACCTTCATTTATCAAAAAAAATATGCAAGATAGATTATAGATAAATTCAACATGAATGAATCTAAACCAATTTCAACTATGATTATGGTTGGGAAAAAACTTGAACAACACATGGATGTGATATATGTAAATCCCATTTTGTAAAGGTGAATCATTGGAATCTTATTATACATGACTGAAACATGACCAGATATTGTTTTTGAAACATTCATAGTGGATCACTTCCAATTTAATATACAGGAAGGGAATTTTGAAGCTTTTAAAAGAATCATGATGTATATTCATGGTACTCTCAATTTTGTATTATACTTTGCAGAAAGAAGGGAAAATGAACTATAGACATTTTTATACTAACTGGGATAGAGATACGGTGGATTGAAATTATATAGGTGGCATAGGATTCTTTAAAAGAAACCAATGTGTGGGATGGTTGAACAAGAAATAGGAAAGAAATTATCTTAAAATGTCTCAAGAAGAATATATCTCTATAACAAAGACATGAACTCAAATATTATGGATGAAACAATAACTCACTAATATTAGTGGTGATATGAAACATTCGATAGTGATAAACTATGACAAAAATATAGCAATTGATCTTATGAATAATCTCGTTTAACGCTCTTATACCAAAAATATAGAGATTAAATATCACTTCATAAAAGAAAAAAAAATTGAACAAGGTGTGATTAAAATGGAGCATGTTGGAACTAATGACCAAGTGGATGAAATCCTAACTAAGACTTTGGCAGAACTAATATTTAAGAAACATTAGTTGAACCTCAGTGTTAAACCATCTCCCATTACATGAGGAGGCTATAGTTTTCCCCCTTTACCCATTTGTGTAAACTATTTTAATCTATTTGTGGATATGATGCAGGTTTACAAGGGAGAAATGATCTAGGGGGGATTATTTTGAGAAATAAAAGTACAAATACATGTTCTTTGGGTTTATTTAAAATTGGGGTTAAGTGTAATTCAATGCCTTGTATGTTTTTAGGATTGATCAGTGGTCTATAAAGGATTGAAATTATTTTTTTCTACTCTTTTTTTTCTACACCTAGCTTCACTCATGTATACTAAGAGTGATAAACAATTTATTTCACGTCTATCAGGTTTTTTCAAGGATGATGCTTTATTAAATTTATCTGTATATTTTTAACAAAACCAAAGAGGGATATTATTGGAACCAAGTTCTTTCACTGATGGAAATGGTTTTTTTTTGTATTTTTTCAATCCACATTGGGTTGATCATGGATATTTAAAGACAAGTGATCTTACAATGCATATGAATTCAGTGTTTAAGGTGGTTTCATTTCCTAGTGTTTTCCAAATATTTAGAACTCAAAATCTAGATGAAGCGACAAGAATCACAAAATATAGTTTTCTGGGGATATATCTTTAAATTTTTGGAGAATCTATTGATTTCATAAAGGTTGGAGTTTCATAAACATGAGGAGATTTGTGAAATATGAAGTTCAATATTTGAATCTTAATGATATTGTAAAGGCATGAGTTACTTATTGTTTGTATTTCATGAAGTATTTATTTCATGAAGGTTAGAGTTTTGTGATGGTGTGGAGCTTCACGAATGCACGATGGAGAGACTGTGATCTTCACGACTACGAGAAGCATTTTAAATGAGAAAATTTCACTAGAGCTTCATGAATAAGGGAGCTTCGTGAGCATGAACGAAGAGGTTCGCTAAAATGTCATTGGGATCTGGGGATCTTTCCAAAGGTATAAGTCTATAAATAGGTGGTCTCCCCTCATTTTATATACAGAAATAATTTTATAAAAGGGTGAATATATTTGAATTCATGAAGGTTGGGAGATCCATGAAATAGGAACACTTCATGAGCATAAGAATTTCAAAAAGACTTATTAAGACCGTATTGATTCTAAGGCATTTTAGAAAAGGGTGTTTCATAAACATTGATAGTTTAATAATGACTTAGAGTTCTATGAAGGTTAGTATTTTAATGATGACTTAGAGTTTTGGGAAGGAAGGGATCTTCATAAAGTTTTATTCTTCATGAAATTTTGTGGGTTTAAGAATTTTGATATATCATTAAAACAAAAAGGGAGTTTTACAAAGGCTTGGAGATTCACTAACAATAGTGTTGAACACTATGTTTAAGTGAATAGTGATTTAAAGTACATCAACTTAGGAATTCCGTTCATGAAGAGTCTTGTGATAATCAGGGATTAAGACTTTAATTTATAATATACTAGGGTGACATTAAGGTTGATAAACTGTGTAAGACTTACCCCAAGTCAGTGAGCTAGGGGGAGTCGATGGATGTTCTCTAAGGGAGGAAGTTTGTTACCCCTAAAATTATTGTAAAGGCAATGTACTTGGTATAGAGTGATTGTATCTGATATTCTATACTCCATAATAACTATTGAATCTTATTGTATTTAGGTATAACTGGAACACTATCTGTATATTCCCTTTGGACTAGCCCTTTGTAGTGAACCAAGTAAAATTAATGCATTGTGTCTCTATATATGGATGTTTAATAACTGCATGATTCCATTAGAAAACTTTTACAAGTTCCTACCAATGTGGTAACAAAATGTTTCTCTTTAAAGGAAAAAATTTCACACCATGATTCACCCCTCCCATCTTAGGGTGTTCTAGGGTATAACATTTGACATTTCATATGCTTTAATAGGGATATTAAAAAATGATATCATCTACCTTCTTTATTTAGTTGGCTTATTATCATGATTTTTTAAAATATTCAAAAAAATATTTATTTATCATGGGTTAATTAAGTAATGATGGTAATTATGAATTATTTCTTATCCGAGTTATTTAATATCTTGTACATATGCTCTATCATTTCTATTATTTTCTTAAATGTATAATCATTACTCTATATGATGTGAATACTCTATATTATATAAAATAGATTAAAAGGTTTTACCAATAAATCTCTTCCATTTATTAACTGGTAAATATTAACATGATTATTATTTCAATATGTATTTTTATTGATTACTAAAGTATGTTAATTAATTATTTTATTATTTATCCATTACTTTAATATAGTGAATACTTTAGACATATCCACTAATGGGTGGGGCTTGAAATTATGTATCTTGTTGATGCATTGGTAGGTCTCACGAGATAAACTAGTTTTAGTATTTGGTATATACAAATCCATTTATTTATAATGTCCTGAAACAAAGCCTTGATAGATTGAATTATCTATAATTTCTTGGTATGAGACATTTAGGGATTTAATTATTTATAATTTCTTGGTATGAGGCCTTTATTATTTAAATTAAATGTCTAGAATTATGTATTCCATCACTATTACATCAATTCATGTTCCCATATGATTTTTTACATTTTTATGTTATTAATGGATAAATTTAATGTATATATTATTAGTTATATCTAATCATTTTATTATTGTTTTTCCTCTCCATATTATACATGCCATGTTTATTCCATGATAGATTGTGTTGTATAATACCCCTTATTGATCATCTGAGATCACTTATTTTTATTTCTTTAACTATACCTTAGGTACCGAGAACAGTGCCATGAAATATTCAAGGGTACACTAGCAGGTATATTTTTTACCATCGATTGAATTAGGTGTCAGATTTGGAGTATTTGGTTTAGTGGTAAAAAATACCATTTGATTAAAGTATGGGTTTTTTCTATATGTTATTTTAAAAATTCTCTAAAAATATAAACCTAAAAGGCCATGTGTGCGTCTGTGATGATATATTTTCAATTTATCTTATAGTTATGGATAGATAGGTATGATTTTTCATAGTTGTTATAAAAACCAAAGTATAAGGAATATATTTTTAGCACCCGATTCAAGAGTGTATGTCTAGGGTCTTACATTTGGTACTGGATCAAGGTTTATATAACTTTAGAGGTTGAGATTTAATTAGTTAAAAATAATTTAAGGCTTTTGTATTCCATCATGCATTAATAACTTTGAGTGTGGCCATAAATTCAAAAGCATGGACACCCTTTTTCGGTCTTATATGACTAGATTTTAAAGTGATTAATAATTTTTTTATAAACATTTAATAGGTTTTACGAGGAATTATGGATTAAGATATATATAACCCTTAGGTTAATATGTATTTTAGTGTGAAATTTATTTGGGTTATCTAGGAAGAATGATATTATGTTTTTGATATAATAGTAAAGGTATAGATTTCCCTTGGGGTTGGTATGTGTTTTAATATTGTGGTTAATATGGTTATTTAAGATAAAGGTTATTTGATTTTTGGGATTGAAAAATTATTTTGTTAGAAAAAAGATTAAATTTTTCATAGAGGAAGTTCAATAAAATTTTTGTAACTTGACATGATTAAAAAATATATAAAATATTATTTGGTAGTATGTGATTTTATAAATTTAAAATCAAAAACTGGGTTATATTTTTTAATATTTTATATTGTAACGATTTAAGTTATTTTTTTGGAAACTAATAACTTATTTTGGGTTTATAAAATAGGAAGGAATTTTTTCAATTATCGACGTTTAAATATTTTAGGGATAAAGGTTATGTTTATTTTTATAGAGAACATGTGAACTAGGTTTTCATGAGTTTTGGGTTTTGAATTTGAAAATGATAATTTTTAATAATTTTTAGGGTTTAATTATTTATGGGTATTAGATAATGAAACAATAGTAAATAAAATTTTTTGTAACCAAGGTCTACCTAATGGTGACATTTTTGACTTAATGGTTTAACAAGTGATCATATCAAAATATTGATATATCATATGAGAATTATTAGGTATTACAATTACTCATAATAATCACATTTTTTTCTTTAATATCTAAAATCTGAAAGGACGAAGTGAAATTAATTTAGAAAGGATCAGATAAATTTTAGGTTTTCGGTTTTAGTTATAAAGATTGGGTGGAATAATACATGGTCTTAAAATTAATTTAACATTTTATAATTCATTCCATTTTTTAATAATATATATTTTATATCCGATTCAATAATTTTATAAATATGAATGGAATGAATCTTCTACAAAATTTGTATCCCATATAGATTATTTAATCCTCATTTTTCATGAAACAATTTCTCAAAATATTTTGAAACTTTTTCAAATATTCAACTCACCTGTAAGAAACTATTTTATATATGATGTAATATTTAATTTGAAAAACAAAATATATGTATCATGGTATGTTTTTTATTTTATTTCAAAATATCATGTTTTCCATTTCATTATACATGGGAAATACAACCATAGACATAACTATTTCTTTATTAAAGGTGTGGAAATCAGGTTGAAGGATAAAGGAAATATCATTAATGTTTAGGAATAACCTGATCAATTGAATTAAATTTACAAATTATTTTGTGTTAACTTTTCTAACAATTATAAAAAGA
Source organism: Viscum album (assembly GCA_963277665.1). Lineage (NCBI taxonomy): Eukaryota > Viridiplantae > Streptophyta > Magnoliopsida > Santalales > Viscaceae > Viscum > Viscum album. The sequence continues at coordinate 861,262,528 of OY728138.1, forward strand.
TATTATAGTGTAATTTATTTAATTAATGGGTATTATGACAACCCAAGTATTTTTAAAAATATATAACTTTTATAGTTTATTCATATTCATAATTATTTATTTTTAAATATAAATTAAATAGGTAAATATTTGTATATCATGCATAAATGGTTATTATAAAATAAATTAGATACCAATTATACATTTAAAATTATTATGATTACTTTTTGGTTGAAAGGATGCTTTATTTGAGGGTTAAATATGCTTTCTTAAAATGATTTCTTATTATTTATCCACTTAAATAATTATTTACTTATTATATATGTTATAAATATATATTAATCTTAATTATATAAAATCATATTCATATTTATTATTTTGATAAACATAGTTTTTATTCTATCAAGGTATGATTCAAGAATATGATTTTTCATTTAAAAAAGGATGAGTTTATATTCTAAATTATTATATTCAAGATATATTATATGATTTTATTTAGAATTAAAATTTAAAAATTTTAGAATTTGAATTTGATAAATTATAATTTTTCTTCTATCCGAATTTAAAAAATTATCTTAGGGTGAGTTTTTGGGATTTTTCAAGACAAGTCAATTTTTGAGTGAATGGTAAAAATACAATTTTTACAAATACTCTAGTTTCAATGACATCATCATGATAAAAGCTTGAATTAAAAAATTATAAAACCTTTTTCGAAACTAAATATTATTTTATGGAGTAAATTAATTCATCTATAAATAATATTTTCAATTTAGAAACCTATGTTTGACAATTTGGAACATAATTAATATTTTATTCTAATAAAAATCTATTTTTGGTTGTTTCCATTTAATAAATTATTCAAATATTATATTAAGTTTTGGATTGGTTTGGATTGAAAAAAAAATAACCCTTATTTTTCTATTATAAACCAATAAATTTCATGCTAATAAATATTATTCAAAATAATTTACCTAAATAAGTACAAATCTATTTTAATTCTTAAAAATACATTTTTCTAAAAACTGTTTTTATTTCATTATGTGTACATATGTTGAAATTATTTTTTTATCAATTTTATAAATTTATTCTTATAGAATGAATTTAAAATTTTTATTCATAATTTTAAAATTATTTATTAATTTTAGTTTAATTTGTTTATAAAAAAAGTTACTAAGGTAAATGTTAGTTACCGTGGTAAAGGATAAAATGAGGTTAAAGGGTTAAATTATTGTATAAAATCATAAAATGTCACAAAATATTATCCATATATGGGTGGATGAGGTTATTATCAACCTCAAATTATCCTATCATCGTTATTTATAAATTTTGTAACAACTTCCCTTGAATATGGCATTCCTTTTATTTACAAATTAATATTTACAAAAATGTCACTCCTATCACTTATAAAAGAACCCCTCAACCACCCTTTAAAAAACACAAATAAAATTTTAATTGATATATATATTATTTTGTATTTCCTTACCTAATAATACACCCCAATTTTGGTTAGCTTCAAGTCCCATGATAATTTCTTAATTCCTTCAATACCTAGTAATACTACACGGAGAAGATATGATTTTTTCTTTGTAAGTAATTACTCCTTATAATAATTTTTTATTTTATTCTTCATCCATATATTATCAATTATTATTTATCTCATTAAAAAATATAAATAATATCATTACACTTATATAATTTTTAAATTGTAATAAAATCAATTCATAATTACACTCATCCATTAATTATAACATGTTCTTAATTAGGTTGGTTTAACCACCTATATGAATAATGCTATAAATTTTTATCATGAATGGTTGAGGAAACTTAATTACAAGTATGATATACTATTAATATTTTATTAATTGTTTTTTTCTAGAATATTAATACTAATAATTAACTCATTATTAATAGACAAAATTTTATTCATTGAAAATTATCGAAACATGAAAGTTATAGATTTCAGCATGGAGAACCATACCAAAAACTCTCATGAAATGAACCTAGAATAGAAAAAATCATTATATAAATTTTATTCCAATACATTGAATATTATGGAGATTATTAACCCATGTAAATGGAATGATAATTGAAAACATTACACTAAAATTGACAAGAAAGGGTTGAAACTACTCGAAATCAATGATCGATATTAGCTAGAAAAATAAGTAATAACAATGTAATAATTTACTATAAAATTTTAATGTAAAAGTTAATAAAATTTAATAATGGTATTAATTTAATTATTAATTATCCTTAGTTTATTATATAACAATTTATTCCTAGTCTGACTAAGAATGAATACACAATAAGTGTTCTCCTCCCAAATTTCCTTCTTTGAGACATTTTTTTATTATGAACCTATTATTATTTATATAGTTATCTACAATATATTTGAAATATTATATCATTATTCTACTTTTATTAATGGTATTTTATGTTCCATTTCAGGTTTTTTCCTTCATGGTATAACTCCCTAGCCTTAAATGTTACATAATCTTGAGTTAAGTCATGGATTCACATTGAGGATGTTTTTTGGTTTGGAGTTTTAGATAAATAGGCCATAACTATTAAATAACAACTAAAATATTACAAAGTAGACACTTCTACTCACTATACATTTTCTTAAATATCTAAAACATTTTAAGATAAGTACAAAAATCTTAGTAAGGGAATATAAAATAAGAAAATAAAACTTTATTCCATGAATACTTATAAACCCGTGAAATCGTACTTTTCACCCATAAAACATAAGATCTTTAACAAAACTCATGAAATCATAATATTCCAGAAAAACTCATATAAATCATAAATCATTAAGGTAACTTATGGCATCCATATCATTCTTACATTGTAGCTTTCACAGCTACATAGGGGGAAACCTTCATGGATACATTTGGAATACCCTTCACAGTATATTCCCTAAATATATTAGGAGAAACCTTATATTTTAACTCAGTCTCATCACCCAATTCATTGGAGAGATATCATGTGCTCACCGACCCTCAGTTTATCATGGAACCACCCATATGCATAAACAGTTCCCAAGAACTATAACATTATCATAACACATAAAACAAGTATAAAAAACAAATAGCATTTCCACATTGCAATCACAATATATAATTTCAAGATATTGAAATAATAAATCCCTTCTTAAAACCATTTTCAATACAAAAATACATGAATAGGGAATATGGTATTTAGTTTTCTTTTAAAAACATTACGGATTGTAGATTAATCCAAATATCAAATAATGGTCATGGTGGTGGAAAAGTAATTGTCACAGCGTAACTTAAGAAACATTCATTTTTACATTTAGTAAAAGGATTCATAGAAAAATATTCCTTTTAAAAACCTTTGAATTAAATTAAATGTAAAATGGGTTTATTATACACCGTATAGAAGAATATGAGCTAACCGTATTAGAATAATGAGAGGGTATGTCAATCGCCATCGGGACTAGGCACCATATAGCTTTGTACGGGGTAATACTAGATGATCATAAATAAAAGGTGGGGAGATAGGTGATCAATGATTTAGAAGCTAGGGAGGTTCAATTCTAGTGGGTTGGGCCTATGGGTCCTGTAATGGGTATATATGCCTCTGGGCCTTCGGGTTATGTATTGCGAGTCATGTCGGGATTTGTGCCTTGGGCCTACGAGACATGTATGGTTTCCCCTTAAACACTTAAAAGGGGTATTATCCATAATAAAATAAAAATGAAGTCCTTCAGTCCATTAGGGATATAGAAGAAGGTGGTGTATAATATAAAAATATGCCTTAATGAAAGGAGATTGAGATGAAGTCCTTCACCATTAGTGACTCATCATGTACAATCGTAAAATTCTTGAATAATAAACTTTGATTAATTTATACTTTCTTGAGAACAAATTTTTAAGTTTATTATTCCTTTTATAACCCATATTATTGTGTTATAAAAATTACATATTTAAGTTCATATTATATGTTTTGCCGATATTTGGTACTTAAGTCTAAAATGAAGTTGTTATGATGTAAAATCTCTATGTGTTCATAAGTCCATAATCTCCAGAATAATATTCATGAAATAATAATCTCTTTTATACATAAATTATACTGTTAAATCATAACATTTATTTATTTTATAAAAAATGAACATCATTGTATTCATAGAGACGGCAGTTCGTACGACCGCATGAGTAACATTTTTCAATTTTCATTAATCATTATGGAAATAAGGTCAATATCATTTTATATTTCCAAAATTATTAAAATATTATTAATATAATAATAATCATTTAAATATAAATATATATATATATCATACAAGTGATTTCGTGAATAAAAATGATTCACATCGCTTCGTGGAGGTGATAGTTTACACGTACGCACGAACGGCGTTATCATTTTTTGTGTATTAAAATTAAAAACATAATTGAAATATTATTATTTCAAAATGATAAATATTCCACTAATATCAAATAAAAACATTTATTTAATCATTATAACTATTTTTTATTGATGGTAATGAAAAAAAAACTATATCGGTTCGCAACGCAGTAGTCCTCCAAACACATGAATGAAATGTGGATTTCCCATTTGATGAAATTGGAGATGGTTTTAGGTGATGATATTAATATAATAAAATCCCAGTATATTTAGAATACTATAGTTATAATTTAATCATGGTTTAAGGAGTTTTAAAGGAAATGCAAGAAGAAATAAAATAGAAGCACCTAAAAAACGATACCTCTTCTTCGGTTGATTGCCTTTGAAGAACACCTTGACACCTCTAATAAGGGTGTTCTGCCTAACCTAAGGCCTCAAGAATTTTTGGAGGGATTCTAGTAAGTTTTTTGGGTAGATATTGGACAAAAAAAATTCTTATTTAAGTGTCAGTATTAGAGAAGAGTGGGTACCTCTTTATAGGAAAGGGGAGGGACACCCTTGGAAACTCTTAAAATGTTAAATTAATATAAATTATATTTTTAATAAAAATGACTCCAACTTTAGTTATGTAGAATATAAGATTATTATAGTTCAAAATAATCTTATAAAATAATTTTTATACATTTATTGATTTTATTTAAAACCTTATCTTTTTGTTTTACCCTTAAATTTTCTCTTTTAATTTTAATTGTTTTAACAACATTTTAAATATTAAAAGGCTATAAATTTTAATTATATGGATTCAATTTCCCATAATTGAAATATTTATGAAATTTTAGACCTTATTATATAAAATTTTTAATTTCAAAATATTTTTAGGATTTTTAAATAATTTAATAAATTATTATTTTTATAAAATATCAATTATGTTAATTTTGATACTATTCATTTTATTGAATTTAAATAAAATAAAAACATATATATAACATAAAAACCCATTTAATAGACTTATAAAATGCCATAGTCACAAATAAAATTCATTTATGGCACAAAATATATGAAATTATATTTATTTTAATATTATTAGTATCATTTATTTGAATCTTCCTTTAATAAATATATTATTGCATCATCATTGTGTCATAATTAATTTTAATTATTTATTTAATAAAAATTATAAATATATTAACATGATTTTGGTAATATTTTTATATTTCTAATAAATATTTATAGTCAAATTGGTCACTTATATAACACTATATTAAAATTTTTGGTACTAAGAAATTTTTTTATGATATTTTTATTTTTACTTTAAATAACTTGTTATAAATGTCGTAATCACACCCAAGTGTCTTCAAAAGGGCTGAAATTTCAGCCCAAGTATTTTATTAGTATTTTATTACTCATCCAATAATATTAGGAAAAGTATTAGGATATTTTTATATTATTATAATATTATTTTAACCCTTATTTACCTGATTTACCCTTTAATCGTGGTAAATAAAATACTAAAGTTACTATTCATAAAAAATTATTTTGATCCTATTGGACCAAAAAATTTCATACTTATAACAACCATGTTTTTTAGTTTTTGAAAATTCAATTCATATAAGTGGAAAAGTTATATTTAAAATTAATCCCTTTGATGGAATGAGAGAACGAGTTTTTTAAGTAAAACGTTCAAAAGATCACATTATTTTTTATTCAATTTAAAAATGAAATTTATACCAATGAACTAAATTATATTAAATGATAAAAAATTGATCTAATTACACTTTAAAACAATTAAAATAAAAATCTAACTATATAAAAAAATTATACAAAAAAGTACTTTTGAGTTAAAATGCAGTGTTTTTCACTATTCATTAAAAATGAATTTTATCAAAAAAATACCTAAATTAATCCAAAGTAAATTTTTATTTCCCTATTACAAATAAAATATTTATTTATTTCAAATAGAACCTATAAAATTTTCAAAACCATATTTGAAATTGGTTTACTGTTAAAAGGTTGTACAACTTCATTTTTAGAAAAACACTCATTTTATCCGTAAAATTGAATTTGTACTTATATAATGTCTATAAAACACATAAGATGAATTTTAAATATTATATTGAATTTTTATTTTATTAATATAATCCAAAAATTGTGATTTTATTATTTTATAAAAACAATTATTCATAATTAAATAATTTTTTATTAAATCACATCCTTTATATTCAATTGGTTTTTATTTACATTTATAATTAATTTTCTAACCAATGAATAATTATATAAACATGTGTAACCCCTATTTTAATAATTTAATTAATATTTTTCATTAACTATATTCTAATGAATATACAATAACTACAATATAAAATAATAATATTAAAAATATATTATTTTTCGGTATAACTCAGTCTTGTGTGCAATACAGTCTTTCAGAGAAACTCATTATTGCGTGTCAGGTACTCTATGAGACATAGCATCCCTTTTAAAGTAAAGTTACTATATAATTCATAAATATTATTAAATATAAAAAGTTATTGTTCTATAATTACCTAGGATGTTACATCCTTCCCCTCTTTTGGAAATTGTGTCCCCACAATTTTAACTTTGGGCTTTTCACTTTTCAAAATTACAACATTGAAATACCACATCTGAAAAAGTGTCAATAAAAGTTCAACTTTAAAAGAAAGAAAAGGAAGTACAAATTTAACCCGAGATAACACATACTAGGACTCCATATAAGAAAACATGGATATGGAATAAAAACTAACCATCATGTTCTGGTGGAGAGTGATAGAAAACATGATTAGGAGAAAGTTAACATTCAGAAAAACACAAACTTGTGATGGGTTAAATGACCGGTGATTTTGTAGTAGGAAAAGTAAACAAAAAACGTTTTTGTTTTAATTACATTTTCATAATGTTATGGAATTAATTTATTACCTAGACTAATATCATAAGTAAATACACTTACTTGATAATAAGAGTTTCTTCCTTTAATCAAATTCCGCCACAAACTCATTTTTTTCCAAATGATGAATATTTGAGTAGATTTTTTTTTCACACCTAAAACACTAGAATAAACTTCTATAGAACCAAATAATCCACAAAATATTAACTATATATTCATAATTTCTTGAATCATTAACCAAAACAAAAAATTTAGGATAAAAATAATATAATTCCCCAAATATAATAAATTTTAAAATAAGAATGACTAATTTTAATATCCAAAATTAAAAAATAATACCCAAAGTCCAACATATACTATTAAATAAATAACTATCCTTAAAATTCCTCAAAATAATTGAAAATAAGATTGAATCCCAAAATCTAAAGTATTTGATAACATGGTCTTTCAATATAAATTTTAACATTTATCTCAAAATATCATCAATTAATCTTGAATTCAGACATAAAAAAGTAATTGTCCTAATAATATTCAATATATGTTAACTATTTCCATAAAGAACTTTAATCACCATAAGTCTATCATAGATTCTTCAAAAATATAATTCAACCTTTATTCCTCAATATAATTCCATAGTATTCTATTTACCTTGATCAAATAGGGTTCCCAGAATAGTGAACTTCTTCTAAAATAACATTATTCACTTAATCAATAATTCATTTTCCAATACCAATGATATACATTTGATAAAACATAAGTTACCAAAATCAATTTATTCTTATTTCATAAAATCATTTAACTAAAATGAAAAATTCATACAAACCTAGGACTTCACGTAGCCCAGTTGTAGGTAATAAATCACTATCACACTTTAGTTGTGGGTTTGATTTCTGTAGCCTTGTCCAACGCAACATTTTTTCATGTAGTATGCATGTTTTCATTTTTCAAAAACTGTATAATTATTATAAAATTACCAAAATAAAATACTCAAAAATAACAATAACATGTGTTAACCACAAATTTTATCTCATACTTTCATTTTCTATCCCAAAAAGTAATAAACCAAAATTACGTCCAAAATATATGTACCCTAAAGGTTATCCATAATTATGTCTACAAAAAGAAAGATAGTTCTTCCTTTAATAACATTTTCGCATAATAAACTTTAGGGTTACACACACTAAAAATAAAAAGTCTTCCAAAGTAATCACATCATCAAAAGAGCATTAATACTTTTAGAATTTAATCATCTATAGATCTAAAATAACTCTTGAATTTATAAAATGTAGACATAGTAATCATATATAATTCATCATGATCCATTAACCATGATTATATATCTTATTCCTTAATTCTTATTTTCAACAAATAAAATCATGAATCAAGTCCTTAGATTTAATAATGTCAAAACATGAACTAAGAAACAATCCCTACATTTCATAATTCATTTTTAGTTTCTTCATATTAAATTGGAATATCATTAGGAATTTAAAAACATATATTTTTATGGTCCTACTGATCTGATTCTCAAACCTTATTCACAGTTCATTGATTTGCATAATGACCACACTCCCCACATTTAAAACAAGCAATTGATAACTCAGAATGAATTGCTTTCCCTTTTCCTTCAGTTAACTGAACACTTTATTTTTTACTTTGAAGGTAATTTCTTTATAAACTTCATTACCACATCTATAACATCTTCTCATAAATTTAAAATGGTTTATGAGGTGTTTCTTTCCACATCCTCGACACATATGTCCTTGAATATACTTACCTTTATGATTATTACCTGAACTTCCATGGGGATTCATTTCTCTCATATATGATGAATTACAAAACTCACCAAGGTTCCAGTGGTTAATCATGAATCCTGATAATAGGTAAATAATAACCATGATATTTCTCATTTAAGATTCTATTTATTTTGGTTTCTGACTTAGATAACCACCAAATTTTACTTCACATACATTATTACTTTGGTGCCTTATTGATCAATCCATTTATTTAAACAAAAAAGTTTAGAGTGAGTATATTAATAAGATCATCATATACTATCTTATGAGGAAGATAAACACTAAGATATACTTATTCATGTTATCTCAAACTCATTAAATTTATATAAAATATCTATGAATATTTCTATTTTTCTAACCATTGTGGTTATATATAACTTGTAACTTATGCTTAAATATCACCCTAATTTATAAATTTATCTAAAACAACTTCTGATACCAACTATAAGGCCTTATCCTTAAATGTTACATAATATTGAGCTAAGTCAAGGATTCATATTGAGTATATTTCCATGTTTATATTTTTGCATAATTAATCCATAACTATTACATAACAACTCAAATATTACATAGTATACACTTATACTCACTATCCATTTTCTTAAAATCTAAAACATTTTAAGATAAAAAATGAATTCTTTTTATCCATAAAAATCTTCATAACATTCATCATGAATTCTTCCTTTATCTTACCCTTACTTATACCTTGTGGAAAACATTTCAAAAACTAGGGAAGAGCATAAAAATCTCAGTACGGGAATATAAAATAAGAAAAGAAAACATTATTCCATGAATACTTATAAACCCAAGAAATCATACTTTTCTCTCATAAAACCTAAGATCATTAACATACATAAAGAAATAATAAAATTCCTTAAAAACTCATATAAATCATAAATCATAAAGGTAAATTATGGAATCTATATCATACTTACATTGTAGCTTTTACTACTACAAAGGGGGTAACCTTCATGGATATGTTTGGAATACCCATCACAGTATATTACCTAAATCTCTAAAGATAAAAATTATCATTTAACTCCATCTCATTACCCAATAAATTAGATATCTATCATGGGATCACCCACCCTTGGATTATCACATAACCACTCATATACATATAAAATTCAAAGAGCCATAACATAATCATAACACATAAAACAAGTATAAATAAAAAATAGCATTTCCACATTACAATCACAAGATATCATTTCAAGATATTTACATAATAAACCCCTTATTAAAACAATTTTAAATACCAAAAATACATGAAAAGGGAATATGGTATTTATTTTTCTTTTAAAAACATTATAGATTTTATAAGAATCTAAATATCAAATAAAGGTCACATCGGCGGAAAAATTGTTGTCATCGTGTATATTAAAAAAAATTCCATTTGTAATATAGTAAAATGGTTATTAGAAAAAGATTACTTTTGAAATAATTTTAATGAAATTAAAATAAAAAGGCATTTATTATACACTCTATAGAATAAGGTGGTGTATAATATCAAAATATGCCTTAATTAAGGGATATTGAGATGAAGTCTCATACCTTGAGTCTAACACATCACAAACAATCATTATATTCCTGAATAATAAACTTTAGTTAATTTATACTTCCTTTAAAAAAAATAAAGTTTATTATTACTTTTATATCACTTATTACCATGTTGTAAAAATTACATAATTATTTAACTATATATCGAATGTTTTCTCGATATTCGATACTTGAGTCGAACATGAACTTATTATGATATAAATTTTGAATGTGTTCATAAGTCCATAATCTACATAATAATATTCATGACATAATAATAAATTTTATACATCAATTATACTATTAAATCAAACCATTTATTTATGGTATGAAAAATGAATAGCATTATATTAATGGAGACGGTAAGTCTTACGTATGCATGAGTAACATATTCTATTTTTCATTGATCATTATGTAAATAAAGTAATTATTATTTTATATTTCCAGAATAATTATAATATTACTAAAATCATAATAATAATATAAATATACTTATATATATCATAAAAGTGATTTGGTGAATAAAAATGATTCACATCGCTTCATGTAGGTGATAGTTCACACATACACATGAACGACATTATCATTTTCCTATGTATGGAAAGTATGAACATAATTAAAATATTATTATTTTAAAAAGATAAATGTGACATGAATATCATATATAAACATTTATTTTATCTTTATAACTAGTATTTATAGATGATAAAATGAAAATGAACTATACAGGCTTGTGATGTGGTAGTCTGTCGTTCACACGAACGAAATGTTCATTTCCAATTTAATAAAATTGGATATGGATTTAGGTGATTATATTAACATAATAACATCTAAGTATATTGAGGATACTGAATTTATAATTTCATAAAATATTAAGGATATTTAAAGTAAATGGAAGATGAAATAAATTAGAAACACTTCAAAACGATACCAAATCTTTGATTGATCACTTTGAAGAACACCTTAACACCTCTTACAAGAGTTTTATGCCTAAAATAAGGCTCAAGAATGTGGGTAGAGATTATATTAAGGTTTTTTGGTATATATTTTAAGAACAAAATACTTCTTGAAATGTTATTATTAGAGAAGAGTGGGTACCTTTTTATATGAGAGGGGAGAGGCACCCTTGGCAACTCTTAAAATATTAAATAAATATAAATTATTTTTTTAATTAAAATGACTCTAACTTGATTTAAGTAGAAGATAAGATGATAATAGTTCTAAATCATCTCATCCAATAATTTTTAGACATGTATTGAGTTTATTTTAAACCTTATCTTTTCATTTTACCCATAAATTTTCTCTTTTAATTTTAATTATGGTAACAAAATTTTAAGTACTAAGAGGCTATAAATTTTACTTATATGGGGTAAATTCCTAGAAATTGGATAATTTATGAACTTTTAGACCTTATTATATCAACTTTTTAAATTTAAATGTTTTTTAGTATTTTTAAATAATTTAATAAATTATTATTTTTATAAAATATTAATTATGTCAATTTCAACACTATTCATTTTATTGAATTTAAATAAAATTCAATAAAGAGAGATAACTTTAGAAAAACCCATTTAATAGACTTATAAAATTTCATTTTCAACTAAAAAATTCTTGGATAACATCAAATATTTCAAATTATATTTATTTTAATATTATTAGTATCATTTATTTAATTCTTCCTTTAATAAATCTATTATTGCATCATCATTGTATCACAATTAAATTAAATTATTTATTTGCTAAAAATTATAAATAAATTACCATAATGTAGGTAATGTTTTTATATTTATAATTAATTGTTATATCCTAATATATCACTTATATAACAACATATTAAAAATTTTTAGTAATAAGAGACATGTTTATAATATTTTTATTTTTACTTTAAATAAAATCTTATTAATGTCATAATCACACCCAAGTGGCTTCCAAAGGACGATATTTCGGCCCAAGTATTATCTTGATTGTAAATAACTCGTATATTAATATTAGGACAAGTATTAGGGTAGTTTTATATTATTATAATATTATTTCTACCCTTATTTTTTCAATTTACCCTTTAATCGTGGAAAATAAAATAATAAAATTAATATTCACAAAAAAATTACTTTGATCTTATTGGACCAAATTTTTCATAATTACTATAACTATTTATGTTAGTTTTTTAAAATTCAATTCATAGAAGTAGAAAAAATAAATTTAAAATTATTCCCGTTGTCAGAATGAGAAAACGAGTTTTTTAAGTAAAACGTTGAAAAGTTCACATAGTTTTCCTATTCAATTTCAATATGAAATTGCTTAAAATGACCTAAAATATATTAAATGATATAAACTTAATTTAATTAAACTTTAGAACCAATTAAAATTAAAATCTAACTATATAAATAAATTAGATGAAAAATCAGTTTTGAATTAAAATTCATTGTTTTCCATTATTCATAAAAAATGAATTTTATCAGAAAAATACCAAAATTAAACCAAAGTAAATTTTAATGTCAGGATTCCAAATAATAACTTAATTTTTTTAAAATATAACCTAAAAATGTCTCAAAACCATATTTAAATTGGCTTTTCCATCAAAATGAGGTAAAACTGTATTTTTAGAAAAACACTCATTTTATCCGTAAAATTGTATTTATACTTATATATTGTCCATAAAACACATAAGATTAATTTTAAATATTATATTGAATTTATATTTAATTAATGTAATAAAAAAATATTGATTTTATTATTTTATAAGCACAATTATTCACACTTAAATAGTTTTTCATAAAAACACATCCATTATATTCAATTGGTTTTTATTTACATTTCTAATTTATTTTTTAACCAATGAATCATTATATAAACATGTATAAAACCTATTTTCATAATTTAGTTAATATCATTCATTCCTACTATTCCAACTACTATGCAATAACTACAACATAAAATAATAATATTAATAATATATTATTTTCCAGTATAACACAATCTTGTGTGAAACGTAAGATTTTGATGAAACTCATTATTACGTATCGAGTATGCTATGAGACATAGAAACAATTTTAAAGTAAAATTACTATCTAATTCATAAATATTAATAAATATTAAAATGTGTTATTCTTTAATTACTGAGGATGTTACACATGGTATCTGGATCCAGATGTTATGAGAGTTGTAAGGGTTTCTTTTCTATTCACACTTTGATTTCAAGATTATCTATATAGAAATTCCAAATTGAGGGAATTATTGATATTATTTTATATATGATCATTCCCATATATAAATATTTTTTTAATTTCATTTTCTATTATCTTTTACCTTCTTTAAAAAAAATTAAAAGAATATTTTTAACATTTTCTACGCATGTCATTTCTTAATTTCATTACAGAATTGTGAAAATAATATATTTCTAAATATTATCCACATGGATTCCTTTTATCATTTTTATAACTGTATTTATTAACAAATCCTTCTTTCAATGTTTTCATGTTTTTAAATTTAATTTCTATTTCTATTGTTTTGTGAATTTTTTATTTTAAAATAAAAATTATAAAAATAAAATGATATTTTTTCTTTTTTTTTCAAAGTAAATGTTTAATGATATTATGAAATTGTTTCTCATCTATTTTAACATCATTTAAAATTATTATTATTATCCATGTATTTTATCTAATGATATCATCCAAATTATTTCTTATAATTTCTTATATTTATGTTTTGGGTAAATCTTTGTGAATTTTTTTTATTTCTTATTAGTTAATTATTTTATAGTGGGAATTATAAATTTTTTCATGCCCATGAGATTTAATATCATTGATGTGCTCTAAATAATTTAAATTATTTTCTTAACTAAAAATACATTACTCTATATTATTAGAATACCCTATATTATATAAAACATATTGAAGGGTGTTTATCAAATAAATTACTCTATTTATTAATCAGTAAATATTAATATTCCATATAATTATTATTTTAATATAGATTTTTTTTGGTTAATAAGGAATGTTAATTAAGTTTTGTTTTTTATTCATTATTTTAATATGATTATTTCATTGGACTTATTTAGTGATGGGTTGGTCTTGGAATCATATAGCCCCTTGATGAATCAACAGACCTCATGAAACAAGTTAGTTTTGGAATTTGGAATATCCAACTCATTTATTTATAATATTATATCATAAGGACTTGTAAGATTGAAAAAACAATAATTTATTTACATGAGGCCTTAATGGATTGAATTAATTGTAATTTCTTAGAATAAGGCCATGATGGTTTCAATTAAATCTACAGTATTATGCATTCTATCACTATGAAATCTGTTATTGTTTCCCATGGGTTTAATTAAATTATTGTGCCTTCGGTGTATATATTCGATGATAATGTTATTTTTCATATGTAATTATTTTATTAGTATTTATTCTATCTATATTATTCATGTCTGGTTTCTTATAATATAGCTTCAATTGTATGATAACCCTTATTGATCATCTGATCTCACCCATTTTTATTATTTTCCTTTTCCCTAGGGTACCAAGAATAGTACCATGAATGATTTAATGTTATGATAGTAGGAAAAATACTTTAGCCTTGAATGAAGTAAGTGTTCCATTTAGAGAGATTGGTTTAGCGAGAAAAAATCTATTTGATGAAAGTATGGGGTTTTTTTAGGTAAAATATTTCCCTAATTATCTAAAAATCTAAAACTATAAGTTTTTGGGAGTGAATTTGATGAAATATATTCTATAGACATATTAATTAGGGATGTATAAGTTTTTTATCTCTTTTTTGGAATTAAATATAATGTTTAAGGGATATTTCTTTAGTATCGAGTCTCGGAGTGTGAGTCATGGGTGTTTCATTCTAAAGTAAACATATATCAAGACCAAAATCGTTCAACTGGTTAGGCTCTAAAAATTAGTGTTCCCTTGAATTATCTTGTATAAGGAATTATGGAAATGGATAACTGTTAGAGTTGGGTAACCAAATACACCATTGAATTTAGGTTATATATAGCTAGGAAATATTATGAGTTAAGATAACATAGGAATGGTGTTGAGTTTATCTATATAGTGTATATGGAAAATATTTTTCAACTCTATAATCAAAGAATCATATAAAATATGATTGTAATTATGGCCTAAATATATTACAAATGGCGAAATTAATGAAAATTAATACTCATTTCTTAGTTAAATATGGATCTTGATTCACTAATAGGTAAGATGAATTTAATAAGGGTCATCATTTTAGTTGGAGTACATTTAATAAAAGTTATTACTAAATTAATATGAAACTTGATACTCATCTGATAAAAGATAATGTTTCAAATAAATAAAATCATCATCATATAACTTATTTTTTGGATCAATATGTAATTCTAGATTATTAATATAATCAAT
Source organism: Viscum album (assembly GCA_963277665.1). Taxonomy (NCBI): domain Eukaryota; kingdom Viridiplantae; phylum Streptophyta; class Magnoliopsida; order Santalales; family Viscaceae; genus Viscum; species Viscum album. The sequence goes on from OY728138.1 coordinate 861,278,502, forward strand.
TTCTTAAACTAGTTTAAAAAACTTAATAATTGTTCTAAGAAAGGAAAAGTGTTTGTGTTAGAGAATACCCTTCTTGGGAAACCAAATATTGATGTTATTCAACACTGAAATATATATATATATATATATATACTTATAATAAAAATATAATGATTCGTTTAAGGTTTCTAAGGAATTGGATGCATCATAACCAAATAAGTCTTATTATATTTATGGAATTCATTCTATTTTCATTATTGGAAATTTTATGCCAATGTTGTTTTAGATATGTTATGGAAAAACACTACAAGTTGGGATTAAATTTTTGTTAAAATGAAACTTATAATTTTAAAATATCATCAGGTTTATATTAATCTTAAATAAAATCTTCTGATCAAGTTATAAACTATCAGATTATATATATATAATAAATAGTTTTCAATACTATCAAAAATTCAATAACTTATAATAATATTAATAAACACAATGGAAGTAAACAATTACAAAATGCATAGAGTGTTAAATCAAGATTTCAACAATCATGGAAAGGATATTATAAAACCAAATCACATTAATATTAAGCATTAAGGAATTATTTAAACCTAAATTCAACTATACTTGATTTTATAACTATCAGAAGGTTGGTCTCCCTATCACCAAAATCTATCGATATAAACTAATCAAAATGTTTTATGTATTTCGTTCCCCATAATCCCTTGATCTATATGATTATATGGTTTGTATCCATATCCCTATAATCATTCAATACGATTCTTGGTGGCACGGTTCACAAACTAAAAGCAATGCATTCATTATCAAAATATTTTGATCGAGATGATTAGAAATCCAATGATTACAAAGTAAAGTAAGATATTTTACAAGGAAAATCATACACAATGGTAACTCTTATCTAAAATCATTAGAAATAAAATTTACATTGATTGGAAGTTCTCTTAAGGAAACATTATATTATATATATTTAAAATTATTATAAACTTTAAAAGGATCAGTTAACATTTGTATTCATTACATAAATTCATCGCTTATTTTCCAAAAATCCAGGAATATATTTATATAACTCATTTTAAAAAACTTCAACATTAAAATTATTCTTTATTTTGGATTAATTTGTAACTAAATCAAAAGATTTATCATCATCTGGTTATTTATGTTCTGATGGAGTTATTTAAACATCATTGTAATGATTATACATCCAATGAATGTAATCTATTGTGAAACTTAAAATTACTATATTTACATAATAATATTTAAATGATTCATAATTTATTAAATTAAAAAATTATTTCTTCACACAAAATTTAGCTAAAAATATATATTTTTGAAATAAAATTCATATTAATTGCATTGTGATTTTGAAAACCAAATAAGAAAATGATTTATTGACTCAATAATATACTAATTTTAAAAAAGACTTATTGAGAAAATAAAAAATACATATTGAATTATAAAAAATAATTTTTAAGTTACAACAGAGTAAAATTCTTCCTCTTTGACTTGAAACATTTAAAAAGAACTTATTAGGTACAAAAATGAAAAATAAATTGAAAAATTATCCCTCTTTGTATTAATTTTTTTTTTAAAAAAAACTTCTCATTAATTCCCCTTATTTTAAAAAATAAAAATATTCCCATAAAGATAAAATTTAGTCCCTCTAAAAATTAACTTTAAATTTCCAATTATATTTTTTTATTCCACATAAAAAACATACAACTAAAAAAATATTACAAAATACAATTTTGTACTCAATTTTTTTAATATTATCCCCCCTTATTAATTTTTATTAATCCTCTAACCCTTTCAAAAAAAATCTTAATTTTCATCCCATTTGTTATTTTCATAAATAAACAAATAAAATAAGAGGCTTTGAAAATATTTTAAAATTTATTCATTGAAAAAAATAATCTCCCCCCCCCCCAAATTTCATAATTAATGGACGAAAAAAATAAATTAAATGAGAATAAAATAGATTTTATGAAATTGAACCTTATAGAAGTTACATTATAAAATAAATATGATATTCTTCTTTCAAGGATGGTTCTAAGAAAAATTTAACTTTAAAATATTTATCTCCTATTGAATTATAAATTTTTTATCCAAATTATTAATGGAAAATCTTATTTTATTTAAATGTTAATTTATAAAATCATTGAATAATAATATTCAAATAAAAATATATTAAATTTAATTAAACAATATTTTTCATAAAAAAATCCCCCATTCTATAATATTTTTTTGGTGTTAAGATATAGGATAAACAAGAAGTAAATTGAAGTTCACTTTAAGTTGATCATTTCGAATGTCTATTTGATGTATTTGAATCAATTATAATTTAATGTTTTGTAAAAATATATGTAATATGGTTTTATGTTTTGAAAAAATTATTAATAATATATATTTTTAGTGTGTGGTCCCTATATATATGGTGCCTCACGTTATACTTTATATGTGAGTGATGTGATGGGATCTTTGAAAAATTAATCACACTTTTATTATCTCAAAGGATTGGTGTTTGAGTAAAACTAAAACAAGAATATTTGAGTGTGTATTTAATCCACAAAACTTTTTCACAATAACTATAATATTCTATATATTAAACTTAAATAGTGAAGACTATAATTGAGTGTTACTTCTTACTCAATCTAGAAACTAAAGATTCTCAAAAGAAATGATACCTTCTAGGAGTAATATTTCTATATAACCAAATACTTACAAAATTAGAATCCGAGTAACTTTTAATAATAATTTAATAAGAATAAAACAAACCAAGTTTTGAGGTTCCATTATAACAGAATAGTATAAATATTATATCATTTAAATGTGATTTTATTGAATTTTATTATAATCTCACACCCAAATATACTGAAAATATTATATCTAGTTGACTTACTATAAGATAGAGTAAAAATATGACCATTAATTTATAATTTTTTTTGGCCATATAGTTTCTTAGATTCGTCAATATCAAGTTTGATAAAATTATCTATCAGAGTAATCATGTTTAAAGCATTTTCAAAGCCAAAACATTTGATTAAATCTCAACTACATTTCTATTGATTTAAAATGTTTCCTTCTAGTTTTTGAGACATATGAAAACAATAGAAAAAATATATGTTATCTCATCATTATCATTTCAAAATGACATTTCATAAGTTCTAAAAACCAATCAGAAAGTGACTTTTGAGTTCAACCAAAATAGTGTAATCCACATAAATTTTAACAATGATGGTGCCATTGAAAATATTTTTTATAAAAAGATTTGGATCATCATTTCCTTTAACAAAATTATTTTGAATTAAAAATAGTGTAATCTTATCATAAAAAGTTCTTGGGGTTTATTTTATTCTGTTGAGTACATTGGTAATTTTGAATACATGCTCTAAAAAATTAACTTCATCAAAATCTGGGATTGTTTAATATAAAATTCATCTTGAAGATTATTTTATGAAATCCCATTTCACATCCATTTGAAATAAAGTAAAATTAATATGTTAAATGAAATCAAGTATGATCTAGATATATTTATGTCTAGATACTAGGGTAAATTTTCACCATATCATATTCCTTCTTATTGGAAATAATATTTTCCAAAAATTCTTACCTTATTACTTACTATAGTTATATTATTATCTCACTTATTTCTAAAAAACAGTTTACTCTAATCACTGGAAGTTTTTTGGGATTCTTGTGACACTTTTTATGTCACTATGGAGTTTATTTTATATTATTTTATTTTATATTTAGTCTTCATTAGTTTATGGGGGTTTTTAGTTAGTTTTTTTATTTTAAATATTTTTAAGTGTTACACGATAATTAAGCTGTTCAAAAAACATGTATTTAGATTTGTACTTGGGTGGTGTTTTTTTCATAGTTAAAACCTGACTATTTAGATCGTGTGAGGTTCTAGGAGTAACCATGTGGGGATTTTTTGTATAGTAATTTTGGGCATCATGATTTTCACACAGTTTAGTAAACCATGCAGGTAAACTATGTGAGGATCCTAGAAAATTAATTTTATTGTATTTAAAATTTCAACCTTATTTTTTAACCACAAACCCACTTCTTATCCCCATCACCCTCATCATATTACCTCCAAATCCAACCCCCACCCCCCTGAACCCTCCATTTTATGACCTCTCCTCCCTCGGATCTCCCTTTTTAGTGATTTAATGATATTCATTCATGGTTTAGGGTCAAACCACCGAAGTAATATCTATGGTTCCCTCTATCCCCATTTTCCTCCAAGTTTCTTCTTCACCTATTTTTTTTGTTTTTCCTAAATATTATGGGTATCAATTTGATTGATTTTTGTATTTATTTTATGCATAGGGTGTGATATACCCATTTTCGGTCCCCTTGAACCCAGATTCAAAGTTTTAGAACATACACCATCGATTCTAGGTAGGTTTTCCCATACCCTCACTTTTGATTTTCAAAAAATTTATTTATTAATGTTTTAAATTTATAATTTAAATTTTTAATGATTGTTTTAAATTTATTTATGGGATTTCTATAAAGAAAATTAGTTTCAATTTTGAATTTCATCAAAAGATAAAGGTTTCTCTAATTCAAGGACTGCGAAAATTTAATTTTTATTAGACACAAACACCATATGTTTTGAAAATTTCCTAAATGAATATTTGAAAATAAAATAGAGGGTATTTGAGATGTTTTGGGTTTTCAAAATGATTACTAAAAAGTTTTACATTAAATTTAAAGTGGTGTTTAAATTACCAGTTATTTTAAAATTATATAAAAGATTTATTTTGAATAAAATGTGTGGATTAAAAAAATTTGGAACATATTTGGGTCATGGGATAGACTAATAGGTAATTTTTTAATCCTTCAAAAAAATTATAAAATGATGATTTGATTTATTTAATTTATTTCAAGGGTAATTTAAAGTGTAGCAACTAAAAAATGCTTTATATATGGTTTTGAATTATTATAAAAAATAATTTTCATCCTAAGTGTACTTTGAGATGGTTTTTTTTATTTCAAGTGGATTTTAAAATGTGTGGGTGTGTGGATAACTCTTTAATCCCATTTTATTATTTCCTACTTATGAGAGGTGTATTGTATATGGTGACCCGTTATGGTTAGATTAAAGGATGCTTTTAGGTGAGAAAATTATAGATGAGGGTGAGATATTTGTTTTTATTTTTGATGATTGTATTGACTATTGATGAATGTGTTTCACCATCATTTTTTGGTCATGTAACCCTAGGTATCAAAGTATAATGTCTAGATTTATATTGAACTAGTTATTTTTATTCTACAAGTGTTCCCTCTATTAAAAAATAAAACTAGATAGGGTGTGTCATTCCAATGATTTTGGTGTAATTTATATCGATGGATTGTGTATTAGATGTGATATAGGTTGGAAGGTTGGTATATGTTTAGTAGATTCTAAGACTATATCATTTTAAGACCTAAGGTAGATCCCATAGTACTTATTCCTTTATTAGTGGTTATTCTAAAGGATAAATCTCTTGTAATTGATTGGTTTCCCCCTTGATTGTATTGATTGTAGCACTCATACCTTATTTATTTTCCTCATTTTCCTCTTGAAATGTGGTGTCCATTTTATATAATACTTTATCCCTTTGGATTTTGGTGAATTTATTTAAAATGGTTTTAAATTAGACTTTAGGAATTTTTTAAAGTTTAAGGCTCTCGTCTTTGATTTTTGACTGGTTTTGGAAATGGTTATATTAGTTTTAAAATGGATAAGGTTAATGATATGATTTTAAAGTGATTTTTTCATTTAAGAAAGATAAAAAAGAAATTTTTAAATTTAAAATGGACATGATATTAGTTTTTTATAAATTTATTTTTGAAAAACATATATTATATTAATATTTAAAACATGCTTGATATGGGTCTTTAATTTAATTTATGTAATGTGTAAAGGAATTTTATAGCCTATAGAGTATTTTTATTCTCATGACCTTATTATCAAATATCATTTTCAAGAATTTGATTATGCTTTTTTCTCATGGGGTATTTTAGCCATCAAGACTGGTTAGTGAACAGTGGGTATTTGAGGTTAGTTTATTTTATTTTATTTAGTTTCATTACAGCATTATCCAGTTTTGACTATTACTTGATTTGGTAGTATGTACAACCATATGTGTCGTCTACTTTCATAGAATTGTTGTCCAGTTATTCCCTTTAAATGAGTTCTCTACTATTTTATGTTTTCGTTATTCATGGATTGCATTATATATAAAAATAATTGAAATACTAGTAAAGGTTTTCTATATAGTGGGAGTTGTGGGTGAGTGGAGGGATTTATTTTTCATCTGTTTTGATCTTCATACCTATTTTATATATATTCTATTTTTTCATGGATATCTAACTTATGAATGGGTCAGGTAGTATTTTTAGAATGATGAATATTTTACTTTAACTCTAACTTAAATGATAAATCATTACCATTGATTATATATAATGTTATATCACTTTTCAAATACCCATGGGGAACAAGAACACCCCTCATATTAATGGTAAACTAATTTGGGTGCATTTTTAGGTTTTATCTTAGGAAAATTAATTACAAATGGTGTCAATTCATAGATTCGTATATAGGATCCTAGGTTCTTAAAAATCCCTTATATTTCTAGGAATGTTTCATTGTATAATAGTGATAGGGTAGCTAGAATTTGAGAGGTATATGTGAGGGAGAGTTTCATGAGCTATCTTCCATTTGGATCCTTGAGTTTACATGGGAAGTATATTTTGAATTTTGGATTTGGAAAATTCATTTTTATCATTGATGTTGGTGGGTTTTACCCTTATTAACATTAAATGGGTTTCTCTAGGTATCCTATTTGATTTTGGGGTGGTATTGGGATTAATATTGATGGAAAACGGTTGGATTGCATGTCCTGAGAAACTGGGTGGTGTCCAAGTTCTCAATCTTGAAATATCTTAGGAATTTTCGCATTCTGGGCATGAAATCTCTCAAACCATAGTGTAGTGTTAAGAATGGTAATGTATCCCATTTGGATTGTTATATATTCCACCTTTGAGTGAAACTGCATAAAGGGGGTGAATTAAGAGGGGTGGGGTATTTGTGATAATAAGACATGTGGTTTGGAATTGTGGTGTGTTTTTTGTTTTTTGGGATTTCTAGAAATTTGTTTTAGATGAAAAATAGGAATTTTGTAAAAAAATACATTAAAAGGTTTTCAGATATTATTTAAAAAAGATTATTTTAATAAAAAACCTTGTTAATATTGACAATAGAACAATTTATTTACTTAATATATTCATTAATTTTATTTTATAGAGTTATATTATTTATATTATAGAGCTATATTAATTATAAGAATATTATTTAATTTTTCAATCAAAAAGGAAATAATCGTTTTATTAAAAAAAATTACATTTATTATATGATTTTAATTAAAATATTTATTTCAAAATTATATAAATATAATATTTAAAAATAATATTATTTTTTATATCCTCTAGTAAAAATTAACTTATAGTTAATTTTTACTACTTTTTTAAAAAGGTTGATGTTTGGGTGAATAGTGGAAAAATATCAATTTTTAAGAAAAATATCTTTTCTTTTTAGGTGTATAAAAAGTATTATTTAATTTTTTATTAGTTTTAAAATTTCATTAATTCCTTTTGGTTGAAAATAATAAAATTATTTTCATTGGAATCAACATTATACATGAATTTTGTATAAAAATAGTTTCATACTTAGAAAGACATTTTTTTTAGAAATTAATTTTGTCACATTTAGAAGTTTATTTTAAAAGTAATTTCTTCCATGTATAGAAATTTAATTAGATAAAATGGAATACATATTTTTAATCATAATTTTAAAAAAAATTAATGAGGAAAATTTATTTTTTGGTCGTTATGAACAATGACATTGGTAAAAAGGTATGTTTCCATGGTAAGAGATAAAATGGGTTAAATGGGTTAAAAATAAAATTACAAGTGTTAAAATGAACTGAAAACTAGTTTTAATCCTATTTTATAGTCCTATTTAGACCATATACCATACATTATATAAAAATGGTCCTTTTTTGATACATTTATCTTGTGTAATATATTAATATATTTTAATCTTTATAAAAAATCCATGTGTGTCCTCTTCTTCACTTAAAAAATGACACCCTTATCCTCTCTAATATATAATTAAAGAGACTCTCACATAAAAAAATAACTATATAAATACATTCCTAACATCACTCATTATGTGCTATGGGAATTTATTTTATCATAATATAATCTTTGAAATTCTTTGGGTATAAACCTAAGGAGGTTTTCCGAAAAAGAGGTGTAGTTCTAAACTGATAATTTTAATTTTATTTATTCTTATACATCATTAAAATATTCATAAACCATTCCAAAATAATAAAATCAGTATATTAAATATAATTTAATTTTACTGTGTTTATTTTATAACCATTTTTATATAATATTCCATCTTATGGGAAATGAAAACATCGCTTGTGTGTATGTCTTGACTTCCACCTCCACAAAGAGATGTGTTTTTTTTTCATCATCATATTATATGGATGGTTAAAATGATGGATAAAATGAATAAAATTATACTTATCAGATAATTATTCTTTTTAATGATAATATTTTACTAACCTTATCACCTTTCAATCTGTTAGAAAATAATAACATCACTTGTACAATTTTGTGGACTACTACCTCCACGAAGTGATGTGATTAATTTTTCATTTACTAATCAAAAATCTAGTCATATAGATGGAAATAATGAATAAATATGAAATTTATAACATATTTATTTTTATATAAAACTAAAATATTTTTATTTTTATTTCTTTTCCACCCAGTAGTAGAAGGTAAATTCCATTCATGCATAAATATGGATTTCCATCTCCATGAAATGACATGAATAATTTTTATATATCGACTTACATGATTAGTTTTAAAAATGTATCTAATGTATAAATATTAAAATTAAAACATTTTGAAGACTATATGGTTAATTTAATTGCAAACTCTTTGATCATGGTCAACACACTAAATATATTTTAGGGTTATAAATGGAATTTCCTCTTAATAAATGAAGTGAACTTATAATTTTTAGTAACTAAATAAAATATGAAAAAAATAAAATACATAAAATAATGATAATAGAATGAACATTAGAATTTTCTTAAATAAGTAAATAAATAATATATATTTATTATTTAGGAATATAAATAATGTATTTGATAAGTCAGACTCAATGTATTGTATTTTCCCTAAAAAACTATTGTAAACATTTTTATGTATTACTTCAGACTCTTTTTCTTCCACATCAATAGTTTTATTAAATTGATTTTTTAATGATCATATTTACTAATAAATTAGTTATAAAATTATTTTTTATCACATTTTACTTTCTTTAAAAATTTTATAAAACATAATATTCTTGTAGTTTTTTGACAGAGGTACGTTTTTTCAACAGTGTGAAAAGAATGTTTTTTTACATATACAGAAATAAGGGATTTTCCCTCTATCACGGGAATTTCTTTTTAACAATTTTACTTTATAAGTATCCTTTTTTATTTACAAATTAATTATTTTTCCAATATATTGATTTTTTTATTAAATATTATAAAAATAAAATAATATTTTATTTATTTAATTTGAAGAATGAAAATGATTTTTCATATGGGTTTAAATGATATTTTATTAGTTTTATGATTTAAATATAGTATTCTATGTGATTTTGGTATATTATGGTCCTTTGAAATTTTTTATGATGATGGGTGAGCCCAATATAGCTCTCTATTACATTGGGTAACGATGATATTCTCTATATAATTACATTGGAATTAACTAAGTTGGTAATTCTATTTGTAGGGGTTCTTATAAGTGTTGCATGATGAAGATTTACTAAGTAAAAAACATGAATTTTATATATATGATAATTATTTTTCATGGAAATAATTTTATTTCATAAGTTAATCTAATTATATTTTGTTTAAAGGAATGATTATTCTCTTTAAGGGTAAAATTATGTTTTTAAGAAAAAGTTTTTTATTAGTTCTCGTGTTTTCTAAAAAGCCTACAGGATTGTGATTTTTCCATTATGATTTATTATAAAGTGTTTTATGAAAAACATTGAATAATAATCTGATTTTATGTGTAAGTAAATGATCATTTGATCTCAATGTATATTATATATAAGGAAAACTCACTTATAATATAAAATGGTTTTGAAATGGAATAGCATGTTTCTTTCTTCCTTTTTATTTGTTCCTTATTGAAATATTTTCAAAATATCCATGTTTTAAAATGTATTTAAAAGGGTTTTAAGGATGATTAAGAACAATGATAAATTCAAGTAGAAAAAGGTGATGATTTTATATGAAAATAAAATGTGTTTCATTTTAAAAATATTGTATTATAGAAAAAATTGATACTGGGTAGAAGTATCCACTTTTTAATCCATGGGTTCATTATTTATTATCTATAAAATAATTCCCTAAAACTTTAAATTTGAAAAGTTCATTGGGAATTCAAGAAAATAAATTATTGATTTTAAACATATGATTATCTAATGTTTTAAAGACAAATACTTATAATTAGCATCATATAAGGGTTTAGATAATTTTAGAGGTTAGGATAATGTGATTAAGTATCCTTAAGTAATTATAATTTATGGTTATCATGATATAAAATTTAAATATTATTATGTTTCTTTTTCTAATCTATGTCTATTAAGAATGGTTTTTCATTGATGAAACATGGAATTTGATGTAGGAAGGAACCAAGAGGATAATATCCATACAAATAAAAAATATTTAATAGGATTAATTAGAATAGAAGAAGTTATTTTTATGATGGATCAGTTCATCAAGGCTATAAATAGTGGTGGAATCTATGCGAGAGAGAAACCAAATTCACTATAGTGTAATGTTTACATTATAGATAATTTTATGAAACAACACCCTCTAACATTCAATAGATCGTCTGACCCTATGATAGATAAAGATGGGTTAAATACATGGAGAATATACTTGAAGTCATGGGTTGTTAAAAACATTAATAATTAACTATTTATACATGACATTTTGAAGGTGAAGACAATAAGTGGTGTCCAACGGGTTGGAATATCATAGAAAGAGATGATTTGATTCCTAGGAATGGGTTGAATTTATGAATATTTTCTTGGATAAATATTTTCTTAATGTTTTTTTGAATTATAATGGATTATAAATTCTTGGAATTAAGGTGAAAGGAGATAAATATTAAATTTCCACATATAAAGAAAACATCACCCAATTAGGAAGATATGCACCAAATTGTATTCAAGATCTTGAGAGTAAAATAAATTAGTTTTTATTAATATTGATGCTTATATATCGAAGGGAACTGAATTATTAGGAAATAAAAAATTATGACAATCCTATTCAATGTATTTGGAAGGTATAAATGGAGATTTTTTAATGATATTTTATTCTATAATAATAATAATAAAAAGAGTTCCAGATGGTATGTAATAAGGAATAATTCATCAATAAAATAAGAAGGTAAGAAAATAAAGTTTCCATTTTTTATAAGTGTGGTAAAAATAATCCTTGTTGATTTATTTTAAATAATGAAAATTGTCTTCATTGTAGAAATTTTGGACATATAGCTTATAACTGTAAAGAAAAGGATAGAAACATTGATCAGAAAAATAATAAAAACCTAGTAGAAATATTCTTTAATTATAAAAGATAGTTCCTTATGCGAGTACATGTATAAAGATAAGAATAAATTATTAAAGTCATAAAGATAACAAGCAACCTTATTTGGATAAATCTTCAATGAATACTTAAGCAGATATTGGACTATCCACTAACATAGTGTCAGGTTCATTACTTGTTTATTCATATTAATCTAATGTCTTATATGATTCAAGGTCTATAATTATTTGATTTCTCAAAAAAAATTGTTAAATTCAAAATTTCATCTCAATAAATGAATCTATATTTTGGTACAATCAACTTGGGGTAGTTTTAAGGAAAAAAGAAATTATAAAAATCTTATTTGTTATCATCTATAGAATAACTTTACGTGAAAAACTTATAGTCATCCACTTATAGAGTTCAATGTTATTCTAAGTATGGCTTGGTTTTTTATTTATCTTAATAAGATAGATTCTAGAGCTAAAGAAGATGTTTTTTAGAATGAATTTTTGTTTTTATACAAGAATCAATTTATAATTTTGATAATGTATCAAGAAGATGAGAAATTTATTAAAGTTAAAAAGTACTGTTTTCTTGAAAAAAATTGTTAAGAAAAAGGAAAATTTTCAAATTAGTGATATTACTATATTAAATGAACATCTTTCTATATTTTTTAATAAATTTTTGGGTATTATACCTGATTGTGACATTTAATTTACTATTTAATTAGTCCTTGATGCTAAGGAAATCTCAAAACCTCCATATCAAATGGATAAATTAGAAATTTTGAATTGAAAAAGATGTTTCCATGAGGCTCTAAAATTATTATAGAGAATTGAATAACATTACTATTAAGAATAGATATTTTTTAACACATATCAAGGATTATTTTATCAGCTCGAGGTAGCTCAATATTTTTTAAAAGTTAATATAAGGTCTAGGTACCATCAGTTGAAGGTAAACTAACATGTCATGTTAAAGATAATTTTCAGGCTAGGTATGGTCATTATGAGGTTTTTGTTATTCCATTTGGGTTGAAAATTTCTTTATAAATATTTATGGACCTTATGAATAGAGTTTTCCAAGTGTTTTTGGACAAATCATTGATTGTTTTCATAAATTATAATATGTTATATTTAAAAAGTTATGAGGATCATGAAAAAAACCTAAGGATCATTATAAAAATCTTTTAAGAAAAACAATTATATTTAAAATTTTGAAAATGTTAATTTTGGTTGAGAAATATTCTTTACTTTCACATGTTATAAGTAAAGATAGAATAATGGTTTATCTAGTGAATACTAATGTGGTAAAAGAGTGGATATCACCTATAAATGTCAAAAATATTCATAATTTTCCTAGATTAGTAGGTTACAAAAAACTATATGTCAAAACATTTTCTTAGTTATTCAACCAACTAATTAAGTTAACTCAAAAAGGAGTTAAATTTATCTTGACAACATAATGTGATGAATTTCTCTATAAATTGAAAATAATATCGGTGAATGCTTCAATTTTGGACCCACCATCCAGAAATGGTGAGTTTTTTTATTCAAAATAATCCTTTTTTAAAGGTTCTTGGTTTTTTTATGATGAATAATGCTCAATTAATTACTTGTAATTCACTTAAATTAAAACCATGGGAGATATATTATCTAAAACATTATTTGAACTAGTTTTTTTGGAATTTTTATTTCAAAATCAAGGTACATAATTTATATGGAGTAAAGTGTTAAATATATAATGATAATAAAAGTTTGAAGTATATATTCACTCAAAAATAATTAAACATAAAGAAAATAATATGGATGGAACTGATTAAGTATTATAACTATAAGATTCATTAGCGTCTTGGGAAAGAAAACAAAGTGATTGATGTTTTCATTCTAAAAGATAATACATCATTAATTGTGCTATGTTTGGAACATGATCCTTTGTTAAATGATTTGATAAATGTTTATCTAGAAATTTTTCATGCAAGAGTTCCAACTATTTTGATTTAGGTGTCAGAGTAGTCATCATTTTAAAAAATAATTAAGTAATATCGGAAGGAGGATCATATTTTATAGGAAAATGTAGAATTGGTCAGGAAAGGTAAGTTATTTAAATTTAATATTTTCAAATAATTTTTTTAGGATTCATAAAAATATTATGTGTGCCTTGTGATTCCTAGTAGAAGAAATAATTAGAGTAAATCTCATAGAAATTAATTTTCATTTACTTCAGTAGTACAAAGATATATAGATAACTTTATGAACATTTCTGGTGGGATGGAATGAAAAGAGATATTGATCTCTTTACTATGAAATGTTTGACTTTTCCACTAGTTAAATCCAAATGACAACTACCAAATGTAATTCTTGATCCTTTGACAGTTCCAAAATGTAAATGGGAAAATATATACATGAATTTCATGGTTGGATTATTGAATACATCTCAAGTTCAAAACGTAATATGGGTTATTATTGATCATTTGAATAAATATGCACATTTTCTTCTTATTTGAGATAATATGTCTCTAGGTCATATTTATATACATTATGTTAAAGAGGTTAAAATATTTCATGGGGTCCCTCTTTATTTTGTATCTGACTATGATCCAAGGTTTTCTTCTAATTTCTTGAAAGAACTTCAGAAGTTGTTAGGTGCTGAATTAAAATCCAGAAAAACATTTCATTATCAATATGATTGATAGTCATAGAGAATGATCAAAACATCATAATACATGATTTAATATATTTCTATGAATTACCAGGGAATTTAGGATCAATATATGTCATTATTTTAATTTTCTAATAATAAAATTTTAGATTCCAGTATAGATATTGCACAATTTGAGGCTTTATATAGGAAGCAATGTCGAACTCCATCTTGTTGGGATAAATTTGGGGGAAGGAATTTTTTGGGAATGGAATTGGGAGAAGAAATGGTTGATATTGTGAATATGATTCGACAACATATACGGATGTATTATAGGATATAAAAAAGTTGTGTAGAAAATCAGAGTAAAAATATGTCAATCGATGTAGATGGTCATGTTATTCTTAAAGTATAACCATGGAAAAGTGTTATGTGTTTAGGTAAAAATGGAAATTCATGTCCATGTTTCATTAGATTATATGAAATTCTATAGAATTTTTCATCAATTTCTTATTGAGTTTCCTTTCATCTAATCTTATCAGGGTTGCATGATGTGTTTTATATTCCATTGTTAAGAAAATATGTACCAGTTTTGTCTCATAATTTTAGCTCTGAGTTACTATAGATAGAAGATAATCTTTTATGTGAGAAATATCAAATTCAAATTTTTGATTATTTTGATAAATTATTGTGAAATTAAGTGATTCAAAAAGTTATTATTTTTGGAAAAACCATATGATTGAAGAAGAAACATGGGAATCAAAAAAATGTTATGAAGGAAAACATTATCACTTATTTAAATAAGGAATAAAATTATGAGAAATCCATAAAAAAAATGGGGGAAGAATATATGCAACCTAGGTAATATTGATAATATACCAATTTAATTTTGAATAAATATTCATGAATTTGATTTTATATATTTATATTCACTATAAGAATATTAAGTAATTTTTAAATCAAAAAGGAAATAGTTTTCTTCATACTAAATTTTTTTACATGTATTGTATAGTTTAATTTAAAAGATTAATTTAAAAATTATATAATTATAATTTTATAAAAAATAGTTTTTTATATCATCAATTCAAAATTATCAAAGTGTGATTTTTTTTTATTTTCTGAAAAAAATTATTTTTAGGTGTATAGTAAAAAATATCAATTTTTAAGAAAATTGACTATTCATTTAAACTACTTACATGGTATAATTTAATTTTGGATTTTTGTTAAAATTTCACTTTTTATATTTTATTAAAAAATAAAAAAAATTATAATTAATATTATACTTGAATTTTGAATAAAAACTTTGTTATACTAAAAAAAGAAAATTTTTCTGGAAAATCGTATTTTATCGTTTTTTTAGGATTTTCTTAATGTAATTTCTTCCAATTATATAAATTTAATTAGATAAAATGTAATCCATATTTTAATTCGTCCTATAATTTTTTTAAATTATTACACTTTCATTTTTTATCCATTATGAATATTAACCTTAGAACAAAAGTCAGTTACCAAGGTGAGAGTTAAAATGGGTTAAAAGGGTTAAAAATTGAACGATAAGGGTTAAAATTACCTAAACACTTATCTAAATATTATTTAATGAATAAATTTTGATAATATCCCAAATATTGTTTTAAAATAGTCCATTTAGATCCAATTTTCATGATTAAGTCATTAATATATTTTAATCTTTTGAAAACATCCATGTTTGTCATCTCCCTCTCTTATAAAAGGACACCACCTCTTATCTATTCTCAAAAAATTAATATCATGTTATTTTGTAAAATAACTACCTAAATAACTTAAAAATATATATACACATTTCATATATGTCCCCTTTTGATCATAATATCATCCTAGAAAGGCTTCAGTTATAAATTTAAGGAGTTTGTATGAAGAAGAGGTATTGTTATCAACCAAGAGTTTTCATTTTATTTATTCTTATGCCTCATTAAAATAGTCTTAAACCATGATTAAATTAAAAAAAATATAATATAATTTTATTATGTCTAATTTATAACCATTTTACATCTACTTATCCATCTTATGTGAAATGAAAAATTTGTTTGTTAGTATATGTGGACTATAACCTCCATGATGTGATGTGATTTGTTTTTCATCACTGAATTATATGGAAGGTTAAAATGATAGATGAAATTAAAATATATAAGATTTATATCATAATTATTATTTTATAACAATAATATTTTACTTACCTTCATACTTTTCAATCTGATTGTATACGATAATGTCACTTGTGCGTATGTTTGGACTACCACCTCCATTAAGCGATGTGATTTATTTCCATTTCAAACTTACAAGGATGGTTATCAATATATAACTAATAAATAAATATTAAATTTATAAAATATTTATGATTATATAAAATTAAAATATTATCTCTTTATTTCTTTTTCACCCAATAGAAAAATGGAAACGATGTTCATGTATTTGTATGAATTATAATTCCCATGAAATGATGTGATTATTTTTTAAATACCACCTTGAATAATTTTTTAAAGTGTATATAATGTAAAAATATGATAATAATAACATTTTTAATATTCTGGATTTATTGGAACCATTACCCCTTTGACCACGGTCAAGAAACTATTGTTATTTTGGGGTTATAAATCGAAATTCCTCAAAACAACCAATGTAAACTTAACATTTTTACAAACAAAATAAATCATCATAAAGAATGAAATAATTAGAATAATTATAAATGAATGAAATGAAAAAATTATTATTTATAAATTAAATAACTAATATTAATTTATTATTCAAGAAGATAAGGAATGTATGTGACATGTGAGACTCGAGGTAAGAAATTTTCCTCAAAAACTATTTTAAACATTTTTAAGTATTATTTATAACTCTTTTTCTTCTATATCCATATTTTTATTAAAAAAATTTAATTTAAGATAATATTTACTCATAAATAGTATAAAAAATAATTTTATATTTCCTTTTTCTTTCTTTATAAAGGTTAAAAACAGAATCTTCTTGTTGTTTTCAAAATGAGGCACTTTTTACTAAAAGGTGTGAAAAGAATGTTTTTTTAACATATACAACCTAAATAGTTTTTTCCACTATAATTAAAATTATTATTTAATAATTTTCCTATAAAATTTTTTATTTTTATTTTCATAAAAATTATTTTACCAAAATTTTGTAAATTTTTATTAAATATTTTCAAAACAAAATTTTATTTGTCTTATTTTATGTAAAGACATAAAATGATTTTTCATATGGGATAAAAAGAATATTTTGTGAGACTTTATGATGTAAATATGATAATATTTGTGATTTATGAATTTTCTAGTCTTTTAAAAAAATTTATTATGATGGGTGACCCTGACATAGCTCTTCAATACATTAAGTAATGATTATGTTCTCTAGATAATTGAGTTGGAATCAAAATCGTAGTTTATTCCATTTATAATAGTTATTGTAAGGTTTATTATAATAGTTATATGATTTTTATGTCAAAATAAAACTACATGAATTTTCAATCCTTGATAATGAGTTTTCATAGAAATATTTTTATTTGATAACGTAAGATAATTATATTTTCTTTAAAAGAATTATTATACCATTTAAGAGTAAAAATGTATAATTTAAAGAAATTTTTTTTAATATCTTCTCATGATATATAATAAACCTACATGATAATTATTTTGAAATTATATTTTATTATAAATTAGTTTATGAAAAACATTGTGCAGTAATCTCACTTCAAGATTAAATAAATTATTATTGAAGCTCAAATTCTATTTTCTTAAAGGAAAAATATCTTATATGTTCTCATGGTTTTGAAATGGACTAACAGGTTTCTTTCTTCCTTTTTATAATTCCATTACATATATTTTTTTAGTCAGACCACATTTTCAAATTTCCATCCTATGCTTTTAATTATTATTAAGAACGATTATGAATTCATGTTGAAAATAGTGAATGTTTTCTATGAAAATTAAATGTGTTTCATTTTAAAAGTTTTATATTGTGTAAAAAATGGATATTAAGTATATGTTTAAAAAATGTAATTTATGGGTTTATTATATAATATTTATCACTTAAGTCTCTAAAAATATAATCATGAAAAGGTCCTTAGGAGTGTAAGAAAATGGATTATTTCTTTTAAACTCAAGATTATGTAATGTTTTAAGGTTCAGTCCTTATAATTTTTATTTCTTTATAAGGGGATTAAGAAGTTGAATAATTTTGAAAAAGTTGTTTTGAAGCATTTTTTAGAAATGGAAGTTGTTTTTTTAAACAGGTGTCTTAAATTTTATGAAATGAACTATTTTAAAGAAAATAATATTTTTTATGGGTGAATTATACTTTGTGATTTTATGGATTTCTTATTTAATATTTTTCACCCAATTATAGTGGGAAAATTTGGGTTCATTCATGTGTTATGAACTATTTGATTTCATGTGTCATGATATTTATATTTTTTTCCAAAAAAAATCCTGAAAAATGATAGGTAGCCGATTTCTAGGGATGAATCTTTTGGTGGTTCTCTTCACCACTTGGGTTTAGTTTCTATAGTCGTGTGTTAACCTGACTCGGAATTGAGTGGTGAGGTTGATTTTCTTTCTTTTGGATCCATTTTTATTTTTCTTTAGTGGTTATAATTATTCTATGTGGTGTGGTCTAGGTTTTTCATAGGTTACATTGAAGAATACAATCATTTTATATTAGAATCATTTAATATTTAGATCATGTTATAATTCTCAGTTTAAGTGGGTTTTTTGGATAGTGGTATTTAGTAAGATATTTTGCGTTATTTTTGTTTTGGTTGTTCCTTAGGTGATTACATGTGGTTGTTTATGGGATGTTTTCTATCTTTTGGTGCTTATGTCTCAGTGGTAATCATGTTTCTTATGATTTGTGTTTTGAAGTTAGTTCCTTAGGGATTTCTATTTTTGATAGGTTAAGCATGTGAAATAATATAGTTGGTGCTTGGGTAACTAGTATTGGAGTTTCCTTTCATTTTTTGGGTTCTTGAAGGTTTTAATTTCCTTTTGATGTGTTCATTGTGAGATGGTGACCTAGTTTAAGGTCTGAGTTTACCCATTGAGCATAGTAACTCGATGTTAAATCCCATTTCATTATCTGAGTTTGGATTTGATCTGGATAGACATTGAGAGTTTGAATTATGGGTGTGTAAGTTTTTTATTTTTCAATTTATCTCTTTTAGATCCATCGGTATCTTATGGATGGTTGGTCAAATTTGTTTTGGGGGTTTTTTACTTTTTTAGTATTGTTTTCCCTTGTTTTTAGTTCTCGGTTCCTTAACACCACCATATTATAGAAATTACAAATATTGGTCAAACCATGATAGCCACCCCTTATTCTTAGGACTTCTAGTTTTAGTTTTTTCCCTCTGTAGAGTGTTTGTTCTTGACCAACCATTTTAGATGGATTCTAAATGGTGGGAAACCCCAGAAGGCCTTGGTGCTGGTAAATTCATATATTCCTTGTTACTTTTTCAGATTATGCTTCGATATCTTTAAAATTCTATGATTATTTAATCCATTAGTATTTAGGAATAATTATTTTTGTTTTCTTATTCAATATTGTGTTCATAATAGTTTCTAGAACCTTTAACCACTCTTTTAATGTTTTTGAGTTGTGATGTTATGTTTACTTTTATCCTTTTTCAATAGATTTCTGGGGGAAGAAATCATTATGGTGTAGAAGATTGTAAAATATTCCATTAAAATATGAATAATATTTTATTTTATTTTATTTTATATAAATTCATAATGAATTTCTAGTGATTTTGAGATTAAATATTTAAAATATTAAAAAAACATTAAGGAACACATAGTTATCCCACATAGTCAATAAACTATATGGAAACTATGCATTTGGATCTATAGTCAATAAATTTCATTTGGAATGGTTATATCATATATATATATATATGGACTATGTGGTGTATTAGGATTAATTGTGTGAGTAATTTTTTTATTGGAAGTGTGGGTAACACTGTCACCATGTGGTTTGGTAAATGATGCACCAGGCTGTGGAATTTATTTTTCTCTCTTATTTACATGATTTTACTTATTTTTTTAACCCCAAAAAACTACTCCGTACCTCCCTCAACCTTATTTCATGAACCCTTAGGCAAAGCCTCCCTACTATGACATGACCACCACTCCCTTGGATCTTCTTATGCTTGGTGATTCAATATTATTCCATAACAGTTTTAGGAAAAACGTCATAGGTAACATCTCAACTTCCCACCCTTCTTATTTTTCTCCTTTTTCCTCTTCCACCATCATAATTCGAATTTTCTTGAACCCTATGGTTATTGTTTTAACCAATTATTATATTTCTGTATAACCTAGGGTGTGTGACCCCCATTTCATATCACCTAGAACCTAAATTCACATCTTTTAACAATTTATATTTGATTCCATGTAGGGGTTACCATGCCCTAGATTTTGATTTTAAAACTACTAATTTATTAATTTTATAAATTTATGTTTTAATTTTATAATTATAGTATTAAATATATTTATGTGATTTATGAAAAGAAAATGATTTTCTAATTTGGTTATGATCAAAATAGAAATATTTTCTATCTCAAATACTAGGTTCAATCAGATTTTGATTGACCGTTCACACCATGTGTTTGGAATGTTTCATGAATATCTCTTTAAAAATTAAATGGAATATACTCAATATGTTTTTGGTTTCCAAAATTATTCCTCAAAAGTTTTAATTTTAATTTCAAGTTGTAATTAAAATTAAATGTATTATTAAATTACTTAAAAGACTTATTTTGAAGAAACAAAATGGGTGACTTAAATATTTTTCCCCTTTTTATGTCATGAGATGGATTAAGAAGTGATATTTTAAAACATAATGGACTTTTATAAATAGTATAATTGAGTTCTTAAATTAATTTCAGGTTTTATTTCAAGTGTCGAAAATTTTAAGTTCTTCATAAATGGTTTTAAATTTTTATAAAAAGACATAGAATTTTGAGTGGATTCTAAGAAGGATAGTTTGGAACTTTCAAGTCAATTTTCAAATGTATGGGTGTGGGGACCCCACTTTGAGCCCCTATTCTTATTTTCTTCTTATGGGTGATGTATTCTATGTAGGGACTGGTGATGCTTGGATTTGGGGATCCTTATATACAAGGGTGTTGAATGTGAGGGTGAATCATTTTTTATGATTTGACATTATTGTATTGACTATGGATGATTGTTTCTTACCTTTACTTTTTATTTATTTATGGGAACTTAGGTATCTATGTGTGAAGTATAGATTTATATTTCACTAGTGAGATTCATACTACTACTATCTACACTGGGGTGAAATAGAACTATATGGGGTCCTTCATTCTGATTAGGGTTGGTGTAGTCTATTAAATTATATTTTTTATAGGATGAAACATATGCTGAAAAGTTAGTATATTTTTAGTAAATTCTATGAATATCTCACTTTTATACCTTTTGTAGATCCCATGACACTTGTACTTTAGTTGGTGGTTTTTTTAAGGAATATTTCTCCCATTCTTGATTAATTTCATTCTTTATTATAATGATTGTGCACCAGTACCTTATTTACATTATTCAATTACCTAGTAACTTGTGTTTCCCATTTTATATGCATTTTTTTGGGTTTATTTCTTTAAATTTTTTTAAAAAAGTATTTTTAAAAAAATTAAGTAAAACTCTTCTATCTTATATTTTCAAACAGATTTGGAAATGGGTCATTTGGTTTCAAAAATGAATTAAGATGATAGAAATATTTTACTGTGGTTAAATTCATTTAATAAATAATAACAATTTTTTAAAATAGAAATGGAATTGATATTGGTTTTTTATAAATTTATGTTTGAAATTTTTATTTTTTATTCACATTTCAAACTATATTAAAATGGGATTTTATTTTAAATTATGGTATATTGAAAAGTATGTGGTGTCCTACTGATTATATTTATTCTCAAATTTATATTCTATCATTTTAATTATAAGACTTTGATTCAACTCTTGTTCAATATTGGGGCATTTCTGGCATCAAGACTAGTTAGTGCCTGATAGGGATCTGAGGATAGTTTATTATTTTTTTATTTAGTTTCTTTATTACAAAATCCATCTATTCCTATTACTTGATTTTATAGGATGTACAACTAGACAAGTCACTTACTTCTATAAAATGTTTAGCCCAGTGTTCCTTTTAAATGAGTTATTTACTTATTTTAGTTGTGGATATTGGTGAATTTTATTATATATACGGAAAATAGGGAGACAGATTGCGGTTGTGGCTATAACGGTAGTGAGGTTTGAGTGGAAGGATTTATTTTTCATCTATTTTTATCTTTATACTTATTATTTTATATCTAAATTTGGCATGTATTTCCAAATTACAAGTGGTTCATGCAAGATTTTCTGAAGAATTTTTATTTTCATTTAACACTGATTTAAGGGGATAATCATCCCCATTGCATTTATCTGATACCCTGGTGCTTACCGCTAGCCTATAGAGGACGGGAACAACCCTTGGGTCATTTGTGAGACAATTTGAGAACTGGTTCGTGTGGTAGCTTGGGATTTTTCATTATAATGATGAACCGAATTCCAAAATTAAACCCATTCAGATTTATTTATTTCTCCCTATATATCTCTAGTCCAACATTTATCACCCAAGGAATCATCTTCTATTTTAGGTTCTAATTAAGATAGAAATTCATGGTTCTCACATTGTTTTCTTAAGGAACTTGTTTTTTGAATGGATGACTAATATATCTATGGATATTACCAATGGGATAACACCTTAAGAATGATTGGTTCTTAGTTAATGTGGTATATTGATTCTAAACTATTGCTTTTACATCTTCCATTGTAAGATTTTTTGAGTATTGAAAATCCATTGAACTTAATAACAGAGAACTTGATACTAATGGTTGTAAATTAAATTCTGGTGAATATACAATTATCTTTTCAAAAACATCATCCCAAATCATAATTTTTAGACATTTATAAAAAATAAAGGGATTAGTTTCATGAAACATCATATAAAAAATTTCATCAATGGAATTTGTTTGTTTATTTAAAAACTATTTTGGCCTTACTAGTTGTATAAAAACTAAGGAAAATTCATTCATCATCCTTGTGATTAAATTTATGAACTTGGCATTTTTTATTTAGTATAAATATTTAACATCCAAATACTATGAAGTATAAATGTATTGGATTTCTTCTAGTTAATAACTCATATAGAGTTTTATTAAGAAAAGGATGAAGTAAAATTTTATTTATAATATAGAAAAAAAGTAATCATTGTCTCAATAAAAAATACATATATCTACATAACATTAACTCAATAAGGTTAAATTAATTTCTTGTAGTATTCTGTTTATTCATTATACTATGCCGTTTTTTGAGGTACTCTTGGTGTTGAAATGTTATGAGTAACACATTTCTTACTACAAAAAATTTCAAAATTAAAATTCATAAATTCTCTACAATAATCACTCTACATAGTATTCAATAATAACATTTTCTTATTTTTAACAAAATAAAGAAAATTTTTGAAATAGTAATGTTCTTATTATTTTCATATGAGAAAATATACTAATGTAAATCTAGTATATTAATCAAAAAAAACTTACAGTGTTTCCCCCTGAAACTACTAGTTTTTGTAAGACCAAATAAATCCATGTCCACTAACTATAAATATTTATAAGTTATAACATCACTTTTAGTCTTAAAATAATACTTATGTTTCTTACCATATTAGGGTTAAACATAATATTAGTTAGTTCTTCAATATGTCCTTTCTGAGAAATTTTATCTAAAGTTAAATATTTTAAGTTCTCTAGTCTTATATTCCATAACCAATAGAAATATTTAGTTTCAATTAATAAAGGTATTTTTTAATTACTTGAGTATTTTAAGTCAATTGTATAAAATTATCATGTCTTTCAGTAGAGATAATGGATGTACCTTCCGAATTTTGAAAAGTAAATTTTTCATTCTTGAAATTCACAAGGTATCCCTCATAATATAGTTGATTAATACTTATAATTTTATAATTAAGTCTTGGTAAATATAAAAAATTATAAATTTACATTTTTATAAGAAAATAAACATCACTAATTCCAATAATTTCCCCTTATTAATTGCCTCTAAAACTGACTCGTCCTCTATCCAAATGTTTCTGATTTCAAAAATTAAAATTGTCTTCAGTCATATGTCGACAAAAACTATTATTAATGTACCATTAATTCTAGGAATTGGTACTCATCTTTTTTTAAATAAATAAAACCATTTTTTTGGTACCAAAAAACAATTCAGTCTAATTACATTAGAAAATAAAATTTTAGGAACCCCCATATTCCCAACTCTCTAGTATTGAACAAATTCTAGTACCGTAGAAACAAAATCTCTATGAAAACCACAAGTTTGAATTTAGTTTAAAGAAAAGTATTTTTCCTAGTAACCTCATCTTTTACATTTAGTACAAAAGGGTTCACACTTAGGTGAAAATTAATTTGATAAAAAATATGATTTATTAGAAGTAAATATAATTACTTTTCCAGTTTTAGTGTATTTTAGTTTATTATACATTTTTTTAAATATTTATTTACCATAAGTAATGTTATCCAATATTTTATTTAGACTAAAAACATTGGATTTAATTTTAATAACCATTTTTGATCATCTAAAATTGAAATATAATAATTATTAGAATCTAATTTTGATGAACATTTAGAAATATTGGAAGTTATATCTGAAATTATTTTTTTATCTTTAATAATATTTCCATCTACACAACCGTAGTTATTTTTAAAAAAATTCTTCTTCTTTTCCATAAGGATTACATATATAAACATTTAATTTAAATTAGGAATTCCATTCTCATTATCCAATGAATTTTACATTACATTATTCAATGGATTATATATTTCATAATCTGAGGAATTAGAATAATCACCATCAGAAGTATTAGTAAATTTACAATATAAATTTAATTTTGTTAAGGGTTTTTCAATTACATTATCCATTAATCCTTTTTGATCATTTGGAAATTTTAAATAAAAACCTATAATATTTTGACATTTACTTCCTCAATATTTCAATAAACTATTAGAAGTAATAACACCTTTAATAGCACTTCTGTTATCCAAATATTTCAAGAAATATTTCACTTCTACTCTAAGTGTAAATATATTATTTTTTATCCTTGAATCTTCTCTTTGGAGAATTATAGTATTATATAACCTTTATTTCTAAATTAATCATAAATAATATCTAAATATTTATTCTTCTCATGTTTATCCTATCTGTATTTCTAATGAGTGTATCCAAAAATTTTATTTTTGAAAATTCTATTCATTATTCAAGCATGTTGATCAAGTTCATTCTCAATTTCATCTAAATTTCATTAATCTGAGTTCTTAAATATTTTATTTAAACATTATATTTAGATACATTGGTATAAGTATAAAAGGAATAAAAAATATAATTAACATGATTAGACACAAAATCCACTTCATTCTTCATTTTTTATTTTTTAGCATCTCTCTTTAATCTTGTTTACCAGAATCCATTTTTTTTGTATTTTTCAAATTGCCACTTTTTGGAAAAGTGAAAAACCATAAAAACTTGTTCCCACATACCCCGCATCCACATAAACCACAAAAGACACATTCAAAATTCAAAAGTACCAATATTCATATTTCAAAAATCAAGATTCAGAAAAACCGCCATTATCCACCTAGAGCCAAAAGCTTACCCACCTCAATCTCATCACGAGGATGGGCCTCGAACCAACAGGTCGGGTCAATGTCATCCTCCATGTTCAGTGCCATCACTGTCACTGTCTTCACCGCTAGGTAAGATAACCGGAAACCTTAAATGGCGTCCACTTCATCGAGATCCATCGCCACAACCACGGAGCCTCTATACTTCAACCTCATCGTCATCGCCGGCCGGTGGGCAATCACAAAACCATCGTAAAAACATGAACGGTAGCCATCATAACCAGTAACGAATACAACCAAAAACCAGAGATGAAAAATGCATTGCTGATAACATTGATAAAGGAAAACTTGACAAAATCCATAGAACCAGAAACAAGCCCCGATTTCAAGTGATTTCCACCACTGAAAAAAAAAACCATCTATAGAGAGAGATAACAAAAGCCATCATCATAGGAGAAAACTACAAGGACAAATAAATTGAAGAAATCCACTACCATATTCACCACTCGTAGACTCATACCGCTCCCCATACACATCCTAAAACCTCCATGGAATTCGTCACACCAGACTGACCTGGAAGGAAGCGAAGGACTGGGAGGCCAGGGTAAAAAGGAATGGCAGAGAAGGGGCATGGGAGAAACAAAACCATCGAGGGCCATGGAGGAACACTTGGACTGAAACCCTAAGGGAAATCGGAACAGAGGGATTGAAGAGGAATCGATGAAAGAACCATCGATAAATGGGAAAAAAAGAAACCGGGGTTGAAACCCTAGAAGAATGAACCAAGGAAGTCAAAACTGAGAGGACCGAAGGAGCGCCGTTGCGAGCATCCACCAACACCTCCCAATAGATCTTGCTTACCATCATACCGGACCAGGAATGGGGTCAAGCGTGATGGGAAAGATCAAAAGAGTAGAGGAAGAATCCCAGAAAATCAAGTTCAGAGTGAACTTAAGTTGCAACAACGGAAAGAAGAGCATAAGAAACAACGGCCAAAAACAGAAGCTCTGATGCCAGGAGGAAGAAACCCTAGGAGAAGAGGCTCTCGAGAGAGAGCGGACCAGGAGAGAGCATAGTCATACTATTTGTACCCTTACTTTTAATCTTGTTTCATATTATATTATTATACTAATCAATTCATCTAAAATTAGCATAGTCAAACATTTATTATAATCGATAGATATTCTATTATACTCTCTCACCTTTAGTGTAATATCAATAAATTTTTAAATAAGATGATCTTCAATTAATTCTTTCTCACCCAATTATTTTAAACTATTCACAATATATATTAAATATTGATGATTTTTTTTCCATTTCACTAGATAGAAATAAAAATATTTATAGTATTCTCTCAACATAACTCTTCTGGTTTATAACTCCTTAGTAGTTCAAAAATGTGTAACCACTAACATCTTCAAAATTATTTTTTCCATATTATATAATAATATCTTACTATAAATATTTCTATTCATCAAACATAAAAAATTATTATATTCTTTATGATTTTCTTGATATTCAAGATTTTATTCACAAGAAAAATAAAAAACTTCTCTCTATGAAACTTTAAAATTTATAGTCATCATGGGAAAATTATATACACCGATATTAATGATAAAATAATTCATATGATCAAGCCAATGTTCATAATCCAATCCATTTAATACAGGTGGTCTTCTGAGATTTAAATTATCATGAGTTTCAATAATAATTCATGCTATAAAAAACAAAGGAAATTTATTTTATAACATATTTAGTGTTATAAGGGAAAACAATATAATTTCTAGTAAATGAAAAAAAATATGAACTGATTCCAAATACTAGTATAATTCAAAATGAATTTATTCTTAGAACCTAGTAGAAACTATATCCAATACCAAGTGTTTTTCCAATGTTGTTTTAATTATGTTATCTAGAAACACTAAAATAGGGGGTTAATTGTATTTAAAATAAAAAATACAATTTTTTAGGACCCTAATGTATTTGTTGATCAAAAATATAAATTATTAATCAAGTTACAAACTATCATAGTTTATACGTAAGAGAGTCATTAATAAATACTATAGAAAATTCAATAACTTATGATGATGTTAATAGACACAGAAGAATAAAATTATTAAAATAATGAATAGGGTGTTGAATCTTGATTCGAACACTACAAAATAGGATATAATAAAACCAGATCACTTTAACCTTAAGTGGTAAGGAAGTAAGTAAACCAGAATTTAAGTATCCTCAATTTTATACCTATCGAAAGGTTTGTATTCCTATCCCTAGAATAACTCAAATTAAACTTACTAGATGGTGAACCATATTCTTATCCCTAGAATCAATCAAACTAGATGATCATATAATATATCTTCTTATCCCTCAAAGTCATCAACACAAAGGTCAGTTTCATTATTCATAAACTAAAATATGTCACTGTTATTAGAATCGCTCAGTCCATATGATCAACAATTCATTGATTGAAATGGAAACTAATAGTTTTTACAAATAAAACTTCACAAAATTATAGCTCTTAGATAAAATTATCATTTTGAATTTTTAATCTGATCAGAAGCGCTCTTGAGGAAACAAGCTATGATAGAGCTTCAAAATTACTAGAAACTTTCAAAGAATCAAGTAACATTTATATTTATCATGTAACTTTATCTCTCATTATCCATGAAGTTGTGACTCTATTTATATATATCATTATAACTAGATAAATTGATTGATTGTTTCTTTCATTGGGAACAATTATAACTACATCAGAAGAATCGTCATTATTTATCTCTTCATCTCTTGATAGAGTTACTATAACATTATTTTAGTTCTCATATATTATTTTAATGTAAGATTTTATGAAACATAAAATCACTACATTTAAATAATACTTATTAATTTATTTATAATCTCATTAATTGAAAATTTATTTTTGAAAAAAAAGTTAGCTAAAAAATATTTATGTTAAATTAAATTCATATAAAGTGTATTGAAAATTTTTAAAAAAAATAAAAAAAATGATTCATTAAACAAATAGAAAATGTTCAAACAATGTGAATGAGTTAAATAAATGTTTACCCTATTTTCTGAAAGTAAAAAAAGGAGTTATGAACCTGACATGTGATTTCTGGATCCTAATGTAGTATTGATAGTACAAATGGGTAAAGGTTTAAACAGAAGGAAAAAAATTGTTGGAGAGTCCAATAATGTTTCTTCAAGTTGGAATTTAGGGTAATTGAAGCCTAAATGTGTTATCAATTGGGTAGAATAATGATTTAATAGGATGGTATGTTCTAAAAAACCTAATTGAGTGTGGGTAACTCCATGGAATATCCATGTCAGGTACTATTTTTATAGAAATAAATTATTTGTTTCTAGAGGGTATGTGATACCAATTGTATGTTTTAAAATACTTGTAAATATATAAAATTTAAATATTGAACTAACCGTTTGATGAATTTTATTTATTTTCAAAAAAAATTGTTTGATTTCGTATTAAGAATACATGGGTACATATTGAGAAAAAAATAAGAAATTAAGAGACTATGTGATTATGATTATAGAAGTTTTGTAGAAACATCCACAATATGTGACAGTTATATAATTATTCTTAAACTATTCAATACATGTTTTAATTATTTTTAGATATAGTACATTTTTTACACCAAGTGTGGAGTAAATATGAGTTTTATTTTAAAGAATGTGATATTTAAACTAGAAATTATAAAGAAGCATTGAGGAGGATTTAATTTTTTTTAAGAAGACTCTTTGAGAAGATTTTTAAAGTGAGGTATTATAGAATTGTATTCTTATAAATGGAGACGGTTGTTTTTCTAAGACATAGAAAGAATATTTCCGTGTATATAATCCAAGACCACCTAAGTAACTAGAAATATTAATAGAAAACTAACTAATCCTAAGGGTCAACTCAGCTAAGACTAGCTTTGAAACATCATAGTGAAAGCCAGAGCATGCATAGGGTCTGGCACACTTGCATAAGGGAGTGAGAGCCATTTCATAGAGAGGGAAAGTATTTTTAGTTCTATCATGGTATTATTCATGGGGACCACTAGTTAATATTATCCCCAATAGTATTTCACAGCTTCTTATATGTATTGACTTGAGTTATTAAGTGGGTGTAATATTGAATGAAATATGATGTGGCATAGCCCCATCCTAAAACTATTTATTTTTAATATTTTTTATTCTAAGATAAAATTGATTTCATGTTTTTAAATGAAATGATATTGTTCAACTTAACAATTAAATATCTTTAAAAATTGAACCACTAGGGTTTTTTGATCATATAAAGGGGATCACATTGTAGACCTCACACTAGAGATCTTGTTGAGTTAACCAAAATATTAAGATACAACATACAAATATTAGAGAAGATATTGTGGACTAGAATTACATTAAGGGATAGTTCTTGCATGGAAAAATATATTTATAGGGGATAATATGACCCCATGAAAAATCTGGTTTCATGAGTTTGATAAATCCATATAGTAGCATGTGTATGCATTTGAGGTTATTGATTACAAATAAAGGTTGAAAATGTCATGATAAAAAATAGGTCCCCATGGTTTTTTATATAAAGGCATGATTCCACAGTTTTGGGCATCATGTATTATATCTTAAGGGAGAGGAGGAAATCATGTTTTTTAGAGATATTCAAGGAAGGTTAACTCTATACTTTTCTTGGGAGAAAATGTAGAAAACATCCTCTATAAATATTTTTGATGAAACAAAACTCATGCTACTGATTTTTTGAGAGCTTTGTAATTTCATGAAAAACATAGAGTATCTATGAGCTTTATTAGCTATATGAAAGAGGACAATTCAGTAAATTAAAAGTATAGAGTCTACTAAATAGTGTATATTTATAAATATTAATTGGAATATGTGAATTAGGTTTGATTTCAAAAGTTTCTTTAACCACACACAGAATAAGTGATATATTCATAATAATACTATAGTACATGTGAAATTAGTTTATAAAAACATATTATGTGAATACTTGATCATGTATTGCATGCATGAGTATATGTTATGTGATTGAAGTATTATGTGAAGTAAATGATGTAAATAATATTCAAATAAAATTAAAAAAGTTGAGAATATCATGCATTATATTATAATTCCATAAATACTAGTTTCACAAATCATAGAATTAAGAAGTGAATAATATGAGGAAATAAATACATGGTTCTATTAAGGAGAGAGAAGTAACCAATTATGGAAGATATTTATAGGATAATACATTCATGTCTGAGTATTTAGTGAGCTGATAAGATTCAAATCATATAGATATATTAGGTGTTTATAAAGATTGAAATTCATGTATTGAAGAGTACCTGATGTATAAAGATGAGGTTGTATATGAGAAACTAGATTAGATACATTCATGGGGGAATATAATTCTCAGTGGTGTAGAAGAAACTAGGATCAATAAGAGGATATTTTTTATTATGGATCAACCATGAAGTGTAGATTCTATATTAGTTTATATAAATAGAAAAAATTGAAGACTTGTGATTGGAGTGTGTAACCAGTCATTACTGAAGAATCAGTCATGGTGTACAACTAATATTGACTATAGTTGGTGATTGGAATGTATAAATAGTGAGGGATGTGGTTGGAGGTTGGAGTGTACAACCAATCATGGGGAATATTATAATTGGGTTTTATGGATAATTTTCATAACCAATTGTGCATATATTGGAGAATATGTAATTAGGCTGTATGACGTGTTTCATCAAGGAGTTGGTATTTCCATTTGAACCTTGTAAATCCTTATGTGTTTTTCTTTACTTATTTTTTCATATGATGTGATACTAAGTCATTAATGATGAGGGATAAGTAAGTTAACTAGTCACAAATGTTGAATTACAACAAAAAAAGTTTATACATACAGAATATCATTGATTCACTCCCTCTCTCAGTGGTACCCAACTGATTGTTGGTCTTTGCAAAGATAAAGGTAATAATTAGTCAAGATTTTAGTTTATATTAAAATGATTAAGAAAAGGGTTTCTTTATCATGAAATTAAATGCAAATAAAAATATTATTCTCATATAAATATAAATAAAGGATGTGTGTTTTCATCATATTTCTGTTATATAATAGGGGGAGTTATTAATTAAAAAATTATTATTTTGAACAATATGATATTATGGATTCAATATGCATGGTTTTTGATTCCTTGGATTTAATAAAATGTTTTGAAAATAATATTAGGATGAAAACGTTTTATCTAGGAAAAAATATTCTACCAAGATGTTTTTTAAAATTTGAGGAATGAATATTACTCCATCCATTAGTGGTATATTTTAAACAATAATCATATTTTCAATAAAATTCTCCAAACATATAGAATAAAATATATTTTATAGATATAATTTTTCATTTTTTAAAATAATTCCTCTAAAATTAAATTAATATTTTTTTCCTAACACAAAGGAGAGTGTGTATCATAGCATGATATTATGAAGAGAATATATTTTATAATATGATAATGAGAGTATAATTGTATTTATATAAGTTCAAAATGTAACAAATAAAATATTAAACTAGTAAAATTATCCTAAAAGATTTTTGGATGGGTTTTTAATGATTAATATAAAGATTTATATTAAAATATTTGAAGGAAAAAGATAATGGAACGGGTTCTATCGATGATGATGAAAAAAATTGAAATAGTTTTAATAAGAAAACATAATTTATAAACATAATGAAATTTGATGTTGTTAAGTTTTGAAGTTTGAATACTATGTCCAAAGATTTGAATATTAGGAATATGATTCCAATGACTCAAAATTATGGAAACCTTTTTACTTCATAGATATTACCCACTAAAGAATTTTAGTGGGAGGGTTTTATTAGATGGTCACATATAGATGTGGAAAAAATTAAATTGAGATGTGATGAGTTTAAAAAACCCCTAAAAGTGAAGAAAATATATGGATGATATGGTAGTTTATCATATGTTATATGACAAAATAAGCACTTTTGTATGGCTTTATTAAAATTCTTAATGGGGTTTAAGAATATAAAATGTTTCAAGTTATAAAAAATGTAATCTTCACGTCATCATTATTTCATGTTAGTTGTTTGTGTGTGTGTCCCTAACTAATTTTTTTTCATGGAGTATTATAGTTTATGATGAAATTTCATGATTAACATGAGTATGATTCTTGTATTGAGATATATAATATTCTTATGAGGAACAAAACAAGTTTTTTGAACTGGATGACCATACAAATTTATACACTACTGGAAATCCCATTTTTACCAACGCTTATATCCCAACGGTTTATCAAACCGTTGGGAATGGTTATGTATACCAACGGTTTTAAGAAAACAGTTGGCATAGAGGCAAGATTTTTACCAAAGGTTTATAAAACCGTTGGTATAGGGCTCCATTAAGAAACTTTTACCAACAGTTATACACTAACTATTAGTATATGTTGGAATCTATACCAACGGTTTAGGTAAACATACATTCCCAACAGTTTTTAAAAACCGTTGGGAATGTTTTCCCCTAAATCCAGTAGCCCCTTCACTCGATTGCAGTCCCCCTCCGCTTGACTTCAGCCCTAAATTGAAGCTCTCCTGATGCACTCTCGTTACCCAGTCTCTGAAACTCCATCCATCCTCTTCAATCAAACAATTTTTCTGTTCTACACTTCAAATCTGTAAGTTCTAATGTTCTTCATCTATTTTTTTATTTTCTATTTTGATTTGAACTAAACGTCTCGGATCTCTCTATAAAAGTACTCAGAAACTCGTTCCACTCATAGATCCATATTAAATCAAACAATTTTTTAGTTCTATACTCTAAATATGTAAGTAATACCTTAGTTTTAATGTTTTCTATCTATTATTTTTGTTTTCTGTTTTAATTTGGTATAAACTAGGTTGTGTTGTTTATGGCATGCGAAGGTTAGTGATATTGAAGCTGAATTGGATGTTGGTTGGGTGATGGATTGGAATTGTGATGTTTTTTGGATTAAGTTTAGTTAATTTTAAATGAATTATTTGGGGATTTCCTCCCTTTAACAGAGCCCCCACTCCTCATGGACCCTAGACACCCCCCCTCTTGGACCCTGGACAGTCCCCCCTCCTGGAACTTGGACAGCCTGGTCCCCCTCTTTCCTGAAACTTAGACATCCCCCCTCCTGGACCCTGGACAACCCCCCTCCACCCTCCTCTCAGGACCTTGTATAGTCCCCCCTCCTTCCTAGACCCTAGGAAGCCCCCCACCCTCCACCCTGGACCCTGGATAGCCCCCCTCCTCGATGGACCCTGGACAACCCCCCCCCCTCCTTCCTGGACCATGGAAAGCCCCTTCTCCCATTCTCCTTGACCCTAGACAACCCCCCACCCCCCTTCCTGGACCCTGGATAGCCCCCCATCCCTCCTCCTAGACCTTGGACATCCCCCTCACCCCCTCCTCAACCACCAAATACCCCCCCCCCCCCACTTCAAAATATTGACCACCAAACTTGGACATGCTGGATTTTCTCTAAAAAGATAGATTTATCCTCAAACCACCTCAATAATATACTAAACAATGCTTATAATGTGGTTTTCACCACATAACATCCAATTGTATTCCAAGTCACTAGTCTATCCTCCCTTGGCTAGATTTTACAAAAAGCGTTCAACCTTAAAGATACAAATAAAAATAAATTGATATAAGACATTTGATAATGGATTAAAATTTAAAATTGGGATCCAATGAGGAATATTTGAGATATTAAGCATCATGTCCATCAGTAAATCCATTTTTATATATTCGATAAGTTATTTTTCACAATTTTCACACATTAATTGTTTGTAAAAATGGGACAAACATTTATAAAGGTTATAATATATAAAAATGAATCTATTTGTAGATGTAGATTAACCAACAATGTCTAGCTTGTCTGCCTCTTCCATGATCATCGATGTGCACATCCCATCTCTATCTGACCTCGCACGATGGGTGACTCAGCGTCTGACTGATGATGAGCGCCAGATTCTCTTACTTCTACACCAGATTCATGCCCGCTATGCTCCTGAAGTGATCAATCCCACTCAGCATCTGGATGATGAAGAGCGCCATATTCTCTTACTTACACACCAGATTCATGCCCGCTATGCTCCTGAAGTGATCAATCCCACTAAGCGTCCATGTGAGCTTGATGACATGGCCACCAGTTCTTGTAAGAGGCAGAGGAGTTCTGAGTTGATGGACCAAGACGATTGACCAGTGTCCATCCATCTGGCTGAAGATGTAAAACATAGCACTTCCTGGGAGGCAACTTATATTCTAGAGTTTCATAATTTTGATTTTTTACTCTGTTTTAGGAAATAAACATGGCATGTATGCAATAATTTTTTAGCTGCTTCTGATCTGTATGTACACTTGTCATTACTCTGCATGACTGCTTCTATTTTGTCTGATCCTTGGTGTTATTTTTTATGACATGATGCGGCTATGTTCTGTCTATGTGTAGATTTTACAGGTACATAAGTATGTGCACTTTTCATTATTCCATTCTTTCAGTTCTTCGGCCGATGGTACGAGGGAGGTTCGTACCAGAGGTAGACGAGCATCTTTGCGTACCCGACTAGACCCTTCCCCTCTGACCAAACGCATTTGTATTCTGTTTAAACATAAGGTAAACAATCCATGGGTCAAATTTGATGTTTATAAGTCAACCTCGCCTCAATAAAAGGCACGGTGTGACCAGGATCACTCAAACTGCCTCTCTTTTGTTCAAAATTGACTTATTTTTAAGTGAAATCAACAACTGACATATGGGAAACTGACCAAACGCCTTAGGATTGTGTTAAAACTTTAGTAAAACGATCCATGGGTCATATGTGACATGTAAAAGTCAACTCTGACTCAATCCGATGCATGGTGTGGCCGGTATCACTCCAAGTGTATGTATTTTGTTTAAAATGGACAATATTTTACGTACATACACCAATCCAATAAAACAGCTTTTGATTGTGTTTATACTTTTTAAAAATTATCCATGACTCATATGTGACATGTACGAGTCAACCCCGCCTCAATTCGAGACCCTGTGTGGCCGATACCACTCAAAGTGCCTCTGTTTTGTGAAAAATGGACTTAATTTTAAGTGAAATCAACAACTTACATAAGGAAAACCGACCAAACGCATTCGTATTCTGTTGAAACTTAAGGAAAACGATCCATGAGTCAAATGTGACGTGTATGAGTCAACTCTGCCTCAATAAAAGGTTTGGTGTGGCCAACACCACTCAAAATGCCTCTATTTTGTTAAAAATGGACTTAATTTTAAGTGAAATCAACAACTGACATACGGTAAACCGACCAAACAAATTCGGATTCTATTGATACTATAGGAAAACGATCCATGGGTCATATGTGACATGTACGAGTCAACCCCACCTCAATCAAAGGCGCGGTGTGGACGGTACCATTCAAAATGTATCTTTTTTGTTCAAAATGACTTTAATTTTAAGTGATAATAACAACTGACATATGGAAAACCAACCAAATGCATTACAAATCTATTTAAACTTTAGTAAAATGATACATGGGTTATATGTGATGTGTACGAGTCAACCCCGCCTCAATCCAAGTCACGGTGTGGCCGGAACCACCCAAACTGTCCCTCTTTTGTTTAAAATGGACAATATTTTACGTACATACACCAAACAGATCAAACAGATTCTGATTGTGTTGATACTTTTTCACAATGATCCATGACTCATATGTGATGTGTACGAGTCAACCCCACCTCAATTCGAGGCCCGGTGTGGCCAAAACCACTCAAAATGCCTCTGTTTTGTTAAAAATGGACTTAATTTTAAGTGAAATCAACAACTGACATACAACAAACCGACCAAACGCATTTGGATTATATTGAATCTTAAGGAAAACAATACATGAGTCAAATGTGATGTGTACGAGTTAACCCCACCTCAATACGAGGCTCGGTGTGGCCGACACCACTCAAAGTTCCTCTTTTTTTTAAAATGTACTTAATTTTAAGTGAAAACAACAACTGTCATACAGAAAACTGACCAATTGCCTACGGATTCTGTTGAAACTTTAGGAAAATGATCCATGGGTCATATGTGATGTGTACGAGTCAATCCCACCTCAATCTGAGGCACTTTGGGGCCGGGACCACCCAAATTTCCAGTCTTTTGTTGAAAATGGACTAAATTGTAAGTGAAAACAACAACTGTCATACGGGAAACTGACCAAATGCGTTCCAAATCTATTGAAACTTTATCAAAACAATCCATGGGTCATATTTCATATGTAATAGTAAATCCCGCCTCAATCCGAGGTGCAGTGTTGCTGACACCACCCAAACTGTCTCTCTTATGTTTAAAATGGACAATATTTTACGTACATACGTCAAACCGATCAAACGGATTCTGATTGTGTTGATACTTTTGAAAAACAATACATGACTCGTATGTGATGTGTAAGAGTCAACCCTGCCTCAATCTGAGGCCCGGTGTGGCCGACACCACTCAAAGTGCCTCTGTTTTGTTAAAAATGGACTTAATTTTAAGTGAAAACAACAACTAATATACGCCAAACCGACCAAACATATTATAATTATATTGAAACTTAAGTAAAATGATCCATGAGTCAAATGTGACATGTACTAGTCAACCCTGCCTCAATCTGAGTCGTGGTGTGGCCGAGACCACTCAAACTGTCTCTCTTTTGTTCAAAATGGACTAAATTGTAAGTGAAATCAACAACTGACATAAGAGAAACCTACCAAACACCTTCGGATTCTGTTGAAACTTTAGGACAATGATTAATTGGTCATATGTTATGTGTACAAGTCAACCCCACCTCAATCCGAGGCTCCGTGTGGACAGGACCACCCAAAATGCCTCTCTTTTGTTCAAAATGGACAATATTTTACGTACAAATGCCAAACCGATCAAACGGATTCTGATTGTGTTTAAACTTTAGGAAAATGATCCATTTTTCATATGTGACATGTACGAGTCAGCCCCGCCTCAATCCGAGGCCCGGTGTGTCCGACACCACTCAAAATGGATCTCTTTTGTTTAAAATGGACTTAATTTTAAGTGAAAACAACAACTGACATACGTCAAACCAACCAAACGCCTTCATATTCTGTTTAAACTTTAGGAAAACGATCCATGGGTCAAATGTGATGTTTTAGATTCAACCTCACCTCAATCCGAGCCACGGTGTGGCCGGGACCACTAAAATTTTCTCTCTTTTGTTGAAAATGGACTAAATTGTAAATGAAAACAACAACTGACATACGCCAAACCAACCAAACGACTTCTGATTCTATTGAAACTTTAGGAAAACGATCCATGGGTCATATGTGACGTGTAAAAGTCAACCCCTCCTCAATACGAGTTGTAGTGTGACCGGGACCACTCAAACTGTCTCTCTTTTGTTCAAAATGGACTAAATTGCAAGTGAAATCAACAACTGACATACGGGAAACCGACGAAACACTTCGGATTCTGTTGAAACTTTAGGAAAATAATCCATGAGTCATATGTGACGTGTAAAAGTAAATCGCGCCTCAATCCGAGGCACCGTGGGGCTGGGACCACCCAAAATGCCTCTCTTTTGTTCCAAATGGACAATATTTTATGTACATAGGCCAAACTGATCAAATGGATTCATATTGTGTTGAAACTCTAGGAAAATGATCCTTGGCTCATATGTGACGTGTACGAGTTAACCCCGTCTCAATACGAGGCCCAGTGTGGCCGACACCACTCAAAGTGCCTCTCTTTTTTTTAAATGTACTTAATTTTAAGTGAAAACAACAACTGACATACAGAAAACCGACCAAACGCCTACGGATTCTATTTAAACTTTAGGAAAACGATCCATGGGTCATATGTGATGTGTATGAGTCAACCCTGCCTCAATCGGAGGCCCGGTGTGGCCGACACCACTCAATGTTCCTCTGTTTTGTTTAAAATGGACTTAATTTTAAGTGAAAACAACAACTGACATACTCCAAACCAACCAAACGCCTTCGGATTCTATTGACACATTCTTAAAACGATCCATGGGTAATATTTGATTTGTACGAGTCAACCCCGCCTCAATCTGAGCCGCGGTGTGGCTGGGACCACTCAAACTATCTCTCTTTTGTTCAAAATGGACTAAATTGTAAGTGATATCAACAAATGACATACGAGAAACCTAACAAAAACCTTTGGATTATGTTGAAACTTTAGTAAAACGATCCATGGGTCATATTTGATGTGTACGAGTCAACCCCGCCTCAATCTAAGGCGTCGTGTGGTCGGGACCACCCAAACTACCTCTCTTTTGTTCAAAATGGACAATATGTTACGTACATACGCCAAACCGATCAAATGGATTCTGATTATGTTGAAACTTTAGGAAAATGATCCATGGCTTATATGTGACGTTTACGAGTCAACCCCGCCTCAATCCGAAGCATGGTGTGGCTAACACCACTCAAAGTGTCTCTCTTTTGTTTAAAATGAACTTAATTTTTAGTGAAAACAACAACTGACATAAGACAAACCGACCAAACACCTTTGGATTCTGTTGAAACTTTAGGAAAACGATCCATGGGTCATATGTGACATGTACGAGTCAACTATGCCTCAATCCGAGCTGCGGTGTGGCTGGGACCACTCAAACAGTCTCTCTTTTGTTGAAAATGGACTAAATTGTAAATGAAATCAACAACTGTCATACGGGAAATCAACCAAACGCCTTCGGATTCTATTGACACTTTAAGAAAACGATCCATGGGTCATATGTGATGTGTACAAGTCAATCCCGCTTCAATACAAGGCGCGGTGTGGCCGACACCACCCAAATTGTCTCTCTTATGTTAAAAATGGACAATATTTTATGTACATACGCCAAACCGATCAAACGGATTCTGATTGTGTTCAAACTTTAGGAAAACAATACATGTCTACTATGTGACATGTAAGAGTCAACCCTGCCTCAATACGAGGCCCTTTGTGGCCGTCACCACTCAAAGTGTATCTCTTTTGTTTAAAATGGACTTAATTTTAAGTGAAAACAACAACTGACATACGCCAAACCAACCAAACGCCTTCGGATTCTATTGAAACTTTAGTAAAATGATACATGGGTCATATTTGACATGTAAGAGTCAAATTCGCCTCAATCCGAGCCGCGGTGTGGCCGGTACCACTCAAACTGTCTCTCTTTTGTTAAAATGGACTAAATTGTAAGTGATATCAACAACTGACATACGGGAAACGGACCAAACGCCTTCGGATTCTGTTGAAACTTTAAGAAAACGATCCATGGGTCATATGTAATGTGTACGAGTCAACCCCACCTCAATTGGAGTCACCGTGGGGCCAGGACCACCCAAACTGCCTCTCTTTTGTTCAAAATGGACAATATTTTATGTACATACGCCAAACCG
Organism: Viscum album; assembly: GCA_963277665.1. NCBI lineage: Eukaryota > Viridiplantae > Streptophyta > Magnoliopsida > Santalales > Viscaceae > Viscum > Viscum album. The sequence goes on from OY728138.1 coordinate 861,318,981, forward strand.
ATCAAACGGATTCTGATTGTGTTGAAACTTTAGGAAAATGATTCATGGATCATATGTGACGTGTACCAGTCAACCCCGCCTCAATCTGAGGCCCGGTGTGTCACTTATGGAGTCACAAGTGATGAGACTCCTAAGAAAATACCTTTTCACCATATATTAGAAAAGTGCTTGTTATATGAAGATTGAAATGGGTGTAAATAATATTTGAGTTATTAAAACTCTTATTCAACTATACTGGATGATTGTTGTCATATGAAGATTAAAATGGGGAATTATTCACCATGTCTCTAATCAAAGAAGTGGTCTTTTTTGTTGTTTTAAGTTTTCACTATTTTAAGTGCTGTTTTGTATGCAGATGTATGCACAGGAGGGGCTGCTGTGCAACATTTCTGGAAATACACAATACCAACGGTTTACAACCATTGGTATACTTTGATAATAATTATACCAACGGTTTGTAACCATTGGTATAGTATTTTTTATTTAACATATGCCAATGGTTTCATTGAAACTGTTGGGAAAAAAACTATACCAACGGTTGTAAATCGTTGGTATAATATCAAAATCATATAATTCCCAACGGTTTTAAACCGTTGGGTAAACCTATACCAACGGTTCAACAAGAACCGTTGGAAAATCAAGACATAAATTGGGCTATACCAATGGTTTATTTCAAACCGTTGGTATAGATCTTTCCCCATGCCTTACTTCCCTACAGTTTGGACAACCGTTGGTATAGAATATACCAACGGTTTTCCAGCCTATACCAACGGTTTAGAACCGTTGGTATATCCTCCATTTCCAGTAGTGATATCAGATGTAGTGTCATGAACTATATATTTAGTATATTAGTGGTGCATGTTTTATTTTGAATCCAAAAAATTGAGGTTGGTGGGATACATATCATGATAACCTCTATGATTTGATACCATTATTATGAAAGCATTGAGAATTAGTTAATCAGGGGGTGGTTGGGTATGTTGCTGATAATATATTTGGATGGTTATTAATCAATATAGGATTTATTCTCTTATATGGTGAGTATGATATATGGGTCCTCGATTGAGATAGACTAAGGAAATGTATGGACACACTTAAATAGTGTATATGATGTGATTATCTACCCGAGTGAGGGGAAAGAGATGTACTCATCCACTAATATGAATGTCCTATGTTGCGTTCATCAAAATGGCTAGTATATACTAAGAGAGTTGAGAATTAATGAGAAGTCTATATGGGATCAAAATACTCTACATCTCATGGTCAATCAATTTCTTATAAAAAAGAGATTATATTATTATATAAACTTTTAGATGATGCATCTGGTGGACACAAAATATGGTGATACATGTGTTTCATAGAGATATTGTCATAAACCTTTGTATATTGAGTGGCACTAATGAATTATAGATGTTATTATTTACATGCATTTATGAATTTTATAATTCATAATTGTTTCCAATGCTACAATTCCTTATGGGCTCATACTTTATAGTTGACTGAATAGTGATTGAGTATATCAAAACTTAGAGAGATGCTAAAAAGGTGTTTTAGAGATTATACAAGAAAAGTTTTTAATGGTTATTCACAAGGTATTTCATATAATATAATATGTGGTGAGGTTGATGATATAATTGAAGAAAAAATCTACAATATATCCAGAAGTTTGGTTGGATATGGCTTCCCAAGCTATCTTATATGCTATGATATAAGGTGAAATGGAAAAGAAGTCTATTTTAATTTAATTAAAGTGGGAGGTGGAAGGGTATATACCCTAAATCCATATGATATTGTATGGTTTTATATGGAAATTCATATATTATGACATACATATGAAAAAAGACTTATTTTATGCCTTTGGTTATATCATGTTATCTAATATATGAATATCATATAAAGGCTACTTGAGAATATCCTATTGTATGATATAGGTGAATCATATTTCCATTAATCATATGGTGTGATTCATTTAAAAAAGTTATGAATCACTTAAAGTAGTGGATAATTATGAGGATAACATTGAAATATCCCTAATTTATTATTTATCATTGATTAAATAAAATTAATGGGAAAATACATTCATGGAATGAATTAGTGAATGGAAAAAACTTTACTCATACATTTTATAACTCATTATTAAATGTTATGATAACTTGGGAACATCTTGGGGGATATATAATGGATAATTTTCCATGAGTCTTGTGTGTGTAACTCCTCAATAAAGGTTGTTTTATACTCTCTCCCTTTAAAATCTCTCTTCTTTAATCCTCCTTAGCTACTTGAGATATTAGAATATCACAGAGGATGGGGAGGCCATACCTAAATTGTTTGGGTAATTTGGTATATCCCATGGATACACCATGTAGGGAAGAGTTTAAAGGTTATTCCTTGTGATCATAATCAAGAATATATAGAAGGAAACAACATCAGTGAACTCTGGTGTAATGTACATGTTCTTTATTTTTAGTTTATTTGGTTTCAGTTTCAAATTCATGGTTATCATGAGGTTTATGGTTTCTAATATTTTTTGAATCACTAATTAATAATTAATTATACCTTATAAGCCTAAAAAATGTAATATTTTGTAATGAACTCTAGATTATCTCAAAACATATAATCACTAAATTTTTATTCCATCTAACAATGTGGTGTGGTAAGAGCCTATGTGATGAAATATCTTCCCTTATGGTGTAGTATAGTTTCCCACACAAAAAATTATCAATATGGGAAATCATGGATTTCCCTTTATAATGTAATATTTATATCATGAAGTGCCATCTCACAAACTATCAAATTTCAAAACCAAATCATGGAATGAACCATTTAATTTTATCATGAAGTGTTTTGACTTCACCAAAACTCCTCTAAATCATTTCTCTCTAACTTCAGAACACTTTTAAACACCATCAAACATCTAAATGGTCACCACCTAATCTAAAATCATCTAAATTCATTTGAGTTTTAATGTGATTCATGTGATAAAAATAGTTTCAATGTTTTATAAATAAAATAAAACACCAACAAAAAACATCACATCCACTTTAGTTTAATTTAATATAACAATATCACCCTTTAACACATAAAATTTCAAGGTAAACCTCAACTTTAAGCACCTTTCTAATCATAATATTTATAAACCATTTCTAATTTTTAGTCATGTACAATCAAATTTGTACCTCCTTAAACCATTCAAATTCCATTATTAAGACTCCTCTAAATTATTATACCATGAAAATCAAAAAATTATGATATCTTGAAGTAATAGAATATGGTTAAACTACACATTATCACATGACACATAAAGATATGCTGACAGTCACTAGGACATAGTCTATCCCAACATTGATCATGATGTGGTATAAACTACCATTTCATGAATGTGTTGTTAGTATATATTTACATCAATATGTCTATAACAAATATAATGAAAGATATGTGAATGAATATACTAAATATGTTGTCGTACAAAATTTTATCTTTCTATTTTTTGTTAAATTTTAATTTACATTGAATTTAAATAATATTTCATTTATATTTAAAAATAAGAGAATTTTGAGAATTCAACCCAGCACACTCTTAATCAATATTCTAGGATTATCCAGTTTCTTAGGTATTTGGGAGTAAGTATCTTGGTCATGTGTGTGGGATGGGTCTTGGACCATTTCTATCTCTCACATTTATAAAGTTATTAGGATTAATTTTTTCATCTGTATCTAATCCAAGTTTTAGTGATCCTATTCCATTATAATCTCAAAAGGAATTTATTATTATTAAAATCATAATGCAGGAAAAGGGGAAACCAATTTAGGAATAGGGGATTCATAAAAAAAATTCAGGATGAGGAGTTCTGTGTTCTATAAAATTCATTAATAGAATTATATCATAAGATAAATATAAATTCCCTGAATAATATTGTCTCGATGGTTGGAAAAATTTATAAAATATCTTAATTTTTTATCATTAAAAACACAATTTTTATTATTTTTAATCCATATATATAACTTAGTTAAAATATTAAATAAATTATAATGCATATGTTGAAAGTAGATAGTGGATATGGAGATAATCAATCCCCCTCATCAAGATGTAGTCAAGATAAGGATTGATTTTAATCTCTATGGTTGTATTGTATAACTAAACTTATGTTTTATGAAATATGTTTTCAGATTAAACATATAGGTATGTGTAATTATATTATAGGGGTCTGAATTTTTCTGAGCCTCCCTTTATTATTCAGGTGTGTTTGCTGGTTTGAGATAGATTTTGTAAAATTTAAGAATTTTTTTAAAATGGTTTGGAAATTTATAAAAGTCATTAAAATATTCAAAAAAAAAATTTTAGAAGTTTTTAATGTGATTAAATTAATTTTGTAAGTGATTCATAATTATGAAAATTATATTAAACCCATATCTTAATTAATTATAAGTTATTTTGAATTAATTTTTTATTTTTTTCCTTAAAAAATTTTGTACCCTTATGAAGCCATTCATCTATGAATAAGGGTAGTGAGTTTTTTTAAACTATGGATAAAGGTGTTTGTGCATTTATTAATTACATGTAATAGTAGATAACCCTTTTCCCCACCCACATAGGGGTAATATTAATCTTGTGTAAGGGTAGATGCGTTAAGGTGATGATGACTTCCCAAAGATTGTGTGAGGGTATAAGACTATGTAAAGCCTTGACTCTAGATGCTTGGATATGGTGAATTATTTTATTACATTAACATGATTAAACAGAATAAAATCTTGATGTAACTAAAAATTTATTAGTTTTAAAAATCCAATTACATACATGATACCCATAATACATTTTGAAATAGAAAATAAAACATAACACAAGTAAAATATCATCATCCATAAAATATTATTCAAAGATTTATTCTTCATAACCTAGGGAAAGGAAAAATAATAAGGGTAAGATCAAATTATTAGTAGAGGTAATTGAAGTAGAAGAAATATAGAATTGAAGAGAATAAATCAACATGGTAAGGTAAATAACTAATGACACATTCCATTAAAAAAACTCTATTAAGGCATAATCAATATGGAAAGGTAAAAAACTGAAACAAAAGCCATTTAATCAATAAAATGGGAATGAAATGAATAAAAATATTTTATCATATGAAAATATCATGGATAATAACAATAATAACTAAAATATATATGAAAAAAAGATTAATTATTGTATGTCATGTCTAAGTCACATGAAAACCTATATCATCATGATATTTTATAAGATAGTTTAAAACTACATGTAGAAACTTATTTAACATTGAAAAATTATTTGTCTCATGAGAACATATTGATTCATAGAGGGGAAATATAAATTCTGACCTCCAACTATCATTTCTAGTCCAAATAATTCCTTATATATAATAATTTAAATTAATAATTTTCCTTATCAAATATCTGTATTAAATAAAGAATATGGATTTATCCAAATATTTCTCCAGATATTCAAATAACTATAAAATTAAATATCGTATGTACAATGGAATATAATTTAGGAAATAATAATATTCATCACCCAAGAATTATTAAATTTAAGGGAATATCCAATAAAAATTTATTATAATAAATTGACTTTTTCAAGAGAAATTTAACAATCACAAAAGAAAGTGGGATTGAAAAGATGATTTTTACCACTTGGTAATTTCCAAGATAAACCCCTTGATTTAAGTAATTAATAGTAAAAATTAAAATAAAATTAATAAAAAAATAATTCATGATATAATATATCAATATAGAAAGTATATACAAAACACAAAACAAGTAAGCGGTGAAAATGATGTATGCCTCATAGAAAGAAAACAGATACAAGAATCCCTTACCTTTCATCTCCTTCATGTTCAACGCCATTTAAAATATTTTTTAAGGGTTATAAACATGTTAATAACTTTTAAAATAACCATAATTATATTTATAATATATATTATATTAACTTATTATAATATATTATTACCTGTTTTTTAATAATATTTCATTATTCCCACTATTTCTGGTGTTAATTACCTAGTTTTTTTAATATGTTTTCACTTGTTACTTGTTTTTTCTATTAATTAGATAATGATTTAATCATATCAAGAAAAAAAACATGACTTAAATATCATATATATCTAGTATATATTTATTTAGAATAATCCGTAATATTTTGAGATAATAAATGAAATTCACTATTCATGGAGATGGTAGGTTGTCCATACGAATGAGTGATACTTTTATTACTTTTCCATATTAAAAGAGTGAAAATTAAATGATTAATATGTATATTATAATTAAATTATCATATATATTTCATAAATTTCAAAATTTGTTATTAAAATAATCTTTCATATGTTCCATGTATAGTGTGAACGAATCACATCACTTTGAGGGGGCGTTAGTCCACACTTCAACAAACGATGTTATCGTATTAAAAAAATGAAAAGTAGGAAGTTGTGTGTTATATAAAAATTAAATAAATATGAAAAAATCATAAATATCGTATATATTGCATAAAATAGTTTTACATCATAATTCCCAACCATGAGTGGTGGCAAAGGAAAAATGAACAACAGCATTTCTTGAGGTGGTTGTTCGTCGTACACAAGAATGGTAAGTTAATTACCCATTAGATGTAATTTTGTGTAACTATAGGTATAAAACATAGAATAAAAACATATTATTATATTTAGGATACTTAGGTTATTATATAATCATTTAATAAGAATATTTTATGGGGTGTAGAATGAAAATAAAATAAATGAGCTTCAGGAAGGATATTACCTCTTTTTTGGGAAACTCCCTTTGGTTTGCACCAAAGGGCTTCCTTGGATGGATTTATGACCAAAGTGTGGGTTATATTATAAATTTATGGATTTTTGGAGAATTTTTTATCATATTCTGGGTAAGAAAAAGGGCTTTATAGGTGTTAATAATGGGGAGGGTTGAGTGCCTTTTATAGTGGAGGAGGAGTGGGATTTTTATAAATTTTTGAAAAGGAAATTCTACCCACATTTTTATTATGAAAATTGGATCCAGTAATGGTCCAAATTAGAGAAAATGGAGTATATTTTATAAATATGTCTAGAATATAGCTTTTTTAAAAGTATCTAGGTTATTTTGGCTCTTAAGTTTAAGGTTTAGTCCTTTATTAAGCAAATTTTTCTCTTAATCATTGTAATTAATTTTAATGAATTTCACTAATATTTTTTGTCAAAAACTAAGTTGACCTTATCAAGAATTATAAATTATATTGATTCTAAATACGGAATCCATTTTTATAAATCCAAATCACATAAATGTAATAAATTAATTTAAAATTAATTCTGCTGATGGGATGACAATTCGGGTTTTTTAAATAAAAATGTTCAAAAGTTTAATAAGTTTGTATATCTAATTTAAAAGTGAATTTTATTATAATGAACTGAATTTGATTAATTTTTGTATAATTGATCTAATTAATAATTAAAACCAACAAAATAATAATGTAACCGTCTAAATAAGCTATTTGAAAAAATAGTTTTAAATTAAAATTCAGTATATTTCACTATTCATTAAAAATGAAACTTCAAAGAAAAATACTAAAAATTAACTATAACCTAATTTTTATGTTTATATTTCAAAAATAAAGTTTATTTTATCACATAAATTTATAAAATTTTCAAAATTTATATGTAAAATATGTGCGTGATTAAAAGGTGGTAAAATTTCTTTTATAAAAATATAGGTTTTAATGTGTAAAATTTGGTTTATTATTATATTATGCCTAATAAAAAATATTATAAGAATGTAAAATTATTTTATTGGATATATAACAAATTAATTTACTATATAAATTATCAAAAAGTGTTTTAATTTAATTTATATGAAAACGTGACTAGATAGTATTTTGTTTAAACCTGATATTGCGTGCATTGCTAGCTATCAACAAAACTAAATTTATTATAAAAGGAAACTATAGTAAAGTATTTGGGTGATACATAATACATAAGGGTAAATCATTATAACCTTACATAAATCATATATGTCACTTTTCAGTAACCTTTTTTAATATAATTCCATTTTTTTCTCCCAATTTTGATTTTTTTAATGTAATTTAAAGATAAAATAATGAAATATATGGCACAAATCATTATTTTAATGTATAAAATGAAGAGAATGAATTAAATTTTAATTAACTGAAATTAAGAGTCTTAATAGGTTCATGTAAGGGATTAAAATATAAAGAAAATTAAAAATTTAATTTAATGAAAATTAAATATCAATTCTGGACATGTTTTTTGGAAAGACCTATGAATGATCTATATTTTCCTTAAAAACAAATATATTTATTCCCCTTACTGATTCTCTTGGTTTCCTTTCATGTCTAAATGATCAAACCTTTCCCATTAAGATCTGAAAATATTCTATAATTTATTCTAGGCTTCTTTATATAATTTCCAGACCAATTATAATCTATCCCTATCTCCTCTAGTTTTCTACAACATCATTGAATATAATAATTTTGAAATTTTCTAAGAAATAGAATTATTATTACATTTTGTATTCTTTTTTCATAAAATGAAAGTTTTTATAGTAAATAAAAAACTATATTAAATACAATAAATCAATATTATTATTCATTAATTTTTAAATCACATGTTTTGTAATGAAAAGATATTATTATTTAATAATATGGAATAACTTAATAAATAGAAGTGATTATCACATGGGGATTCTTATTATTATCAAAATAATTAAATTGAATAATTTATATAGGGGAATTAATTGCATACAATAAATTGGTAATATTATTCATATATTTAATTTAACATACATTATATTAGTATTGTGAAATTATAATCTATAAATCGCATGCATTTTAAATAACATTGTTCCATTAATCTAAAATTTATGAAGGAATAGGAAAGAAGTTATTATATGAATTATAATATGATTAATATATTATTATTATTATTATTATTTCAATAACTAAAATAAAATTTTAGTTCATGTTACATCATTGATATTCTTGGACGAATTATTGTATGCAGATTGTAAATATTTTCTTTATATGTAAATTGAAATAGAGACTGTTATCACATGCAGTTGATTAATAATATCTGATAGTATTATGGAAATACTGTAGAAGGTGCTATAGTGGTACTATATTAGACAGAAATATTCATCTATTTGGGACTTCGGGCCACCAGTTTGGGCCTACGGGCCATAGGGACTTCAGTATACCCAATGCCTTTAGGCCACATGTCCTTCAGGACATTGCATTTCAGGCCCCAAAGACAATGAAGTAGTCCAAGAAGACCACACAAAGCAAGTGCCAGAAGAGGATTCAGATCAAGTAGTATCTACTAGAGTATAGCTAATCGGATTCGAATAACGAGACGGTATATAAATCGCCATAAGTTTTATACATTGTGTAGTTATGCATGTAGAAATGATAGTCGATTAGAAAAGTGAGGTGGGTAGCTAGGTGACTTCAATGATGCAGATGATGGGGATGGGCAGTTCTAGGGTAGTTTGGTTGGGCCTTCAGGTCATGTATTGGGAATTATGCCTCTAAGCCTTCGGGTCATGTATTAGGCCTTATTCCACTAGCCCTACAGGTCATGTAAGGGATTCCTCTCAAACTAGTTAAAAAGGTAATTATCCAAAAATAAATAAAGGGATTTGGTCTATTTAGGCAGAGAAAATCAATCCTCACATGCTGTGGAATAATGATCTTATTCTAGAATTATATAATAAAGATAAAATAAACAATCACATGTGAAATACTTGAATTTTAATTAGAATATATAAAATAAATAATCATATGATATATAATTATCTATTTAATATTATATGGTCAGAATTATAACTATAATTTTGGATATTAAATAAATTAAAAGATAATTACAACATTATTAGATTATTAATATTTCACTATACAGTGATTAAAAAATGGCCAGGTTTTGATCACTTGTATTTTATGTTTTTGTGGATATTTCCACTTGTTTCTCCACTATGTAGTGTGATATATATGTTTGGTAGTATTTGTTATTTATTTTTTTATGATGGTCAATTTTTAGAAACTATTGAACAACATAAATTCAAACTATGTTATAATTTTAATGAAAGAGGCACGAGCAGTATAGTTTCTCCTCATTTTAGAATTTTATACATATAGAATTAATACTTGAAGTATGTTATATTGGTTTGTATCTACTATTTGAGACTACATATGGGTAAACTAATGCATAAAACCAATGAATAATAAACCCGTTAATTCAATGTGAAAATAAAATGGATTTTTGTTTAATAATAAATTTTTAGGGATAAAAGAGTCCATTCTTGGTCGTGGGATACATGAATGCCTTGATGTTATGGTCTTGGTACATTTTATTGTATATAGAAAAAATACGTTTGAAATGTATATATAGTCCCTAAATTTAGATCCTTGTGGTAATTAAGTGATAACCTTATGTGGTTAGAATTATTTGATGAGGAATGGGCTAGAGTCATGGGGATCTATTGATGGTTGATTATATATTGAGCAATGGGATGGGAGTCTAGGGATATAGTGATGGTCGAGGTCGGTGATAATGGGAAAAATTATACTATATACAATGGTGTGGAAATGGAATCAAAAATTCAGTATAAGTTTATAGAGAGGCATTCTCATCGATATATATTAATCTTGTCATTGCTTTCTTGATGGATCAATTGTTGGATGTTATTTATCTCATTGGTTTCCAACTTCTTGATGCAGTAGGACTCTATGTATGAAATATTTTTATTGATATAATAGATTTTCCAAAGTCCTATAGTACATGGATGAATTATGAAATTATAAATGGAATCAATAAATGAACAAGGATGGTTCATAGTGACTCTAAATGATAATGAATTGAAAAGATAAGTAGAATAAATTATAGTGTCACTGACACTTTTCTTATAATATTAAAGTTTTAATATTTTAAATTAAAATGGAATAATATTAATTAATGGATAATTAATTAATTAATTGAAAATTTTCATTGAGGCATGTATTCTTATTTTTTATCTAGATAATAGCTGTGGTAATTGGGGGTCATATGTCATGATAAAAATAGATGGGTCTAAGGCTAGTCAGTTCCCTTAGTGTTGTTATGTGTGATATTATTTATATTTTATTATTTTATATTCTACCCCTCCTATATAGATAGGTAAACTGACACCCAAATGCTTTTGGGGGTGTTTTCTTTAATATCCAAAATGGAGATGGAACATATGGTTGATTTCTCCCTCTTCCCCATTGTCTCTCTAGATGTAGATGAGTAAGCATATCTCGGGAAATAATGGCTTATGGTATAGGTTGAATTCTAGATAAGGATGTGATGGATTATAGTTTTAAAATACATTTATGTATGGGTTTTAGTGGATTGAAGTATATCACATACTTGTATTTGAACATGGTAGTTCAGGATTCCCATGCGTGTACATATATGGGCTATAATGGCTTCAACTATAACTCACATACATAGGTTATAGTGGATTCTGAACATACACTTCACTAATACTGAGATATGATGATGATGAGATGTCAGGATAAACAAGGTTTAGTAGTGGTCATAATGCTATTGTATGAGGTCCAAGATGGCTTATAGGATTGATGATCACAACACATAGTTTTTCAAGAGTGAGAAAGAAAACATAGTGGAGAAATGGAAGGGGTACCTTCACATATATATACATTTTTTAAAATAAATATAAATTAACTTCTATGATTTATTTAGTGAGTAAGGCTTGTTGAGGATAAAAAAAAGAATATAAGACCTCTTTAGGTGCTGCAAATCCTTTTTTTTATTTTCATAAAGTCGGTTTAGGAAAACCGGAAACCTCATAGTCAAACAGCAGAACATCCAAACTCAATCATCCTCAGAAATTCAAAATTCAAAAAACCCACGAACCACGTGCCCACCTCGAGCCGCGCGACCACCTCAAGAAGCGTTTCCACGCAAAAACCATCATTCCACCAGCGAGAAAACTGGGACACCACGCGCCACCATTCACCGGACGACGGCGGAGGCACCAGGTCTGACTCCCATGATCTTCAGAGAAATCCACAACACCGGATCACCAGCGAGCTTCACCGGCATCCGTTGTCACCTTCAACCTCAATGCTGGCAGAAGCCTGTCGTCGCCGTCACAAATCAAGAACCACAAAACCATCACCTGCACCATAGACATTCACAAAACCAAAAATTCAAACATGACAGATGCACATCACAAACCAAAACAATAGTGATTCTCACCAACTTCACCGCATCCACAGGAGGATCAAACCACCTGACCTCCTAACCTTTCACCAATCCAACATCACCATGTCGGAAGAGACTGCCAGAAACCCCTCCGTCGTCAACTTCAGCAACACCACCCAACCGCGCAAGCAACGCCCTGTTTCTGAAGATCCCGCCGCCACCCACCAAATCGACCGCTTCAGACATAACGAAACCCCACCGCACTCACCTGAGAAGATTCAGGACCCCACAAACCACCGCCGCATGAGCGCGACCTTCAGATGCTAAGGAACTCACCGCAGGACACCAGCGAGCTGCCGAGAACAAAACCAGGAGTGCTCCGAATAGTATGTCGTCAACGAGGACCGTACTTAAACACGCAGGTCTAAACCAGCAACCACCGAAGCCCATAGTGCATCTCCACAACAATGGGATATCACCAAACTGCGACGCCACTGCATAAGAGATCCATTACCAACCCACCAAGCTCAAGGAGGAACGTCGCGCCATCCGCAGCAAAGGGGCGTGCGGCGGCGATAGGAAAACCCTAGACTGGGATCCCTTTACGGGTGCATCCATAAGACCTCTTTAGGTGATGAGTTAGTTTCATTTATTTACCCATTAAGCTTTAGTATTCTTCTTTCACATTTTTTTCAAGATATTTCAAGGAGGATCCTCCCGAGTATACAAGTTATTCCCAACCTACATATATATAAACTATTTTCAAGTAAATAGGAGACGGTTGGTAATCGATCTTGGAATTATAAGTTTGAGGAGATATTCAGAAGTTATTGGATTTTTGTGATCACTATGAAGTATTTAACTCTTTTATATTTTATTTGAAATTACATCCATTTATATATTAAATCACTTCATGTATTGGGATTGACTCTTTAAATTGTTCTTGGTGTTGGTTCATGGATTTCTCATTTTATCTCTTACTCCTTAAATATTTATATTGAATGTAGTACCTCCCATGCATGTGATTTATATACTCTCGGTGAGATGAACTAAGAAAAACATACAAAAATACTACATCATTTTATATGAATATTCAATACATATCACAATTAAACATTCCTGGGGTTTGTAAAGGTTTAGTGTATTTGGAAACTAGATACATAATCAACTTATTTCTTAAAAGATATTCAACATCCCCAAAATAGTTATTCATATTATTACCCTTCTATAAATATCATAATTTTAACCTACCATAAAAACCTAGGGAAGGTAAACATAATAAACCATGATACCAGACTCTTAGTATGGGTAAACATGGGGATATCTACTATAAGAGATTATAAGGTGATAATAAGGGTATGATAACATATTCAAGTGTGTGTTCACAATGTAAAAGATTCATACTAATAAAAAGTGTAGATTATAAACTCAAAACTCAAATAATATCTATAAGCATGATTAATGAGGATGTAAAATCAATAATAATCATTAAAGAGTCATAACATAGTCATGTGTCATCATAAGCACAAGAAATAAAAAATATTATTAACATAGCTATTCATAGTCATGTCCATACATAATTTTGGGAGCATTTATAGAATCGATCATACTAACACGTCAAAATGTGAACATAACTATTTACAATAATTTCAATGATTATTATTTTGAGAATGTCTAGAAGAAATAATACTCATGAGTCAAAATTTGAATATAGTTATTCAAAATCATTTCCATAGTTATCATCATCAACTCATGAGATATCTATATTGCATTACCCAATTCATTGTAGGCCTATAATAGAACCACCCATCATATAATCATAATCCATTAAAATGTATTACACATGATTATGGAAACATTTATCATTATTTCATGTCTTTACCCATGGAAAAGATAATGGGTTTCATTAAGATTTCATCATCATAATCAAGAACCATAAAAATAAAGAATAAGGATGGTATATTTGATCATTTCCCTTGGTAACCATAAGTAACATCAAAGGTTTTTTCATAGGTGAAAATTCCATTAAAATAACACTCGAATATTTCTTGATGAAAATACCCATTTAATTTTAAAACCACTTATTTAGAATATAAATTTAAAAAAAATGGAAAAAAAATCTTTTAAAATAACCATGAAAATTATAAAGTAAGTTTCAAAATAAATAGTATTCATAACTAATGGTTTCAGAAATAGTGTAAGTGCTTATTGGGGACGATCCTGACATAAAAAATTTCGGATTTAAAGTATCATTCATATATTGTATAATACATGAACATCATCACCAAATTTTTTTCAAATAATATTGATAATGAAAAAATCTATAACTAAGAGGAGAAATTTAACATTAAATTTATAATTAATTTAATTAAGTTGAAAGAAATATTTCCTTGTTCTTGAGATATTTCTTTGTAATAAATGTTCATCATCTGAAACCCTTTTCAATAATCCATCGATGATATTATGGGATCCAATTATAGAATCCCTCTAGCATTGATCTACATGGGATCCTATGATCTCTAAATGACATCGATGAAACTCCGGGTTATAGCACGGTTGATTTATCATCTTGTGTTTTTCATCTTGATTATTTCACATTTCTCCAATCTTTAAGAAATCATCCTAATCTTCTCATTCTTTAATAGATGACATAATGAAGGGAAGAATTATATAGATTAATTTGTTGTGTTTAAAAGAGTTTGATTAAAAACTCTTAGAATATATTAGCGGTCTATTAATAGACCCAGGGTTGGAGTTTTGAATTTAATTAATTTAATAAGTTCCCTTAATAAAATGTTAAACCCATGTCCAACACCATGACATATTTTAAATAATATTTTCATTTTTATTCCACGACGTGCACTAACTGGTACAATGATAAAAATATTTTACCAGATTCTAAATTAATTTTTTACCATTGAACTCAATCTTGATCCAATATCTATTCATGAAATTTATTTAATACAATAATAAATTAAATATTTATCCAATAAATAAATAAATATTATATATCCCTATTGTTTAACAATTATCTTATGAATAAATATTTATATAATTTATATAATCAATAATATTGAATAAAATTTTTCATTGGTCTTGAGAATAATATTTAATCCATTAATTAAATTCAAATATAATTTAATTGAGATCAATATAAACACTTAGTGTGTGACCATTTAGGATTTTTTCTCATTGGCATTAAGTAGGCTTGCCTACATTCAAAGATTACTATCTAGAAATGGTTCAAGGAACCCTTTTTAAAGAATTTGATGTTAGAATTTCAAAAAATACATATGAACTCTTTCTATGAAATATAATTATTATGTTACAATATCTCAGCAATCATGTGGCACACTCGTGTTATCAACTTATATTCTTGATATATCTTTATTTGAGTATCTGAAATAAATTCATTGTTACACCATGGACATGGAATTTAATGTGATAATTTTATTTCAATATAAGGGTTGAAATATCAAGTCCCATAAATATGGAAGGGAAAATTACTTCCTTAACTTATTCTTTATCAACATTTCATTCATGATGCACCCGAAATACCCTACTTATCTTGAATACATGGCATTATAGTTTTGGCTAGTAAATCTAAGCTCTCAATTCTTGATATGCATTAGTAATAATAATAAAGTTCAAGAACCATTAAATGGACTCACATATAAGAATATATGATTACACATAAACATGAATAATTATTACAGGCAGATCTTTTCTCATAATCTCCCATTTTGGAGATTAACAACTGCAAACCTCATGAGATAAAGTGTCATCTTCTTTGGAGTAATCACATATGATAGTAAACATATTCAATTATCCATAATATAATGTTATCTTAAAATATAACTCAGTTTAATAATATCATTATGAAATTTAAAGGTACTCATCATAGTGGGGGAATGTTATTCCCTTTTCAATATGATAGTTACTCTAGGATGTTATTACATTAAATTCATGAAAAAAAATGAAAAATATGTAAAAAAATGTTTAATTGATATTAAATTATTTTAATATACATGTAATATAAAGTAAAAATAGTTTTTTCTTAAACACAAACTCTATAATTGATTATATTAAAATTAATTTATACAGTATATATTAAAACAAAGATTTTATTCACACCTTTTGAAAAAATTACCTCATTCGAAAAATGGAAATAACAATAATTTTAAACCTTTTTATAGAAAGTATTATATATACAAACATGAAATTAATAAATAATTAGAGAATAATAAAATCAGACTTGAAAATATTTTAAAGCAAATAATGACATAAAAGAAAAATATTCTTAACCAAAGATAAAATAAAGTCAATATTTTTTTAAAACATTTTCTCAATTGTTTTATTTAAAAATATAAAAGAATGAAAGGAAATATGAAATAAAATAAATAACCATAGTATAAGAAAATATAGTGTTTTTAATGGATAAGAATCATATAATTTAATGTAAATATAACATAAATAATTCCAAAAATAATTGAGATTGTAAAACAAATCTCATACCCCAAGTCTCATACATCTCTGTATGATTTAAAACCACATGTATATTATATATAGATTTATTATAAATATATACCAAAACTATATTCATAAATATATATATATACATATATATATTACTATATATCATTCCCTTTAAAAAACATTTATCCCTTTATTGAAAATTCTTCATTAAAATCATTATCCTGGTGAAAATCAGTTCATTTTCTATGCATGTTTCAATTCTAAAGTTCTAGTCCTTTTACCTTGTTAATGGTTTCATCATCTATATAATATTAATCATGAAATATTTATAATATTTATTCATTATTTATATTTTTATAGTCATTTAAATAAAGAAGTGATGAAAAATTCACTTTGTGGAGATGATAAAATGTACGTATGCACGAGTGATGTTTCCTTAATTTCAATGCATGGAAAAAAGAAGGGTAACCAATAATTCAAATTTAGAGAATAATTATTTTATCATAAATATCATATATATTCACTAAATATATCCTTATTACCATCCATGTAAATAGTAAATTAAAAATTAATTGTATCACTTCGTGGATGTGGTAGTCCACACATACGCACAAGTGACATTAAAAATTTCAAATTAATGCAAAGTTAAGAAGGTATAATATATTATAATTATAGAGGAATAATTATTTCATAAATATAATATATTAACATTAAATTTATCTTAATAACCAACCATGATAGTTGGTGATGGAAAATAAATCGTATCTCTACATTGAGGTGGTAGTCCACATGTATGCATGAGTGATACTTCCATTTCCCATTTGATTAAAAAGAAGTGGAAATAGTTTTAAAGTTATAAAAATAATATCTAAGAATATTTATGATACTAGATTCATTATTTTTAGAGTTATATAAAATATTCTTAGAAATTATAAAAATAAATAAACTTTGATATTTTCATGTATAATGATTGCATCTTCTTTGAGTGGACACATTTGTCTTACACCTTAAGCCTTATTAGAATGATATTAGGGTAATAATAAGAGCTAAATAATTAAGGTAAGGAATATAATAAGGTTTTTGGGTAGGTATTTTTTGATCTAAAGGGCTCAAATATAGCTAATAAATGGGGATAAGATGTGTTCTGTTATAAGTGTGGGGAAGGAAACACATGGAATTACATAAAATAATTAATTAATATAAGGTTAAATTTTTATTTAAGTGGTATAAATATGGAAAATAATTAAAATATAGGATAATAGAATATCAAAATATCTTCAACTAAAAATATTTACATAAGTTTAAGTGGGATTTTTACCCTTTTCTCTTTGTTTAATACCAGATAAACCTGTTTTAACCCTTACCGTGGTAATAAATTTTTAATGTTTTTTACTATTCATTATGATAAGAAATTAAAGTAACCTCATTAATAAATTTTTACATGGTTATTCCATATATGGAACCCATTTTATCAAATTCAATTACTATAAGTATAAGAAATTCATTTTAAAATAAAAGGTTTTAGTAAAATGCATTTTTAAATATAAAACTAGATTTATTCTAATTCAATGCATAGTAAAAACAATTATATGAATATTAAAAAAATTAATGAATATATAATCTATAAATTTCATTAAAATCATTCATCAATAGTGATTAATTTAATTTATTAAGATAAAACAAATGGAATTCATAAAAAAAACATAAGAAAAAATCTCTTCGTACCTTCAAATGTATTTATTTTCATTAATAACCAATGAATTTTTTTTCTATATTTGTAAAAAATGTTTTTTTAGTTTAATTTTTTTATTTAATTTTTTTTCAAAAAATTAACCTTTAGATAAAATATGCATGAAAAAAATAATGCTCATAAAAACATATTTCATAATAGTTCTATAGGAACAATATTATTTTCTAAGTGAATTAGAAATTATTTTTGATAATTATATTTAATTTAAATACCATATAATGTACATTATTTAATAATTTATAAACATTATTCAGACATGTTCATAATTTCATGTAAATAAATTTATAGAGAACTTCAAATTTATTAAAGAGAAATATATCATAAAATATTGTAGTGATATATATTACCATCATATTTTAATTTATCTCTAAAAATTATATCACTCAGATACAAAAAACTAAGGATAATTATTCCTCATCACATCTTGAGGTTCCAATGTTGCTTCCTCAAATTTATTATTTCACCACAAGACTTTGAACATGTGAGTGGTATTGTTTTTCAACACTTTATCTCTTTGATCCATAATCCCAAATAGTTATTACTCATAATAGAGATCTTTGTATAATGATATGACCTTTTATTTTAGTACATATGAAGTATCAGGTATGTACTTCTATATGAGAGATATACAGAAAACAACATGAACTCAAGAGAGATTTTGTAAAATCTCCAAGCGATAAGAAACCATCTCTATGCGATCTAGAATATCAAAGGAACTGATATATCTAGGGATCATTTTTTCATTTTTTCTAAATATCATAACCTTATTATAATAATATATTCATTATCATACATTTTTACAAATTTCAAACACTACATCTCACTAATGATTGTCAGTATAAATTTTCTTCCATCTCTGAGTTTCCCTAATGTGATTCTAAATTACTCTAACCTTCCCTACCATTTCCTTGACTTTATTGGGTCCCAATATATTTATTTCTCTAACTTCATCCTAGAACATTATAGTTATTCACTTCCTATAAAATATAGATTCATAAAGAGTCATCTAAATTTTCAATAAAAATCTTTTTTTTAATAAAATTTTACAAGTGAAATATTTTGATCTCAAAAATCCTTAAAATCCATAGAACATGCTATAAATATATCATCTAGGGTTTTAATGTTCTCATCTAACTATACATTTTTATGTGGGTGAAATTTAGTTCTAAATTTCACCTTTGTATTCAAATCTTATTGAAGGCTTCTCATGAACATCAGGGTAAACCTCAGATCCTGATCAGATACGATAAAATTTGGTACTCTATGAAACCTTATAACTTACTTAATGTATATCCTAACAAGATGATCAAGAGATAAATTTTCTTCAATTTCAATGAAATGTGTTGAATTAGAAATTCGATCGACTACAGGACAAATACCATTATTGACCTTGGATGTTTTGGGGATTCTTATTATGAAATCCATAGTGATGTTTTCTAATTTTCATTCTAGTTTGGTTAATGGTTGTAAAATACCCTTATACATATATATCTCAACATTAACATCCAGATATACTATGTATCAAAAAACATACTCTTCAATATACCATTTCATGTTGTTGTACTAGAAATACACTTTAAAATATCTATATATCTTTATACTTCCAGGATTAATAGAGAATAATAAGATATAATATTAATCCAATAACTTCTTTAAATTCAGTATTGATGTGATACATACTCAATTACTTAACCTTATCATTCTATCACAATCACATATAAAATTTAGAACATTTTTTTATTTCTTATTTAGTTCCACATCTTGATTATTTTCCTTCTTAATCCTCAAATGGATAGATGGTTGACCATTCATATGAGAAAGATAATTTCTATCCACTTTAATAATGATTTCCAAATCTATATTCTGTGAATCCATTAGTATTTGATCTCTTTTAATCCTCTTCATGGAAATATGATCATAGTTTTTTCTATTTAGTGCACCATTCACCTTATTCACATTCTCTGGAGTAGTCATAATCTTTAATCAACTAAAACCATCTTCTTTAGAATTTATTTAAATCTTTCTTTGTGAATATATACTTTAATATTTTATTATCAATATATATATCACATATTTCATCATAAAGATAATTTATCCATATTTTCAATGAAAAAAATAGTATTTCCAACTCCAAATCATGATTCGGGTAATTTTTCTCATGAATTTTCTATTGGAACTTGACATAAGAAATCACTATATCACTGTTCATGATAACTCATATAATTCCTTTATTTTATGCATTACTATAGATCACAAACACTTATATATTATAGGGTAGTGTTAGTACAAGTTCACTGACCAAACTTATTTTCATCTCCTTGAAATTCTCTTCACATTCATCGATCCAAAGAAAATTTAATCCATTTTTTAACTTGGTAAGTGGATTATATAGACATGAGAAATCCCTTAATAATTTTTACTGGTATCCAAAAAACCCAAGTAAACTATGTATCTTGGTTATCATTGTTAGTATAGTCAATTTCTCAATAACTTACTTCTTTGAAGGATCTACTAATATAACCTATCTTAAGATTATATGACCCATGAATGAATTTTTTTTAATCCATAATTCACACTTATTTTATTTGGAATATATATTATCCTATATTAAGGTCTTTGACACAATCCTTAAATGATTTACATATTCTTTCCTTATCTTAGGATATATAAAAATATTATTTATACATAATACCTCAAACAGATTGAGGTAATCTCTAAAGACTCGATTCATTAAATACATGAAGATAAAAGGGAAATGGCTAAGTCCAAATAGTATCACTTTAAATTCATAATGATTATACCGCATACTAAAGGTTTTCTTAGGTATGTCATCCTTCTTAACCATCAATTTATGATATCCAGAACAATTTTTAATCATAGAAAAAAAAATTCCCTACATAGTTTATCAAACATGACATCAATATGGGGTAGATAATACTTATTCTTGATATTGATCTTTTTAAGTTTTCAATAATCAATACAAATATGAAATAGCACAATTTTATTCTTAAATAAATAAAGAGGTTAATTGTATAGTGACACAATACGACATATAAATCCCTTATAAAGATTCTCCTAGAGTTTATTCTTCGACTTCTACTACTCAATTAGGGTAATTATATATGGAGTATTTGAAATAGATATAGAACCAGTTATGAGTTCTATTGAAATTTTAATATAGTTATTCACAATCATGTCTACAAATAATCTTTTGAGCATATCAATAATTATTCATACTCATGCATTAAAATGTGAACATAGATATTTATAATTATGTCGATGCTTATCATCATCATATCATGAGGAGTATATATCACATTACCAAATTCATTTGAGGGTTATAGTGGACCCAATCATTACATAATTAGAATACATTCATATGTACGCCACAAGATCATGAAAACATTTACCATTTGGACATAGCATAACTTATGGAAAATAAAATGGTTTTTATCAAGATTTAACATCATAATCAATAACTATAAAAAGAAATAATATGGAAGGTATCATTGTATCATATCCACAATGAATCATAAGTAACATCAATGGTTGTTTCCATAGAATAAAATTGCATTAAAAGATCATCATAATATTTCTTGAGGAAAATAACATTTTCATTTTAGAATCACTTATTTAAAATATAAAAATTTCTAGAATATTAAGAAAAATATTTTCTTAGAAAATAACCATGGAAACTTGAAAACGGGTCTTCGAATAACATATTATTAATGATAGCGGGAAAAGTTATTCATGTGGTATATGTTAAAATAAAGATTTTGTTCGCACCTTTAGTAAAAAGTATCTTGTTCAGAAAACAACATGAAGATTCATTTGAAATTATTTTAATATAAATTAAAATATGATTAAAAATATTAATCAATTATAGGATAATATTAAAAAAAATTGAAAACATTTTTATAAAAATATAGGTATGGAAGAAAAATATTACATACCCAATAGAAAATTGAGGCTCCATTTCTTAAAAAACATTTTCTCGATCATTTCATGTACCAAAAAGAAGATAATGCAATGAAAACACAAAAAACCTAGAAATAACTATAATATATGAAAATAGATGGTTTTTATTAGATAAGGGCCATATAATTATGCTCAATGGAAATATAATATATAAAATCTTGAAAGGAAATGGGATTATAACATAAATCTATTACCTCTAGTCTCATCCTTCTTCATATGTGTTCAAACCTCATGTATAATGAATATATATTTATTATAAATATATACTATAACCATATTCATATATATATATATATATACATATTACTATATATAATTCCCTTATAAATTCAAAATTTCCCTTTATTAACAATTATTCGCTAAAATCATTATTCGAGTGAAAAATTGCAACAATTAGGCCCCGCTGATAGCACACACATCCTTCCTTAACATGGTTATCAAGTTATATCCCACCAGTTAACACTAATTTCCCCAAAAACATGTGGTGAATAGAGGGATAGGACCCAACAACCTTGTTAAGGTGGTGTGTATGTGTTATTAGTGGGGCCCAATTATTACATCGATATCAAAGGAGTAACCCATCCTTAATTGTGGTGGAATTTCCTAGGTTGAGATATAGGGTCCACAATGAGGATGTTATACTCAAAAGGGGGTGAATGTTACATTCTAGAATATTAAAGGTTTAAAATACTAAATTATATGACTCACAAAAACAAGGTGCACCTTTCTTTTCTGGATCCTACCTGACTATAACTCCACAATTAAGTATGTTGGTCGAGGAGTAGTGACCAAGATGGATAACCAACTAGGAAGTTTCCCAAGGTGTGTGTGATTGATAAAAAAGCACACTGGAAAGAACATGTGTTGGCCTGTGGGGATAGTAATTAGTCTAATGACTCATTCGGTCATGTCGGTGGTCCCCAAAGAGGGGACCATGTGTCTGTAGGGTAATCGGCGGTACCTGATAATCTAGGACTAGATAGCCATGTTAATGTGGGGTGTCTGTGTTGTCAATGGGGCATAATTGTTACAAAAAAATGGCCCATTTTCTCGGGATGTTTTGGTTCAACCATTCCATTACATGCACCTTGTTCAAGGTTTCATGATATAATCCTGAGATAAATATCATATTTATTCATTATTAACACTTTTATAACCATTCATATAAATAGGTGATGAAGAATCACTTCATGGATATGGTAGTTCATACGTACACACAAGTGATGTTTCCACATTTTGATAGATGGAAATAAGAAAGGTACATAATAATTAAACTTTCAAGAATATTTATTAAATCATAAATATAATATATATTAATTAAATATATCCTTATTATTATCCATGTAAATCAGATGAAAATTTAAACACAATGCTTCGTGGAGGTGGTAGTCTGCATATACACATGAGCAACGTTTTCATTTTCAAATGGATGGTAATGTCAGAAGTTATATAAAATATTATAATTACATAACAATAATTATTTCATAAATATCATATAAAAATATTAAATCCATCATAATAACCAACCATTAATGATGGTTATGGGAAATGAATCATTTTGTTATGTGGAGGTAGTTTTCTACACGTATGCATGGGCAATAATATCATTTCCCATTTTGATGGAACAAAGTTGAAAAATGTTGGTCCCCTAATCATAAAAAAATATTATTATATTTATTACACTATATTCATTTTTTTTATAGATATAATAAATTTATTGAAATTAAAAGAAGAAATAAACTTTGAAAGAGTCAGATAAGATGAGTACCTCTTATTTGAGAGACAATATTTGACTTACACCTTAAGACTTATTTGTATAGTCTTAGGGTAAGAAAAAAACATCAAGATTCAATGGAAGGAAGTTATTAAGTTTTATGGTTAGTTATTGTCTCATGTATAGGTATAAAATTGTGTCAATATGGGAGAAGAAAATTCACACTTTTATATGTAAAGGTAGGGACACACATTAAATTACTTAAATGATTTAAATAATATATAGTCCCATTAAAGTTTGAGTGGTGGAAAATATAAAATAATTAAAAGTTAGGATAATATAATTTTTAAATATCTTCATTATTTAGACAAGTTTAAGTATCATTTTTACACCTATCTCTTATTTAACCCCCCCCCCTGATAAACCTGTTTTAACTCAAATTATTGTAACAAATTTATACTATTAATTATGAAAAAAAATAAATATGGAATCATGAAAAATTAAATTTAATATTAAAAATTTGGAATCTATTTTGTCATTTTCAATTCCTACAAGTGATATAAATTCATTTTAAAAAGTGTGAAAAATGCAATGAAAACCATTTTTAGAGAAATGTGTTTTTTAACCATAAAACTAAATTTATTTTTATTTCATGCCTTGTAAAAACTAGTATATTAATAATAAAACATTTTATTGAATTTTTATGATACATGTTTCATTAAAATAATTCATCAACTTAAAATAATTCAATTTATGAAGATAAAAAGGCATTACGTGCATAAAATCCATTTTTCATAAAACATCTCTTTTTTACCTTCAAATGATTTTATTTTCATTTATAACCAAATAATAACCAAATAATTAATTTTATAAATGTGTAGAAAATATTTTTATTATAATTTTAATATTATGACTTAATTTTCAAATAAAATAAATTATCATTTAATAAAAACATACATGATAAAATAATGCTCATAAACATAATATTTCTAAATAGTTCTTTAGGATCAATAGTATTTACTATGTGAATTAGGAATTATTTTTGATAATGTTACTTCATTTTAATACCATACATTGTTTATTATTTTATAATTTATAAACATTATTTACATAAGTTCAATGTTGTTTATAAAAAAATCTGTTAAAAACGTTGAATTTATTAAAGAGTAATATATCATAAAATCTCAAGGTGTTAAATTCTACCAATTTATAATAATTTAACCCAAGAAATTCCATCACTCTGATACAAATAAATGAGAATAATATTTCCTTATCACCTCTTCATGTTCTCATATAGCTTCATCAAATTTTTGGATTTTCCAAAAACAATTGACAGGGTGAGTGGTTTTATTCTACGGTACTTTCTTTGTTCGATAAAGAATCTCCATCGGTTTCTCCTTATAATATAGATCATACTCTAGTGGTATGAACTTTGAGTTCGGTATATATAAAAGATCATGTATGTACTTCCTTAGAAGAGATACAAGTAACACATCATGAAATTAATAGATATTCTATGGAAGAACCAGGTGATAAGAAACCATCCTGATACTATCAATAATTTCTATGGGATAGATATATCTCAGGATCAGATTTCCTTTCTTTATAAATCTCATAACCTTATTCCAAGGATATATTCAAAGGAATAAACTGCCACTAACTTTGAACTCTAGATATTTCCTACATTTTCCAGTAAAAAAATTGACTCTAAGCTTCCCTGATGTTATTTTTAACATATCTAACCTTCTCTAACATTTTTGCAGCTATCTCAGGTCTAAATATATTTATTTCTCTTACTTCATCCCAAAAAATTATATTTCTTCACTTCTTAACATAGAGAGACTTATAGGGATCCATAAAAATTCTCTAGTGAATTATATTTTTGTATGAAAACTTGTCCATAAAAAGGTGTTGATCCCAAACAAATTTGAAATCCATATAAAAAGATCTTAAAATTCCATCTAGGTCTTGAATAGTCATCTTATAATAAACATCAATCTAAGGATGATATATAATTCTAATTTTCAACTTCGTATTCAAAGATTTCTTAAGAATTTTACAGAACTTCTTGGTAACCCTTATATCCTGATCGGATACAATATAATTTGGCACTCTATATAACCTTACCACCTACTTAATGTATATTTCAGAAAGTTGATCAAGAGATAAATCTTCTATTATTATAATGAAATGTTTTAACTGTACAAGGTGATCGGACATAAAAAATAGCATTACGTAATTTAGATTTTTTGGGGATTCCGTCGATGAAATCCATGGGGTGTTTTCTCATTACCATTCTGGTATGGGTAATGTTTGTAACATCTCCTAAAGCTTATATCTCTAAGTTTTAACTTTTTCTTATACCCAACATCAAGATACATACTATATAATATCCAGTTTCAAGTTGTCCCACCAGAAGTACTCTTTCAAATCATTCTACATATTCATACTTCCAGTATTAATAGATAATTATAAGCTATGATATCCATCCAAAAAACTCCTTCTTAAAATCTATAATTAATGGGACATATATTTGGTTATTAAACCATAACATTACATCACAATCATGGTTAAGTATTGGAGCATTCCTCGCCATCTTCTATAGTACCAAATATTCCTTCTGCACCTTAATTATCTCAAGGATTGATGTTTAAATATTTATCTAATAGAGATAAGTTCGTTACCTTGTTCTCATTATTTTAAAATCCATATTCAATCACTAAAACAAAATAAAAATTTAGATGTGCTTTTCTAGCAGTGGTTTCATAAGCAACTAATAAAAAAGATGAAAACATTTAGAGGCAGTTTCAGAAAAAACATTAATAAATATTTTTTGTTTTTTTAAACTCACGTATTCCCCTACTTCCATAAACCCATCACCCACCCCCCTCCCATACCACCCTCAATCCCCCCTCCCCTGGGCCCTCAAATACCCCCCCCCCCCCCTCCCTTGATCCATCAGCATATTTCACCCTTATACTACTTCTCTCCCTTCTCCCCTGAACCCGAGCCCTTGTAATTGACCCCCCTTCTCCCATGACTTGATCCTAAGATCTTAACCCCTCTCACACATGAAGCCTCTCTTCCACCCCTTTCCCCTCACTACACCACCACAACACCCCCCCCCCCCTCCTTGAAACCTCTCCCAGTTGTCCCCTATCTCCCCCAAACCCTCATTTAACCACCAAACTATCACCTGATGATCCCTCTTTCCCTGAACCCTTTCCCTAAACACCCGTAGTTCTATCAATGTTCCCCTCTCTCCCATAAACCCTCTCCCACATATCCATTCATTTCCTCTCATCGTGATTCCATTAATTCCAAGTTTTGTTTGGTAAGTTATTATATTTTGGATTGATTTTAATTATTATTTTCTTGATCTTTAGGTCCCACTTTTTTATCTAGGTTGTCCTGGACCTCATTTAGGTCGGATAATGCCACCATTTTCAAAGGTGGTGAGTTTTAGACACCATTTTTGAATCAATAATTTTCTGGTATTTATTGAAGGATGTCATATTTACTAAACCTTATGAATTGATGATACATAATATCATTTTCATTTTTTATTTTAACAGATGTGTTGATTAAAAATATTAAAGCATAAATTTCTAGTTCACATCAACCATTAATTAGAGAACCATCCTGATAATTTCCCAAAGACTCTATCAGGTAATTATCTTCTAGTGTTGAATATTTAGAAGTTTTGGTGACTATTTTTTGATCATCCGAATCTTTAACTATCTATTATAAAGATTGTATAGAAAAAAATACAAGGTTTTTTTGGTAGATTACTATAAATTAAATATTAAGGAATTTTTATATATCATGATTGGTATAAAGTGATGAAAAAAAATTGCATCACCACTTATATTGGTAGCTAAAATGTTATAAACATAAATCTTTAAATTAAAAATATAAATTTCATTAGTAGTAAAGGTGTTTATCTTTATCATAAGGATTTAATAAGTTATAATAATAGTTATGCAATTAGGAAATATTTTTGGTATAAGAAATGATTCCATTATATATTTTTTATATATAATATCATTTCAATTAAAAATAGTGAGAGGATAAAATTTCATTTAAGAAAGATTTTAAAAAGTATAAGTAAAATAGTTTCACTAATATCGATTATTAGGTATCAAAGAGGGATAATTGAGGTTACCAATTTAATCATTACTCTCTAAATTGTTAGAGATTAAAAGGTAATATACTTTAAGAGATATCCATGATACCAATTATTTTCTCATGGATTGTAAAGGGACTTTTTCATTTAATTATTAATGAAATATTTTATGTTATTGGTTGTTCTTGTTTTTTAATCCTTATGAGAAACCTAGGGTTATTGGGTAGGCTAACCTATATAAGAATACAGCCTCCACCACCAAAAATTCTAGTGAAATATTATGTGACACCCCCTCTAACTAAAGATGTGTAATAACTCTAAATCTACTGCTAGGGTGGTATATAATTACTAGGTGCACCTAGACTTAATGACCCTATAGTGTTTTTCCCATGATGCCTATTTTAGATTAATGATTACATGGATTTTTTATTAATTCTATTTTATGTTATACTATCAATGATTGATTTCAATTTTTTACTTTGAAAATTTTATTACTTATATAAATCTTCTTATAACTATTTGGGTTGTGTGTTTTCGCTTCCATTTATCTCTTTTTCTACTTAGTAATACTTATCTGTTTTAATTTTCCTTAACAAAGTATAGGAATATTTTGATATATATGGATAAAAAATGGATCACATTACCAAGAAACACACCTCAGTATGATAAGGGTTGGGAGGAGTTTTTAGTTTTTTCAATTTTCAATCAATCTATTGATGGTAAAATAATATTTACATGCCCAAAATGTAAATTTAGAATATGGTTTAAGAGACCTGAATTCTATGAACACTTGATATTGAATAAATTCCTTGCTCAATATTTGGGTTGGATTTTGAATGAAAAAACAAACATTACAAAAAATTTGAGCACTAATTTTAATCAATATAATTAGCTCCCAACTCTATAGATAATGGACAATGAAATAAAAAAATCTTATATGTTATGTATTTGGAATTGCAAGAAAACAAAATCAACATCAAACCGGTTAAGGGTTTTAAAAATAGTAACTTGATAAGTGATGTTTTTGGGACAATAGGACAACCAGAACAAGATTGTAACATATCATTGGATCTAACTCTTGATTATATGGAGAATAATTCAAGATAAAACTTCACTAAGTAAAAAAAATGGGATTCATGATTTAGTTGATGAAAGAAATCAAGAGTTGTATGGTATATGTAAAAAAAGTTTAAAACTTTCTTTTCTGTTAAAGTTGTACCATATCAAATTCCTATACATAATTAAAAATAAGGTGATCCCCATGATATTATAATTGTTGTGTGAAACCTTTCCAAAATATATGATCCTTGATTATTTTTATGACATGAATAAAAATTACCAATCCTTGTCTAAATTATACAAAAATACATGCTTGTACCAATGATTGTATGCTTTATTATGGGAAGGATTCAAGTAGATAGGATTGAAAAAAAATCATTCTTCAACATGGAATTCAATGGGTGATATTGGAAGGTCAAATCAAGATACTACTATTAAGATGAAGAAAAATAACATACCTATAAAGTTTTTTCATTAATTTCCTTTAAAACCTCTATTGTAAATATTATTCATGTCATTGAAAACCGACGAGCACATAAATTAGCATTCTATTGATAATAAAAATGATGAATTATTGAGAAATACAATATATTCAATATCATAGAATAAATTTTATTCACTACATTTTTATTTCTCATCTAATCCTAGAAATGTTCTGTTGGGATTGGATACTGATAGATTTATCCCATTTGGGAATTTGAGTACCAGTTATAGCAATTGGCCGGTTTTTCTGATCCCTTAAAACCTACCTCCATGGATGTGTATGAAAACAAAATTTATTTTATCATTTCAATGATTATTCTAGGAAAAAATGCATGGAAATTATTTTGATGTATACTTGAAGCCTCTAATATAATAATTATAAAAGTTATAGAGAAATGGTGTTGATACATATGATGCATCTTGTAGAACAATGTTCAAAATACATGCTGCTCTAACGTGGACCGTTAGTGACTTCTATGTACTTGGGAACTTATATAGTTGGAACACTCACTTGGGTATGGATTTTCTAGTCTGTAACTTTGATTTTGAGGCTGAAAAACTTCCTTATCATAAAAAACGGTGCTTCCTATATCATTATATATTTCTCGATTAATCTCATAGATTTCAATTGAATAAGTCAAAATTCAATTCTTATATTGATATTATACTACCTCCAAATATGTTTACAAGTTCTAAAATACTTGAAAATTTTTTAAATGTTAAAATAGAATTTTGGAATGTGCGTCATTAAAATGATAATGGGAAATGAGTTCTAAGTGCATTATTAATTGAAATCAGAATGTAATAATGGAAGAAAAATAGTATAATCTTTAAACTTTCATATTGGGAATTTAATTTTTTGTATCATAATATTGATGTTATGAATATTGAGAAGAATTTTTGTGAAAATTTGTACTTCACGTTACTTATTGGGAATGGAAAATTGAAGGGCCATCTCAATTATTATAAATACTTACAAAAAATGAATAAAAGTGGGATTTATGGCTAGATTAGAATGGAAAGTATGCTTTGGAAATTTGTTTCAATGAAAAATATGGATAAAGATGCATTCCTTTGAATTTTAAAACATGTAAAGGTATTTGATGGGAATTCAAGTAACATATCAAGGTATGTCTACTTAAATCAGCATAGGTTACATGGATTGAAATTTCATGATTCATATATATTTTTAGAGCAGTTACTACCATTGGAATTTCATACATTATTACTTGAAAAGGTTATTATTGTTATACTTCAATTTTTCACATTCTTCAGACAACTATGTAAGAAAACATTACAACCAGATGAGCTTGACAACCTTTGGGATAGATTTGTACTGACACTTTGGGCAATGGAGATTAAATTTTCTTCATTGATTTTTACTATCACAATGCATTTAACTCTACATTTGGTGGAGGAAACTAAATTCGGATGCCCCATACATTATTTATGGATGTATCCAATTGAGAATTAATTTATTTTTATGTTTTTTAACTTAAGTAAACAATTCTTGTAATTTTATTAAATACATAATTATGTTTCATTTATGTTATTTCATAGATATCTTGGTCATTTTTGAAATCATATGTGAAAAATAAATCACAACCTAAAGGATCTATTTTGGTAGGCGGTTTAACATGGGAGTTTCTTACTATTTGTTATGGATACTTGAATGATATCGAGACAAAATTCAATCGAGTTGTACATGTTGATGACACATCAACATAATCTCAAATACATAGTAAATCAAAAATATTTCCTACTATTGGATGATCAATTGGGAAGATCTAAAACATTACACTGATAAAAAATAAATTATTATAGGCACATGGATATGTGATGATGAATATTTAAATTACATATCCACTTATTGAAGAGTTAATCATACAAACAAAGAGATAAATGATAATTAGAACATGAAATGACAAAGATATAACAAATTTTTTTAATAAAGTTCTTGTATAATGGTTTTCATGTCGTTTAAATTCATAAATATTGATATCAGTATGGATATTAGGTTGACACATATATTTCATAAATATAATAATGTATATCAATTTTTATAGACCATGAATTATGATACTCATGATAATTTTTCATAATATTTGACGTTTTGGAACTAGGTCCTCTAAAACAAGCTAGAAAGTCTGATGCTTATAATGTGAATAGATTTAAATTTCATATAGTCGATTAGTAAGAGGGTTTGAAAACATATAATAGTGGTATATTTATAGTTTCTAAATTGGGATACTATGTAAAGTTTAATAATATTATTGAATTAAACTACCACAGGTATTTTTTGGTTGTTTTATTCAAATTCAAGTGGGTCGATATTACCAAGGGTATTAAAAGAGATTCCTTTAAATTTTCTTCTATGAACTTATCTCACATTATGGATGTTAGTGGTCATGAATTACATGATCTATATATCTTCTCATCACAAGATAAAATGGTATATTATGTGGAGGGTGTCATAGATGAAGGATTGAGTGTAGTTGTTTACATAAAATAAAGATACATGTATGATATGGGTGATGAAGTGGAAGATTTTACCTCTGATAATGAATCCCATCAACAATAAGAAACAGACTTATTTTTCGATCATGATATTGAAAATATTCATCTTTCAAGGATGGATGAAGTAGATTAAGTGATGATGGAGCATAATAAGGACATTATTGAAGAAAATTAAATGATTTTATGTGCAGTCATACAATAACTTATCAACCAACTATATTATATGGGAAGTAATTCATTATCATAGCTATGTATAATGGATTTTCTGGTATTGTTCATCTGTTATCATTTCCATTTTTTCTGCATGAATTTTTTGAAATATATGTTCTGAAGTAAATTTTACTTGTTTAAATGGCATGAATTCTAAGGAAGAAGCATTTCACTAATCCCATTAGACTCTCAATTGACATTCCCTAAACTATAAAGACACCAAATGATCCACTGGGCTTCATATCTATAGCATCTGAGAAACCCTTTGTATTCTTCATATCAGTGTCTAAGAAACCCTCATTCTCTATTCTGTTGGCATTTGGAACACCCTCCTTCTCCATCTTAGCATCATCTAGAAAATTTCTTCCCAATTCCAAAGTTTCAGTAGTGAGGGAATGGGTCATAACTCTTATTTCTTTATGAGTATATTGAATGTTGACAGTTATAGTTTCAATTTTTAATGTGAATAAAGTTATTTCACTTTTTTATACTACTAACGATTTTTTCATAAAAGATGAAAACAATTTTACTACCAAGAAAAATATAAATAGTTATGATGTCTGGAATATGAATATATTAAAGATAGTTGTCCCATTTGACTATAATAAAGTCCTCAGGGATGATTCTGTAGGATTATTTGGCGAAATTCTAGTCCAGTTGGTGGAGGAGTTGGTTACCCTTCTTATTACCTATTCTGATTGGAGGCATATGCCTCAATCTTGGAAGAATGAATACTATGACTCCAAGATAAAAGTTATTTTAATTCTTTATGGGTAAATTTAATGTAATTATGTAATTAAATTTTAATATTTTAAAAATGAATATTTTTTACAAATGTTGTTCCATTTTACTATTGTTGATCTTATCTCATGAAAGTGGACATTGAAAATTTTGGGTAAGAAATGGAAAGATTTTAAATGGAGATTATGTAATTAATTCAATGATAAATCATTGAACACTCAGTATTAATTTGATAAGGTACCTAAAGGGGTACCTAGAGAGTAGTGGAAGGTGTTTGTTGATAGTAATTTGCATGAAAATCACATGGTATTGAAAAATATATTATTATATTAATATCTATTTATATATATACATTCATATGAAAAGGATATGAAATTGTATACAGTACTATTAAATTACATGTTGTTTATTTCAGGATGTTTCGAGGGAAAATTCAACTATTCAAGATAAAAAAATCATCACCCACACTTCCGATTAAAAGATTTTTTTCCAAAAATAGATCGATAATGGTCATATTTTTATTAGTTAAAATATTTATAATATAAAATTATATTTTTTATATATTAAATTTTTTATTTACCTTTTTTTAATGTAGTAAATTAATTTAGGACACTAAGTCTCCCAAATTGAACTTTTGTTGGATGTTCATACAAAATATGATGGGATTTATGTGAATGGTCCTACCAAATAAGTTAGGGTATGAATTCATGTTTCATTATAAATATTATTTTTATTTGTCACTCTATTAATATATATTTCTTAATATGTGAATAATATTTGATTTATAAGTAAAAAAGAAATATGGGATATCAATCTCACGCAGTCCTTTCTGGTCTCCCAGGATGATCCAGATTTTCATGTCCTTGGGAAAGTGCAATCTGGTCACGTGAGCGGGATGGATTTGGGACCATTACCATCTGAGGTGTTTGGTAGGTTACCAAGGATTTCAGCTGCAACTACTCCTGGTTCTAGTTACTCCCTCCCTCTAGATGCTTATAGGGATTTTGTTGTAATGAAAATAACAATTAAGAAATAGGATAGAATAATCCAGGAATAGGGGGCTCATATAAAGATGAAAGAGGGAAAGGTCATTTCTCTATAGAAATCATTGGTTGAATTATATAATAATATGACTAGATTTATCCTCGTTGATAATGAGTTGATGTATGGTTTGATTTATCAAGTAAATCACTCAACTTCATGATCATTTAGTACACAAACTTCTATTGTTTTTAAGTTTAAATTTAAATATACCACACTATTTAATTTTCAAACAAATTGTCATATAGGTGCCATTAGTTGGGAGTGGAGATGAAGACAGAGACAATTCCAATCTTAGTTCATTAGTTAGTGATTAGGTTTTACTTTAGATTCGGTGATGGTGATGTGTAACTAAACTAATGATTAACTTAAAATGATATGTTGAAACTATGTTGTGGTTTGAGGTAGGGGATATTTATATTTCCCTTTAATTTAATGAAATCTATATTCTTGGTTAATTTAATATGTTTTATTCTATATTTTACCTTATACTGATCATTTTTAGGCTCTTAACTCTTTGTTTTTTTTTGTTTTTCCTTGAAATTACACCTATTTTTGTACTTTTCCAAATCTCTAGTCTCTTTCAAACATTTATGAACTTTTTTCAGTTATGACTTCCACTTGGTAATTCACTAACAACAACTATTTTAAAGCTCCAATAACTATCTTCAGTTTTGACATCCACTATGGTATTGACCAAGATGTATAAAATTCAAAAAAAAATATTGTTGAGTGATATTTTCAAATAGAAGGATGGATGGATCCTCATTTCATAAGGAAAACACCCCCTCATTATAGGAGAGTACTCATCTCACAAGTTGAAATAATTATTTAATCTAATACTAAGAATATTGATGAATTTGGTCTCTTTATTATTGTTGAGACATGTGCTAGTTTCTTATTTTAAGTGTCATGCATGCTAAATTATGTGTTTTAGTGAAAATTTTTATTAGTTATAAATGGAGAAAAATCAATATACTCTATAAAATATTTTTTTAGATGATTAGATCTTGTAAAATTACTGAATGTTATGGAAGTCATTGAATTTCAATGATACCCTTATGAATTATCTATGATTCTGAATTTTAAAAATTATTTTGAACTTGGGTGACTGATGAAACATTCCACTATGGAATTCAAATCTTAATTTTATTTTGTATTATGGATATGAGAGTTATCTTTTCATATTGGTGCTTCTTGAAAACCCTTTTTCTTGAATCATTTCTTTTTTATTATCCATGATTCTCTCTTATGATTTAATTCTATGTATGTTGTGTTGGCTTTTTATAACATGGATTTTTCCAATTCTGGTTGCTTAATTTTAAGTAATTATGGTTATTGTGTTTAAATATAGGTTCTTAAGTATCATAGGGATTGTAATTTTTTTCCTCTTAACCATTTATAAATCAAAGGAGATCTAGTTTAATGACCAATTCTATTTATTAAGGGCTTTAATCACCATTTATTAACATTAGAACCCTATCATTTCTAATTTAGGGGATCTTAAACCTTAACTTTCCCATCAACACTTTTTACCATATTGGATTAGGTTATGTATTGATTATATATTCAAATGAATGTTATGTTTATTTAATTAGTCTTTACATGCTCATAAATATTTGGGGTTTTTTTTAATTAATAATTGATCAACTTGTTTTTATTACCAAGTTTTGTAAGTTTTTGATTTCTTTAATGATTTTTTACATGCTAATTATTTTTCATTATAATTACTAGATGGGACTTACTTCTTACTGAAAATGGGTGATTTTCATTCCACAATTTGTTAAACTTAGCATTCTTCTAATATTTAATTTGCTAATTCATGTGCCTTTGATTATGGTATTATCTTGCTTAATGTTTGTTACATTCATGTTTAGATGGTGATATTTGTAATTTTGAAATAAATTTATCCTTTTCTTTAGTTTCTCTAATTTACCTACCCTTTGTGTCTATATATTGATATTTATCTACCCTTTTTGTCAATTACTTTGATCTCTTGTGTGTTATACTTGTTTTTTTATCATGTTTATCATGTATATGTGTCTTTTTCTAGTTTTATCCCAATCTCAATTCTTCTTATACTTTTTTTATCATGTGAATCATGTATATGTTTCTTTTACTACTATCCAATTTTTTTCTTATTTGACCTTATTAATTATTTAACACTACTTCTTAAATTAATGAGAACCCTACTAGAATTTATTTTACTAATATAAAAGTTGTTTTCATTTATGTTTTGATCAGTTTTCATTGATATTATTGCTTTTAAATTTTAATTATCGGTTATTATTCTTTTTAAATGAAAGATATGTTATATTCTAGTTTTGTATAAATTGAACTTGAGATGATCTGATAATTTTTTTACTAATTTAATATATTGATTATTGTTTTATAATTTAATATTAACTTTTTTGTCTTTTCTGGGGATTCAGTTTCTATTTCTACTTTTTTTATAGAGCTATATAGTGGCGGTTTAAATCTCCTCTATATATGGTCAAAAAATATTTTGTGGTAGTTTAAACCACTACTATGTATTATTATATTTAGCATAATTTTAAACTTATACTATCTCATATATAGTTTTGACAATAAAAAATGCCTCTAAAAACCAAATAATCGCTGCTAAAAAACATATTTTGACACTTCTTAGAAACCACCGCTAAATGGATGAAACCAAAACGATTTTGATGTCGAAGCTAAATTTTTGATGATTTTTAAATATGGTCATGGAAACATTTGGAGAAGGTTTAAACCTCCTTCAAATGAAAAAAATGCCTCTATCCCCCAATTTTTTTGTAGTGAATAAATCTATAAGTATTGGATCTATTTTAATCCCAATAATTTTTAGTCGAGGATAAAATGGAAAGAGGGGGATGAATTTACATTTAAAAATAATTTTAAAATAATAATATAATATAAAAGAAAAAAATTGAAAAATAATAAAATAATAAATGTAAATCAATTGTAAAGGAAAATAAAACTTTATGTGAAAGTAAAAATAAATTATATAAATGATAAAGGTATAATTTGATCAAGTAGTTCAGAAATAGCTCAAGAATGAGACCCTATGTCTTCTTCCCTCAAGAAGTCTTGAGAAGGCTATACCATTCCCTCAATTTTAATAGAAACCAAGAACCTAAAAATAAATGTATCCCTTGGTTTTAATTGAATCTAATAACCAGATAAAAGATATTCAGTTTTAATAGAAACCAAAAAACAAAAGAACAATCTTGGTTTTATTAGAAACCAAGAACTATAAACCCTCACTTTAATAGTGGTGATAACCTGAAGATAATGATGAATATGATATAGGTTTTTTTTTACAAACCATTTACAAATCACTCAACTCTTTTTAGATTATTTAACAGAAAATGAAAGATTAAGAGATAGAGTGTGTGTGAGGAAAGGTAGAAAAATAAGATCAATTAAGGAATACAACAAAGGAAAAAATATCTCAAATAAAAGGAGGAGAAATGGATTGGATTGAAGTCCTTGAATCCCTATTTTCCTTTTAAGAAATGTAATATTCTTTGGGATCTCTTGTAAAATCGTGTCATAGATCGATCAAGAATATTTTGATGTAAAGAGATGTCCTAAATGTTTTTTGATTGGATCCAAGATTCCTTTAGTCTCTATTTATAGACTTTAAAGTTTTAGTAGGGGTCTCTGGTTGATATATGGCATTAAAGAGATGAATCAATGCTTTCTGACCAACCATTTAATACTTGTTGACTGATTTTGAATGAAGCCACCCGGGAGCCGGAAGTCTTACAATATATTCTTAGGATGTTATAGATATCATAGGGTAGTTTGTGTTCTGCATCAAGTAGATAGGGATATGTTTTATACTTTGTTACTTTTATCTTTTGCCACCGGATTTCCAATGATATTCCACAAGGTATCCATTGGTACTTCTGTAGGTAAAATGGTTCAATCCATCACCATCGGCTAGTTGGTTATCTTTAACTAGTTAGATAGTATAGTAAGGTAGTCTGGAATATGGAATAACTCATTAGACCTATTATTTAATCTTATTATTGGTCTAATTAATTCTATTAATAATTTATAAACACTTGAAAAATACACTCAAAAATTTTTAGAAACACATTAAGTGGTTGTGATCATAAAAACACATTTGAGGTTCAAAAATCACCCTCTTTTGATGATCACAAACACTCATTTATGATTAAAATAAAAAATAAGAGATAACATTAAGGTGAATAAGAAATGAAAAATAAAAATAGGTAAATCATAAAAGATTTATAAATATCATTCAAATATATCCACCTTGAAACAATATCATTCTCCTCCTTCAAAAACAAAGAGAGATCTTCCCAATATAGATTTGATTATTCTCCCCTATAAACACTAAAAACTTCTCCCACTTTGTGATCAATAAAAATACATATAAACCAAAAGGTTTAGAGAGATAAAGATAAAACATAATATAATAAAAGTTATTATAAAAATATGATCTTGAAATTTTGAATAAGATATTTTAAAAAATGGAAAAAAAATTCAAACACAATTATTATTTAATCAGAGAAAACGATCGAAAGTAGAAATATGAAAAATAATTAAAATAATTTCATTCCAAGATCCTTTTTAGTAAAATTTAAATGTTATAAATCAAGGGGTTTTTTTGAAATAATTGTTAGTTGAAGATATATGTTATTATATTTTAACATGATATCCCATTTTTTAAATTAGTTTCTCAAACAGTGATGTTTAATATCAATGATCTTAGTGTGTGTATTTTGAACGCAATTTATTGTGATTTTTATGACGTTAGAACTATCACATTTAATTATAAGATGAATAAATGTTAGCCTAAAAACAAAGAGAGTTTTTTTAATCCATATAATTTGGGGGAAGAAGATCCTTGTGGATATATATTATACTTTAGTTGTAGAAAGAAAAAATGAATTTTTATTTTTACTTCTATAATAGATTAAGGATTGTACAAGATAATGATAAGAACCACTTGAAATTTTTTTATCTATTTTACATCCTCTAAAATCAGTAATGTAAAAACTAGAATAGTTAAATGAGGTTCCTTAAGGATAAAATAAACTATAATCTTTACAAACTCTTAAAAACAAAATATATATATATATTAAGAGATTTTAAATGTGATTTTTAAGGATTGGAAGTAAAATGAGCACAAAGATAGTCACTTAACATAATTTCTATCAAGGTCAAAGTAAGTTAAATAAGACTTTCATTTATACTTTTATAAATATTTTTGTCAAAAAATTTACGAACTTCATTCAACATAGCTTATAAGAAAATATCTTAGGTGTATTAATTTCCTTAGCATAATCCATGCCAAAACGTTTTAGTAGCTATTTAATGTATTATATTTTCATTTTAAATGTTCCATCCAAGTTTTGAGTGATTTTAAAAACAATAAATAATTTTTACTTTCCCATAAAACACATTTCAAATTCTTTTCTAATAAATTTTAAAAATTCATTTCAAATAGATTCATTTGTTTATCAAAAAATTAAATCATTGACATATATTTAAATGATTAAAATATAATTTGAAGCACTTTTTAGAAATAATTTTAAATCTAACTTTCCCATTTTAAAATCATTTGATATAAGAAAATTGGTTAACCTTTTATACCAAGCTCAAGGGGATTATTTTAAACCATATAAATATTTGGAAAACATTAAAATATAATTTATAAATTTTTAATTTTTAAAACAATGTGGTTGTTAAAAAAATATTTTCAAAAATAAAAACATTTAAAAAATAACTTTTAATGTTCATTTTAATTTTTTTTCACATTTATATGGTTGGATAAATCCAACAAGGTTCTTATGGATTCTATCCAAGAAACAAGTGTGACGATTTCACCTTAATTAACACCTTATTCTTGATTATATATTCTAGTTTCAGGACTGTAATGCCTTGTTAACTTTTTATAATGTATGTTTTAAAAAATTTATGGTTTTCATTTTTCATTGGTAGAGTAATT
This sequence comes from Viscum album, assembly GCA_963277665.1. NCBI lineage: Eukaryota > Viridiplantae > Streptophyta > Magnoliopsida > Santalales > Viscaceae > Viscum > Viscum album. Next base: position 861,359,261 of record OY728138.1, read on the forward strand.
ATGGGAAGGAATTAGAAGGAAACCTATATTGGTGGGTTCATGGAATTATTGGAATTTTCACTATAAAAACCTATATTTTTTACAGTCTGTTAGAGATTTAAACACTCCCTAATAGGGTTACATGACATTAAATCATATCCTAGAAGATTTCATTAAATGGGTACACAACATTAAGGGTTACACACCATATAAATATTACATGCCATTTAAATATTAAAAATTGGTTTTTTAATAAAAGGATATGGTTTCTTGGCATACGTGGTACTCAAAAATTACATGACGTGTAATTGGTTTACACGCTACATAAAATTAAAAATATTGGTTTTAAGCATCCAGTTCAAAAGAAATTTCTATTTCATTCTTAAAGGGTTCCTTTATCTCGACTTAGAGAGTCTTCCTAAGTGATTTTGTAGATCTATGATCTCTCCAGATCATCCATTCAGTGATTTATTTTCATGTTAGTTGTGGTTTATTTCTTCAGGTAAGCGGTATCTTTGTCTCTTCAATCTCTATATCTCTCTTTCCTCCTTGGAGTTTGATAGATCGTCTTGGGATTGATTGATATAAACTCTATATTGTTGAATCTTGATTCTAGTTTAAGTTCTTAGATCTTATGTACCTTTTTACTTCATTGGAAAGTCTTGGTGTGGGAATTATGATTCCATGAAAAAATATAGGTGTATTTATTTAATATGTTTAAATTGAATTAATCGTGAATTTATTATTGTTTGAAACTGCTTTCAATTGATTTGTGAAAACCCAATTCGATGAGAATTGGGGTTGAAATTGATTTGGCATTGAATTTTGGGTAAAATCCACAATTCCAATGGAATTGGAATTTTGGGGGTATTTTGAAATTGATAGGATTTATGAAATTATTTTATAATTGATTGTTAAAGATATGGATTAAATTAAAATTATTAAAACCCATGTTTGGTTTTTTTTAAGGCATGAATTGATGAAAACCTCGATTTTGGCCTTAAAAGTGAAATAGAATTTTGAAAAAGGAAAATTGGGAAGTTTAATTGTGGATGATAATTTATGTGAAATGAAATGATTTTCTATTTTTTAATTGATAGATTAATTGAGAGAATAAAAATCCTTGGTAGCTAGTGGGTTATTTGGGACAAGAATTCTAGGATGGTAATTCCCTAGAAACGGATTGATGGTTATAAATCTAAAAAATATATTTAGGTAGATCTTATCCTCGATGGTATTTTGATGAGCCCTATTCAGCATGATCCTAATGTACATGTGTAAACATATTTCTATAATCACTAATATTATATGTGTGAGGATCCTATAAATAGAAACTATCATACCATATGGCAGATGACCATGGAGTTTTTTGGGATGATTTGGATTATAAATTCCAGTGATAAATAATAGTTTTACTCATGCTTATTGATTTAAAAAAATTATATAATTTTTTTATTCAATACATTTGACATTTTTTCCATCAAATTGAAATGAAACCATGTCTTGTATTAAATATTAAAATGTATTTTTGTACCTTGTTTTATTTTAAATTGAAATAATTTTTTGGTTAATTATTATGGAATCTTGTTATAGAACACTTGGTGAAACCCTATTGGAATTTTTAGCTCACACCCTGCCTTTTCATTTAGGAGTTTATAGATATTCTCCTTCTAGGCTCGAGTAAAGGGAAAGTGCCTCTTGGAAGAGGCAAATTTTATTGATCCCTTAGGGATTGGAGTTATGTTTCCTTTTGTGAGTTTGAGTTATCTTGTTTGATTTGAGTACTTTAATGATGTACTATTTTGGTTTTTAATATACCTATTTGGATTTTGGTACTATCTACTTTTGGAGTTTTTAATCATACAGAGATTTATCTTTATCTTTTGTTGTTCATGTGGAAAATTTGTTCCCACTTTTCTATTGTATGATAACAGGTTCTATTCACCAACCTGTGGGAATCGAGAAATTTATTTGGGCTATGTCGGTGTCAGCTCGGGTATCATGGTACCAGGGTATTCAGGTAGGTTCATGATAGGAATTATCTTTGTTATGTGTGATGTTACCAAGCTCATCTAACTTATTTTTTAAAAAGAATATTTTTTATCAATAGAGAGATGACTGGCAGGTGTTTCAACAAGATTATAAACATTATTCCACTGGAATTGTTTTAGCTCTTATTCAATATAAAAAACCCAATTATCACCATCAATATATTTATCAAGGTGTTTAAGTTCTATAAAGGAAATTAAATAATGATGCTCAACATTATTCAAGATATATCTTCTAGTAAAAGTACCAACATGAAAATCAAAGATAATATTTATAAGGGATGTTCATTATATTTTTTTCATGGATATAGGGAAAGGACTATAAGAAGATTCAATATCTATAGGATTTTTAGGATAAGTTGGATCATTCAAAGTCAAAGGTTTAGGGTAATACACATATTCAAGAAAGGAATTAGGGTTAGGAATGTTTTCATTTAATTTTATATGAAGGAATTATTTAATGTTTTTGGTACTTATTAATGAATCCTCAATAGGATTTACTTGATTTTGAGTAACTAAGAAAGATTATTTCCTCGAATTTTGGATCAAATTTCTCTAGGTTAGATTTATTGTTAAGAATATAACATTTCAATGCAAACACTTTGAAAAATCTATCTTTTGAAATTTTATTTTTCCAAAGTTCATAATGGTTCCTTTTGATGATGGGTTTAATGATAACATGGTTTATGATATAACAAGAAGTATTTACCACCTTGGTTAAAATTTTTAATGAATATTCAAATAATTAAAGATAGATATTGATATTTTTTAAATATTTTGTTTTCATCTTTCAACAACCCTATTTTTTAGGTGTTATAGGAGTGGAAAAAGTATAATTATAACTTTGTGAAACAAAATGATCATAAAAATATTTATTCTCAAACTATACTTCATGATCACATTGAATATATATTATTTTTTACCTTTTATGTTTTCATCATTGTTAGTAAATCTTAAGAATAATTTATAAGACTTGTTTTTGTGTTCCTAGAAAAATACCCATGTGAATGTTGTATATTCATTAAAAATCAAAAAATAGTATGAATTTCCTTTAATTATTTCATAATAATTTGTTCCAAAAATATCAATGTAAATAAGATCAATATATTTATAGGTCTATAGTTCTTTTTTAGGCTTAAAATGTGTTTTTTGTTGCTTACCAAGTTAGAAATGTTAACAAACAACATTATATTTCAAATGAAATTTTAGTAAATCTAATATTAGTTGATATAATTTGATCTTAGTGAGTGTGTGTGCTATAATAACCAAGAATTTTATGCCAAATCTGAGACCCATTATCTTAAATTATAAAAAAAATTATCATTTTGATAATAAATATATTTTAAATTGATAATATAAACATTTTGAAAATGATAATCGGTAAAAAAAAGTATGCCATCGAGATTAAAAACTTTGAATAAATTATTTTTGAAATATATTATAAAACCATTATCACACAATTGGATCATTCCTAGAAAATTTTGTTTAAAACCATAAATGAATAAAAAATATTTTATAACCATCAAATTATGAAAATAGAGTATAATTACACCAGTGATATTACTTATTGAATTTTTAATAAAGGCCATGTATACTCTATCGATTTTTTCAAGTTGATTAAATTTAGAGGGGTCACTACACATGTGTAAATATAATCCATTATCCATGTAATATGTTTCTTTTGGATATTTATTCTTTAGACATGTTTCAAACAAAATTAAGAAATTAATCTTTTTGGTAACCATATTTTGGGTCCATATATGTTAGCTAATAGGTATTTTGGTACACAAATTTGTTTTGAATATGATTTTTGAATGAGATATGGGATGAAAGATGGATTCTTTTTGGTCTACCATATTAATTATTTTTTTAAATAACATTCATGAATTAAATGTCTGGTTTTATGTGAATAATTAAAAAACTGTTTTTGTAAAATTCTTTTTAAAAGTCATATTTTTAGAAGAACAATAATTTTTTGAAAAAAAATCAAAATGATATTTATAGGATGTTGAGAACCCAAAATTTTATTTAAATTTTATTTTCCTTGGATGAATTTGGATAAATATTTTTTTATATTATTCATAGTCTATTGTAACTCATGAATATTAATTTGATCACTCAACGTTTATGATGGTTCATATTTTTTTATAAGTTTGAAATTTTCATTAATTTCTTGATTATTTTTATTTTTAATCTCTTGGTACATTGAAATTAGTTTTAAAAAAACCTTATTTAGGTTGATCATGTTTATATTTTACATATTCATACTTAGTGATTAGAATAATAAGAAGAATAAGAAGAAGATGAATTTTATGAGGAACAAGTGGAGTATTTTGAGTTTACTTCATTACTAAACTTGACTTAGACCATGATACACATAGAAATTTCATCACTTGACATTCATTAAGAGAGAGAATCATCGCTATTACTCCAGTTCAAGCCTTGAAGTCTTTCTTTCTTTTAGTCTTCTAATCCTTGTTTTTTATTTTGATCGAGGACAATTTTTTCCATTTTTTACATAATTTTTTCATTTTAATCACATTACTTCATGTTCATTTTTATCATCTTCTTTTTTTGGATTGTTAGTAGGAATTATTTATTTTTAAGCATCTATTCATATTATTGAATAAATAATCAATTTAACCATCTTTTTAAGAGTCATAATTAATTAATTTGAAAGTAATTTTATTTTTCTCCTTAACATATTTGGATTCATTATCATATTTCCACTTCATTTTGGTCTCATAGGTCATGAGATATCTAATTATATCTTTTACTAAAATATTCTCTATGTCCTTTTCTTCTTCGATTTTGTTCACTTTAGGGTTCCATTTTCTTAGCAAAACCCAAAGGATTTTCTTAAGTAAAGTTTTAAGATTAATAGTATCACCAATAGACTTTATTTAATTGAATATGTTAGTAAACTATGTAAAAATATTAGAAATATATTTATTTGAATTCATACTAATACTTTAAAAAACTTTTCAATACATTTCAAGTCTAGTATCTTTCGCTTTATTTGTTCCTTTATGAGTAAATAAAATTAGTTTTTAGATTTCATGAGTCATTTTGTAAGTATATATATGATTAAATTCATTTTGGTATAAACCACAGTGCAAGGGGTTAAAATATTTACCATCTAATTCAAAATCAGCAATATCATTGGGTGTCTATTTTTCATTTTTTTGTAATAAGAATATTACCATGAATAAAAAATTCCCATATAGGATAACCAATAGATATTAAAAAGGTTAACATATATGTATTCCAATAACTATAATTAAAACCATAAAAATAAGTTTCATGGAATATATATTTACCTTTAGGACCATCATAGGTATTTTAAAAATATTCCATTTAAAAAAATCTAGAATTTTGAAATCAGTTGTGGTATTAAAAAAATTAATTTTTGAAAAAAATGATATTTTGAGAGAGAAAAAAGACTACCATTGATACTAAATATAGGTTGGAGATAAAATACCAAGAGTGTGAGTGAATTTAATTCTCAAAATAATTTAAAAATGATATGAAATAAAAGAAAAAAATGAATAAATAATAAAATAATCTTTTTAAAGTGAGAATAGAATAAAATAAACAATTAAGTGGAGTATAAAATAAATTTTGGAAATTAAAATGTAAAACTTAGATTAAGGAGTTTGAAAATTGATCAATAATGATTTCCTAAGTCACCTCACCTCAAGAAGGATTAAGAGGGTTATATTACTCCCTTAGTTTTAGTGAAAACCAAGAACCAAATAAGAAAGGAATATCTTGGTTTTAATGGAGACCAAGAGCAAAAGATAAGAAACTTGGATTTTATATAATCCAAAAACCAAAAGAATACTATTGGTTTTAACAAAAAATAAGAACTAAAAACCCTCAATTTAATGGTGGTGAGAACCTAAATAAGAAGATGAATAATATAATCTTTGTTTTCATAAACTCTTTATAAATAACCTGACTCTATATAGAGTATTCAGAAGAAAATTAATGATTTAGAAAGAGGGAGGGAGAGAAATAGTATAAGAGGAAGAGGCTTTAAGAAAAATAACATGGGAGGAATCAACTCAAATAAAAAGTGAAAAAATAGAATGTATTAAAGTCATTAAAGCTCGATTTTTCTTTTTATAATTTGGAGATGCTTAAGATCTATTACAAAAGCATGTAATGGATTGATCAATAATATTTTTGTGGTAATAGTCATCATAGATGTTTTTTCATAAGATCCAATCCTCCTTAGGTCTCTATATATATACTTCATAAGATCTGGAGGGGTACTAAGTCTAGCCAAAGAATTAAAAAATCCAAAATCAACCATTTCAGACCATGAATCTAATGCTTATTTACTGATCTAGATCAAATACACCATATAGATATTCTAATACCACTGGGATACTGATAGTCTTGTTGTATCTTCCTAGGATACTAAAAATTCCACCATTTTTCTAGGGATCTTCCTATTACTCTGATACTTCTTTCCAATTATACTAGGTAATTGCTGGTACTCTTAGAGGTAAGGTGGTTTTGTCTATCACCACCAGATAGTAAGTGGCCTTGTACTAGTTAGTAAATGAAACTAGAAAGTATAGACTGAGGAATGATTCTTTTTAGATCATCCTAAATATTATGATTATTCCATTTACTTCCTTTTATAATTCCTCGTAAATATAATAAAAATAAACTCAAAAAAAGTTTAGAAACATCTTAACTAGTTCTGATCCTTAAAATATATTAGAGGTTCAACAATCATAGACAAATTAGCACAGTCTTTCTGATTTAGATCATAAATCACCATGTTATTTATCCCAAGGTGGTAATATATTAAGTAATCATTATCTTTAATCAACTCAAACCATATCCTTTTTCACATATTTAACTCTTTCTATTTGAATATATACTTCAAGATTTTATTTTTAGTATATATATCACATATTCACTATAAATATACTTCTTATATATTTTTAATACAAAACTTACTACTGCAAACTCAAATTCATGAGTCGGGTAATTTTTCTCAAGAATTCTTAATTAAAGCATAATCTATCACTATATCATTATGCATAAGGACAAATCATGGTCCCATATTTTATAGATAAATATAGAACACAAACCCTTCTCTACTATAGCGTAGTATGAGCACATGTTCCCTTTAAAATATTTATTTTAGCTCCTTGAAATTATCCTCACATTAAAAGGTCCAAAGGGATGTAACTCCCTTCCATGTTAACTTGGTGAATGGATTATAAATACATTATAAATCCCACAAAAATAATCAGTAGTATCCATCCAAACTAGTAAAAATACATATCTCAATTACTATTCTTGGTCTATAACACTTCCCAGTAACTTTTTTCTTTAAATTACATAAAGATATACCCTTACTTTAGATTGTATGACCTAAAAATGAAATCATTTGAATCTATAATTCACATTTTCTAAATTTGGAATAAATTTTCTACTTCCTAAAGGTATTCAATACAATCCTCAAATGTTCATTATGCTCTTACTTACTCTTATAATATATAATAATATCATCTATAAGGACTAACACAAACTTATTGAGGTAATATCTAAAGACTCTATTCATTTAATTCATGAATACAATGGGTGAATTAGTATGTCTAAAAGGTATCAAAATAAATTTATAATGACCATACCTAAAACAAAAGGTTGTATTGAGTATATCATACTTCTTAACACTCAATTGATGACACCCATAATGAACATCAATCTTATAAAGGTATTTAACTCTACAAAATTTATCAAATAATTAATTATTATGGGGTAGAGGATAATAGTTTAGGTCAATGATCTTGTTAAGTTCTCTATAATCAATGTTAAGATGCATTGGATCATCTTTTTTCTTAACAAAAATAATAGGTCCACTCCATGGTGATTCACAAGGGTGTATGAATCACTTATCAATATTCTCCAAGATTTTATTCTTTAATTTCTAAAAAATAATCAAGGTGATTCTAATTTTGGTCTTTCAAATGGTTGTAGAACTAGGTATGTGGTCTATTAAAAACTCAAATCCATGATTCAAGGTAATATATGGAAAGTCTTTGAGAAATACCTCATTATAATCTAGAACAATAGGTATATCTTTAGTTTTGAGTTTCTCCACAACCATTTGATATAAATATCACTTATTAATAGGTAGTAAGACCCATATAATGAAAGTAACTTCCATTGGAAGTTCATATTCATCCTCACACTGAATGAAGATCATAGGTGTATTCAGAATATCAAATTTTATTTTTCTAGTTCTAGAAATTTAAATTGGATATTTATATATAGATATTTTCAATTCTCAAAATCATATAAAATTATACTAAATTATGAATAATAATATTTTCATAGGTTATATTCCTTCAAAATTAAAAATTACATCTCCAACTACGGAGTGGAGGATAAGTGTTTCTTTACCGACATGATTAAATTTCGTGATTGAAATAGCATGGACCCTTAATTTGTCTTAAAATTTATAATTTAATTAGGTAATTGACTCAAACAATGTCCATGTTCCCCACACATCATATATCATTCTATTAGGTTAACCTTAGGATAAACTTTATTTCCTCCCATTGAACTCGTAATTTTTTTACTCAACAATTAGTTTATTCATGTCCTTATTTCCATACATAAAATATTTTCCCATCCTTTAAGACATTTCCCTAGTGATTCTTCCCAAATTCTTGACATTTAAGAATCTGGATTATCTTCTCTCCAGGGTATTTATCACCTAAAGATTATTAAAAATACATTTTTTCTTATTTAGTGCATTCACAAATTCACATACATTTAGGTTGTAAACTATAAATAAATATTTTATATTATTCATAAACTCAAGGATTCAAATTATATCTCTCATTTCAATTGGTTTCTCATAATGTTGTTCATTTAATTTTCTATCACATTCATTATTCAAATGTTTAATCCTAGTTTCATCCATTGAATAAAATAAAAAAACTTAGTGTGATTATCAATAATTATAGTGAGTAATCATATAATCATGGAAAATTATTCATATGATATATAAATCATGAAACCTTTATTTCAATCGATGACACCTTTGGTTAAACCTAGGTTATCCATGCTAATTATCTATTCAAATCCTTTAAAATGATTCATAAAGTAAATATGAATTAACCCTTGAACATCCTTTGGGAGTGTCTAGCCAAGTGTTCTATCTTAGGCCCAATTCTCATGCACTAGTGAGGATTTAGGTAATAACCAATATACCCCTTTCGAAGTTTTTACCCCTAGGTGAATATGTGTTACAGTCATGTCCACTTTCCAGTTTCTATACAGAGATGTATTTTCTAATAAAACCACATAATCTATACTTTACCAAAGCATAAGTATGTTATTATCTAAATTGAATTATCCCAAGGGTTTTCAATAGATCTCTCTAATAAAAATATCTAAAAATAACTATACCCCGCTCTGATACAAACAGAGGAAACCCGATCATAACATACATAAATATTACATTATTTTATATGAATATTCAATACATATCACAGTTAAAAACTCCAGAGGACCATAAAGTATTAGTTTATTTGGAGAATAGATATAAAATAAACTTATTTATTAAATTATATTCAAAATCAACCATATAGTTCTTTATATTAGTACCCTTCTTGAAATATCATAATTATAACCTTTCATTAAACCCTAATGAAGTAAAACCTAAGAAGGGGTGAGATTAAATGTTTAGTAAGGGTAAATATGAGAGATATAATTCACAATAGAGAGTAATATGGTTATAAGGGTATGATAACATATTAAAGTGAAAGTTATCAATATTAATGATTCATACTAAAAAGATGTTATATTATAAACTCCAAAATCAATTTATATCTAGAAGTATGATTAATGATGGTGTAAAAACTATAATCATCATTCAAGAGTTATAAAAATAATTTGTGGAATCATAAGAATATGAAATCAAAAATTTGTGAACATATTTATTCATAATCATTACCATACATAATATTGTGGGAAAATAAATAATAAAACATACCCACACATAAAAATTTAAATATAGATATTCACAATCATGTTAAGGTATAATCATGTGAGAATAGATAGAAGCAATCATATTCATACATAAAAAATGTGAACATGGATATTTATAATCATGTTAATTATTATCAACATCATATTATGAGATATCCATATCATATTACCTAATTCATTTAAGGTTTATAATAGACTAAACCATAACATAATCATAATCCATTCATATTTATTCAATGGGATCATGAAAATATATATCATTTCATTGTATCTTAACCTATAAAAATGAAAATGGGTTCTATTAATATTACCTCATCATAAAAAATAACTATATAAATGAAGAATAAGGATCATATCATTATATCACCTCCACTATTAATCATAAGTAACATAAATATTTATTTCAAAAATTAAAATACCATTAAAAGATCGCTAGAATATTTTTTGGGGAAAACACACTTTTCATTTTAAAATCACTTATTTAAAATAAAAAACAACCCATAATATTATAAAAATAGTTTTTTTTAAATAAAATATTGAATATTTAAAAGTAATCTTCATAGAAAACAGTATTCATGATAGTGGGAAAATGATATTTGCAGTATATGTAAAAATAATGATTTTGTTCACACCTTTGGTAAAAATTACCAGATTCAGAAAATGACAAGAAGATTAATTTTAAATAATTTTCATAGAAATTAAAATATGTATATAAAGGACTTCATTAAATCATTATATAATAGTATAAATATTCTTGAAAACATTTTTAAAAAATGTGGATATAGAAAAAATATATTTCTAACAAAATAAAAAATAAAGTTGATTTCTCTTAAAAATAATTTCTCAATAATTTTATATACCAAAGAGAATAGAATGAAATTAAAATATGAAAACCCTAAAAATAACCAGATTAAAATAAAATATATGGGTCTTAAAGTATAAGTATAATATAATTTCCCCCAATAAAAATTTAACATACACAATCCGGAAAAGAAATGAGATTGTAACATAAATCCCTTACCTTAAGTCTTGTCCTACTTCGTATACATTCAACCCTCCTATATAATAAAAATAGATTATATATATCTATATATATATACACACATTAATTATGTAATGAGTCGACCCCAGTTACCCAGAGTCGGTTCATTATTACATAACATTGGCATGATCACAAAAGATCAAGTCTCGAAAGACCTATTAGTTTAGTAGCCTTGGAAACACTAGATACATTCATAATTCTTACATTACATGATAAAATGGAAAACTACAACAACATAGTCTCCATATTACACACTCATATCCCCTCAGACTATACCTACAGGTCATTTATAAAATACTTCTTCACATCTTGGGAAAAAATAAAACATAGAAATGGGTGAGCTCATATACTCAAAAAGGATAACAATATAGCGGAAACTTTCATAAGTAAGAATAAACATTTAAGGCAATGTATAACTAAAACAAAATCCTTTTAAACTTGAACTTCAACATAACATGGAAAAAAATAAAATGAAATAATTTCATTTACTTATTCACATGGATATTCTACTAGCCGAATAATCACATGCAATATCAATAACCACTTTCATAATGATGGAATGCATAATGCCAGACTATCATAACCACATAGTCAAGGACTTGTGCCAAGACTAAAAATAATATTTTGTCAAGGCCTTATTGCAAGACACTAGTTTGTCTCATGAGACCTACCTATGCATCGAGGAGCTATAGCGGGCTCCACATGTCACTTAATAAGTCCAATACATTCCTCATATGAACAGGTTTAAACATAACATAAACATTCGTATTAAAACTAGCATACGAAATGTCAATACTTTATCCATAAACCATGAATGGTATAAAAATAACACATCCATATTCAAACATATCACAAAAAATTCAATGAAATATGGATGTTTTGTATCATAATAAATCTACTTCAAATAAGCTTAAAATCTATCAAAGGATGTTGACATAGATGAAATCAAAACTATTTGAGAGAAATATCTCTTTTTTTAAATCATTTAAAAGTCACATAATTATAAAATAAAACATTTATTTTAAAAATATTCTTATAATATTTTAAGGTAAGCTTCAACGATTTTATAATAGCAGAAAATAGTTGCACCCAATGTATAAGTTAAAAAAGACATTCTTTCCTTAATTTTGTCGAAAAGGTTAAAAAGGACCTTGTTTGAAAATGACAGAAAGATTCCTTTATAAACATCTTATAAAAAGTTAAACAAGGGTATAAATGAATTTAACCCATAGTATATAAAATAGTAAGAATGTTTTGAAATACATTTTTAAGAAACATGGATGTGGATGATAAAGAGGTCCCAGTAGATAATTATGTATAAACAACCTCAGATAATGAAGAGATTGTATAATTAAACCTTACCAATTTGGTAACTTATGAAACATACACCCCATGAAATAATTACTATACAATGAAGATGTAAATACACACAAATTAAAGTGTATTATGAAAATAATACAATTATGGGCAGTACATACACCACACAAAAGGAAATAGTGGTGATATAGCATGAATCTCATGGGAATAAGAAGAGAGATGAAAACCCATTACCTTGTACTTTTCCTTGGTTGAGGGTAGGTTAACCTCCTATATAATGGTAAAATAATTGTTATTAAATTATAAAAGAATCATATACATTAATATGATATCATATGTGATCTTTTAACATTGCTTTGTTAATAATATCTCAGTATTCTCGTTGTTTCAGGTGTTAACGGATTCGTTTCCTTTATATTCATTATTATGTTATTCATATTTGTTATGTATGGAATGTATCTTATTCATATATAGAATTATATCAAGTCTATAAACATTATTTTTAATCATCTAATGAAAATTAGTCTTAAATGGATACGATGGGGAATGAATCTCATCGCGTTCGTGGAGACGGTAATCCGTACGTACACACGAGCGACAATATCATTATTTTGTTATTAAAATAATATATAATTGGATGGTATATCATATATACAGAATCATTATCATGTTATATTTATTATTTACATCAATTACACATCATTATTATGCCCATCCAATTAATAATGTATTGAATAACAATTACTCCACGACGTGGAGACGATAAGTCGTACGTACGCACGTATGGTGACATTTCATTCAAAGGATGGATAGAATAATGAATTTGGTTGTACCATATTTATAATAACATTACAGTATATAGAAGATATTGGAGTTATTAATTATAATGGAAACAACAAAGAGAAAGGAAGTGGAAGAAGAAAGGAACTTGAAAGAGGTGGAGAGATATTTACCTCTTCTTCGGGTTCTTCCTTTTGATTTGATCAAAAGGGATCCATAGGTTGGCTTTATGACTAAAGTAAGGCCTCTAGTATTAAGGTAGGACAGTTGAGAGGGTATTTGGGAAGAGTTTGACCGAGAAAAATGTCTCTCAAGGTGTGAATTATAGAGAAGGGGGGGTTCCCTTTTATAAGAGGGGTGAGGCACACCTTAGGAAAAGCTAGAAATATTATTTTATAATAAAATAATTTTCGTTTTATAATGGCTCAAAAATGGATTATTTAAAGTATAATGTGGGGATGGGTTGAAAACCACTCAACCAATAGGTTTTATACAGGTTTGGGTCACTATATTAACTTTATCTTTTAGATTTAACTCTTAGTTAAATAGTTTGACATTTACCATGTCTCTTTGTATTTTTATATTATATGGTTAATAAACTTACTATATACTTCTAAGTGAACCCCAAGTGGTTCATTAATGATAAAACTATAATTATATAAGTCTTTTGGCTGAACCTTATATTTTTAGGAATAGAATATCAATTAATAATATAATATTTGTTTTAAAAACTCTTTTATGTCAATTTTGACACTATTTGGTATTTTGTTTTTGCTAAATTCATAACAGCTTTATTGCTTCAAAAAAAATTCATCTAAACAACCCTAATATATCGTATTAATCTATAAAATTATTTTAATTCATAAAAAGTCTCAAATTACATTTATTTGGATATTTATAATATCAATTATTTTAATATTTCCTTAATTAGGTAATTACTACATCATATTGTGTCATAAATAAATTAAATTATTTAATGTATAAAAAATATAAATAAAATACCATTATGTATGAAATACTTTTATATTTCTTATGAATATTTATAGTCAAATTTATATTATTTGTAACCCTATATTAATAATGTTTTAGTTATTAAACATTGATTTTAACTCTTTTAACACTTCTTTGAATTAAATAATAATAAATGTCCTAATCTAATCTAAGTGGACCAAAGAGGTTCATATTTTATTCCTAAGGTTGTTTTTGGTCGAACTATACTTATTAAATAGAATTAGGACATGTTTTAGGGTAATAATAATATCATTTTTACCCTTAATTATCCTATTTACTTTTAACCGTGGTAAATAAAAGTAAAAAGTTACTATTCACCAAAAATTAATTTTATCTTATTGAACAAAATTTTACTCCTTGATATTAACTGTGTCTCTCAGATTTTCTAAATTCCACTCATAGAAGAGGTAAAATTAAGTTTTATGTGAATTTTCAAATTCTCCTATGAGGTGGGTAAAAGACGGTGAAAAGTTCTATAAAATTTTTATATATCTAAAATTATTATAAATTGAATCCAATGAATTAAATTGAACTTATATAGGTATTATGTGTCTATTTTTACCTAAAATAAATTTAAATAAAATAAATAATTATTTAAATACAAATTTGGTTTTAAACTATAACTTAGTGTTTTTCACTATTCATCAAAAATTGAAAGTTTTTAGAAAAATACCAAAAATTCACCCTAAGCTAATTTTGATATTACAAATCCAAGAATGAAGTCCATTTTGAAATATAAAATTTATAAAATTTCAAAAAGTGAATATTACTATTCATAACGGCTAGTTTGATTGGTTTTGGTGTGTTAGAACTCGAAGTTGCGTACAACACACGCTACTGTATTATTTAAAGAGAAGCATACCGTGGAAGATTGGGGTGTTAAATTATCCCCTCCTTATAATAATTTCATCCTCGAAATTTATAGAATATTACTGCATGAAAATACTCGGGTGGTTCTTCATCATAAGTTCTTCACGTTCCCATGTTGCCTCTTCTATCTTATGGTTTCTCCATAAAACTTTTATCAGACGAGTCCTCCGGTTTCTCAGCACTTGTTCTCTTGTATCAATAATCCTGATGAGATCTTCACAATAAGACAGATTGGGTTCCAGTTCTAATTCCTCATAGGTGAGTATATGCGTTGGTTCAGGCATGTATTTTCTCAACAGTGATATGTGGAACACATCGTAAACTTTGGAGAGATTTGGCGGCATTGCCAAATGGTAAGCTATAGCCCCAATTCATTCTAGAATTTCGAAAGGTCCGATGTACCTGGGACTCAATTTTCCCTTCTTACTGAAACGTATAACACCCTTCCATAGAGATACCTTCAAGAAAACATGATCTCCTACATGAAATTCCAAATCCTTCATTTGGTTATCAGCATAGTTCTTCTGCCTACATTGAGCTGCTTTGATGTGGTTTTGGATTACCTTCACCTTTTCCATCGTTTCCTCCACCAGTTTCGGGCCTACAAGTTTCTTTTCACCAACATCATCTCAACAGGTTGGTGTGTGACATCTCTTTCCATATAACGCTTTATATGGTGCCATTTGAATACTTGAATGGAAGCTATTGTTGTAGGAAAATTCTACCAAAAGTAAATATTGATCCCACATACCCTGAAAATCAAATGAGAAAGATCTCAAAATGTCTTCTAAGGTTTGAATAGTCTATTCTGATTGTCCATCAGTTTGGGGGTGGTAGGCAGTGCTCAAACGAAGTTCAGTATTCAGGGATTTCTGAATACTTTTCAAGAATCTTGATGTAAAACTTGGATCATGATTAGAAACAATCGATAGGGGTACTCCATGAAGTCTTGCAACTTCATTAATATACAGTCTTGTTATACATTCAAGTGGTAAATCTTATCTTATAGCAAGAAAATCTGTTGAATTGGTAAGACGATCAACAATGACCCATATTGCATTGTTCCTTCTAGGATTCTTTGGTAGTCCCATGATAAATTTCATCATAATATTATCCCATTTCCACTCAGGTATAGGAAGAGGTTGCATGACTCCTCCAGGCTGTTGCCTTCCAGCTTTCACTTGTTGACAAACCATACATCTTGACACAAAATCAGCAATCTCCCTCTTCATGTTGTCCCACCAAAAATGTTCCTTAAAATCTCTATACATTTTGGTGCTCCTAGGGTGTATAGAGAAATTGGAACTATGAGAATCGTCCAACAATTCGCTTTTTAGATTAGGTATATCGGGAACATAAAGTCTCTTCCCAAATTTCAAAATTCCATCTTCATACACAAAGTCACTCAATCTCACATCATTCACAGCTTTAATCTTCTTTTGAAATTATTCATCATCGGTATGAGAACTCTTTATCCTTTCTAGTAAATATGGTTTGGAAACCATTTGAAAAAGTATCAATGTTTCACCTTCCATGGTAATTACCATATCCATCTTCACTAGATCCATTAAAATAGGATCCCTTTCAACTCTCATATTGTTCAAAACTCCATGATCCTTTCTACTCAAAGCATCTTCTACCTTATTTTCCTTCCCTGGGTGGTAGTGTATTGTGCAATCATAATCCTTGAGTAGTTCAAGCCATCTCCTTTGCCTCATATTGAGTTCTTTCTTTGAGAAAATATACTTCAAACTCTTATGATCAATATAAATCTCACATTTTTTCACCATATAGATAGTGTCTTCATATCTTCAAAGCAAAGATTACATTTACTAACTCAATATAATGATTAGGATGGTTTTTCTCATGAATTTTTAGTTTTCGTGATGCATAGGCAATAACCCTATCATTCTGCATAAGGACACAACCAAGTCCTTTATTTGAAGCATCACTATAAATAACAAACCCATCATTCCCAGATGGTAGAGTCAATATAGGAGCACTGAATAATCTTCTCTTCAGTTCTTCAAAAAATTCTTCACACTATTTGGTCCAAACAAATTTAACCCCTTTATGAGTGAGCTTTGTTAATGGGTTAGCCAACTGGGCAAGATTCTGGACGAAACGTCGATAATAACCTGCTAAACCAATAAAAATGTGTACCTCATTTATACTCATTGGTGCTGGCCATTCTTGGATTGATCTTGTCTTCTAAGGATCAACATAGATTCCATCCTTAGAGACAATATGGCCAAGAAAAGAAATCTCCTAAAGCCAGAATTCACACTTGCTAAACTTAACATATAATTAATGTCTTCTAAGAGTATTCAGGATAATGCGTAAGTGATTTTCATGATCTTCGTAGATTTTGGAGTATGCCAAGATATCATCAATAAATACCAATAAAAAATCATCGATATATTCCTTGAAAACTCTATTAATTAGATCCATGAAGATAGAGGGTGCATTAGTCAATCCAAAAGGCATTACTGTAAACTCGTAATGCCCGTACCTAGTTCGAAATGTTGTCTTCGGAATGTATTCCTTCTTCACATGCAACTGATGGTATACAGATCGAAGGTCAATCATTGAAATGTATTGAGCTCCGTGCATTTGGTAAAATAAATCATCAATGCGAGGTAGGGGATACTTGTTCTTTATTATTATAGCATTGATCTCCCTGTAGTCGATACATAACCTCATAGATCCATCTTTCTTTTTAACAAAAAGGATAGGGGCTCCCCATGGAGAAACACTAGGGAGAATAAATCTCTTATTACTCAATTCCTATAGTTGTTTATTTTGTTCCACTAATTCCATAGTTTCCATTATATAAGGGGTGTTTGATATGGGCCTTGATCTAGGAATTAAATCATTGGAAAACACAATTTCTCGTTCTGGAGGATGTCCAGGTAAATCTTCTTGAAACACATCAACATATTCTTTCACAATAGGTACATCCTCTATTTTAACATTCTTTTACTCACCCACAGTTATTTCATTATCTTACTCCTTAATAATTGAATTTAGTTGAGCTACTGGGGGTGGATCTAGATAATAATTAGGTGGTGACGATTCTGCTCTAAATATAAGGTGTTCTTTATCATCATCATCAAAAATTGTAACCTCCTTATTATAATAAATTTTTGCATCATGGTCCGAAATCCAATCCATATTGAGGATTATATCAAATTCCATCATGGGTATGACGATGATATCAGCAAATAAATAACGTTTATATGCCTTAATGGGAACTGATTCACAAAACTTTGTTGCAATGATACTTTCCTTAGGAGTTTTGACTGAAAACTCCATTATTAAATAAAATTGGAAATATCTAATTTTCTTAGAAAACTGGGAAGATATGAAATAATGTGACGATCCAAAATCAAATAAAGCTTTGGCTAAACTTGAGGAAACCATTAAATTACCTGCCACCACGTCTTTCGGAGCTTCAACCTCAGCAGTAGTGATCGCATAATCTTGGCTTTGATCCCTTGGCCTTTTTTTAGGTAAGTTTCCCTAACTCTTTGGACATTCATTTGAATAATGTCCCATCTCTCTACAATTGTAGCATTGACCATCGGTAGCTTATTTCTTCCCCTTACAATCATGAGCTTGGTGGACTTTTTCACCACACTTGTAATAGACTCCCATTCCCTTCAAGAAAGTACTGGGGTGTTTCTTACCACATTTACTGCAGGATGGATATTCAACTTTTCCCTTATTCCCCTTATTTCCATTTCCTGATTGATCAACAGATCTCTTATTTTCTTGCTTTTCTTTAAAGTCATAAGACTTAGAGAATTCATTTTCTGTCTTGATAGTATATGAGATAATATCTTCGTACGATGAGAAGGATTGTGAGACTAATGCTTGATGGAGAAATAGTTTTAACCCATCAAATAAATGATCAATCTTACTTCTCGGGTTACGTATATAATCTGCAGCATGCCTTGCTAACCTTGTAAAGTTAGCCTCATAGTTTGCGACATTCTCATCCTCATTTTTCCTCAGACTCAGAAATTGTCTTTCCATATCTGCTCAATGGTCACGAGGAAAGTATTTTTATAATAAAATCTCTTTAAAATCCCTCCATTCCATATTTGATAATTAATTCTTCCTTTGTGTTTTGAATCAATGACCACCATTGATCGGAATCTCTAGTGAGGCGGTAAACTGCCATGATAAATTTTTCCCTTTCACTACTCCCTAAGGTATGGAATATTTTCTCTAAGGAATTTATCCATTGCTCAGCTACTAATGTATTTTTACTCCCATTTTATTTTTGTGGTTGTTTCCTCATGAAGTGATCTAACATTTATCCTCCGCATTGTGGATCAGGGTGCTCCATACAGGTAAGGTTATTATTCATAACCTGAGTGAGTTGTCCCAGTGTAGTGATAAGATGATCAACACCAGTTGTATCATCAACTCCACTATAATTATCTTGAGTAGGATGGAAATACCTACATGGATTGTGTGCATTGATATGGTTTCCATTCCTTTCACAAGGCGCCATTTCTAAACAATGGCATACACTAGATTAGTTTATGAATCGCAATACCTAAATCCAAACCTGTAAAACACTTAACATAAATTGAACAGTTTATGGATATAATCCATAATCATAAAAAAAATCTTTGAGAAAGTATATACTCATAAACTCTTCATAATGGTTTGTAAAGAAAATGATAATTATCCTAATCATATATCTCGGGAGTTTCGTAACCAAGAGTGGGGCAAGGCCCGTTGTCGTGCACCAGTTCCCATTCGAGCCTAGCTCAAAGCGGTGTTTTCGTGTTTTACCCCTAGGTACATCTTTACCAGAGCCACCTCTACCTGATCGTATCTATACAAGGATGTATTTCTATGAAAACTCATAAAATCTCTACAATACTAAAATTCTAGGAAGTTCTTCTATACTAATCCTCAAATTCTATCTTAGGTCTATGTGCTCTAATCAGAGTTTATCTAAATATAGCTTCCAAGGTTTATACTAAACTTCCTATGATACCAACTATAATTCCCCTAACCTAGTTACCTAGAGTTGGTGCATTATTACATAACAATGGCATGATCACAAAAGAACAAGTCTCGAAAGACCGATTAGTTTAGTAGCCTTGGAAACACAAGATACATTCATAAGTCTTACATTACATGATAAAATGAAAAACTACAACAACATAGTCTCCATAGTCCACACTCATATCCCCTCAGACTATCCCTACAGGTCAGTCATAAAATACTTCTTCACATCCTGGGAAAAAATAAAACATAGAAAGGGATGAACTCAGATGCTCAGTAAGGATAACAATATAGCGGAAACTTTCATAAGTAAGAATAAACATTTAAGGCAATGTATAACTAAAAAAAATCCTTTTAAACTTGAACTTCAGCATAACATGGAAAAAATAAAATGAAATAATGCCATTTATTTATTCACTTGTATATTCTACTAGTCTAATAATCACATGCAATATCAATAACCACTTTCATAATGATGGAATGCATAATGTCAGACTATCATAACCACATAGTCAAGGCCTTGTGCCAAGACTACAAATAATATTTTTTCAATGCCTTGTGCCAGGACACTAGTTTGTCTCATGAGACCTACCGATGCATCGAGGAGCTATAGAGGGCTCCATCCATCACTTACTAAGTCCAATTCATTCCTCATATGAACATGTTTAAACATAACATAAACATTCATATTAAAAATAGCATACAAAATGTCAATACTTTATCCATAAACCATGAATGGTATAAAAAACACATCCACAGTCAAACATATCACAAAACCTTCAATACAATATGGAAGTTTTGTATCATAATAAATCGACTTCAAATAAGCTTAAAATTCATCAAAGGATGTTGACATAGATGAAATCAAAACTATTTGAGAGAAATATACCTTTTTTAAATCATTTAAAAGTCACATAATTATAAAATAAAACGTTTAATTTGAAAATATTCTTATAATATTGTAAGGGAAGCTTCTAAGATTTTATAACGGTGGAAAATAGCCGCACCCTCCGTATAAGTTAAAAAAGATATTCTTACCTTAATTTTGTCGAAATGGTTAAACAGGACCTTATTTGGAAAACGACGGAAAGATTCCTTTATAGAAATCTTATAAAAAGTCAAAAAAGGGTATAAATGACTTTAACCCATAGTCTATAAAATAGTAATAATGTTTTGAAATACATTTTTAAGAAACATATATGTGGATGATAAAGAGGTCCCAGTAGATAATTACATATAAAGAACCTCAGATAATGAAGAGATTGTAGAATTAACCCTTACCAATTTGGTAACTTATGAAAAATACACCCCATGAAAGAAGTACCATACAATGAAGATGTAAATACACATAAATTAAAGTTTATTATAAAAATAATACAATTATGGGTAGTACATACACCACACAAAAGGAAATAGTGGCGATATAGAATGAATCTCACGGGAATAAGGAGTGAGATGAAAACCCCTTACCTTGTACTTTTCATTGGTCGAGGGTAGGTTAACCTCCAGTATAATGGTTAAATAATTGTTATTAAATTATAAAATAATAATATACTTTAATATGATATCATATATGATCTTTTAATATTTATTTGTTAATAATATCTTAGTATTATCGTTGTTTCGGGTGTTAACGGATTAATTTTCCTTTATATTCTTTGTTATGTGAGCCATATTTGTTATATATGGAATGTATATTATTCATATACAAAATTATATCAATTCTTTAAACATTATTTTTAATCATCTAATGAAAATTATTCTTAAATGGATACGATGGGAAATGAATCGCATCGCATTCGTGGAGACGGTAATCCGTACGTATGCACGAGCGACAATATCAATCTTTTGTTATTAAAATAACATATAATTGGATGTTATATCATATATAAAGAATAATTATCATGTTATATTTATTATTTACATCAATTACACATCATTATTATACCCATCCAAATAATAATGTATTGAATAACAATTACACCACGACGTGGAGACGGTAAGCCGTACGTACGCAGGTATGGTGACATGTCATTCAAAGGATGGATAGAATAATGAATTTGGTTATACCATATTTATAATAACATCACAGTATATATAATATAATGGACTTTTTATTCATAATGGAAACAACAAAGATAAAGGAAGTGGAAGAAGAAAGGAACTTGAAAGATGTGGTGAGATATTTACCTCTTCTTGGGGTTCTTCCTTTGGATTTGATCAAAAATGCTCCTTAGGTTGGCTTTTTGACTAAAGAAATGCCTCTAAGATGAATAGAGGATAGTTGAGAGGGTATTTTGGCAGAGTTTGGCTGATCCAAATGGCTCTGAAGGTGTGAATTAGAGAGAAGGGGGAGTTCCCTTTTATAAGAGGGGTGAGGGGAACCTTAGGAAAAGCTAGAAATATTATTTTATAATAAAATAATTTTCAGTTTATAATGGATCCAAAATAGATTATTTAAAGGATAAGGTGGGTATGGGTCGAAAACCACTCAACAAATAGGTTTTCGAGAGGTTTGGGTCATTATATTAACTTTATCTTTTAGATTTAACTCTTAGTTAAATAGTTTGACATTTACCATGTCTCTTTGTATTTTTATATTATATGGTTAATAAACTTACTATATACTTCCAATAGAAACCCAAGTGGTTCATTAATGATATACCTATAATTATATAATTATTTTGGCCTAACCTTATATTTTTAGGAATATAATATCAATTAATAATATAATATTTGTTTTAAAAACTCTTTTATGTCAATTTTGACACTATTTGGTATTTTGTTTTTGTTAAATTCATAACAGCATTATTGCTTCGAAAAAAATTCATCTAACCAACCCTAATATGTCATATTAATCTAGAAAATTATTTTAATTAATAAAAAGTCTCAAATTACATTTATTTGGATATTTTTAATATCAATTATTTTAATATTTCATTAATTAGGTAATTACTACGTCATATTGTGTCATAAATAAATTAAATTATTTAATGTCTAAAGAATATAAATAAAATAAAATTATTTAGGAAATATTTTTATCTTTCTAATTAATATATATAGTCTAATTTATCTTATGTGTAACTTTATATTAATAATGTTTTAGTAATTAAACTTTGATTTTAACTCTTTTAACTCTTCTTTGAATTAAATAATAATAAATGTCCTAATCTAATCCAAGTGGACCAAAGAGGTTCATATTTTATTCCTAAGGTTTTTTTGTTAGAACTATACTTATCCAATAGAATTATTACATGTGTTAGGGTAATAATAATATCATTTTTACCCTTAATTACCCTATTTACTTTTAACCGTGGTAAATAAAAGTAAAAAGTTACTATTCACCAAAAATTATTTTTATCTTATTGAACCACATTTTACTCCTTAATATTAACTGTGTCTCTAGGATTTTCAAAATTCCACTCACATAAGAGATAAAATTATGTTTTATGTGAATTTTCAAATTCTCTTAGGAGGTGGGTAAAAGACGGTGAAAAGTTCTATAAAATTTTTATATATCTAAAATTATTATAAATTGACTCCAATGAATTACATTGAAATTATATAGGTATGATGTGTCTATTTTGACCTAAAATAAATTTAAATAAACTAAATAATTATTTAAATAAAAATTCGGTTTTAAACTATAACTCAGTGTTTTTCACTATTCATCAAAAATTGAAAGTTTTCAGAAAAATACCAAAAATTCACTCTAAGCTAATTTTTGATATTCCAAATCCAAAAATGAAGTTCATTTTGAAAGATAAAATTTATAAAATTTCAAAAATTGGGTATTACTATTCATAACGGCTAGTTTGATTGGTTGTGGTGTGTTAGAACTCGAAATTGCGTACAACACACGCTGCTGTATTATTCAAAAAAAAAAAGAATACCGTGGAAGCTTGGGGTGTTAAAAATTATATTCATATATATATATATATATATATATATATATATATCATTCTCTTAAAAGTTTCAATTATCCCTATATTAGCAATTCTTCGTTAAAATCATTATTTTGGTTAAAACTGTTTTGTTTTTTATGCATGTGTATGCTCGAAGATTCTAGTCTTTGTACATTGGTCTTGGTTTTACCATATCAATAATATTAATCATAAAATTTGTGTCATATTTATTCATTAAATAAACTTTTATAACCATTCAAATAAAAAAGTGATGAAAAATCACTTCATGGAGATGGAAGCCTGTACATGAACACGAGTGATGTTTCCACTTTTAAATGGATGGAATGAAGAAATTTAAATAATAATTCACCATTAAAAAATCATTATTATATCATAAAAATAATATATATTTATTAAAACTATCCTTATTACTATCCACGTAAAGCATATATGAAAAATGAATCACATCACTTCATAGATGTGGTAGTTCACACATATGCATGAGAGACGTTATTATTTTCTAATGGATGGTAAGTTAAGAAGGTAGATAATATCATATAATTAAAAAAATTAATTATATAATAAATATTATATACAAACATTAAATTTATCATACTAACCAATCATGAAATATGGTGATGGAAAATAAATCATATCACTATATGGATGTAGTAGTCCACACGTATACATGAGAAATACTTTCATTTCCCATTTAATGGAAAGGATGTGGAAAATTATTATATAATAATAATAATAATAAAATATAATTATATTTATGATATTTAATTCATTATATTAGGATGGATCCAGCATATTTATATGATCTTGAATAATAAATAAACTTTCAAAAAGTCGAGTAAGATGATTCCCTCTTCTTTGAGAGACCTCATTCAGCTTACACCTTAAGCCTTCATAAGAATGTATTAGGATATGTCCAGAAGAACAAGAACAAATTAAAGGAATATATTAAGTTTTTTTAGTATGTATTGGCATAGATAGAGGTAAAATATTATGTTAATAAGGGATTACAATAAGTTCCCTTTTAAAAGTAAGGAGAGGGACGCATGAAATTACTAAAAATATTAAAATAATATAAGGTCAAGTCTATGTGAAAGTGGAAATAAATAGTAAATAGATATAAATTGGGATAAGTTTTTAATATACTCATCCAATAAATTTAATACATGTTTAGGTGGCATTTTTACCCTTATCTCTTTGTTTAACCCCCCTATAAACTTATTTTAACCCTAACAGTGGTAACCAATTTTTACTATTTTTACTAATCATTATGACCAAAAAGAAAGTGGACTCATTTACAAATTTAGAAATTAGTATTCAAGATATAAAATCAATTTTATTAAAATAAATTCTTATAAATGGAATAAATGCATTTTAAAATAAGAAAAAAACACAATGGAACCTGTTTTTCGAAAAATGATTTTTCAAACATAAAACTGGATTTATTTTTTTTTCATACCTAATAAAAAAATTATATGAATTTAAAAAAAATAACTGAATATATAATCTTAAAATTTTATTAAAATCATTCATAAATAGTTATTAATTTAATTTATTAAGTTAAAAACACATTACGTGCATAAAAGTAATTTTTTCAGAAGAAAAAAACATCTCTTTTTTACATTCAAATGATTTTATTTTCATTTCTAACCAATTAATTCATTTTATGAATGTCAAAAAAATATAAATTCAATATTTTAAATTAATTTTTAAATAAAATAAAATATCATTTAAATAAAACATACATGATAAAATAATTCTCATAAAAAATATTTCAAAATATTTCTTTAAGATCAATAGTATTTCCAAAGTTAATTATAAATTATTTTTGATAATTATATTTCATTTAAATATTATATAATGTTCTTTATTTTGTTATGAAAAAAAAATATTCACATAATTTCAGTCTTTCATGTAAATAAATTTATTAAACAATTAAAATTTATTAAAAATAAATATATTATAAAATATAGTGGTGTTACATTATACCCCCTTATAATAATTTTACTCTAAAAATTCCATCACACTGATACAAAGAAATAGAGGATATTTTTTCCTCATCAAATATTTGGATTCCACATAGCTTCCTCAAATTTATGGTTTCACCAAAAAACATTAACCAAGTGAGTGTTCTTATTCCACAACACCTTCACTCTTTGATCCAAAATCTTTATTGATTGTTCATTATAACAGATATCTTTCTCTAACTGTATGAAATCTAAGATCAGAACATATATAGGATTAGTTATGTACTTCCTTATGATAGATACATAGAATGAATCGTGAACTTGATAGAGATTCGTTTGAACTGCCAAGTGATAGGAAATTGTCCTAATATGATAAATAATTTCAATGGTACTAATATATCTAGGGCTTATCCTTCCCTTATTTTGAAATATCATAAACTTCTTCCAAGGAGATATTTATAGGAAGATATTTTCGCTAACATAAAAATCAAGATAACACCAATGATTCTCAGTAAAACTTATTTGTCAAATATTAGCTACCCTGGTGTGTTACTGAATGGCTATAACCTTCTCTAACATCTCCTCAACTAGCTTAGGTCTTAATAACTTTCATTCTTCAATTTCATCCAGTCACATTTTAGTTCTATACTTATTTATATAGGGGTCTTTATAAGGATAAACTTGATTTCTTGAGTTAAATCTATTATTGTAAGAAAACATGACTAGATAAAGTTGTTGATCCCAACCACCTTTTAAATCCATTTAACATGATATCAATATATCTTCTTGGGTTTTAATTTTCTTTTAATATTGACCATCTATCTGAGGATGTTATGCAGTGCTAAATTAAACTCTATATTCAAATATTTCTAAAGACTTATCCAATAATTTGAGTTAGTCCTTTGATCCAGATTAGATATAGTATAATGTCGTTCTCCATGAAACCTTACCAAATCATTAATTTATATCCTATAAATTTGATCAATAGTGTATTTATCTCTGATTTCAATTAAATGTAAAAAATTCATAAGTTTATCATCTACAAACCAAATAGAATTACAACCTTTAGATGTTTTGGGGAGTCCAATGATAAAAACCATGGTGATCTTTTGTCTCTCATCCTTAAATTGTTGGCATATGAGGCATTGAGATAACTACTTTGAAATACCCATATTCATGTTCTCCCACCATAAATTATCTTTCGTATCTTTATACATATTCATACTTCCATGATTAATAGAGAATTATTATCTATTATCTTCATCTAAAATAACTTTCAAATATTGTATTTATGGGACACATAATTAGTTTTTGAACCCTATATTTCCTTCGTAAGGTTGAACTCAAAAACATTCTTCACCTTCTTATATAGTTCCACATCATCCATATTCACCTTCTTAATCCTAATATATATGGATGTTTGAACATTCATCTAAGAAAGATAATATATATCCAATTTTCTCATAATTTCAAGATCAATATTCTACAATTCTATAAGTATTGGATCACTTTAAATCTCATCATAGATAAGCTATAATGGTATTTCTAGATCCTAGTATTATACACCTTCCTGAGGTGGTAATATATTGAGCAGTCATAATCTTTAATCATCTCCAACAATCTCTATTGGTAGATATTTAATAATTTCTATGTGAATGTATACTTCATGCTTTTATGATTAGTATATTTAAGGCATTATTCACCATTAAGATAATATTGTTATATTTTCAATCAAAAAATTAATATTTCTAAATCCAAATCATGAGTGGGGTAATTTTTTCATGAATTTTAAATTTATATAAGGAATAAGTTATCACTATATCATTTGGAATGATAACTCATCCATCTTTCTTATTTGATGAAAAACTACAGATCACAAACCATTATCCACTACAAGGTAGTGTGAGGATAGGTTCATTGACTAATTATCTTTTTATCACATTTAAATTCTACCCATATTCTTATGTTCAAAGTAACTTGACTCTCTTCATGCTAACATAATGATGGGATTATACAGTTGTCATAAATCCATCACAATGAATCAGTAGTATCCAACCAATCTAAGAAAAGTAAAATCTTAATTACCAAGGTTTTTTAATCCATTTATCAATAAATTGTGTCTTTTAAGGATCTATCGATATACTCTATCTTCATATTATAGGACCCAAGAAAGAAACTTTTTAAAGTTATAATTCACACTTGTTGAATTTGTAATAAAACTTCTCCTTTATCAAGGTCTTTAATACAATCCTCAAAATATCTTCATGCTCTTACTTTCTCTGGTATTATATAAGAGTATCATCTATAAATTCTTTTTCAAACTAGATGACGTAATCTATAAATACTTTATTCATTAAATCCATGAAGATAGTAAGGGTAATGGTAAGTTAAAATGGTATCACAATATATTTAAAATAAACGTACCTTATATAGATGTCAGTCTTGGTTATATCCTCCTACTTGACCCTCAATTAATGATATCTATAATAAAGGTTAATCTTATTAAAGTATTAATATCCATGAATTTTATTAAACAATTATTCAGTGAGGGTTTAGGATTATTTTTATTGAAAATGGTCTTATTAAGTTCTCAACAATCAATGAAAAGACACATTGACTCATCTTTGTTCTTGATAAAAAGAATAGGTACACCCCATGTTGATGAAATAGAGAATATGAATCCCTTATCAATATTATCTTGGATTTTATTCTTTAATTTTTTAAAAAAAAATTGAGGTCATTCTATATGGATTCTTTGAAATTGGTCTAACATCATGTATGAGTGTCATTTAAAACTCAAATTTTTTATTCTAGGGAAAACTAGGAAATTATTTAGTAAATAAATTAGTTTAATCCTTAACAATAAGCATATCTTTAGTGTTGAGTTAATACCTAACCATTTAAGATAAATATCCCTTATTAATTGGTAGTAGGACCTATATAATGAAAGTAATTTCCATTTTAGGTTCATATTCATCCTCACATCATAAGAAAATCATTGGTTGATTTAGAATAGAAATTTCAATTTTTCTTATTATATACATTTAAATTGGATCAATATAGAGATATATTATCAATGATCAAAATCGCATCATATTCCACTAAAGGATTAATATTAATATCTTTATAGGGAACATTCTTAAAAACTTTAACAAGACATTTCCTATTCTAGATTAAGGATAAGTGTGTCTTAACTATCATGATCCACTTTAGTGATTAACATTACATATACCCTTCCTTAGTGTAATAATTATCCCTTGAATTAATGAATTTATTAGGATAATTTCCAAGTTCCCCACACATAATAAATTGATCTATTATTGGTACATTAGGATGAACTTTATTTACCTTCAGTGAACTCTTCATTTTTCCTCAGTAGTTAGTTTCTTTATATACATCTTTTCTACACATAAAACAACATCCCATTACTTTGACACATTTACTTGGGTGCTTCTTTCCACATTATTGATACTTAGGAAGATTAATCTTCTTCCCTTCATGGTATATATCACCTGAAATTATTTAAATTACATTTTTATATTATTTTTTGAATTCACAGATTCATAAACATTTAGGTTTTTAACAAAAAATTGAGATAGCTGAGTAGACATGATCATAAGGTTTCACATTCCAGCTCTCATTTCATTTAGTTTCTTATAAGGATGATCATTGCATTGGTTGTCACATTAGTTGTTCACATGATTCTCATGGTTCCATTCATTTACTAAAACTAATAAAAAACTTATTTTTATTATCAATAATCATACTAAGTAATCATATAATCATGAAAAACAATTCATAGGGTGCCTAAATCATGACACTTTATTTTCAATCTATGACACCTTAGGTTTAACATAGGTTATACATGTAATACCCTGACCCCTCTAGACCATAGTCGGTGAATTACTTGATATATTGGAATGGTTAGAATGAATGAAAATACCAAAGGAATGATTAGTTTAGTAGTCTTGAAGAAACTAGTTACATAGATGTAACTAAAATTACATTGGAAAATGTTACAAAATACAAAACATAACAAAAACTAAAAACTGCATCCACAGAAATTCAATAAATGATCTCTTCTTCATCACCTATTGAAGGTAAACAATTGGAATGGGTGATCTCAAACGCTCAGTAAGGGTTAAAAATAGCAGAAGCATGAATCAATAATAACTGAATCATAAACAATTTGATATATCAATATGGCATGGTGAAGAAATGAAAACTCACGCCATTAATAAACTGAGAATGAAACTGCATCCATAGATTTTTTCATAGTGAAAACCTCGTGGATAGTAATAACTGATAATGAATAAATAGAATGATTTTTAATTGAACGTCATGTATCTGGAAAATGATACTATAATACCATTAAAACAGTTTAGTTCTAGGGGTAGAAACCTGTCGGATTTTTTTAAACAAACTCGAAGGGTTTGTCGCTAACTAATTTTTCTCATGAGACATACCGGTACATCGAGGGGCTATAGCGGGCCCCACCCACCACTGCATGTCCAAATAATTATTTATAAATTTATTCAATATAAAATCAATATGCCTTTTCAATATGCGTATAGAGTAGAGTATACGGATTCATCTATATTTCCATAGTTAAAATAACTTTCTAAATAAACACCGTATGTAAAATGGTATACGATTTAGACAAAAAAATATCCATGATATGAGATTATGGATATTTAATATAAATATAATTTCAAATAAAAAATGATCTCAAATGGGCATTAGGCACACCACATAAGGATTATTATGTGCACAAAACAAAGTAAGTCATGATGAAATGGAAAATTGACACAAAGCCCATTACCACATTGTAATCAATCGTTTTGTGTGACCAAGAATTAATAATTATCAAATGAATAATTGGACACCATGAAAATATATAGAAACATGATATTATATATCAAATGGTAGTACAAATATACCACTTTCAAGAAATAAGTGGTGAACAATGGAAATATCACAGAATTAAAAGTGAGATGAGAAACCCCTTACCTTATGCTTGAGGGTGTTCTTCATTTGTTTTAATGACCTGAATAATAAAATTTAGCTTAATTAATTAATAATTAAAGAACCTAATATACATTTAATTGGTTTATTATAACCTTATTAGGTTTATTCATGGCCCTTTTATGGGTTTAAGAGGTTAAATTTTATTGTTTTGGAAGCATTTTCTTCCTTGGTTTTCATGATTCGTTTACTTGCATTCATGAATTGAAGTTAATTTTAAATGTGGTTAAACATAAAAAAAAATTTAATATATATTATTAGTTACATTAAAGAGATATAAATTATCTTATAATTATTCTGGGTTATATACTTGAGGATGAATCATTAGTTAAAAGTTATTGACAAACGCTTGGATTTAGCTTGGCGGTTTTGTGTATAATGAACTTGTTTTGTATTATTATTCCATATTTTGAGTGTGTAGGGATTAAAGAACATTAATGAGATTAAATACATATATTATGATATTTTTCAACCATAAAAATGGTTTAATGACCAGAATTGAAGATGGTAAATAAAATTAAGAACTCGTCGCCCTTGAATGTGATAAATTAACACATCTCGGATGGTGTTTTCATTTTTAGTATAAGAGGAGGGGGAAAGAGAGATGATGATGAAATATTCTATTAGAATAATATAATTTTAGTTCATTTAAGGTACTGTAATTATCATATAATTTGGACTAATTTATGTGAGGAAAGAAGTATAAAATAAAGGAACTCAAAATAAGAGAAAAATTGAGAAATCTCTTACGAAAATTCGGCAGCCTAACGGCGTCACATAAAATTTCATAAAATAGTTTGATGAGAGAAAGGGGGTATATAATCACTCATAAATAATATGGGAAGTAATTTTAATATATAATTACATATCCCAACATGATCCAATTGAAAATAAGAGATAAAACATAAATGAAAGCTTTAAGAAAAGAGAAGGGTGGTTGATTCTCTTACCTTGTAGAGTAACTCCCAAAACTTGAAGGTTGGGACCTTGGGGGTTTGAGGAAACCTTGGGAGGACTTCTAGGGAGGTGGTACCACCAGATATTTGAGTATAATGAGTTTTTAATGAAATAAAACAAAGGGGGTGAGTGGGTATTTATAGTAATTAAGAGGGAATTTTTTATTAATTAAAAGGGACACCTCATTAGTGGTTTTTGCAAAACCATGGGATTTCCCATGGTATTTGCCCATTTTTTTTCCACTTGGGACACCTCATGTCATAAGTTACTGTAAACAAGTCGTCCAGCCTTTTATATTTAATTATTACATCGTTATTATGTCATTAAACTACCGAAAACTCAAAACTGTATTTTTATTATTCACAAAAAATTCAAGTATTTTAGAAAAATCCCAAAAATTCACCCTAATCATTTTTCAACGTGTAGAATTAAAAAATGAACTCCATTTTTTGAAAATAATTTTCTATGTATTTTTAATTTAATTTTTAAATAAAATCATAGTTAATTTGAAAAATAACCATTTTGAAGATATAATTAGTTCTATATCGCATTGAAAAATTAATTAAGATCTCATTATCTTATTACCTTAAGAAAATAAAATATTATAATTATTTACTATTTATAAGGGTCATGTTACTATTCATATTACTATTCATAGGGGTGTGTTACTATTCATCAAAAAATCAAGTTGGTTCTATCAGACTCCAAATGACTTACTGGTCACAACTCTAGATGACCGTTTTTTGAAATTCAAAACATAGAAGTGGAAAATTTATGTTTAATGGCTAGGTTTTGAATATATCTTAAATAACCAAGTGTTATTTCAAAGGAACACAGTGCTTTATGAAATATAGTCTATGAATAGAATTTATTTAAGATAAGCATACTATAAAATGTTTGGGGTGTTATAATACATGTTCATTATCAATCAAAATCCTTCATAATGGTTCATAATGAAAATTTGAATTAACCCATGCATATCCCCTGGGTGTGCCTTGATAGGTGTGAAGTTTTAAGCCCACTCATCATTAACCAATGTTGATAGAGTTAATACCAATTTCTCCCATTTTTGATTTATTACCCCAAGGTGAATCTGTGACAAATCCACATCCACTTGTTTTTATCTATACATGGATGGATTTTATAGGAAAACAACACAAACTATAATTTACCAAACCTTCATAATTTTATACTATATATAGACTTATCTCCAAGGTTTTTAATAAATTTATCTAATCCTAAACTCTAAAAATAACTAAACCAATATTTTTTACAAACAGAGGTAGACTAAACATAACATATATAAATATTAAATCATTTTATATGAATATCTAGTACATATAACAATTAAAAACACTCAAGGACCATAAAGGTTTAGTGTCTTTAGATACTGGATACATATAAACATATTTCTTAAAAGATATTTAACATATTTTTCAAAGTTCTTTATATTAGTACCCTTCTAGGAATATCAAACTGTGAACATTCCTTAAAACCTTAGGTAAAGAAAATATAAGAAAATGTGTGCTCATATGCTCAGTAAGGGTAAACCTTAGAGGTATCGATTATAATAGAGAATAAGATGGTCATGAGGGTATGAAAAAAAATTAGGTGAATGTTATTAATGTAAAATATTCATACACAGAATATCTTAGTTCATAAACTCCAAAATCAATTCATATTCAGAATCATGATTAATGAGGGTTTGGAAGTTGTAATATTTATTCAATAGTCATAATATAGGCATATGGAATCATAATAATAGGAAATCATAATCTTCTTAACATAGTTATTCATAATCATGTCCATGCATGATCTTTTGAGCATATCTAGAATCAATCATACTCACACATCAAAATGTGAACATATCTAGTTTCAATCATTTCTATGCATAATCTTGTGATCATAGCTAGAAACAATCCTACTCACACATCATAATGTGAATGTATATATTCACTAACATGTCAGTTCCAACAACCATATCATATTAAATTATCACTAGTAATTTCAATAAAAAGTAATCCATTTTATAAAGTGATCCTATCACAACAAATCATCTAACGTCTCATGTTAGGTTGATTTATCTTTTCTTCCAATATCTAGTTAATTATTGTTCAAGGGTAGGCTCACCCTATAGGTATCCTCAAGCTAGGTCTCAACAATAATGGATCCAAAGAAATCCAAGGAATATTTCAAACAGATGATTATCATCACCCATGATTCTATTAGTTAACATGCACATTGTGTCTGTGCAATCTCATAATATTACACATACTTAACAATTAGAAACAAACCAAAGGAATTTATTATAAACCAACTACCTTTATTCTATAATCAAAGAAAATATTTCAATAGGTAATTAAAACAAATAACAATGGTAATTATGATCACAAGGAAAACATAGATCACACAAACAAAAAGATCAAAACTCGATTCAATAGAGGTCAAGATATCACACCTCTATAATGGGGGATAACAGAAGAAATGGAAAAACCAAAGAGAAGAAAATAACCATAGATTAAATACTGGACCAAGACATATGGAAACAATTTAAGTGTTATTTTATATTTACATAATTATAATTATATCATAAATATAATATACTTTATTTTAATATAGTTATTTATACCAACCATGAGATCTGGTTATGAAAAATGAATTGCATCGCTTTGTGGAGATGGTAATCTATACATACACATGAACAATGTTATTATTTTTTAATGGATGAAAAGGTAAGAAAATATATTATATATTATATTTAAATAATTATAATTATATCATGGATATTATATATATATATAAATTAAATTCATCATTATAACCATCTACAAGATGGAGTGATGGAAAACAAATTTCATCGGTTCGTGAGGTGGTAGTTTTCCATACACTTGAACGACGACTTCATTTCCCATTTGATGGAAGAGGATATAGATATAGGTTATTACATTAACATAACAACATCTAAATATATATAATATATTTGTTTTATTATTTCACCATGTTTTAATAATATTTTAAGGATATATAAGAATAAATAAGATAAAAACATTTTGTTAAAAGATATATCTCTTCTTTAGACAACCTCTTTTTCTTTACACCTTAATCTCTATAAGGTTGGTGTTTTTTCCAAACTAACACATCTAGGAAATGAGGATAGACTATAGGAAGTTATTTTTGTATTGATTATCTAAAACAAATGTTTCTTGAAGTGTGGAGTTAATAGGAGAGGTAGTTCCTATTTATTAGAGAGGGGACGGGCATTCCTGGAATGTCTTAAAGTATTAAATTAATATAAATTAATTTTCATAAACAAATAGATAAAAAATTATATGATTAAAAGATAAGATAAGGATGAGTCTAAATCCTATGATCTAATAAATTTATAATTTTTGGTTATGTTTATACCCTTATATTTTAGTTTTAGCTATCGTTAACCCGTTTTACAATTACCATGATATCAATGTTTTTCACTATTTTAGGTTCAGAAAAATTAGAATAAAAGGATAAGTGATCCATAAATGTACCATGATTTATATTTTAAACCATATCCCATTCAATTTTCCAAATATAGGATTTTTATTAATTTTTAATCATTTAATAAAATATTTTTTATTAAAAAAATCATTAATGTCTCTATTGGAAGTACATTAAATATTATAATATAATATGTGCCTAAATCATGTCAAATGGTTCCATAATGAAATGGATTTGAAGATAATGATGATATGGTCTTAATATATTTACCCAATAAAATTTTAATAGGTTTTGATATCATTTTAAACCTTATATTTTTGTTTAATACCTTGGTTTACAAATTCTAACCTTAGTCGTGGTAATGACTTTTTCAATATTAAAGGGTTATAGTTTTACTTTTAAGGTAACAATTGGATCATAAATGTATAAGGTATGAAATTTTCGACAATTTATCATATTAATGGTCCTCTTTCAATATTTTTATGATTTTTTAATAATTTAATAAACTATTATTTAACATAAAATATTATTAATTTCATTTTAAGAACTATTCACATAATTTGACTATGAAAAGAATGTGAAAGTAATAAAATTAAAATATAAACCATTTATATATCTATAAAATGTTATATTTTTGTTCGTAATATGTGAGGAACTTTAAATCACACAAATAATATTACTTTTAGGGTTTTTAAAATTATTTAATTGATTTTTATAAATAATAATAAATATGTTACTTTGTAATCAAATTAAAATCACAATGGGACTTTTAATTAAAAATAAATGAAATTTTTTCAAAAATTTGTATTTTTTACTATTTAAATAAAAATCAATATTTTCATAAAAGTACCAAAATTTCAGCCTAATCTAATTTTGATATGCTGATTTCAAAAATGATATCGTTTTTGTCAAATATAATTTCTAAATGTTCCATAAATTAATTATAATATTTACTCACAAAAATTAATAAAAATAATTTTTGAATAAAAAGTATTTTTGAATCATAAAATGAATTTACTAAAAATTGACTAATTATTTACTTGGAATTTTCAATATATTTTTATTGAGTGGGAACCTTATATATATATATATATATATATCATAATGTGGTTAATCTTATTCATATATGTTAATTCAATGGATGGGTTATAACAGTGATATTTAAATAATTATATTTCATGGTTTGTTTAAGCTTGGTGTTTCATCTCTTTAATTCTATTGAATATGGTGATTATTTAAAAAATATCAAGATATTACATCCCTCCCCCTATTTTAATAAATTATATACTTGAAATTTGAACTTGAGCATGATAATCAAGGGTAAGACATTTAAAAACTCCTTTGTTCACAATCCACATTACAAAAAGGGTTAATAAAACATTATCTTAAAAGAGGGAAATGGAAATACAAAGTTCTTCTAAAATAACACATAAATAGGTTTCCAAATAGAAGAAAATTAGTGGGAAGTTAACACATGGAAATGGAGGAAAAATTTAGTGTCCAAATAATAATGGGAGTGACAAAGACCATTGATCACAGAAAAGTGAATGATTATGAGAAATTTAATAATTGAAAAATCATAAACCAAAGTGATGTGAACAAAATCATTGATTCATCATAAAATAAGGTAATATGATGATTTTTTATAAAGATACTTTTCCTAGAGTTTAGAAATTCCTTTATTATTTAGACTAAGAACATAAGAAAATATAATTAATTTATAATTATAATTTCATATGATAATAAAATTCTACCACAATCTCAACTTTTTGTTCAAATAATGAGTATTCAAGATAAATTTCTCATGCCTGAATCACTAAAATCAATTTCTAATGGATCAAATCATTCCACAAAAGGGTAACAACCTATTCCTCCTATCTTTAGACATCAACCAAAACAAAAAATGGTTAACGCAAGGTAAAATAATTTCTAAAATGAATAAGACTATATATGATTAAATATAACATTAATCTAAAAGCCTCATCAATAACACCCAAATTTAAACTTATAAAATTTGATAAATAAATAACCATATAATTATTTAAAATATTCTCAACCATGTTTGAAAACCTAAAGTCGGAATGAATGTATCACAAAGTCTTCCAATATTGATTTAATATTTATCACTAGTTAACATTAGTCACTCATAAATTCATATAACAAAAAATGTATTTACCTAATCATATAATCTCTAAAATATTTTAATCATTTCCATAAATAATCTAAATCACTATAAAGCCACATTAAAATTATATTTTATTCTAATAGATAATTCAACCTTTATTCCTCAAAACAATAGCCTAGAATTTTGTTTACTATAATCATATAAGGTTCCCAAAATAGTGAACTTATTATGAAATAATATTAATCACTTAATCACCAAATCACTTTTCAGTCCCATGGTTATCAATAAAACATATGTTCCCAAATTTTAATAACCCATAATTACCTCATCATCAAAGATAATATAAACCATAAAGGTTTTCAATACCTTTAAACTTATGTGCATAAAATTTAAAGGAATTATTCCTTAAATAAATTTTTCACTAAAACCCATACTAAACCTAAGGGTTATGTTAACATAAATGTATCCTAAAATACTATTGATCATCTTATACTTCCATCACTTAAAACCTCAAAAGGGGTGTCTAATCCTTTGATATTTTTTGTATCCTTAAACTTATAAACCATGATGGTAACCATAACTCTTAATTTAACGTCTCATTAAAATATAATAATTTCCAAAAT
The DNA here is from genome assembly GCA_963277665.1 of Viscum album. NCBI lineage: Eukaryota > Viridiplantae > Streptophyta > Magnoliopsida > Santalales > Viscaceae > Viscum > Viscum album. The sequence continues at coordinate 861,397,455 of OY728138.1, forward strand.
TATCTAAAACCTGGTCTAATAACAACTATAATAGCCTAAAAACCCACACTCCCATATCGGATGCTAAAAATAAAATCTCTAGATTTCTTGATTTCATACCAACAAATGTGACACAATTTTTTCCATCTGAAATTTAAAACCTCATAGAATAATATTGGATCATTTAAATAGCCAAGAAAAATTTAGGTTTAGATTTTTAGAGAAATAGGAAAACTCATTTATGTGTACATTTCCACAGAGTATCTGTTTTTTCCATAAAACAAGTTCTTTATAAAGACTATTTTGCTTTATTCAAGGTAGCTTCAAAATCTGGAACTTGGACTTTATTAACTTTTCTACTCATCCTTGAGCCCTATGAAAAAACATTTGAAATCATGGTATGAGAAACTCAAAGATAATTAATGGATATAAAAGAAAGAAAATTTTTATTCCATTGAAAAACATAAAAACCCTAAAAATGATTGCCTTTTCCATGTTATTATTTGAGTGTCTAAAATAAATCATATTCACATGTAAAATGAACATTTTTTATCAAATAAGACTTTTAAAACACACAGAAATCAATTATAAACCCTTTTAGGTAACATAAAGCATTATATTCATAACCCATATTAAAATAATGTTAGAAATAATTGGATCTCATTTAAATAAATATGAGAAACCTTCCTCATTAACTCCCTTCTTCTTTCCTCTAAAGACAAGGAACATTACCCAATGTATTGGAGATATATAATGATATTCACCTAGTTTCTAAGATATATTGAGCTCAAATTTCATCATATATAATTATCATGTACCATATCATAAATAAAACATTTTATTCTTGCACCTTTTATCATAAAAAACTTGCAAACTCTTTTGAACCCATATGAAAAACATTTTCAGATATCAAAGTACCCTTTCCTTTTAAAAACCAATTTTCAAAACTAAAATACACAAAAGAAAAGGAAAATATGGTATTTATTTGATGAAAACACTAAATATTTTAAAGGAAAAAAACATCGAATAATTATTATTGTGGAGGAAAATCCATTGATGTCGTATACATTAAAATAGAATATTCCATTTTTCTTTTGCAATGAAATTCAAAAAATTCCATATAAAATACATAAAAAGATTCCTTTTGAAAAACTTTGAAATAATGTAAAAGTAAACATAAAATTTAATTTATAATTCATTTATTTCCAAGTAAATACATATAAGAATAATTTTTAAGAATATTTATATGGAAGAAAATAAATCTTTAAAATATTTAAAATGAGGTTTTAAGTTAAAGTGTCTCTTACCACAAGTTTGAATCATCACATACATTCCTTATATTCCTAAATAATAAAATTAATGTTAATTATTTTATTTCTTAAGAAAAATTTTCATTTTTATTATTCCTTTTATTTTATTAATTATCATTTCATATTTAATTTCTTGATCAATTAAGCTTACGTCAGGTGTTTTGATGATATCTGGCTCATATGTCAAACATGATTTTGGTAGGTTAAATATGGTTGAAGAGTTAATTATTTCATAATATCCAGAATAATAATCATGATATAATAATTATTTTTATGCATTAATTATAATTTTAAAACCAATAATGAATTATGGTCATGAAAAATGAACTATGTTACAATCATGGAGATGGTAGATCATATATACGTAGAGTAATATTTTTATTTTTCAACTATCATGATGAAAAAAGATCAGTTTTATTTTCTTTTTACATAATTATTATTATATCATAAATACCATATTATTTATTTAATTTATCTTATATATAGAATCCATGTGATGCGGTTATGAAAAACAAATCACATTGTTTCGTGGTGGTGGTAATCCACACATATGCACAAACGAAGTTATAATTTTAAAATAGATGGAAAAGAAAGAAAAAAAAGATGATATGATATCTTAAAATAATTATTATTATTTCATTAATATAACATACATACATTAAATCCATATTTTTAATTATAAATAAGAGGCAGTGATGGAAAAAAAATTAATCGGTTCACGAGGCGGTAGTCCGTTGTACAGACACACGACAATTTTTTTTCCATTTGATGAAAGAGGATATGGATATTGGTTATTGTATTAACATATAAAAATAAAATTATATGTAATATTTTGTAGTTATTATTTCATCATGGTTGAATAATATTTAAAGGAGGTAGAATAATAAATAATACTAAAATATTTGGTTAAATGGTATACCTCTTCTTCGGACAATATTCTTTTCTTTACAACTTAATCTATCTAAGGTTGTTTTTTTGACCAAATTAATACCTCTAGGAAATGTTGAGGAATTTTATAAAGTTATTTGGGTAGGTATTTACAAACCAAATGGTTCCTTAAATGTGAATAAAATAGGATAGGAGGTTCCCTTTCATAAGGGAGGGGGAGGGGAATTCTTGGAATTTCATAAAGTATTAAATTAATATAAAGTAATTTTCATGGAAAAATAGATCCAAAAAATATATAATTATAATATAGGATAATTATGAGTATAAATAATATTATAAAAAAATTTAAAAATTGGTTATATATATGCCCTTATCTTTTAGTTTTAACCCCTTATTAACCCTTTTGACAATTACCGTCATATCAATGTTTTTCACTCTTTAAGGGTCAAAATATTTACAATAAAAGTAAAATTGAATCCAAAATATACCATGGTTTATATTTTCAAACATATTCCATTCCCTTGGCCTAGTATAGGATGTTTATAAATTTTAAATCATTTAATAAAATATTATTTATTATTAAATATATTTAATGTCATTTTTGGAAATTCATGAAATATTCTAATATAATATGATTCTAACTCATGTAAAATGGTTCCAAAATAAAATTCATTCAAATATAAGGAGTATATTGTCTTAATATTACTACATAGTCAAATTTTTATTGGTTTTTATATCATTTTAATCCTTATCATTTAGTTTTAACCCTTTGTTAACCAATTTTATCCTTGCCTATAGTAATTACTTTTTTAATATTAAAGGGTTATAATTTTACTTATAAGGTGAAAATTGGCTTGTACATGTCTAATGGAATACATATTTTACCATTTATAATGCTAATTATTACCTTGAAATATTTTTATGATTTTTAAATAATTTGATAAAATATTATTTAATATAAAATACAATTAATTTTATTTTAAGAACTATTCACATAATTTGACTATGAAAACAATATTAAAATAATGGATTTTGAAACTAAAGCTTTCACACATATATAATATATTATATATATCTTCAAAATCTATGGGACACTTTAACTCACACAAAGAATATTAGTTTTACATTTTTTAAAATTATATACTTGATTTTTCTAACTAAATAATACTTATGTTACTTTGAGATCAAATTAAAAGAACAATGGGAATTTTAGTTGAAATTAAATGATAGTTTTACAAAAATATGTATTTTTCAAAATTCATGAAAAAATCATTATTTCTAGAAAAATCCCAAAATTTCACCATGGGATAATTTTGATGTGCTAATTTCAAATAATGATATCGTTTTTTTCAAATAAAATGCCTAAATATTCCATAAATTAATTATAATATTTTATCACAAAAAACAATAAAAAATATTTTTGAGGAGAACATATTCTTGAAGTGAACAAAATTACTAAAAATTTAATGAATAGTTAATAGTCATTTATCAATACATTTTTATCTATTAGTAACCATATATAAATATATATATATATCATAATGTAGTTAATCCTATTCATACTTATTAATTAAAAAATTAGGCTATAATGGTCATATTTAAATAATAATATATTTCATTTCATTTAAACTTAGTGTTTTATATCTTGTACACTATTGAACATGGTATATATTTTAAAAAGATTATGATATTGCATTCTTAGAGATCACTCTACCTTGGGATGAGGATATTGAGTCCTTCCATGACTTTTTTTTTTGGAAAGACCTTATGTGTGAGGGAATTTGTGTACTAGGTATGCATGGTTCCTATTGTTTATAGATCAATGAGTAGCCTCTTGTGGGTCTAGGACTAATGGTTTTTATGGAATGCTTACAGGCTTGGTTTCCTAAGGTTTATATGAAAATGGTAGGTTTCCCTATGTAGTGAGAGGCGACATCGGAGATGGATCGGGGTACCATGGTATGAATGACCAAATCTCTTTCTTTAATAGAACTACCATGGTTTGTTAGAGAGATATGATCGTGGATGGGGAGGATCAACACACATACGATGATGGATAATTTTGAGGTTTCACTTGAGGAATGTTATAAGGGAAACTATATAGTGGTAAGTAAATCATTAGATGTTGAAGGGTGTGTCCCTCATTTTAGATGGAAATCTAGTTGTAGTCGAGGGTTTCATTACTGTTGAATTGGAAATGGGTTGAAATTGAGGTTTTTCATTATAAATCGGGTATCAAATGGAAAAACAATTTCAATCATCATATATGGTAATGTATGGAGAGTGGATTGTATAGGTATGAACCACATGCTGGAAGGGATGTGGATGGGATGCGACTAGTCTATAGATGCTCAAGAGGGAATATGGATAATGATTATCTACTAGATATTTTTTTATCTAGTTACTTATAAAATACTATATTTGAGTCTTAGATATAGTATTGGATAGATTATATGTGTTAGCATTAGGTATGGGGTGGTTTTTATGTGATCTAAGTGTGGGTTAGATCGATGGTGCATCGATGCTCAGAGTGAAAATATGACAATGGATTTGGTTGGTCGAGGAACCAACCATGAAATTACACTTAATTTCAAGTTTAAACTTTAGTGTGGGTGTTTGGATGGTCTCATGATGCATCAGATGATTGAGGCATTTGGATCGGGTGATGGGATAGTGTTTCGGTGGGTACGACCTAGCATTTTCAAGAATATTTATCCAGGGGAGAACCAACTGGTGTTGTGTCATATAGTTTTATGTAGTTTGTTGGGACCCACATCAGGCACATCATATCAAGTATGATGGATGTGTTTTGAGTATCAATTAGGGATTCTAAAGGAAAATTTTTTTGTGATCGGGCTTTGTGTATGGATGATGGAGGGTCATCTAATTCATCTTAGAATAGAGGCAATGAGTGGTATCAGATTATAGCTGGTACTTCCATGTGAGATTTTGTGTGGTGGTTTGGAAACCAAATAGAGTATGTCAATTGAGAATTGGGAATATGTTCTAGTAGATTATTCTAATGGTGGGGAGTATTGTAGCTTATAATGAACCCCTATGAGCAGACGCTTAGGTGGGGAGCTCCATATGCATAAGAAAGAATTTATGAATTACATTTTCATGTATCAGAGTATATAGGCATGGGAGAAGTGTTGTATCCATGTTTCCATGATGTTTATGAGTGTTGGATTGATTTTGGATGAATTGTGTACCTTGTTCTTAGAGTTGTGTTGTGGAGGATCGTTTGATATTCTGAGGTAGGACATAATGAGTTGATTATTAATTCAAGACCAAAATGGAGAGATATTTATAGATAAGGATCAATAAGACTTCTTGGGAGAAAGAATTTCTATGGTGGGTAGATTTTAAAAACACAATCCTTTATGAGTTATAAAATTTAAAAAGAATTTGAATTTTTAACTTCTAAATAAAATGTTTTTTTTAAATTGAGTTTCATATTGGAATTATAAGAGTTGTATCACCTATTAGATGTGTTTTTGGATGTGGATAGAGGATTGGTAGGGGAATTAGGTGATTGAGTGAGTCCTATAGGATTGGGATTGTAAATCAAAAGTTTTTAATGGTTTTTTTACTTTTCATGGTTAACACATGGTTTGGATAAACTGTGAGAGTAAACCATGTGTCTTGGGTTTGTTCAAGGGATTTTTTTCATGATTATTTCACAGTTATAGAGAAAACATGAAAAAAAAATAGTCCATTTGTAGAGTGGATTTACACAGTTGGTGCATAGTTTGGAAAACCTTTCAAGGTGGTATGGCTCAAGTAGTAAAAGTCACACGATGAGAATCCAGTTTAGAAAAACATGTGGTTAAACCATGTGAGGTGTGTATACTTGGAAATTGAGGGTGGAAATATTGGTGAATGGTTTGGAAAATTGTGTCACCAAATTGTGTGGCTACCCAAATTTTTTAAAAATCTAGGTTTTACCATTCTCCTCCAATATTTCAAGCCTCAATACCTCCTTTCTTATCTCATTTGTGTTCATGTAACAGGAGGATAATTTCCTTATTTCCCTTTAATCCCCATAGATTGGGGTGGGGTTTTATTATGTTTACATAATGATCCATGTTGAGTTTCCTCCTCCTCCTTCCTCTGTTCATCCTCTTCTTTATTTTCTCTACTTTTTGTTTCCCCTGGATGAGGATTTGACTAATGATTTCATCAAATCATGGTATAATCATCCCATTATTTTGGGGATTTCATATGTTATACTTATAGTAAATACTAAGATAAGGTATACACATCACTGCATTTCGTTTCTATAGAGGTAAGTAATCATATGAATTTTTTTAGGTATTTTAGATAAATTTGATGAAATTGAATATTAAAATGGTGTCATGTGATAGAGAATTCACTCACCATGGTGGTGGTAGTATTCCATGGGCCTTCCATGAGTAGTTGGTCATCATTTCAGTGTGATGTAGATTCCTGGTGAGTCATTAGGTGTTTATGCCTAATCGAATTAAATTATAAAATAAATTATAAATTTATTAAAATTAATTAATTTATATTTTTTGGTGTGATATGGGGTCTCGAATGGATGGGAATTGGCTGATTGCATTGGAAGAGATAGTGAAAGGGTTTTCAGGATATAATATAAAGGGACTGACATCATCTGAGGAAGGTGGTCCCTGTGCATTTTCTAATGATTTATGCCATTTTTATATACAGCATGTGATATGTGGTCTCACTACTATGGGTGATCGAACTTATTAAATATAATTAATTTTTTAGTTAAAAATGAATATAATAAATGGAATAAACAAAGTTCCAAGGGCCAATAGGGACCTTGAGAACACGATTAATGCCTCGACCACTAAGGGTTGAGACCCTTATTATAAATGTATTCCTTGTGATATGCAGACCTGGAGGAGTGACACTTAAATGAACTTATTGATAATATCATACCAAGATAGTCGCCCATAGACCCATTGATTAAGGATGAGAAATGAATTGGTGTAGTTGTCCCAAGTAGGCCATGATGGAGTTTTGATATGCCTTATAGCCTAAGGGAAATATGAGATAACTTTGGGGATAGTATTTCTCCCCCACTAGTACATGAGTTCCCAAGTGGGTAGACTCTTGTAAGTTTTATGATAGGTTGGGTGAGTGGACCGATCTAGGATGACTAGGGAATTGATATGATTATATCTCTCTAGAGTGATGATCGTATGCCATTTCCTATAAGGTTGATGAGGTTGTGATATGACTATGATGAAATTGAATGATGTTATGCCCAATGAGTTATGATCTTGGATCAAGAGATAAGGTTGAGAATAAGAAACCCATATAGGGTGTATATTCCATGGTGTGACCTAGTGTGCCATGGTGGGTTCTCGGCATAATGACAATATTTGAGAGGGTTTTGTGGAAATGGGTAGTGATGATTTTAGGTTTAGTTGTTTGGGGAAGTATGCAACCTTGGGGTAATGGAGGCATGTACCTAGTTTTGGGAAGGGTATGTAACTCCCCAAGTGTATGAATTATGTTCTAAGGATGGGTATATTACACCCAGGAGGTTCTCATATGTCTCATGGATGGGTATATTTCCCTTGGATGGTTCTCATATATTCTGGGGATGGTTATATTTCTCCCAAGTGATTCCCATATGGTTCCAGGGATGGGTATATTCCCCCTAAGGGGTTATGTAAGATCAGAGACACTCCAACACTGGCTGAAATAGGTACAGTCGATCTCATGTGTTAGGTTAAAACCAGAGGATTGACAATGATTATTTATTTATGCTTTTTCTGCCATATTTATTTTCCTAATCATATCACATTGTACTTAATACTACTTTATTGATTACATATAAGACCCCATGGGTGGTTATTTGCTGATTTATACTCACACCCTAGTTAGGTATCCATGACACTTGGGTAATCAATATGATCTCACTAATTATATGTTCATGTTGGGTAAAGTCCTAATTTTTCTTGGTCAAGTAGGATGGATCAAATAGAGTTTGCATATTGGGATGAAAGTACATCTCATGGATGATAGTAGGGCCTTTATATTTATTATATCTCATTTATGCTGTATATATGATTGGCATATTGGCTGATCAATTATTGTTTACTGGAATGACTATGATTTTTCTTGATTATATACTTATAAAATTTCATTTATTATTGATGATTTTATTTTATTAATTCGGAATAATATTTTTATTTATGATGGATGATTATTGGATTATTTTTTATTTTATTTCACTCTGATATGAGGGTATAGTCCCACCACAGTAACACCTTAGGCTCTCACAACTAGTCGGAAACCTCTATCATATGGTAAGGAACACCCAAGGTTAAGTAGTGACCACAAATATAGAAACTTTTGAGTTTCCCAAATGGGGGAAGTTATAGGTTTCTTCCTTGATTTGGTGTACATATGGTCTAGATGAAACTCATATAAAATTTTGATCTCTTTGATCATATGTGTACCTTTTCCTTATAAGTGGATGGAATCATTGGGTGGTTTTAGCCTGAAACATCCCCACTCTTAGGAATAATCATGGATCTTTAGATGTATTTTCTCAAGACATTTTTAATTCCATAGTATTATCTTTCTTATTTGAATTATTGGGTCTGGTTTTTCCTTTGTGTTTTGTTATCATGTCCCCAAAAAATAATATTTTCTTTTTCCTCTTCTTGAATTTTGTTTTGTGGGTATTCTATAACACCTGATCTTAAATTATAGTAAGTAAATATTATATATTAATAAATCTATAAAAAATTAAAATTTTAATATTTCATGGCACAAAATTTCTATTTTGTTAAGATGAATATCGATTTTAAACTTACCATGTTAAAATAATCCTAAAATGGGTTTTTCAAATTTCTCCTTAAAAATAAGATTATAAAAATAATTTAAAATGTAGTATCTAACTATTACTAATTTTATTTTTAATAATATATTATAATATATATAATTAACCATTTATTGACTATAAATTTAATATAAATAAAGATATGATCATTTGGAGGTAAAAGGGATATTTTTCAGAAAACTGTTTTTAAATGTATAATATCTTTCCATTTTAATTACTTAAATTAATATTTAATGATAGATTATTTAAATGAAATTTATATATTATATATAAAAATATATTAATTTAAATCCATACAATTATTATTACTGGTAATATAGTTAATGTAAGATCATCTTATGCATGAAAATGCATTTTTTGAAAAATGTTTTTCACCATGTTTTACGATATTTTTAAATTAAATTATTCCAATTTTATTAATTGAAATTTATAAAATGGATTTCATATTTATAATAAGTATGTAAAAAATTGGTAATTATTCTACTTTCATTTTTTCATAATGAATAGTAAAAAAAATTTGTCACTAAAGTTAAGGTTAAAACATGTTTACCGGGGGTTAACCTAAAAAGATAAGGATTAAAATGACCTAAAAACATGTTTAAACCCCATTTTTTTTGTTTTATTTTTTTCCTTAAACTTTTAACCTTATAATATGATCCATTTTTGAGCCATTTTTAAAATAAATGGACTTGAAATTATTTTATAACTTTGAAAAATTACAAGTGTGTCGCTTACCTCAATTATAAAAGGTCGCCTTTTATCCTCACTTATTCACATCTCTTAAGACATTTATATCAGAAAAAACCTAAAAAAATATCTCCTCAAAATTATTAACCACATTCTAGATCTTCTGTTATTTTCAAAATACCAACCCTAGGGTTCTTAATAAGATATAAAAAGGTGTTTTTTCTAAGTGAAGGTAATCGTCTTCACCAAACTCTTTCTTTTTTTACTTATTCTTTTACCACATTCAATTATGACTTAATAATTACAATAGAATAAAAATAGTATCAACCATATTCTTAGATGTTATTTTATTATGTAATAAAATTTATCCAACTCCTTCTCCATCAAATGGGAAATAAAATCATCACTTGTGTGTATGGAAGACTATTGCCTCACAAACCGATGTAATTTGTTTTCCATCACCAACTCACATGGATAATTATAATTATGTAAATAATAAATATATAAGATAATTATGATATAATATTTATTTTTTAAAATTAATATATCATCTAATTCTATTCCCTTCCACCCATTAAAGAAATGATAGCGTTTCTCATGTGTACGTACGGTCTTTTGTCTCCATGAAGCGATGTGATTCATTTTCCATGTCCAAATTTCAAGAATGATTCTAAAAATGTATCTAAGGAATAAATATTATATTTATAACATTAATATAATTTTGGATATTATGGAACTATATCCTATACACAATAACCAAAACATTCATGACAAAACATGCATGAGAAAATAAAGTAGTTAACACCTCAAATAATGGTAAAAATGAAATATTATTAGAGAATGGGTGATAAGATGTTATAATAGGATCATATATGATATTATAAATATGAATATTTTTATAGTATAAATTAATAACATGTTTAAAACCATTATAAATGATTTTAAATCATGTTAAGTAATTGAAAGTGTGAGGTAAGGTATTTCATCTCCATTTACATTCCATTGAGACATATTTGATATTATGCACCTATTTACTTTTATGTGGTGTATATAATAACCATTTTATTTATTTAACATGAATACATATTTTTTAATTATTATTAGTTTTTTAATTAATTTTTATTATTTCAATGGGTTTCTATTTAAGTGTTTTCAAAGAGGTGTGAATTTATTTACAATCTTGTTTTTTTTGGGATTGCCTTAATTTTGGTTGAAGGAATCTTATAATTCATCATTCATAAAATCCATATATTTTCTTATACTCCATATATTTAAGGATTTTCCATATTTTATTCCAAATTTTTCTATCTTTGGAACTTCAATCAAGAAAATAAATGTTGAAAATAAAAAAATTGTTTTATTTCTATTTTAATCAGTTATATTTTTTTCTATGCCCATATTTTCAAAATTTGTTTTACAAAAGTCCTTTTTATTACTCAAATGATATATTAAGTATATTTTAAATTATCCTTGAATTTTTAAAATATTTTAAATATATATTATAATTTTTTTATAAAAGTGTCATTTTTTAAAAACTTTATAAAAAGTTAATATATTGTTTTTAACATATAAGGTGTTAACGAACTTCCCCACCACTGTAACCATTTTTTGATATTTAGATTCTTCTACATGTTTTAAATGGTTTTATAAAGAAAACTCTTTAATGGGTTATTATTTTAATATATCACATCCATTTCTTTATTTTTCAAAAGGAAATGATTTTATTACAAGACATATATTTCTAATAAACATATGGTTATCTCTTATCTCTTATTAATTGTGTGGTTATTAACTTTCTCTTGAAACATTCACTTTCTTTTTATCATTGGATATTATATTTCCATTAAATATCTATATTATTTTTATCATGGATATGATTATTGGGTAAAATATATACCATTTTTACATATGGTGTTTTTCTATGAAAGTAATTTGATTGACTAGGGAAAATAATGGTAAATATATATTCTTTACTCAGTATGGATATTTATTGATAAGGAATATTGTTTATGAATTAAATTTATTATTAAATATATGATAAATTCATTAGACATGTAGTGATAAGTGATCCCTGGTTATAGATAGCCCCTTGATGCATCGACATGTCTCATGAGACAAATTAGTTGGCAAAATTAAATGGATTTTTGGTGTATACCTACCCATAAATTAATTAGTCTTAGTGAAAGATCTTGAAATTATAGATATCATGAAATATAAAATCATGATGTATAATATTAACCATTTCCTTTATTTATAATTTAGTTATTATTATCCATGATATTTTTTTAATGATATTATCCATGGATTCATTTTTTTCTCAAGTTACTGATTAAATATCATGTATTTTAAATTATTTACCTTGTCATATTGATTAGAAATTATTTAATCATGATATATTCTACTATATGTAACACTTACTGAGAATTTTGTCTCACCATTACTTTGTTTCCTTTCCCTATGACATGAATATAAATTCTTTGAATGATTTCAATGATGTCTAATTATTTCTATAACTCATTTTATGTTTTATTTCTAATGTAAAAATGAAAATAATGTATGTATCTTGTTATTAAAGACTAATAAAATGATCATTCATTCAGGATTATATCCCTTATATCTATTCCAATTTAATTAAGTAGGCACCGGCTCTGGGTTACTAGATTTTGGGTTGTTATTGTTGGTATAAGAAACCTTGATAACTAGATTTGGGAAAATATAGATTATGGAACATGACCCTATGAAAGAGTTTGAAAATATATATCCTTATAGGATAACATCATAAAAGTTTTTATAAGGTATATATTATGTGGTTTTCCTTATAAATGCATCCCTATATATATACCACATGTGGATGCGGTTTTAGCATAGATGAATTTAGGGGTAATAACCCTGAAAAGAGTTGGTTGAGTATATCTAGGCCATGATTTTGGTGCATGGTGAGTATTTCATTACTATGCACCTAGTTTTACACCCCAAGGGTATTTTCTTGAGTTAATTCACATTTTATTTTCAAACCATTATGAAATATTTGAAAATATTTGTATGATTTAAATATATCCTCAAAGAAACCAAGTTTGTGATTCTAATATTAACAATGCAAAAATTTACATTTTATATTATGTGTTATACCAGATTTAGAATTTCATATTTTGATTTAAAATTAATAATTTTATAAACTAATTCATTATATGAAATTATTTAGAAATATATCCTAGTATAAATAATGGTATCAATACTCATGCCTAATGTAGAAATTTCTCTACTAAGAAAGCCAATACAACTGGTTTTGGAGTTGAGCAGATCGTGGCCATATTAGGGAAAATGACCCAGGTTATGACTAATAACCTTGAAAATATGGAACAAAATGATATTACATTGAATGATACACCTATATTGCATTATTTTATGTGATATAATCCTTCATATTTTATTGGAAATACTAATCCCTTGCTAGATAAGCAATGGATTAAGTCACTTGAAAAGATATTTCTAGCCTTGGGATATAATGAAAGGGAAAAGGTTATACTTGAAATATATTATATTAAAGGTGATGCTAATAAATGTTAGTAATTGATCCATAATACTAGGGAGGAAGAATAAATAGAACACATGGAATAGAGAGATTTTAAAGTAACATTATTCAACAAATATTTCCCTCATGCGAAATGGATTGAAATGAAGATAAAATTATTTAACTTAAAGCAAAAGGAAGAAAAAAGTACTATAGAGTATGAAGTTTCCTTTACAAAACTATATAGGTATGCTATTTATTATATATTTAATATGGAAATTAATATTGACCATTTCTTTAAAGGGATTAATCCAAGTCTCTAAAGGGAACTATTTTCTCAAAAAAAATAATCATATGATTAAATAGATTTATGTGACATAAAAATGGATAAGTAATTTTCTAGATCCTATATATTCAGGTGAAATAAATATAATAAGGGGTTGACTGAACACTAGGAAAATTATAATGCATCAAATAAGAATAATAAGATGAAAAAATTTCCATCATGTAAAATTTTTAGAAAGAAACATCCTAAGAAATACTTGAAAGGCATGATAGTTTGTTACAAGTGTAGAGATGAGGCTCATCTAGCTAATCAATGTTAGGGAAAGAAAGATACCACTATTATCCAATACTTAATATATAAATAAAAGGGGAATTATCCAAACCAATGTACCAAGTGTCAATGGAACTTACCATGGAAGAGGTTAAGGTGGTAATAACATGCTTATGAGCTCACTACAGTTGAGGTTAAAGTTCCTAAAGATGTGGTGGAAGGTAATTTAACCATATATTAAAATTTAGCTAATTATTTATTTTATTCTTTATCTTATCACTCATTTATATCTTCCATGTTTTCTAAGAAAATTATATATTTCCCTAGCACCTTAAGAAGTGAGTTATCAGTCAAAACTCTTAGTGTAAATCTCATTTTCAAAAGGATGTGCCAGGAATACCTCGTTATTGAAAATAAACATTCTCTATTTTTTGACTTTATTATTATACCTATCATTGACTTTGAAATAATATTTGGTATATATTTTCTTTCAAAATATATTCCAAAAATTTATTACAAATAGAAGGAAATTATTATTCATGATGAAAATATGGAATTCCTTATCTTTATAGGGGAGACTTAATCATCTAAGTCATGTATAGACCCACCCCTATAGCTCTTCTAAATGATATTCTTGAGTAATAATAGAAAACACAACCAATGTATGGAAAAGTTAATCTTAAAATTGAGGATGTACTTATTTTATAAGAACATATTGATGTATTTTATAAGGAATTTCCTATATATCCACTAGACCATGATTTTGTGCTTCTATTGATTCAATCCCTGATACAAGACATATATCAAAGACTCCCTATAGAATGGACAATATAGAATTAGTTAAATTTAATAAATAACTAGAGGATTTGTGTAATGAGTGATTTATACTCCCTAGTGTTTCACCTTAAGGATCTCGTGTTCTTTTCATTAAGAATAAATATGGATCTATGAGGTTGTGAATTAATTATAGGTAAATCAATGTTATTACCATAAAGAAAAACTATCATATTCCTCGCATTGATGACATATTCAATCAACTTTATGGATCTCAATATTTATCAAATATTTACCTTTATTCGGGGTGTCATTAATTATAAGTAAAGAAGGAAGATATTTAGAAGACAACATTTCAAATGAGTTATAGACACTACGAGTTTACAGTAATGACATTGGATTGACTAATTAACCCTTTGTTTTTGTAGATATAATGAATATAGTTTTCAAATAATATCTTGATGATTTTTTTGTGGTATTTATTGATGATATATTGGTGTATTATAAATGTTATGAGTACCATGAGAATCATTTTATAATCATTATTATGACTATTAGATGAAAAGAGTTATATAGTAAATTTAGAAATTTTGAATTTTGGCTGTAGAAAGTTTATTTTTTTCATATTATCTCTAATGATGTAATCTCAATTGATCATGTGAAGACAAAGGTAGTCAAATAATATCCTACACCAATAAACATAACTAAAGTACATAGTTTCATTAGTTTGGTAGTATACTATCAGTTATTTGTTCAAAATTTTGTTTGATTAGATAACTCATTAACCAAGCTTACACATAAATGGGTTAAGTTTGTATGGAAAAAGGAATTTGAAATATGTTTTTAAGAATTGAAGAGGATACTAGTCAATTCTATAATTTTGACTCTACTATCAAGAAATGACATATTTGATATATAAAGTGATTCGTCGAAGAAGGGAATCAGTTATTTCTTTATGTGGGATTATAAAGTTATTAACTATTCATCAAGATAGTTAAAGATTCATGAATAGAACTATCCAATCCAAGATCTTATGTTGGAGTCTGTAATATTTACTTTAAATATATGGATACATTATCTATATGGAAAAATATGTGAGATATACACAGACCATAAGAGACTAAAATAAATCTTTTCATAAAAAGAAGATCAATATGAGGAAAATGAGATGGCTCAAGCTACTCAATGATTATGATTTCTCAATAGACTACCACCCAAGAAAGGAAAATAAGGCAGCGGATTCATTGAGTATGAAATATCATAGATTTTTGAACAAAATGAGGATTGAAAGGGATCTTTCATTCATGGATTTAGTATATATGGATATGGGAATTATCAAGGAAGGGGAAACATCACACCTTTTTCAAATGATTTAAAAACCATATTTATTATAAAAATGAAAATTTCTCAACCTGATGATGAGAATTTTCAAAAGAAACTTAAATCTGTGAAAGATGGGAAATTGGAAGACTTTATATATGAAGATGGAGTTCTGAAATTTGGGAAGAGGTAATGTGTTCCATATATACATGATCTAAAAAGGGAATTATTGGATGATTATTAAATCTTGAATTTCTCTATGCACCATGTTATCCCCAATATGTATAGGTATTTAAAGGAACATTTTTAGTGTGATGATATGGAGTAGGAAATTTTTTATTATGTATCAAGATGACTAGTTTTTTAATAGGTGAGGGATAAGAGATAAAATCCTAAAGGAGTTATGAAACCTCTTTATATTCCTATGTGGAAATGGGATTATATTACTATAAACTTTGACACTATATTACCAAATACTCATAGAAAGAATGAATCAATATGGGTTATTGTTTATCTCTTAACCAAATATACACATTTTATTGCTATAGGATAAGATTTTCCCCTTGAGTGCCTTGAACGACTCAATATTAAAGAATCTGTAAGACTTTTTGGAACACCTCTTTCAATTGTTTCTAATAATGAACCATTATTTACATCAAAATTATTGAAATTTATTCAGAAGGCTCTTGATACTGATCTTTATTTGATCACCGCCTATCATCCTCAAACTGATGGATAATCCAAAAAGACTATTTAAACATTATAATACATGTTTATATCATACTCAATTGACTTTAATGGTATGTGGGATCATTATTTACCTTTTTTATATTTTTTCTATAACAATAATTTCCATTCAAGTATTCAAATGGTGTTGTATGAATCATTATATGAATATAGATGTTGTGATCTAACTTGTTAGGATGAATTTGGTGAATGAAAACTTGTAGGGATAGAAATTTTTTAAGATACAATGATGAAGATAAATACTATTTAGACTAATATTAATTTATCTCAAATTAATAAAAATATTTATGCTGATAATTGAATTAAATATTTTTAATTTGAAGTGGGAGATCACGTTTTATTGAAAGTATCTTCATAAAAAGGTTTTATAAGGTTTAGTAAGAAGGGAAAACTGAGCCTCAGTTGCATCAAAACTTTTTAAATTATGGAAATAATTGGAGTTTTTTATTACCAATTGTAAATAACACAAAATATCTCTAAATTATGTGATGTGTTACATATATCATTATTAAGTAATTACATTCCAAACCCAATGCTTGTTCTCACCTCTAAAGAAGTATAATTAGAACCTGATCTATCTTACTGTGGGGAGCCTATCTAGCTTCTTGACACTAGAGAGAAAGTGTTGAGGAATTGTATGAATCGAATGGTAAAATTGATTTATAGAAATCATAAAATGGAGGAATCATCATGGGAACCATAGGATGTTATGAATCAAAACCACCCTCATTTTTTTAGAAAGTAATATCTATGAAAATTTTAAGGATGAAATTTCTGAAAGAGGGGAGAATTTAACACACTAGATTAAATTATAGTCATTGAAAATTATACTTTAATAAATATATAATACAATTCACATTATAATATTTCATGGAACAAAAAATCTAGTTTGTTTGGATGAATATCAATTTTAAACTTGCTAGATCAAAATAATCTTAGAATGAGTTTTTGAAATTTTCTATTAGAAATAAACTTATATAAATAATTTAAAATGTAGTGTTTAACTATTAATAGTTTTATTTATGATAATTTTTTGTAATATTTATAATTAACCATGTAATTACTTTCAATTTTATAGAAATAAATATAATATCATTTGGAGGTAAAAGAGATATTTTTTATAAAACTATTTTTAAATGCATAACATCATTCCATTTTAATTAATTAAAATAATATTTAATGATGAATGATTTAAAAAATATATATTATATATCTAAATATATTAATTAAATACATAAAATAATTACTACTATTTATATATTTAATGTAATATCATTTTATGCTTAAAAATCATTTTTTTGAAAAAAAACATTTTTCGACACATTTTATGGGTTTATTTTTAAATTAAATACCACCACTTCTGTGAATTGAATTTCATATAATGGATTTAATATTTGTAATCATAATTTAAAAATCTTTTAATGATTTTAATTTCATTTTTTGTTATATTGAATAGTAAAAACAATAAAAAAAATCACTATAGTTAAGATTAAAGCGGGTTTATCGGGGTGTTAACCTAAAAAGATAATGGTTAAAATGAACTAAAAACGTGATGAAATCCAACTATTTGATTGTATTTATACCTTAACCTTATCAAATTATTATATTATTTATTTGGATCCATTTTTTTCATAAATTTACTTGACATTATTTTAAAACTTTGAAAAATTTTAAGTGTGCCACTCACCTCAATTATAGAAGGGCACCTCCTCTCCTCACATATTCACGCCTATTAAGACATTTATCTCAAAAAACACATAAAAAATATTTCATAAATATCATTATAAAATTTATATGTCTATTTTTATTCCCAAAATAAAAACCCTTGGGTTCTTAATAAGAGATCCAAATGAGGCTTTTCTAAGTGAATGTAATCGTCTTCACCAAGCTCTTTCTTTTTTACTTCTTATTTTACCACTATAAATTATGTATTAACAATTTCAATTTAATAAAACAAGTATATAAAATATTATAATATTTTATTATGTTTATTACATAATATGTATCCATATCCTTCTTCATCAAATGGGAAACAAAACCATCGCTCATGTGTACAGCGGACTACCGCCTCGCGAACCGGGGTAATTTTTTTCCTTCACCAACTCACATGGATAGTCATAATGAAATAAATAATGAATATATATGATAATTATGACATAATATTTATTATTTAAAATTAATATATCATTAACTTATTTAACCTTTCACCCATTAAGAAAATTATAATGTTGTTTGTGCGTACATACAGCATATTGTCTCTACAAAGCGATGTGATTTATTTTCCATGTCAAAATTTAAAGAATGGTTCTAAAAATGTATGTAATGAATAAATATGATATTTATAAAATTAATATAATTATTTAAATTATGTAACTATATCCTATGAATAATAACCAAAACTTATATGACAAAACATGAAAGTGAAAAAAAAAGATATTAACACCCAAAACAATGGTAATAATGAAATATTATTAGTGAATGGGTGATAATATTTTACAAGAGGATTATATATGATGTTATAAATTTGAATATTATTATGGTATAAATTAATAACATATTTTAAACCATTATAAATTAGGTTAAATAATGTTAAAATAAAGGGAAGTGTGAGCCAATGGATTTTATCTCAACTTCCTTTACATTGAGACATATTTGATATTAAACACCTATTTACTTTTATGTAGTGTATATAGTACCCAATTGATATATTTAACATTAATGAATTTTTTATTAATTATTATTAATGTTTCAATTCAAGTTTATTCTTTCAATCAGTTACAATTTAAAAGTTACCAAAGAGGTAAGTATTTTTTTACAATCTCATTTGTTTTAGGATTGCCTTAATTTTTATTAAAGGGATATTATAATACAACCTTCATAAAATCCATCTATTTTATTATAATGTATATATTAAAGGATTTTACACATTTTTTACAACTTTTCCTCTCTTTTTTACTTGAATAAATCAAATACATTTTTAGAAGAAAAATAAATTTTACTTCTTTTCAAAAATGATTATATTTTTCTTCCATGTCCATATTTTTCAAAAAAAATTAAAAATTAAATTTTATTCATAGAAGGATTTATTAAGGAAATTTTATATTATAATTGACTTTTTAGAATGTTTTAAATAAATATTTATAATATTTCTTGAAAGGGTTATTTTTGATATTCTTTATAAAAATTCAAAAGGGGTGTTTTTTTTATGTATATAGAATTAATATAATTCCCTACTATTATAAACATATTATTATATTTATATTATTCTACATGTTTTCAATGGTTTTAAAAATAAAACTCTTTAATGAAATATTATTTTAATATTCCACTTCCATTTTAATTATTTTTCTGAAGGTTATAATTTTATTATGAAAACTATATTTCTGATGAACCAATGGTCATATCTTATCTCATATTAGTTTTTTAGTAATTTTATTTCTATTGAAATATTACCTTTATTATGATTATTGGACATTAAATTTCTATTAAATATCCATATTATCTTTACCATGGATATTAATATTGTCTAAATCATATACCATTTTTATATACAGTGTTTTACTATGAAATTTATTTGATTCACTGGGGAAAATCTTGGTAAATCCATATTCTTTACTCAATACATATATTTATTGATCAGGGATATTTTGTATGAATTAAATAGATCATTAGATATATAAGGAATACATTATACATGAATTGAAGGGTGAGTCCCAATTATAAATAGCCCCTTGATGTATCGACAGGTCTCATGGGACAAATCAATTGGCCAAATTAAATGGGTTTTTGGTGTATACCTACCCATCAATTAAAATTTATTGGTTCAAGGTCTTGATGGTATATATATCATGGTTTATGAGATCATGATCTCCAATATAAATCATTTCCTTTATTAATAATTCAATTGTTATTATCCATGATATTTTTTCATTGATATTATCCATGGATTCATTTTGTGCTCAAGTTATTTATCAAATGGAATGTGTTTTTAGTTATTTACCTTTCCATGTTGATTATTCCTTATTTAATCATGATATATGCCACTGTATATAAAATTTACTAAGAATTTTAGCTATCCCTTATTTTTTTCTTTCCTCGTGATTTGAATAAGAATTATTTGAATGAGTTTAAGGATGTAGAATGTTTTTTATAACTATGTTTTATGTTTTATTTAAAATGTAAAAATAAGAAAAATGTTTGTATCTGGTTCTTCAAGACTAATAAACAGATTAGTACTTCAATATTATATCAATTATATCTATGCCAATGTAATAAAGCAGACACCAACTCTGGGTTGCTGTAGTTTGGGTTATTACATCTTTTGACCCTTGCAACCCATAAAATTATTTATAGTTCCATGTGTGCATGGAAAAGGATATTTGGTATTATATACTAGTTCATGATGAGTGGGTTCATGGTGTTAGTTTTAGTGGTCTCTTATTTATTGGTTTCTTGAGTTGAGTCTTTAATGTGTTAGTTGAATTTTATTCTAATTCTTGGTCAACCTTTTCTCTTGGGATTTCTTGGAGAATAATGTGCTATGATGGGGAGAATTTTCACACATCGACCTCATATTGATCTATTATTTTTTTGATTTTTTATTCTTTGATGTATCCCACTTCTTCTAGTTTAAATTTCTATGAAATTTAGAGATTTTAAGTGTGTAGTACATGTCACATAGTTTGTTCATTATTAATACTAATTGTGGGGAAACCATGTCATATATTAGTAGGTTATATTAGTTTCAAATTTCATGGTTGGTGCATAGTCTAACCATGTGGCCTACCCATGAACTTTACCCAGGTCAATCTAGGGAGGCTTTCATAGTTGGCACGTGGTTTGGTAAACTATGAAACCAAACTATACAACCTATCTAGGTCATAAAATATGTGAAATAACCTTAGTTCCCATATTTTAATTTAACTCTTAAGCTACCCATTGCTTCCCTATTCGACTCCCATGACTTCAACATGATTCTTCTATCATTTTTCCTTCAACTGTGGTGATTTTATATGAATTTATTCATAGTTTAAGTTTTATTCTTCAAGTTAAATTCCTTAAGGTCTCTTTATCTTACATTATCCTCTTCTTCATATTTTCTTACCCTATAAAGAGCATGGATACTTAGGGTTTCACTATAGATCATTTTTTTATTTTTTATTTTAATGCTTTATGGTTCTCCTTAGATTCATAAGGCTTCTTGGGCCTTCTCAAGGTGTATTATCACTGTCATTTGTGAAACTGACAAGATAATAAGGTAGGTGGTCTCTTACATATCTCTTTAAACTTAGAACCATGATTTCTTGTTATTTAAAATGGATGTTTTTTATGTTTTTTGAATTATATTTGGTATATTTAGTAGTTTGTTAAAAAAAATAATTTTTCTATGGTTTTTAATGGGTGAGGAAATGGTATTTGTTTTGATAACATAGAACCCAAATATGTTTAAAATTCAATGAATGTTATGTGTTTTATTAAATTAACATATGGATTTTGAAAAATGATTTATTCTATTTAGATATGTGTTTTATCATGTAACTACTTTTACCAAAGTTTTCTTATGAAAATTGTAAGATCCTGGGTTTTAGTATGAAATATGGTTCCTTTTTTCTATTTAAATTCTTTTTTACAACCTATTGTGAGTACCCAAATTGATCACGGGTGTTTCGGGGGTGTCTGGGGCATGTTCAAACCCTGAAACCCAACTATTTAGGAAAAAAGGGTAGGTTGTAAGGTTATTAAAAACCATGAAGGGTAGGTCGCATGGTTTGACTGACCACGTGAGGCCTAGACAGAGGGAAATAGGAACCCACATGGTTATTCAAACCATGTGAATGGATGTGAATTCCTATTTTGGAGCGCCTAAAATTTTTAATATATGATTTTTTTTCTTGGTTTTTTCTTAGTTAGTTAAATCATGTGTAGTGACCATGCGGGTTCCCCCTTGGTATAGTAGAGGTTGAATGGTTGGCACATGGTTTATCCAACCGTGCATCCAAATCATGTAACCCATGAAATTTTGGTGATATTAATATTTTTACCTTAAAAATATATTTAATCCTAAATCTTTTTCTTCTTCTTCTTCATTGGTTATCATTCATTGTAGAGCTCCACCTTGAAGCCAAATATAGGATTTGATCCCATTTCTCTATTCGATCTTAGAATCGATCACTATAAGTCTCATTGGATCTATGCTGGTTAGTAATCAATTCCTTTTATTTCATTCTTCATTCTTATTTATATCTAAAAATTTAGTTTGGTGCAAGCTAATATTACTTATTTCCAGGTTCATCGTTCGTTCTTCATTTTTCTTCTAATCTGAGTCGAATCTGATGTTCATACTGGATGAGAACTCTATTATAGACCTATAGTAGTTATTATATACTTTTCCCTTTAGGTTTTGTGCTTTATAGATTTATTTTATATTGCACTACATGTCATAATTTTTGTTGGCACCCTGAAAATTAATTGAATAATTGAATTAAATGAAATGGAACCAGTTAGGGATTCCCTTTAGTTCATTTGAGATGTATTGGAGGTTGTTTCTCCAACCAAGGCCACCCATGGGGTGTGGCATGTGAATTTCCTTTTTCTATGCCTTTGTTAAACCACCCATGGGGTGAATTAGTGCTTTCTTGATTAGAGGATTCATGTTTATAAATGTTTGAATTTTATTGATTGTTAGGAGATAGATATTGCCTCATTTTCATGTTGTTTCTTTTTATTAAATGGTTTATATGGAATCTTTATATGAGTGGATAAACTCATAGAATGGAATTGAATTTTAATTGTGATATTAGTGGGTAAACTCATTGAATGTGGATTTTTGAAATCATAAATGATTTGAATATTTAATGATTATATAGAATTCCATGAGTGTGTTATGCCATGGGTCATGGAAACGGTAGTGGATGCCTTAGACCTATAATTATCCTTGTATCTTGATTCTATGGTATGCATTGGCCCTTGATACCCCTTGGATCCAACTTATTTGGGTTCAAAGTGGACATATTCTATTAATACTCTCCTTGCACCCCAATTCAAGTCTAACCAAGTTTTCATCAAGATGATCATAGGACTCGATGAGGATTTCTTGGTTTACTACACCTTGGATCCAGCCCTGAGGGGTATGAAATTTGTGTTTATATGGCACAGTCATGGTAAAGGTGACATGATTGATTATATGGATTAGTCGTGGTATATGTGACACTTATAGTTATATGGTGTGACTATGGTTAACTTGATTTACAAATTATATGGAAAGTTCATGGGTGATATAATTTGTTGTGTTTACAGAATGGTCATGGTGTTTACTCCCCTTTGTTATAATACTTCCTTGTTATAGGATACCAACACTTGTTTTAATGGGAGATTTTTTATCTTGATAGTATCACATTACAACTTTAATTTTTCCATGGGCATTACACTTGTATTAATTTCATATTTTTTATATACCTTGAACTCTAATTTAGCTTATATTGAATAGTCAGGATTTGTTATAGAGATTTTGGGTGGTGAATTATTGGGAAAGTATATCACTTCTTGTTTGAGAAGTTTTTGGGTACGTGTAAAGACTTTATGGATGTGGGTAGGGATCAGGTCAAGCACCAACTATTTGATGCTTGATTTTGGTCCATGCTTAGAAGAAGGGGAGCACGGTACTGAGCTGAGGCTCATGATGCTAGTCAGGATAGTTTTTAGACTTTTTGGTATTTTGTTACATGTATTGTACTGATGTATTTTTACCTATTTTATATTCTTTATAGACACGTGACATCAATTGTATCATCATCATTTTGTATATGATATTAATTCTGGCATTATTCTATATATGTATTTATCATTTGGATGTTACTTCTTATTCAGTTATTATTATGATTATGATTTTTATTTTAATAATTTTTGCTACTATGTTACACTTTGATAAGAGGGAATATTCTCCCCATAGACACACCCTAGGCCCTCACTACTAGTTGATAGTCTTTGGCATTGGGGTAGATACGCTTGAGGCCATGTGACCCACCAGTCTTGGGGATTTTTTCAGTGGAATTTGGGGATGGTATGTTACAAAGTGGTATCAAAGGGTTCTTTTTAGTTTGTTATAATATTTTGGAAACAATAGACATGAATATGAAGGTTTTGGAATCTGTAAATGAGTTGTGTCTAGGATTACATAACCCACATGTAGGAAAATTCCAAATTTTCTTGAATATAAATTGTTGTTTTTTGGATTTTGACTATTATAGTTGTTTTGATTCCTTCGTTTGGTGATGAAATTGAGTTTTTATGTTATTATTGATATGATTTAGGGTTATTTTTTGTTTAAACCTGATGATATGAGGGTATTCCATCTCATGTATCATTTTAGGCACTTGATAGGAATCACATTTCATGCATTATTCCATGCCATATATAATTCATTGTTTGTTTTCATGATGTTGTGATCGGTGTAATGATAGATATACTTGCTGTTGTGATAGACTTTTTTATAGGGAATTGAAAAAAATGGTTGGTTCTTATATTTCCTTATGTAACCTATGTAGTGTTTTCCTGATTAGGCTACAGTAGACACCCAAAGCAGCCAATTATGGAACATTAAATCATGGACCATAAGTTGCATGGAATGGAACGTGTTATGGTGTGGATTAGTTAGATTTAATATTTTGGTTCATAAAGAGTATGGTCCCTTATGGATATGAATTTGGTGAAACATTTGGTTCAACCATTTAAAATAAAATGTGAAATGGACATGAAATCAATTTAAAGTTAGACTTGTAAATAGAGAACTCGACCTAGACCCTACTTTTTAGTGGGCAGTAGGTAGTGTCTCTAGTGAATTTTACAACTGTTTATTTTTACAAGTCTCATATTTAGGATTAGTTTTTGTGGTATGACCTAGTTATATGAAGGTTTTGACCTATCTTATACTATGAGCTGTGAACTTTTGATATCAAATCTTTTTTAGGCATGTGTTTGGCATTGTAGAGACATGTCACCATGATAACCTCTAGTAGTAGACTAGGAGAGAGGAAATATCCACACATTGGGGATAGTGGACCATGGGATAACATTGGATCCTCCTATAGTGTCAGCTATGGAACCATTATTTTTTCCCGACATAGATACTGAGGCAAAGTTCCATGATGGGTTTTTCTGCTTCATGCAGACTTTTCAGGGAGCATCGTAGCTTCTCTTATCAATAGATGAGCTGAAGTTTGTGTTCCAACAATAGAATCCACCCAAATTTTTGGAGGATGGTGGTACATAGGTTTTTGAGATGTTTCTTGATACTAATCTATATATATTTGAGCATCTAGAGACACCTCCTAAGAGTATCGTGAAGCACGTGACTTATATGCTTTGAGGAGTAGCAAAGCACTAGTGGGATTTTATAAACCAGGCTGACAAGCTATAAGATATGGTCTAGGTTGATTTCAAAACTAGGTTATATGACTAATTTTACCCTAAGACTCTAAGGGCAGAGTGGACCAATGAGTTCATATGACTGGATCATGGCACTATAATGGTTATGGAGTACTCAACATTCTTTATAGAGATATAGAATTTTTCACCGACATACCTTGTTGATGAGTTATCGAGGGTGATATACTTTGAGGAAGGTCTTTGAAATTTTGTTCGATCTAAATTAAATGTGTTCAGATTTACCTCTATTATTGAGATAGTAAATCAGGTTCTAATTACTGAGTAGAACCTAAGGGAATCTAGGGAACAAAGTAGATTAGTGTAGTATCTTGACCTAGTTGTTTGAATTCTAGTTGTAGGAAGTGTCATTTTATGGATTCCCATGAGATGAGTACTAGCCAGGTTGTGAGTACTATTAGCTCAATTTTTTCATTAGTGTGAAATATGGGGATGCGTGAGGGATTAGTGTGATCATGACCTAGTTGGGTGCTAATCTTGTGGAAAGATGGGTTACGTGAAACATTTCTTGTAGGAACTTCCATCCAGCAGTGAATGGTTGGGTGTCAACTCTGACACCAGGTTCAGGAGAGAATTTCATGGCTACATGCCAGGCATGAAGATAGAGCATTACTGGTCGATCAGGTTAAGGTTATGGTGGTTTTGTTCAAGGCAGCAAGACACCATTTATACAGAGACAGTAGAGAAGGACTACACCAGGTAGTGTGGTTATTTCACAGGGCCACAATTCAGGCCAGATCTATTCTATACAGCCTACACCCTAGGATAAGGGAATTTTACCATCTATGGTGAGAGGTATGATCTTAGTAGCCTCTACTCTAGTATTTGATCTCTTATATATAGGTACATTTCATAATTTCATATTTTTACCTATGGTGGAAATCTATGGGCTTGTTGTTCAATTTTAAAAGGGTTTTATGATGCTTTACACTCCATTGGGGATCAGAACAGAGGATTTACATCATTGAAGAGAGTGTCCCCTTGAGATCGGTGGGTGTCACTTCATATGGAATCTTCTTTTCCCTGTGATTATTGTGTTTAACGTCATACTTGGAATGGATTGTCTAGTGGATTATTGATCCCATGTTAATTTCTATCTCTAGAAGGTGACTTTCATATCACTATAGGGAGGAGTGTTTATTTACAAGGATGAATGGGATGTCTAGGAAATCTGAGTTGGACTAGAGCATCGTGGGCTGGGTGGGATAACAGCCAATATTTTTAGTTTGTATATGGATGATCAGGGAACACATCAAACATATTTCCCTCAAGTGTTTGATCATTTTAGGGACATTTTCCCAGATGAATTTTCTAGTTTACCTCTAGAGATAGAGGTTTATTTCTCCATCGATCTAGTTCCAATAGCTACACTAGTATCCATTCCTTCTTATAGGATGGCTACTATGGAGTTATGGGAGCTCAAGAGGTAGCTATAGGAATTAGAGGCAAATGGTTTTATAAGACCCAGTACTTCTTCATGGGGTTTGCCGATCCTTTTTTCAAAAAATTCAAATGGTACCCTAAGGATATGTGTGGATTACTGAAAATTGAACTAGCTTATGGTTAAGAACCGGTATACCTTACCACAGATAGATGACTTGTTTGATCAACTTTGAGGAGCTCATGTGTTCTTGAAAATTGATTTTAGGTTGGGATATCACCAAGTACTTGTTCAACCTATAGACATGCCTCGTATATATTTTCATAAAAGGTATAATCTATATGAGTATCTAGTTATGTCGTTCAGTCTCATGAACATGCTAGAAGTTTTCATGGTACTGATGAACTGAATTTTCATCCTTATCTAGATTTGTTTGTGGTGGTTTTCGTGGACGATATATTGGTTTATAATCAAAATTGACACACCATGATAAACATCTTGAGATTGTTTTGGATACACTGAGAGAACATCATTTATATCCTAATATCACAAAGTTCTACTTCTGGATGGAAAATTTTCACTTTCTGGGTCATATTATCTCAGATACAGGAGTATCAGTTGACCTAGAGAAAGTGAGAGCTATAGTTTTCTAGGAGAATCCTAAGAATGAATTTGATATATGAAGTTTCTTAGGGATATCTAGATATTACAGGTGTTTCATACAGAACATCTCAGGCCTAGAAACACCGCTCATGGGATAGAATAAAAAGGGTGTGAAATTTTTATAGATAGATTCCTGTGAAATAGAATTTAATTGATGAAAGAGATATTGACTTTAGCACCGGTCTTGATTCTTAGAGAGTGGGGTAGAAGCTACACTATGTATTATGACACTTCAGGTATCGGTCTAAGAAAAATTATGATGCAATGGTATAGAGTTGTGGCATACGGTTCTTGAAAGTTGAGGCTATATGAGATGAATTACTCAATGCACAATCTTGAGTTAGTTGTAGTTGTTCGTGCTTTGTGTTATTTGAGACATTATTTACTTAGAGAGAATATTGTGGTGTACACAGATCAAAAATCACTTAAGTATGTATTTACACAGTGTGATATGAATCTAAGGTAGTTAAGGTGGGTTGAATACCTACAATATTTTGACTTTGAGCATTCTTATATTCTTGGAAAAGGCAATACAGTAGTCGATTCACTCGACAGGAGGACTCAAATACAAGAAGTTTAAGAGACCAGTAGTGAGTTGCGGCTTATGAATTTGTTCTCTGAGATACACTTGGAGTTGCATGATAGTTAGGGGCAAACTTTTCTTTCATCTTTATCTAAAACCACTACCCTATTGGATAGATTGAGGATGAGGTAGCTATAAAATTTATAGGGCCTAGTCCTACAGGAGAGTGTGACAGGTGAGGACCCACCTTCTGGTTAGACCATAGGTGAGGATGAGATCCTATGTATCTATGGTTTCATTTAGGTTATAGTGGAAATATGTGATAAACATATGTGGGAATTTCATGCCTCAGTTTGGGCAGTACATCCCAATGTTACCAAGATGTATCGTGACTTAGGTCATTAATATTGGCGGTTAGGTATGAAATTTGAGGTAGTTGGTTTTGTTATGAGGTGTTCCGCCTACTAATAGGTGAAGCCAGAACATCAGTAACCAGCCAGACTTTTAAAGAAGTTACCTATTTCTGAGTGGAAATGAAATGATATCTTATGGATTTTGTGACTGGTTTACTGAGGTTACCTCATGGTAGCGATGTTATATGGGTTGTTGTGGAAAGGATCATAAAGGTTGATCATTTCCTTTAGATCAAGGATACCTTTAGTGTAGATAAGCTTGGGAGGTTTTATATCTATGAGATAGTATGACTTCACAAGGTCCCTCAAACTATCATTTCGTATATGGATTCCCAGTTTATGTCTCATTTCTAGTATAGTTTTTAGAGGTCATTGGGTACACAAGTGCTTCTGAGCAAGACACACCACCCTCAAACTGATGGTCAATTAGAGCATAAAATACAGGTGCTTGAGGAAATGTTGTGATAATACGTCCTAGATTTTGGGGTCTCTTGGGAAAGGCATATACCCCTATTTGAGTTTGCCTACAATAATAGGTTTCAGGTGACTATACAGATGGAACCTTTTGAGGATTTTTATAGTAGGTCATGTCGATCATCCTTGTGCTAGTTAGAGGTAGGTGATGTAGCTTTACTGGGACTGCATCTTATGCAGAAGACTTATTAGTAGTTCCATTTGATCTGGAATTGAATGAAAACTGCACAGTCTTGATAGAAATATTATGCCAATTACCACAGACAACCTCTAGAGTTTGAGGTTGAGGATAATTTTTTTTACATGTTTCATCGAGGCTAGAACACAGATTAATCAAGAGACAGGGTAATCATTCACCGTGATATATCGGGTTGTTCGAGATTCTAGAGAGAGTCAGGATGGTATCCTATTGGTTGCAGTTACCTTAGAGGTATTGATCCATAAATGATATCTTCCATGTGTCCCAGTTATGTCATTATCATTCAAACCCATCTCATGATTTTCATCATAAGGAGGTTGAGTTACATGTATATGCATCCTTTTAGGAGCATCCTATTCATATCATTGACATGATCATGAAGGTTCTATGAGGTCGGTCAATTCCTCTGGTATGATTGTTGTGGAAGAATAGTTGTTTAAATAATGAGACTTTGTATTGGGAGGCCAATGTATATTCTCAGCGTCCATATTTATACTCATAAAAATATTTACCACCCTTGAGAGGGAAATTTGGGGATGAATTTATTTAAGATATAAGATTGTAAGATCCTGTGTTTTCATACGTGGTACAAATCCTTTTTATTTTGTTTTAAATGTTTGTTTATGGCCTATTGTGAGTACCTGTCTTGATCATGGGTGTTTTGGGGGTGTTTGGGGTTTTTTCAGAGCCAGAAACTCAACTTTTTAGGAAAAATAGGCAAGTCACGTGGTTAGTAGAAAACCATGTAGCGAAGGCTTCACAGTATGACTAGCCATGCGAGACCTGGATAGAGAGAAAGAGGCACCCGTTTAGTTTTTAAAACCATGTGGAAGCACCTACAATTTTTAGCAATGGTATTTTTCATAGTTTTCACATGGTTAGTCAAATTATGCATAGTGATCGTGCGGGTTCCCCCTTAACATAGTAAAGAGGGAACGGTTGGAAAACGGTTTGGCCAACCATGCGGCCAAACTATGAGACCGATGAAATTTTGGGGAAATTACTATTTTTTCATTAAAAATCTATTTAATACTAAATCATTTTCTTCTTCTTCTTCATTGGACAGTAGCCATCAGAGAGCTCCACCTTGAATCCAAATATAGTTTTGATCTCATTTCTTTATTTGATCTCTAAATAGAGCATCGTCAATCTACTTGGATTCTCTCTAATGAGTACTTAATTCATTTTGTGTCATTATTTGTTCTTCTTGGTATTGATGGTGTTATTTAGGTGCAAGATAATATGCCTTATTTCTATGTTCTTTGTCTGTTCTTAATTTTTATTCTGATCTGAGTCAAATCAGAAGTTTTTACTAGATGAGCACTCTAATAAGGACCTACATTAGGTGGTCTGTACTTATTTTCTTCAGTTTTGGTGCTTTATAGAGCTAGTTTCCATTGCACCACCCACCAAACTTTCCGATGACACCCTGAAAATTAAATGAATAATTGATTTAAATGAAATGGAACCTGTTAAAAATTCCCTTTAGTTATTTGAGATGTATTGGATGTTTTTTACCCAACCAAGGCCATCCATGGGGTGTTCCATGTGAATTGACTTTTCTTATTCCCTTGTTAAACTACCCATGGGATGAGTTAGTGATTTCCTAGTTAAAGGAGGCTTGTTTATAAATATTTTAATTGAATTAATTGTTTGTATATGGATGTTTCCTACTTTTCTTGTTGATGATTCTGATTAAACATTTTATATGGAATTGTTATATGAGTGAGTAAACTCATGGATTATAATTTAATGTGAATTGTGATATGAGTGGGTAAACTCATTGTATGTGGATTCTTGAAATGATTAATGATTTGAATGTTGAATGATTACGTATGATGCCCTGAGTTTGTTACACCATGGTTCATAGAAATGGTATTGGATGCCTTGGACTTATAATGCTCTTTGGATCTTGATTATGTTGGATTCATTGGGACTTAATACCCCTTGGATCTTACTTGTTTGGGCTCATAGTGAACATGGTATGTTGACATGCTCATTAGACACCAATTCAAGTCTAACTGAGTTTCCATCGAGATTATCTAAGGACTCGATGATGATTCCTTGGTTCACTACACCTTGGATATGACCCCGAGGGGTATAACATTTCTATTTATACAGTACGACTATGGAAAAGGTGACATGATTGATTATACGGATCAGACATGGTATATGTGACACTTACGGTTATATAGTGTGGTTGTGGTTGATTTGATTTACAGATTATATGGAAAGTTTGTGGGTGATATGATATGTTGTGTATATATCATGGTTGTGGTGTCTACTCCCCTTTATTTTACTTATTCCTTATTATAGTAGCTTCACACTTTTTCTATAGGGATCCTTGTTTGTATTGATAATATCACTTTACATATTTACTTTTTTCATGGGAATTACACTTGTATTATTTTCATATCTGTTATATACCTTGCACTCTACTTGAGATTATATTACATATACATGATTTGACATAGACACTTTGGGTTGTGACCTACTAGGATTGTATCTCAAACCCTATTCGAGATATTATTGGGTACCATGATAGACTTTATGGATATATGTAGGGATCAGGTCAAGTGCCCATAGTTTGATGCTTGATTTTTTTCCATGATTAGGATCAGGGGAGTACAGGGCCGAGTTAAGGCTCATGATGCTAGTTGAGATAGTTTTTGGTCATTTTGGTATTTTGTTACATGTATTGTACTGGTGTATGTTTACCTATTTTAGATTCTTTTTAGACACATGGCATGAAATGCATCTTCATCATTTTGTATATGATATTATATCTAGATTTTTTGTACATATGTATCTATCATTTGGATGTTTACTACTTATTCTATTATTATTATAATTCCACTTTTGGTTTGTATGATTGGTACTACTAAGTTACACTCTGATAAGAGGGATTAGTATCCCCGTAGACACAACCTAGACCCTCATTGCTAGTCAGCAATCTTTGGCATTTGGGGAGATGCACTTAAGGCCATGTGACCTTACAAGATCAAGGCACCATTAAGTGACATCCAGGTCTAGTATGTTACTAAATTAATGGTGTTTATAGACTTTAAAGGGTGGTTTAAACCACTCAAATGATTAATGAATTCTATTATGTTTTCTTATTTGGTTTTTGATGTTTTTTTGTAACCCATTTTCACAAGGAAGGTTTATAAGGATCGATTAGAACTTTAGAAATTATTTTTATAAAAATTATAATCCCATGAGACAAGTAGATTTTATTAAATAAAATGGTTATTTTATTGTGGACTTGTATATGAATGGTTCCCAATAAAGGGGATTGTGTATTGTCTATGTTTTGATAAAAATAGTTTGTTTCTTGTGAGGGTGTTGGAGGTGAGAGTGTGGATTTTTTTATTGTTATTATATATATAGTTATGTGATTATCATTTAAACTCACCTCCATTTTCATTTTAGGGGAATCATAGGGTATCTATGTGTGAATTATAGGGACACAAGCCATATTAGTTAAAATAAATCTCTATGTAGTGCCCCTAAGTTTGACTTTTCACTACTTATGGGATTTTTATGCTCAGTTATGCCAATGGGGGTGATACTAAGTGTCAAGGAAGGTAATTTGGTATTATATTTCAATATTTATTTATATTGGTTATGTTATCCATGTCCTGGATTTTCCTATGATTTTATAGCCTCTCATTATGGAACCTTTTATCTGTATTATATTTTCCATTTTCATGTGATTCTATTTTTCAAAAATGGCCTTTAGTATTGTGCTTTCCTTTCTTTTTTAAAATGGTATTCATTATATTTCATTCAAATTTTCATTAAAAGGTTTTATGATGATCTTTTATTAATGGTGTTTTCTTTTTTTTAATGGAAATAGTTTTAAAAGACATAAACACATTACTTATTTTGGAAAGAAATAGAAAACATATTTTTTGTATGTATTTTGAAACTATAATGAAATGGTTTTTTCTTTAAATGGAATTCATAGAATATGGAAAATATACCTACTAGGAATATCTTTCTCATGCCTTTCATATTATAGTTCCATCTGGTTTATCAAGGAAATGAAAAAATTTATTAGGTTTTCGATTCTAGTTGGTGGATATGGCGAATGGAGATGTTCTTCTTGCTAATAGAGATTAATAGACGTGGTTTGGTTTCCTTTTATTTTTTCTCAATTCTATTATTGTATAGGATACTTTTTAATCTTATATTTTTTAAAATATTGTTTAATTTTTGTTTGGTATGTATTTTGTTTCATTTTATTTCTATTCGGTGAGATTTTTATTTCTCTTATTCCATGTTTGGTTTTGAATTTGTATTAAAGTTTCATAATTTGTTGCATGACTTTCCAATGTAACGCCCCCATATTTTAAAAGAAGAAAATCATCTTTGATGTAGTATATATCATGAAACTATAATATTAGAATATAATTTAACACACTAAGACTTTATGATATATTTATTTTTAAATAAATCCAATCTATTTGATATCTTAGGATGCATGCAACATCGGTTTTAAACAAAATATGATACTCTATTAAAATATTATTATAACCTAACTATTAAGTAAGAGGGAATGAATAGAAATAACTAAATTATAAAAATTATATGGATGACACATATATAAAATAAACACATTGGTTATTAATTGATTATAAATGAAAATAAAAATCATTCAAAATAAAAAAAAGAAATGTTCTCTGAAAAACTATATTTTTCTAAAAGGTGGTTTCCTCACACATTGCGCACATATTTTAAAATTAATTTTTAACAATTTTAGGAATATTATTTTAAAATATAAATTCATTTTTGAAATTTAAATTTTAAAATTATCCTTGGTTGATTTTTTGATAATTTTCTGAAAGGATTAATTTTTTGATGAAAAGTTAAAAATATTGATTTTTATTGAAAGCTGCATTTTAGTTAAAATTATTTGCAAAGTTAAATTATATTTTAAATTGTTTTTAAAGAGAAATTAGTTTAATTATATTAAAATTTAACAAATTTAAGTCATTATAATAAATTTCATATTGAATTATTATATAAAAACATTTTAAACTTTTGAAAGTTTTTATTTGGAAAAACCATTTTTTTCGACACATCTACAGGTTTAATTTTAAAATGAATTCAGACACTTATATGAATTTAATTTTTAAAAATATTTTAAATATTATGAATCATAATAATTTATATAATATAATAATTTCAACTTAATTTTTAACCATAATGATTTGTAAAAACAGTAAAAAAATAATCACTGCTGTCAAGGTAAAAATGGGTTTACCGGGGGTTAAACTAAGAAGATAATGGTTAAAAATAACCTAAAACCTGTCCAAAAACCATTTTTTGTCCATATTTATAAATTATTACCTATAAGGGTTGATAATATCCTCTTTTTTAGGATTTTGGAAAGATAAAAATGTGGTTATTACTTTATCTTTTAAAAAATTCCATGTGTGCCCCCCCCCACTTATAAAAGGTCACCCCTATCATCTCCTCCTCACATTTAAAAAACCATTTGGTTCAGAAAATACCTACCCAAATCACTTCTTTACTTCCCTACCCACAACCTAGAGTCATTTATTATATAATAAATCCAATCTAGGAAGGATTTAGGTTAAACTTAAAGAGGTTTCCTCGAGAAGAGGTAAAGTTTTTAACTATCTGTTTTCAATTTATTTCTTCTTATAACATATTATAATATTATTAATATATAATAATATAAAAACACTATTATATAACATATATTTATATGTTATTTTTTTAATTTAATGACTTATATTCATATCATCTTCCATCAAATGGGATACAAAACTGTTGATCATGTGTATGGCGGACTACCACCTCGCAAACCAATGTAATTTGTTTTTGATCATCGTATTTCATGGATAGATATAAGTATATATTTTTAACATATTTATATTATATTTATGAAAATATTATACTTATTTAATTATGATATCACATATACATTCTTATATTCCATTCAGTGAGGGATACAATAAAGTCGCTCGTGTGTACGAAGGACTACCGCTTCACGAAGCGATATGATTTTTTTTCAATTACTCTTTACATGGAAGGTAGTAAGAATAAATTTAATTAATATATGTGATATTTATAAAAAACCATATTTCTATAAATATAATATCACATATAACTTCTCACCATCTAATCTTTTGGAAAACAAAAACGTCACTCGTGCATGTGTGTGGACTACTACCTCCATGTAGCAATGTGAAAATTTTTTCATTTTATTTTTGAATGGATGATAATAAGGATGAATTTTAATAATATAAATTTTATATCTCACATAATAATTATTCTGTAAATGTGAATTGATATGTTTTCCTTTCATTCCATCCGTTGAGAAAAAAATGGAAACAGCGTTCATGCGTACACACGGCCTATCGTCTCTATGAACAGTGTAATCCATTTTATATCTCTAAATTTTATAGATTATAATAAATACATATAAAATAAATATATATTATATTTATATCATATTTAAAAAAAATAGATTATTTAACCATGTTCAAATAAAAAGGACTGAAATTATTGAACTAAAACTCACATGAAAAACGAAGAAATTGTCAACTGAATCAGTGATTTTAACAAAGAATGGTTAATAAATTGGTGATAAAATACTATAAGTAAATTATATATGGTATTATATATATTATTATGTTTATATAATAGATGTATAATAGATCTATATTTAGTATACATGAGGTTTGAACACGTATGAAGGAAATCAGATCTAAGGTAAGGGTTTCTCATCTCACTTTTACTTTCATGAGACATGTGCCAAATTCACCAATTATTCCTTTATATGGTGTATATACTTACCCTTTTATATGTTATGTCATGAATATATTTATCTTCATGTTATTTAAATTTTAATTTTATGTTATTCCTTTCATGGAGTTTAGGATTCAAAAGTTACCAAAGTGGTAAGAGATTTATGTTACAATATCATTTTAATCAGGATTGTTTATACCTAAATTTCCATATTGTCTAATAAACCCATTTAATTTTATTCTCATCTATTTATAAATTAATTTTTCTAGTAATATTACCATTTTAATCTATTTATTACTTAAAATGGTAGATATTTTTTTTAATAAAATTCGACGTCATTTCTCTCTTCTGTCAAATCCTTTTTATTACAAAATCATGTTTTCTAAATAAAATCAAAAATGTTTTTAATGTTCTCAAAATGATTTATTAAATAAATTTTTACTTATATTTTACTTTTAAAAAAATTAAATAAATATTCATGTCATTTTCCAAACAAGTCTCATTTGGATTTTATCGAAAATGTGAAAGGAATATTTGTTTTAATATGAATTCTATTAAAAAATTTACAATATAATGGCCAATAAATGTTTTAAAACTTCATTTATAAGTTAAAAATTTTGTTTTAAATGAAAATTATTTTTAAATTTTTTTGTAATTTTAGTTTTAAAATTATTTTCAAAGTAAAAAAAGGTATTTTTTCCAAGAATGTTTTTTATGACATTTTTATGGTATTTCTATTCATCAAAAAAATCCCTCATTTTAACTTATGATCCATTGGGAATATGTTTTAATGATAACATACTTGTTATTTCTCATGATGTTTTATTATTAGTTGATTAGGATGTACTATTTTGATACCATTCACCATATTACTCTGAATGTTTTAAGATTATTATATTGATTGGGAAAATAATTAATATTTTGTATACCAGTTTTTTCAATATGAATGCTTATGTTGATTAAGTTAAACCCATTTCATATAAGGAATCCATTGTACTTAGTAAGTGATAGTGGAGGCCTATTATAGACCCTCAATTCATCAATAGGTCTCATTAGACAAACTAGATTGGGTTTTTGGATGAGGCCTTAACCATTTATGAAAGATGTCTTGAAATGAGGACTTGACGGTATGGTTATGATTTCCATCATTATGAATTCCACCATTTTGGGATTAGGTGTTGATGTCCATGTGATTATTTTATTATTTATAATATTCAAGGATAAGTATCAATATTATGTGATTATTTATATGGAATTATTTTGATCATCGGTTCTTCTTTCCATATTATTATTCATGTTAAAGTTATTGATTAAATTGTATGTATTTAAATTATTTACCTTTCCATGTTTTTTATTCTTTATTTATTCCTGAAATATTTCATTGTACACTTAACCTTACCAGGAATATGAGCTCACCCCTTTCTTATGTTTTATTTTACCCAGGATACCAAGAAGTTTTTTTTTTTTGATTGATATGTAGAGATATATAAAGGGGGAAATGGTGTTCTCAAAGAAAACAACTCATCAAGGATTTGATGCTTCATAGGGATGTCCATAAGGGAACAAGAGACTCCAAAATTTCCTAGAAATTTCCTGGAAATTACCATAGGGTTGAGAGAGGAAAGCTTCATGCGAAACAAATAAATAAAACATATGCATCATGGCTTTAAAACCACCCAGCCCAAAAATTAAATGACATGTAAAATTATTACATGGAATGTAATTATTGATTATAAGGTACACTAATATTAACATTGCATTAGGTTAATTTAACTCTGCTCGAACATTACACATCATTTAATGTAGATTCACAGTGTAAAATCCAGTTCATGCTATGAACCATTTCACGGCTTGAATGTCTTTCACAACATTTTCCCAATGATAGTTACATGTCATGTAATGCATTTACACAGCTTGTAAATTACCTGTAAATATATTTAATACCAACTTCTACAAAATCTTCAAAATCCTTTTAAACTCATGGAAAACTATTGTAAGCCCACTTACACATTTAAACCCAGACTCCATTAATTCAAAAAAAACATAAATCCTAGAACTTTAGGTCATTTTTTTCCACAAAAAATCTCTCCATATTAGAATAAGACTCATCCAACAATGTTTAAAGAATGAATAAAACCCAAAAAAAATATTTTTAATTCAAAAATCAAAGAGGGACGTACATCGAAAAATATGGTATATTACAACCTCCTCTTCATATAAAACCTCATCCCAAAGATACTCCAAGAATAATTGTGGGGTATCAGTGAACAAGTCTTACCACTATGCTCACATATCAAAATCCCTCTCTTATTTCTCCTTCTAAACACACTCATACTATCACTTCACTCAAACTAGTGGTATGGTCCTACCCCAGAGATACTTATCACTATGATCCATAATTCATATCAGATACTCCTCGAAAGATACATCTACACAAATATAGATGTCCTCAACATCTACCGCATGAGAAGAGTCAGGATAATATATCCAAAGCTATGACACATGAAAAATTTCATGCATGACACTGTAGTGTTGTGGAAGGTCTAATCCCACCACCAAATATATATTTTTTATTATAAACAAAATCACTTTTATGGAGAAAGTGTGAAACCAGCAAGTACACCCTAGCCTTCAAACACTATAACAAATTAAAAAATTATTAAAGAACAACTTAAAACTAGTAGACCTAATATCCTTAAACAATTTCCAGAAGAGAGAAGTTACCTCTTTGCCGGGGTCATCTCTGATGATGCCTTCGAAATAGGATGCAAACTTCCCCCAAGCTCGCAAGAACTCCTCCTAGTCAATTTTCTTGTTGTTGAAACCTCTGACTAGGATTTGGTGTTGTTTGTCAATCCACTCACTTTGTTCCTTGGTCGTGTCAACTTGCATAGATCTTTCCTTCATCCGTTCTGGTGTCTCGGAAAAATCATGGATGTCTAACTCCTTCTCATCCATCCCGTCCTCTGAATGCACAAGCAACTCCCATGGATCTTCCCTGCTCACAGACTCCCCTTCCGGCTTCCCACGCATCCCTTTCACTCCCACCTTGGCAGGTGAGGCCAATTCACTCAGTTGCACCTCCTCTTCCACTACACCTGACTTGTCAGTTGGCCCGGTTCCTGCCTCCCTCTGCGTACCCTGAGAGGCATCCTCCTTCATCCTTGTTATCACCTCCTCTGTATGTAATTGCCTCTCCTCATGCTGATATCCTTCCTGAGAGGGTTTGTTCTCATGTGACTCGATGACCAAGACTAGCTGGCCATCCATTCTCCCCACTTATTGGGACTCGAGCTCCTTGGGTTTCCCCTCTTTCTTAGCTGACCGGGTCTCCATTGGTCTAGGTAGAAAAGAGTAGTCTTTGCACCCCTTCGGTTTCAGCTTCCTAGAAACAATGCAGCACCCTGGGTCCCTATTCTCTTTGTTCCTTTTCTTCCAGCTTTGATTTTGAAAGTCTTTCCCCTCCCCTCCCAATCCATTGTCCTCAAAAGATCGACCATCACTCTCAGAATCAAACTCATAAGATCCCTTGGAATGACCCTCATACTTACCCTCATTAATCAAGTTCCCAAACCAGTTGTTGAGGGGAATATAGGAAAGAGCTACCCTTGGGTTGAAGTCCTTCCTACAGTCCAGTGACCTACTCTCCCCCAGTGAAATCTGCTCCCACTCCTGGACTACCTTCGACTTATTCTTTCCATTAGACACCCTTCCATTGACCAAGTTACTTCCAGCCCTCACCGCCATTTCATAAGAGCTGTGGAAGGTTTAATCGGTATGCCACTGGACTGGAACTTTCCACTATCTCAAACGACCCGAAAAACCTGGGCTCTATCTTTCCTTGTTTATTTATATGGTATTTCTCTAACCTAGGTGACACCCAAAAAAAACATGATGACCAACATCAAACTCCATAGGTCATATATTCTATTAAGAATAAAATTTCAACCTGTTCTAGGCAGTCACCAACCACCTACTGATCAATTAAACCTACTCAAACATCTCTTGAATGAGACTAGGTTCAATAAGCACTGACTCACATACCTCTAACCAATAAAGAGGTAAACAGAATGACCTTCCATACAAAGCCTCAAAAGGTTCCATTTGGATTGATTCCTATAAGATTTTATTATATTTAAACTCTATAAGTTTCATATACTTCTCCAAAGAACCACCAAAATCTAGAACATGGGCTCATAACATATCCTCCAGAACCAGAATAGTCTACTCATATTGAGCAACGGTCTGAGGATGATAGGAGGTGCTCAAAATAACCTACAATACCAAAGCCTTTTGAATAACCTACAAGATTTGTGACATGAAATGAGGATCTCTATCAGAAATGATACTCATAGGAACATCGTGAAACTGAAC
Organism: Viscum album; assembly: GCA_963277665.1. NCBI lineage: Eukaryota > Viridiplantae > Streptophyta > Magnoliopsida > Santalales > Viscaceae > Viscum > Viscum album. The sequence goes on from OY728138.1 coordinate 861,438,325, forward strand.
TATCTATTACACATAGAGACTACCCAGATCATCAACTGGGAAGGTCTCCCTAGTAGGAAAGAAGTGGGATGCCTTCTCCAGTCGATCCATGGCCACCCATACTACATTATTCTTGCGAGGTGTACTGGGTAATCCTATCAAAAAATCCATAGTGACATCATCCCATTTCCACTTAGGAATGGGAAGAGACTGTAATAGTCCAGCATTCCTCTGATGTTTGGTCTTCAGCTGCTAACAAGTGAAACTTATCTCCATAAATCCTACTACATCCTTATTCATTATTAACCATCAGTATTGTCTATAGAGATCATGATACATCTTCATCAAACTAGGATGTACCTCCCATATAAAATCATGAAACTCTCTCATCATCTCTTTATGCAAGCCCATAGGAACCCATACCCGTCCACAAAAAAGAAGATAATTTTCACTACCAAGAGACTATCTTGATAGTGTCTTGTGACTATATAATTTTTCACTCAAAAATAATACCTCTTGATCAAATAAACTCTCTATATTGATATTATCCAAAAGAACAAGTATAACAGATGTCGAAGTCATATCTACTCATCTCTGGTGCTCATGAACATCTAGATGCATGTTTTCAAAGAGTGCCATCATCTTACACTCATTGTAGGACTCTCTCATTACCTATATCCATGTATTCTATCTTAAGGCATTGATAATTACATTTACATTGCTTGGTGTATAATAAAACTCGAATTAGAAATAATGTAGATACTCAACCCACCTCCTCTGGAAAAGGTTTGGGTCCCACTAAGAAAATATGTACCTGAGGATATTGTAGTCCATGTACACCAAAAATATCCCACCCAAATAATAGTGTCTTCAATATCTCATAGAATATACCATCACATCTAACTCTATACCATGAGTTGGATAATTCCTCTCATGTGGTCTCAACTTTCTGGATCCATAAGCAACCACTTGATCCTCCTACATCATAACTGCTCTGAGTCCAACTCTAGATGTGTCACAGTACACAATTTATGTTTTAACCGACATAGTTAAAGTGAGGATAGGTATTGAGGTCAGACTTCCTTTCATATCTTAAAAATATACCTTATAATAATTCGACCAAATAAAACTTCACCTCCTTCTTGGTCAGCCCTGACATCGGTGTTTCTAGATGGGAGAAATCGTGGATAATGCACCGATAATAACCTGTTAAACCTAGAAAACTATGAATCTCAAATACATTATTGATTCACTCCCAAGATACCATGGCTACAACCTTCTCTGGGTCCACTGACACTCCTACCTTTTAGATTACATGACCCAAGAAGTGAACTATATCAATCAAGAAACTACATTTAGATAACTTGGCATAAATTTGATGCTCACTCAATGTACTCAAGATGATGTTAGGATGTTGGGCATGATCATATAATGAATGAGAGTGCACTGTGATGTTTTCAATTAAAAACACCACAAACTAGTCCAAAAAATGATTAAATATCCAATTCATCAAGGCCATGAATATTGTCGGTGCGTTCATCAAACCAAATAGTGTCACCACAAACTCATACAAGCCATACCTGCTCCTAAAAGAAGTTTGAGGTATGTCTGATGGTCTCACCCTCAACTAGTGGTATCTTTATCTCAAATAGAACTTGAATAAGATCTTATCACCTCTCAACTGATCAAAGATATCATCGATGCATGGAAGGGGATATTGGTTTTTGACCATCTTCTGGTTCAATCTCCAATAATCTATACATAATCACAAAGTCTCATAAACCTTCTTGGAGAAAAGAACTAAATAACCCCCATGGAGATGTACTAGGCCGTATGAAACCCTTATCTTATAGATACTCCAACTAAACTTTAAAATCTTGAAGATATTTTGGTGTCATCCTATAAGGAGGGATAGAAACTAGCTCTGCTCTGGGCACCAACTCGATCATGAACTCAATCTCTCACTTAGGTGTTATGTTATAGAACTCATCGGGAAAGACATCCTAAAAATGGTCCACCACTAGTGAAAAGGTAAACTATTATATTCCACCGTCATATAGAATAATACTCGTTATCTAAGTCATGAGACAATCCAATGTGCACTGAATTTTTCCTGTATGTCCAGTTTAAGGATCCCACTCACCCAAGTGGGAATTACTATCTCCTTCAAGAGATAGAAAGGAAACTCTCCTCTAGTAATAGTCAATATGAGCCTGATATAGAACTAGTCTATCCATACCAAGAATAAAATTGAAACCTACCATTTCCAACATGAATGGTTCCCAAAAGAAATGATGACCACCAATTTCTAGGGAACAATCCTCGCAACATTTGATATTCTCTAACTGCACTCAAAACGGTGTATCAATGATCAAAACACCATCCAAGATTTCCATAACCAATCCCAAACCATTTTCAAACATAGAATACAAAAATTAATGTGAATCTTATGTATCAAAAAAATGAAAGAAAGGGTAGATGATATAAGAATCATACCTCTTGTGGTAAAAGGTCATATGTCAACACTATTCAGAGTAGTATTTATAGCATGAAACTAACTAGACCCTCTATCCTAGGCTCTAGTCTGACTCCATTGAGCTATTCCCTCTTCCCGGTATTATTTCTCCTTCATTAGTGTACCACATCCCCTACCTTGACCTGAACATCCAATGGAAATCCAGATACCTATCTAATGAGGGTTAGCTAAGTCCTTCCCGGACTATGGTACCTTTCCTGGTCCCCCACCACTACTCTACTACTACATGCCCCTACAAAACCTCTATAGGTGATCCATCCTACCACAAGAATGACACTCCAAACTAGGGTATGGACACTAGGCCTCTTGTGGACAAACTTTCAATACTAATTTAATTGAAACATAATGAAATCTTGATATGTATTCCCATTACCCTGGATGCTCTGCTTGTTGTTTCCTTGGAAAAAACTATCATAGCAGTGCTTCTTTCTACCAGAAGAATAGCACCCATTTTGCCCTACTGAAACAGTTTGGTCGCTACTTAGAGCCTCTCTATATTTCCTTCCATTATGAGATTTTTATTCATCACATATAAACATCTACTAAAGTGAAATATGTTCATTTATGACCTGATCTCATAGTAAATCCCATTCTAAAATCATCTTACCCTATATATCTCATCATCTCCTAAAGATGGTTCTAATCACTGCAAGGTAGCGAAACTTCTAGTGTAGTCCATCAATGGAATTCCCTTTTGTGTTAGGTGTATGAACTCATGAGCCTTCTCATACCTCAATCTCTTTAGATAAAAGTTTCTCAGGAACTTTTCCTTGAATTCCTTCTATGATAACTCCTCTTACTTCCCATCTTGCTCTAGAATGTCCCTCCAATGCTTGGCTGGTCCATAAAGCATATACACAACAAGATTCACCCTATTATATTTGGGTGTCTCGAAATGCTTGAAGATCGTCTGGACTGACTCAATCTAGAACTCAGCTATCCGGGGGACTCCCTCCTTAGTGAACGTAAGTGAATTCTGCAGTTGAAACTCTCTCGTCAACTTAGATATCGAAGGCATGGTGTGAGCATTCTCCCTTTCAATAGATCGCATGACCCTTAGGAAGATGTCATGAAGATGAACATCCATATTATCCTAAGGAGATACAAGAATCTTAGGTTCAAATGTGTTAGGAGTGTTTTGATTTCCACTCTCCTGGTGCTCAATTTGAATACGATGAAGATTCGTTTTCTCTACAAGACAGACACTACGTAGAACACTAGCTAAAAAGTCAACCTAAAAAAGCTGAAAAAAATAGAGAACCATAGGCTCATGGTCTCTCTAAACATGGATTGTAAGTGTTTTAGCATAACATAACTATTCCTTCATTTCTTTTATCAAATATAATGAGTATCTTATTTCATAGTTCATACTGAAAAATATATCACATATAATAAATATGTCTCTATCATGAAAAATGCATGTCAATATATATCCCTATGTGTGTATCATGATGCATGAATATATGTATCATTCCATACTGGTCCACGAGTATAAATCTCAATAAATAATAACATCACATAGCATGTGAATCACCCTAGGTTAAATAACATCAATTGTAACAAGAAAACATCATAAACAACAATATCATCCCTAGGCACTCAGATTCTCCCCGGTACATGGGTTAGCTACTCTCATGCACAAGATAATTGTCAAGTGCTGACACATCTTATTCTCCTTTCTACCTTTCCCAAATAGTAAAGAAATAGAAAATAAAAAACCACCTCTGATAGCACTTTGTAATGTCTGCTAATCTGTAACTCTCTCACATGGATAAATCAAGTTGATTATGAGACTTCAGTACACCTCCCCATACTCCAGAGGCTTCCGCCTAGCAGTGGAGGTGGAATGGATATAGTGAGGAGACTATACCCCCTGGTTCAGAGTCATAATGTAGTGGAAATTAACAATACAAATAAATATCAAAATAACAGAAAACATAGAGGAAATAGTACAACATACAACTAGGAAGAAAAAGGTGGAACCAATAATGAATAATCATGTGATAACATGCTGAAATGTGTCTAAATGTCAAACTAAAGTAATAGAAATAAAATAAACAATTGACACAATTAAACTAAAAATACCCCAGTCCTGAACCCCATGTCAGTCCTGACACCAAACTTCAACTCATCTATAAGGAAACAAATCATAAACAAGGTCCCTTGCGCTTATCCAAACTTGCATCCATGTAATATTCTTGGATACTAATCGGTGAACTGAATAGGGTGTGATTAAAACTTAGTTGTTCGATATCACTATGTCTAAACAAAACCAGTCTTATAACATCCCGGTTCCGGAAGCCACCTAGAGGTGCCTCGTACCCGGTTGGTCACATGGCCTCAAGCGCATTTCCCCGAACGCCAGAGGAGCCGACTAGCAGTGAGGGCCTAGGGTGTGATAGTGGGGAAACTATGCCCTCATTGGTAGAGTAACACAGAGGAAGTAAACAAATATCAATAGCTGAAGCAATGATAATGACATACAAAAGGAAACAGTGGAAGACTGAAGAAATAAACAGTTGGAACATATATATAATGATGCATGATACATATGTCTAGGAAAATATCCAAACACATCACAATGCTGAAAAAAAAGTACTAAGCCAAGTACAAAAGAAAAATAGTAAAAAACTCCACAGCATTGCAAGCCATAGCTTGGTCCCATGCTCTCCAGCTATACAGCAATCAAGTACTTGAAGTAGAAGGGCGTTTTCCCTTATCTATACCTGCAACAATATAATCTGTTTGGGCCCAAAATCATGGCCCAAAAATGGTGTGAGACTAAATCCTAGTAGGAAACCACCACAAGATCTGTGCCTAACATTCAGTGAGTATATGGTAGGTAACAATTAAAAGGAAGCAGTAAACAAGGAAGTACTCAGCAGTAAACAATCCACAGTTTCAAAGCAATCAGTTCCATATATCAAACAATAGCTAATCAAAGCAGGTAACCCTCTGGGTAGTACTCTCAGCCTAACCCCTCTGGTTCAACCAAAACAAGGATAGATATTCCCAAGACTCTATGAGGAATCACTAACCGTCAATTCTCCCTATAGTCATATGTGATTCAAAGACTCTCTCAGGAAGCACTCACCGTCAATTCCCCCTATAGTCTTTCAGCGGTAACTACAGGCACTCTGAGGAATCACTCAACGTCAATTCCTTATGTGGCCTTGTAACGTATCTATAGACCCTCTGAGGGATCAATCAACGTCAATCCCCCTTATGGTCTCGCAGTGTGATAATTATAACGGACACTCTGGGAAATCCCTCAACGTCAATTTCCCCAATGGTCCCACTACAACAAGTTCCCACAGCCCCGTGTAAAAAAAACATGCACGAATGGTGAACAGTATCCAAAGTGAACCCCTGGGAATACTTGGATAATAATATACAGCATATCAGCATGTTAGATAAAATAAAACACTCCATCCTACAATACTAGGCATGGAAAACAAACAGCAGCCTAAAAGGCATAACTAGAACAAATGGTCAAAATAAGCAATGAGGGAAAAACCTCCAAGGCATAGAAATTAACCCTATTCATATGAAATTAACCTCTACTCAAGCATACAAGCACAGCAGACAATTATCAGCACTAAAATAGTAAACACGCAATACCCCATTCGTGGGTATTGGGAACTTTTGCACATATATCTCAAAGACTTTCAACAGAAAGGCACAAACCACCTACCTCGGTGTTGGGAGATCGTTATATGTGAACCTTAAGTCTTGAATCGCCCAAGAACACCGTAGATCTACAAAAATTCTCAAAACTTTCAACTGAATGTAACTTGAGAAAGAAGAGGAATCAGAAAACGAAGCTCTAGAAGAAGGAAGAGCTTACCGAGTTGATGCCAACCCAACCGATGATGGTCAAATCGGAGATCGAATGCTCGATCGGGGGATCGGAGGAAGATTGCGGCCGTACGGGTGCTCTCAGATGAACCAGACCTAGAAGGAGAGCTTTCTAGTGATTAGACGTGACCCCGGTACGTTTAATGAAAAAACAATTACACGGCATGTACTTTGGAAGTACATGGAATGTACTTACCGTTACTGAGCCCTACTTTAGGCGGCCTCCAGGTCACCCCCCAGATGGCCGTGTGCACGGCCGCTACACAGTCAGCACACTGCTACCCGCATTAACCGAGTACATGGCATGTACTCATAAAATACACGGCGTGTACTTCAAAAATTTCTAGAAATTCCTCTTTTTCCTCAAAAACACTAGAAAATAAGGACATACCAGAAAAAGAAGATCTGAGTTCTTACAAACTTTCCCACTTAAAGAAATGTGTCCTCAAATTTCCCTAGCAAGGCGGTGTAGAAGAAAAAACCATGAACAGCTCCGGCCACTGTGATCGCACATCAGCCTCCCTCTCCCAAGTCTCGTTATGTACTCACCCGTGCTTTCATAGCACTCGTACCAGAGGAATAGACCGGCCACATAGAACCTTCGTACTATGATCAACGATCCGGATAGGATGCTCCTCGAATGATGCATCCACTTCCAACTCAACCTCCTTGGGTTGGAAGACATGAGACAGGTCTGATAAGTAACATCGAAGCTGAGAAATGTGGAAGACGTCATGCATATCCCGATACCTCTGAGGTAACTACAACTGATAGGCAACTGGCACAACTCTCTCAAACACCTCAAATGGCCTGACGTACCTCAGCAAAAGCTTACCCTATCTCATAATCCTCTTGTGCCCCAACCTCGGTGCGACACGCAGGAAAACCTGATCTATGACCTTGAACTCTAGAGGTCATCTCTGCTGATCTTCATAAGACTTCTGTCGAGACTATGTAGTATCCATCCTCTTCTGAATCAACTCTATCTGCTATGTGGTCTTCTGGACAAGACGAGGTCCTAGCATAGCTGTCTCTCCTGCCTCCATCCAACATAGGGGTGATCGGCATGGCCTATCATACAAAGCCTCATAAGGTTCCATCTGAATTGTTGCTTGAAAACTATTATTGTAGGAAAACTCCACAAGAGGTATATGATTCTCCCAAGAACCTCCAAAATCCAGGATGCATGTTTGGAGCATGTCCTCAAGCACTTGAATTGTACGCTCAGACTGGCCATCTGTCTGGGGGTGGTAAGTTGTACTCAAAAGTACCTGTGTACCCAAACCCTTTTGTATCCCCTGCCAGACTTGAGAAGTAAAACGTGCATCCCTATCTGAAACAATGGAGTGTGGAACCCCATGTAGACGCACAATCTCCTGGATGTACAACTGTCCCAGCTCATCAACACTGAAGGTCTCCTTGATCAACAAAAAGTGAGCAACCTTCGTGATTCTATCAATGACAACCCACACTGCATCATTTCCTCGAGGAGACCTCGGCAACCCTGTCATAAAATCCATCACGGCATCATTCCACTTCTACTTGGGAATGGGTAACTGCTAAAAAAGTCTTGTTGGTCATTGATGCTCCGTCTTCACCTGCTGACAGGTGGAACACCTCATCATGAAATCAGCAATATCTCTTTTCATACCTAGTCACCAATACTGATGGTGTAGATCACAATACATCTTGGTGACACTAGGATGAACTGTCCAAACTGAGGAATGAAAGTCCAGCATCAGCTCCTCGTGTATGTCTGTCGACACCCACACGCGCCCATGAAAATGTAAGATCTCATCCTCACCTATGGTTCATCTAGGAATAGGGTCCCCTCCTGACACGCTCTCCCATAGGACTAAGCCTTAAGAATCTAATAGTTTCCTCATTCTCACTCGATCAAGAAGAGTAGAGGTAACAGATATAGAAGAAAGAAACCTCTACTCCGGCCTGTCGTGCACCTCCAAATGCATCTCAGAGAACAGATCCATAAGCTTCCACTCACTACTGGCCTCCTAAAATGTCTGTATCTGAGTCCTCCTGCTCAACGCATCAGCCACAGATTTGCCTTTCCCTGGCGTGTAAGCAAGCTCAAAGTCAAAAGACTGAAGGTATTTGACCCACCTTTGCTGCCTCAAATTCAAGTCGCGCTGAGTGAAGATATACTTGAGACTTTTGTGGTTGGTGAAAACCGCAAAATTCACTCCCAATAGATAATGTATCCAACATTGTAAGGCATGAACAATGGCTGCCAACTTGAGATAGTGCGTTGGGTAATTCCTCTCATGTGGCCTCAAATGCCGAGACTCGTACACGATGACTCCTTCTCCCTGCATAAGCACAGCTCCCAGACCAATACCTGAAGCATTACAGTAAACCGTATAGCTCTTTCCCAACTCTAGAAAAACTAGTATCGGTGCTGAAGTCAACCTACATTTTTAACTCCTGAAAGGTTGACTCACAAAAATATGACCACAAGAACTTTTTACCATTCTTAGTCAAACCCGTAAATGGTGCTGCCAAGTGTGAGAAGCCATGTATGAAACGCCTGTAGTATCCATCCAGCCCTAGAAAACTTCTTACCTCAAATACGTTCTTCGAATACTCCCAATAAACTACTACTCTCACTTTCTCTGGGTCTACTGACACTCCTTTCTCTAAGATAACATGACCCAAGAAGTGAATATGATCCATCCAAAAGTGGCATTTTGAGAGATTAGTATATAACTGATTCTCTCTCAGTGTACTCAGAACAATCTCAATATGGGTAGCATGGTCGTGTCGTGTGTGAGAGTACACCAAGATATCATCCACGAAGACCACCACAAAAGAATCCAAGTATGGATGGAACACTCGGTTCATCAGTGCCATGAAAACTGCAGGTGCATTCGTGAGACCGAACGGCATAAACATATACTTGTATAGACCATATCTTCTTCGAAAGGATGTAAGAGGTATATCGGATGCTCTAACACACAACTGATGATAACCGGATCTCAAGTAAATCTTCGAGAACACCCGGGCTCCTCAAAACTGATCAAAGAGATCATCAATCCTCAGAAAGGTATATCGGTTCTTGACCATAAACTAGTTCATCTTTCGATAATTCACACAAAGTAGGAGGGTATTGTCCGCCTTCTTCACAAACAAGACAGTCAAACCCCATGGGGAAGTACTGGGTCGGATGAAACTCTTTGCCTGCAACTCCTCCAACTGATTCTTGAGCTCCTGCAACTCTGGTGTAGCCATCCTATAAGTAGGAATGGACACCAGTGCCGCTCCTAGCACAAGATTAATATAAAAGTCTACCTATCGATCCGAAGGAAAACCTGGAAATTCCTCTGGAAAGATATCTCGGAAATGATTCACCACTAGAGGAAAATACATCAGTGAAGTTCCTTGTTCATCTAGATATAGACTATAAATATGGGTTGTAACTCCTCCCAACCCATGATGCTCAGGTCCCGCTCTGCTCGCCTAGACATCCCATTCACCTTTGTGAAGAAATGATTTGCCTTCTGGTGATGTGAAGATCACTCTGTGGCGATAACAATCGGCAACCGCCTGGAAGGGAACTAACCAGTCCATTCCAAGAATGACATCATAGCCTGTCATCTCTAAGAAATAGAGATCCCAAAATAAGTGACACCCACCAACCTCTAGAGGTCACTCCTTTTACTTCCGCACACTAACTATTCTAGTCCCCAACTGAGTGTCTAGCATCAAGATATCAGCAGAAAAAAAGATGTAGAGCCCAAGGCTCTCCAAAATAGAAACAGATATAAAGCTATGGGAAGCACATGTGTAGAAAAGAGAAGAAGATAAAATTGAGGCAACTAAGATCATACATCAAACTGTAGAGGGTCTGGGATCCTACTCCTACTGGGTCTACTCTACTGAAAAAGTTTGGCCCATACCACGGCCCTGTGATCCCGCCTGACCACTCTAAGTTGACCCACCCTACTGTCATTGAAAGCCTGGAAATTGGCTACCACAGCCACAACCTCCGCCTCGGCCCGAACGGCCAGAAGAACTCCAGCTCCCAGACTGATGAGAAACTGGTGGCACTGCTCCTGAATGAGGAGTCATAGAAGAACCCATGTCACCAAATGCTAGTGAAAATAACTGACAGAAACGCTGAAGGTGGCTCATCTTTCCACATGATCGACACTCCACTGGGTCTCTTGGGCAATGTGGCCTCATATGCTAGACCTTCCTGCACTGGTAGCATACCACCTGGCTACCTGAAGGTGCATCTCACCTACTCAGATCTCCACGTGTAGTCTCCTTGCGGCGCTTCCTGCTATCAGCTAGTAGAACACTAACTCTAGATGTCAAACCTCTCTGGCTCACAGCTCCAGAATCCCTCAGATTATGCTCTGTGATCTACGCCTGGTTGACTATAAAAGTGATGGAATTCAGCCTGAAAATTTTCACCTGATATCGGACATCGTGCCTCAAACCATCCTCAAACTTCCTTTCCAGGAATAACTCATCACCTCCTAGAAAGGGTGTAAAGCGCTACATCTCTGTGAAGAAAGAGGAATACTCCATAACAGAAAGAGTGTCCTGCTCCAAACTCATGAACTCTCAGGCTCGATCGGCCCTCAAGGTCTCTGGATAGAAGTAATTGTAGAAGGTACGCTGGAACTCATCTCAAGACATAACCTGCTGGCATCCCGCCTGTGAGATCACATCCCACCATATCTTGGTTGAATCTCACAACATGTACATAGTGAGCTTCACCCTCCTCTCTGGAGGTATCTATAAATGCTCGAATATCGTCAGCATGGATTCTAGCCATGACTCTGCAGTCTGGGGTCCTCCATCCCCTGAAAAGGTGGGAGGATGCTGCTGCTGAAAGACCCGTGTCAATTCTACCATCGACGGGGCAGAAGTAGGTGCTCCCTAAAAGGTATGAATCATCCTTATAAAGTGTTCTTTGAACTGTGCCTCAACACCTATGTCATGTATAACGGCTGGTGCCAAGACTGGCACGACTGGAGGATTTGCTCGAAGCCCTTGATCATCCATGTCTGGTGTCTGATCACTGCCCGGTGACTGGTGGACAACCGGAGGACATCTCGGTGGAATGCCTCTGCAAGGTCAAGTGCACACCTTAGATCAATATTATCAAGGACTGAAAGCTAGAACCATAGGAAGGGAACAGGATAAATAAATCTTTCAAATTTAACAAAACACAGATACACGGTGTGTATGTACACTACACGGCATGTACTTGAATCTTTTTCCCCTACCTGAGTTCCCTTACACGGCTAATCCACACGGTTCTCCATATAACAAGACTAAATGGCGTGTTAATTCCATACACAGCATGTACTAGACGAACTTCACCAACCTGTGTTGTTAGCTACATGGCCGGTTACACGGCTCACGCTACACAGCGTGTTCCAGATTGACACGACGTGTACCTGAAGAATTTCACCGACCTGTCTTGTTAGTTACATGACTAGATTCTAGGATTACACTACACGGTGTGTTCAAGACTGACACGACATGTGTAACCTAAGATTTATCCACCTGTTTTGTTAGTCACACAAGAAAATGCAAGGTCTAAACACATAACGTGTACATCCGGTACACGACATGTTTTCCCAAGTTTTTCCCAACCCCGTGTCTCTGTACACATGGTCAGTGACACGGTTAGAGACTACACGGTGTGTACTTGCATGAACATGGTGTGTAATTAAGAAAAATAGTTTCTTCCCGAACAGGAGAACACATGGCGTGTATTCAAAAATACAATTCTTGTATTCTGGGTTTTTTCAGACAGTAAGCCTCAGAAACTACTCCGGAACCCAGAAAAACACTGAAATGAACAAAAAGTGCCAAATTCCGATCTGTGAGGGCCCATACTCCTCGCAAATCAAATCTTGGAATCTTATACATTTCATAAACAATAATAGTAGTGAAATGATCCACCAAATTCCAATCCATGAGGGACTATAACACCTCAAGAACCAAAGTTTGGTGTTCATTCAAACAAAACCATACACAATCTAATACTCTATCAAACAGCAGGTATACTATCAAGGCATTTATCACCACAACATGAATATCTAGCACAACACCTATCACAACAACATGCAATCGCTAATGCACCCTAAATGGCATGGCAAGAATGCATGACATGTGATTTCTAACAAGTGCCTATATGATGCATAAGATGGCATACCCTCATCTCATCGGGTTGCAATAGAAATAGAACCTTGATATTATCAACAGTAATAGCACAATACATGTGAGTCACCCAAAGGTGTAAATCAAATCAACTGTAAAACTGCAAAACCAAAAAAATTACAACACGAGGTAAATTGGTTTTTCCCAGTACACGGGTTAGCTACTCCCGGGCACAAATTATTACCAAGTACCTGTTCCGTCCTACCCCTGGCTAAAGGCTCCAAACAGTAAGTCGAGAAGAAAATAAAAACCTCCTCTGATACCACTTTATAGCGTCCCGGTTCTGGAAATCCACCCAGAGGCACCCCATACCCGGTTGCTCATATGGCCTCAAGCGCATTTCTCCGAACGCCAGAGGCTGCCGACTAGCAGCGAGGGCCTAGGGTGTGATAGTGGGGAAACTATGACCTCATTGGTAGAGTAACACAGCGTAAGTAAACAAATAGAAATAGTGGAAGCAGTGATAATGACATACAAAAGGAAATAGTATAAGACTGAAGAAATAAACAGTTGGAACATATATATAATGATGCATGATAAATATGTCTAGGAAAACAGGCAAACACGTCACAATGATGAAAACAGTACTAAGCCAAGTACAAAAGAAAAACAGTAAATAGCTCCACAGCATCGCAAGCCATAGCTTGGTCCCATGCTCTCCAGCTCTACAGCAATCAAGTACCTGAAGTAGAAGGGTGTTTTCCCTTATCTATACCTGCAACAATATAATCTGTTTGGGCCCAAAAGCATGGTCCAAACAGGGTGTGAGACTAAATCCCAATAGGCAACCACCACAAGATTTGTGCCTAACAGTCAGTGAATATATGGTAGGTAACAAGTAAAAGGAAGCAGTAAACAAGGAAGTACTCAGCTGTAAACAATCCACAGTTTCAAAGCAATCAGTTCCATATATCAAACAATAGCTAATCAAAGTAGGTAACCCTCTGGGTATTACTCTCAGCCTAACCCCTCTAGTTCAACCAAAACAAGGATAGATATTCTCAATACTCTCTAAGGAAGAACTCACCGTCAATTCTCCCTATATTCATGTGTGATTCAAAGACTCTCTGAGGAAGCACTCGTTGTCAATTCCCCCTATAGTCTTTCAGCGGTAACTACAGGCACTATGAGGAAGCACTCAACGTCAATTCCTCATGTGGCCTGTAACGTATCTATAGACCCTCTAAGGGAGCACTCAACGTCAATCCCCCCTATGGTCTCGCAGTGTGATAATTATAACGGACACTTTGGGAAATCCCTCAACATTAATTTCCCCTATGGTCCCACTACAATACGTTCCCACAGCCCCATGTAAAACAAACATGCACAAAAAATGAACATCATCCAAAGTGAACCCCTAGGACTACTTGGCTAACAATATACATCATATCAGCATGTCAGATAAAATAAAACACTCCATCCTACAATACCAAGCATGGAAAACAAACAGTAGCCTAAAAGGCATAACTAGACCAAACGGTCAAAACAAGCAACGAGGGAAAAACCTCTAAGGCATAGCAATTAACCCTATTCATATGAAATCAACCTCTACTCAATCATACAAGCATAGCAGACAATTATCAGGGCTAAAACAGTAAACACGCAATACCCCATCCATGGGTATTGGGAACTTTTGCACATATATCTCAAAGACTTTCAACGGAAAGGCACAAACCACCTACCTCAGTGTTGGAGGATCATTATATGTGAACCTCAAGCCTTGAATCGCCCAAGAACACTGTAGATATACAAAAATGCTCAAAAAGTTCAACCGAAGATAACTTGAGAAAGAGGAGGAATCAGGAAATGAAGCTCTAGAAGAAGGAAGAGCTTACTGAGGCGATCTCAACACAACCGACAGCGGTCGAATCGGAGATCGGATGCTCGATCGGGGGCTCGGAGGAAGATCGTGGTCGTACGAGCGCTCTTGGAAACCAGACCTAGAAGGAGAGCTTTATGGTGATTAGATGTGACCCTGGTACGTTTAATGAAAAAAAATTGCATGGTGTGTACTTTGGAAGCACACGACGTGTACTTGCCGTTACCGAGCCCCGCTTTAGGCAGCCTCCAGGTCACCCCCCACATGGTCGTGTGCACGGCCGCTACACGGCCAACACACGGCTACCCGCGGTAACCAAGTACACGACGTGTACTCATAAAATACACGGCGTGTACTTAGGAAATTTCCATAAATTCCTCTTTTTCTTCAAAAACACCAGAAAAGGACATACCTGAAAAAGAAGATCCGGGTTCTTACAAGTCTGATAATAAGTGCATGCAATAAAGCGATAAGTGGATATATTAATTAATCAATTAATATAATACAACAATCAACTTGCTTTGACACCATGCTGTAATATCTCTGATCATGTAGCACAACCATGCCAACCAATCCATGTGTCCATGACATAATATTGGATGTTAGACCGATGATGGTAATATCGGGTGTTATGAAAGGTTATTCGGTATTCGATGACGATCTTTCTCTATATTGGTTGTGTCAGCCATGTCCTAGATTTTCCATTGATCTTATAGGTTTCCATGATAGATACTCTTATATTATTTATTTATATAATAATTTTCATTAACTTATGGTGCTATTTTTCAAAAATGGCCTTTAGCATTATGCTTTCCTTTATTTTATTTAAAAAGGGTTTCATTGTATTGCATGCCACTTTTTTGTAAAAGGTTTCCTGGTGATCTTTTATTAATGGTGTTTTCTTTGAGTTAAAAAAAGGGAGAAATAGTTTTGAAAACATTAACACGTTACTTTTTTTGGGATGAAATGGAATTCCTACTTTTTTATGTAATTTCAAACTAGCATGAAAGTGTTTTATCTTTAAAGGGTATTCACAGGATGTGGGGAGGAAACCTACTGGGCATATCTTTCTCACACCTATTGTGTTGTAGGTCTAGCTAGTTCATCAGGGACACGGTAGTTGTTATCAAGTTCTCGATTTGAGTTGGTGGAGATGACAAGTAGAGGTGTTCCACTTATGGAGATTAGTGGATGTGGTTTGGTTTCTTTTTATTCGTTCTTGATTCCATTATTGTATCAACTACTTTGGCATCCTCTACTTTATCAAATCATTTTTACTTTTAGCTGGTGATGTATTTGGTTTCAGTTTAGTTTTTTTATGTGATATGTATGTTTTTTATGGCATGTTTGGTTTTGTATTTTTAATGAAGTTTCTTGTTTGTTGCACGACCTTCCAATGTATGGAATGATCATGATGAACTCCCAGATGTGATTTCTTGTTTATTAATTCATTTGTCAGGTGAAAACATTCCCAAAGGTAGTAATCTAATTCCCTAGTGCTTTTCACCAGCTTGTGGAGATTGGGAATGCCCATCGGGCCATGTCACGAGCCTGCTCGGGAACCCGGATCAGGGGTAGCCTGCGCAGGTTCATGACATGTATAAAACCTAGCGATTGTAACATGTCCTAAGCTGTAGCATGGTACATTGCTTGACTAAATATTGTGCCCTATTCAAGATCATACATTCGGATAATATGATGTACTCGCAAGTTTGTTGTAAACATAATCAAATTGAAATAATAATAAAAAGTTTACAACAAACAAGATAATGTAAAGTTATTGACCGACTAGATCCCAAATCTCTTTGTGGGACCCCGCTGTTGTTGAAGCACATGTTGTTCTTACTGGCCTGACCTTCACAAAAGATTATGGATGAAATGTTATTCACATTGAGTCTAACTGTCTCAACATTATCAACGCCATCAACACAAATGATTTCGGCCACCAATCATCCGGCTTCCTCGTCAAGAAAATCCAGTCTCTCAGTCGCAGCTTTGTCGCTTGTTCTTTCAAATTCTCCAAAAGACAGGGAAATGAAGCAGCTCGTCATCTGACTTCTCATTGTGTGTATGGAGAAAACCACTTCTGACTTGATTGCTTTCCCTTATGGATGTTAGATCTTGTTACATGTGACCTTCGTGATTAATATATATTTCATTCGCTTGTCAAAAAAAAGATCTCAAATCTCTCTATCATGTCACGTAAGATGTAATATAGATTTCTATCTAACTATGGTGAATACTCAAGTTTCGGTGATAGATGCAGTTGTATTGCAACCATTCACTCAATAAAAAATGTTGCAGGTCTGTCTCGCACATTGATGTAAAGTGCATTGTGTCGCCTTTAGTTGACATTATGCCTCCTTAACAACTATCGGAATGCGTTGGTAGCAGTTTCAGTGTTGACGGAATACATTGAACACATCCAAACTAACGCATAGCTCTATATGATTTGTGTCAGTCAATAATATGAAAGTGTATTAGAAGCACTTTAGACAAAAATAAAATCACAATGATGATTTCAACATTTCACCGTCCGAGGCTCCTCCTCCCCTAGACCATCCCCAAACTCCAGTTTTCCGTGTTCTTCAACATCTTCTGCCTTCAATTCGGGCAATATTGAGTCTGGTTGTCCCTATCTCAAAGAAATTCTTCTTCGGCCGCTGGGAACGCAGTCTTCCTTTTCGCCTATTCCAGAAGTTAAATTTGATTCAACGCAGATCGGGGTGGTTCATGGCAACCCTGATCTTTTTTCCCTGCAGAGTATTTTGAAGAGGCGGCATAACTTCACCGGTGGATGTTAGTTGCCAGATTTGGGGTTGAAAACCCCCCTTTCTCGCTCTTCCAGAGCTTCGTTCAATCGTGGGGTTTGTCGGAGCCAGCCAGGGTATCGACTCTGAACCGCCACTCCTTCTATGTGATTCTCACCTCCAGTGATGATTTTGTGCGTTTCTGGTTCAGGGAATCTTGTTCGGTTGGCAGATGGCATTTCACCCTCCTTCGTTGGTCTTCCCTTGTAGTAGTCTGGATTAGACTTCTGGGCCTCTTTCCGTTCCACAACTTGGCCTTCCTCTGTAGCATCGGGGACTCTCTCGGTGGGTATCCGAGCCTGACTATCATTCAGTGGTGTATGAGTCCCGTAGCAAGCCTATGGGTGGTCATGCTTGGACTGGGTTTCATAATAAGCTAAGGCGGCTCAAAGGTGATCTTCTGAAATGGTCTGACAGTAAACCGAACCGTCTTGCTGCTCTAGTTCCCATCCAAAGTGAGATTTACCTCATTGAGTCCAACCTAGAGGATGCATGGAATGAGGACCTCTTCAGCACCCTGGTTCACAATAGAAATCAGCATGTGGCTCTTACCCGGAACAAGAGAGAACCGAGCGCGAGATGTCTAGAGCCTTTTGGCTTAAAGGAGACAGAAATTCATCTTTTTTCCATGATTGCCTTAAATAAAAGAAGCATGGCCTCCCCCTGAATATTCATAGAGACAATGGCTCCTTTTTCAATGACCCTGAGATTGTTGGGGGTATGGCCGAGGGGTGCTTTAAAGAACTCCTTGTTGAGGCTAACCCTTTCTTGCTGGGAGGATATCCAGAAGGCACTTCTGGCCTATTTGAATCCATTCCCAGAGTTGCCTCTACCTCCAACAATGAGTACTTTGGTAGCATTCCTAATGAACATGAAGTATGGGAATCCATCTACTCTCTCAATCAAGACAGTTCTCCGGGCCCATATTGCTTCCCTAGTTCGTTTTATGTTTCCTCCTAGGACCTCATAAAAGGGGAGCTTATCAGATCTATTCAGGACTATTTTCGGGGGTCTCTTACCCCGGGTGGCTAGTGTTACTAC
The DNA here is from genome assembly GCA_963277665.1 of Viscum album. NCBI lineage: Eukaryota > Viridiplantae > Streptophyta > Magnoliopsida > Santalales > Viscaceae > Viscum > Viscum album. The sequence continues at coordinate 861,456,566 of OY728138.1, forward strand.
CCTCATCCTCATTCCAAAGTTTAAGCATCCTACATCCCTTGAGCATTTTTGGCCAATCATCCTATGCAACTTCGCGTATAAGGTTTTGGCCACTATTCTCAACAGAAGGATATCCCCTTATCTGCATGCATGGGTGTCAGTAGAGCAGCATGGTTTCATAAAAGGTCGGTCCGCTCAACCGGCCGTCAATATTGCTCAGGATATGATCAGTGACATATACAAAAAAACTCTGGGTTCCAATGCAGTGATCCTGGTAGACATGAACAAGGAATATAATAGAATGGAATGGGGGTTCATTACTGGAGTTATGGCTTGTATGAGATTCTCAGAGTGGGTTCGGGATCTCTTCTTTAGATTTTTCTGCTCACCATGGTTCACAATTTCATTGATGGGCAAGAGGTATGGTTTTTTCAAATTCACCCTTGGCCTCGGACAGGGGTACCCCCTTTCCCCAGCCTTTTTATTATGACACAAGACTCGTTAAGCAGGCTCCTCGCTAAGAGAACTAATAGTGGCAGTATACGGCCCTTCAAGAGTAGGAGGCACTTCAGCGGTGTTTCCCACCTTCTTTATGCGGACAGCATGATTTTCTTCATCAATGGGAGCAGCAGGTCCATCAGAGGCCTCAATGGTGTCTGAGGAATACTCTAAATGGAGCGGCCAACGCATTAATAGGGATAAAAGTGACATCTCTATTTCTAGACTCTAAATTGATCGTCGGGGGAGAACCATGGAGAGCTTTTTGGGCATTCATAAAAGGCAGTTTCCTGTGGATTACCTGGGTGATCCCCTCTCCCCGAGAAGTCTCTGAATTTGACATTTTGAGGGGGTCATTGGAAAGATCACGAGCCACATTAATAATCGGAAAAATCGCTTCCTATCATTCGAGGGTAGAATCACCCTTGTTAAGGTTCACAGAACGATCATAAGGAACATTGAAAAGGTCTTAACTTCCTTCATTTGGGATTCCCACGGAGAGGGAAAGTGCCACTGGGCCTCGTGGAAATGCTTAGCCAAAACATGTTGTTAATGGTGGGATCAACCTCTACTTGGTGGATGAAACCATGCACTGTATTCAAGAAAAACTGGTCTGGGAGGTTATGGAAGGGCAGTCTCTCTGGGGAAAGTTCATTCTGAGTAAGTATGGAACGGATTTCGAGCATCCTAGGGGGAAGGTGTCATCTCTTTGGTAGTCCCTCCGCACCCACATCCTGATCCTCACTCAACGCTCTCAGTGGATTGTGGTGAGATTAGCTTTTGGTTCTAGAACTGGGATGGTAATATTCTTGGATTCCTTGGGTGCCCTTCTCCCAACATCTCATTCTTGCAGGCGAGCGCTCATCCTATTCTGATTCAAACCACTCTCAACTATCAGCAGCGGGTATTTTTTTATCGCATTGATCTTTATTCGGACCGTGATCGCCTCATCTTCACTGAGTCCCCCGAAGGTATTTTTTCCACCAAGGCATACAGGAACTCTATCCAGAATAATGGTGACCTCTATGAATGGGGTTCTTCGACTTGGTGTAAGATCATTCCTGCCAACTTTAACTTCCTTGTCTGGAGAATCTTTTACAACGCCATTGCTACGGTGGAGGCGATAAAAAAGAAGGGGATATGCCTCACTTCAAAATGTTTGTGCTGTCTTCGGTCAAAGGAAGAGTCCACTGACAATCTTTTTTTTTCGTTGGGGAATGGGTGATAGCGGTTTGGAATGGATTTGGATCTCTCACGGGTTTGAATTCACAGGGCAACTCTGGTACTGATTTTCTGCATAACTAGTTTAATGGGGTGAGGTCTAGCTATAAGGATCAGATGGCGCGACATATTCTCTTGGCTACGGGTTTTTGGACTATTTGGACTACTAGAAACATAATGCGCCTTCAAGGAAAGCCCAGCTCTCTGTTGGTCATGAAAATCCGCTCGAGAAATCTTGCGGTGGAGCTGAGTTCATTGATTAAATAGCGGGATAATTGCAACATCCTTAGAATGATCATGGGTGGGATATGTGCTTTTCCCCCTCACTCGGGACCGACTAATTCGGGTGTAGATGGGTCTGATGGCATCCGCCTAACAAGGTTCTGAAACTCAACGCTGATGGTTCTTTCTCTCTTAGCATTATGAGAGGGGGAGGCATGGCCCGCGATCTGAACGACTCAGTTTTGCTGGCTTTCAGTGGCTTCTTTGGTCAGGGCAATGCGATCACCGCCAAAGTCCATGCCTTATTAATTGCTTTGGAGGTCTGCCTTTCTCATGGTATCAGTCTCACTGCTATTTGAACGAACTCTTTTGCGATCTACAACTCTATGCTTGGGAAGTATTCTACTCTTTGGTCAATCGCCTACCTCTCTCTGGTCAATCGCCTACCTTATCCAAAAGTTCAAAAGATATGCCGTTAACACTACAAAAAAAAAAAAATGTTTTAGTGGCGGTTTTTAAAACCATTGCTAAATAAATTGTATTTAAAAAAAATTATACTGTAGTGGCGGTTTCATTAAACAACCTCTATATATTTTTATTTTAATATTTAGCGACGGCTTTATTGAAACCACTGCTAAATATTTTAAAAACCCTTAATTTCGACCTTTATCCCTGTTCTGCCCGAGCCCCCCCCCCACCCCCTCGAGCCCACCCACTTCTTCCTCATTCAGTTTCTGCTCCCCTCACCGCCCCTCACCGCTCGCCTCCCCTCGCCCCCCCCCCTTCCGCCCCCACACCTCACCCGCTCACCCCCCTTACCCGCTTGTCCCCTCGACAAAGGGTGCTTCCCTATACCAAGCATGTGGCCCTCATTCTCAGCTCAATTTTCACTTCCCTAATGACTAGTTTATCCTCCCTTTCCATTCCTCTCTATGATCATTTGTTATTGATCATTTTTTTCAACAATATTGCAATGGAATAATTAAGGTATGTTGTTTTTATTCACGTTCAATCTCCTTTTATTATCCCCTTTCAGCATTTTTCAGGCCCTAGATTGAAATGGTGGCTTGGGGATTCATGTTGCACGAATTTCATTGGAGGTATTTTATTTTTAGAATTCATAAATACCAATTAAGGATGTTTCTTTGTTTCTCTAAGTGGAATAACAATAAGTGTCGTTGGATTCATCATTTCCAGTAGGTGGTTCAATATACCTGTTTCGGTACCATGATTGATTTCATTAGTTTAATTATGTTTTCCTTAAATATTAAATTGTGTTTATTATTGAGGATGAAATGATGATAGTAATGCCGTGAGTTTTCTTTCATTTTAATGTGATAAATTGTGGTTTTTCATTACAAATGAAGTAAGCCTTTTATTAAAATAATTGTCCACATAAGGTGCTTGATGGAATGTAATTTTCTTATGAAATAATTGATTTTGTTACTATAAATGATTTATGGGGTGTTATAAATATTTAGTTGCATGGTTTTGATTGTTTTTTCCCAAATATCAAGATTTGTTTTGATTAATATCAATCTTGTGAGTGTTTGTTAATATTAAGAATTGTTATGGGTTGTTTATTAATTTTATTGTTATGAGGTGTTATCAAGAATAGATTGGATTAATATCAATGTTAAGAGGTGTTTGTAGATGTCAAGAATTATTTAGGGGGGATCTATAAACATTTATTTTTTTTATTAATATCAAGAAGTGTTTTAATTAATATCAAGAAGTTTTTTGGATAATTATCGAAGAAAGCGCTAACTATAGAGACAATCATGTTTCTGCAATATAAAATAAAAAAAAATGATAATATGCAGAGAAGAAAAATTAGAGATCCTTTAATGCTGGATTGAATCATTTTGATGTTGAATTTGTGCTATATTGAATCAAAACCCTATCCTAGTCCATGATGAAGTTGGGTGATATTTAATTTTGATTGTACTTTGATTAACCATTTGTATCTTTATATTTGAATATACAAGGAGAACAGTGACAATCCAATACCTATGGATAAAAGTTTGATTAATTTACCTCGAAACACACCTCGGCATGCCAATGGTTTGAAAGAATTTCTAGATTATGTAATTGCAAACCGATAAGTGGATGGTAGAATAAAATGTCTATGTTCTGATTGTAAATTTAAGCGATGGTTGAATAGAAACAAAGTATATAATCATTTGATATTGAAACAGTTTCATGATCGATATGTATATTGGATTTGGCCTGATGAATCAAATGTTATGGAAAGTCAAAACAATGACAATGTTGCCAATGAAAGACAAATTGACCTCGCAGAGGAAAATTCAATTCGAAATTTGTTAAATGACGCATTTGGTTTTACAAAATACAATGTACAAGATGTTAATAGATCAATAGAACCTTCAGTTGATCTTGAGCAGGTTAATCTTGCTTAAAACTTCAGTGACCAAAAAAATGAGTTTTATGAATTAGTTGAAGACGAACGACAATAACTGTGTGAAGGGTATGCCAAGTATTCGAAGTTGTTTTTTCTACCACTACTACAAATAACACTTTTATCAGTGTTAGAAATAGCTTTTAACAGCGCTAAAAAAGCGTTGATAATCTCCGTGAAGATAAAGGGGTCCTTTTTATCAGCGCTTAGAAAAGCGTTGATAAAAGTCAAAAAAAAATTAAATTAAATTAAAAATTGGATACCACTCTTTTAACATCACCTGACACCCCACCCCTTTCAACAACGCTTGGAAGCCCCACACACGCGCCCACCACTGCTGGTCTGGCTTTAACAGCACCCTCCAGCCCTTTAGCAGTACTACCCCCCCCCCCCTTCGCACCTGCGCACACGCCCCTGCCTCTTCCTGGATTCAAACTCGAGACCTCTTCCCTGCGCGTCTAAACATTTTACCACTACTCCATGTTGTTTTGTTCTCCATTTAATGATGTGTCTATTTATTTATATATATATTTGGTTATATTTATTCGTATATTAAAATATATTTATATTAATATAAATATAAATATAAATATTTTTATATTTATTCGTATATTAATGTCTATTTATATCTATTTATTTATGTATATATATAGTTATATTTTTTATCTGTATATTTATTCATATATTAAAATATATTTACTGATATATTTATTCATATATTAATATATATTTGTAAGATTAGTTTTAAATACATTTATAAAATATGTTTTCTGTGTGTTTATAAATATGTGTGTGTGTGTGTGTCTATAAGTATAATTATACATATTTATATATATTTACATTTTTATATATTAATATGTATATTTATGTGTTAGAATATATAGATAATATATATCAGTTTGCTAATACACACACAAATATATATATATATATATATATATGCACACGCGCGCACACACACATTATATAGGTATATAAATATTCATATTTTGTATTTTAAATAAAATGGATATTGGTTTTTATTTAGATAAGGCTTGTATATTAATAAATATATTTTATATGTAAATAAGTTTAATTATTTATTTATAAAATTAAATTTTTAGGTGTGTATATATATAAAAAATGTATATATTGTTATATATTTGATTATAAATAACTGTACATTATGAAAAATGATAAAATTTCAAAACCATTATATTAATATGAATGTAAGACCTGTGAATAAATTTAGTCCCCACCAAAAAAGGCAAAAAGACTCCCATAAATGAGCATGAAAATCCATCAAATGTTAAAAAATTGGGGTATGCTGACTAAAACCTTAGTTTTGGAGGCTTTTTGGACCTTTTTTGGTCTCAAAAAAATCTTGGATGGAGCCCCCCACCCTCTCGAGTTATAGGGGCGTAACGCTCATTGCAAGCTTCGATTTGATATGTGGTAGAGCTCAAATGGACACCTGGATCAAAAGTTATGGTCGTTTGAAGTTTGAGTTGTTTTTTCAACTTATTTTAGATCTTTTATTTATTTATTTATTTATTTTATATTCAAATTTTTATTAAATGACTATTATTCAATAAAAATTACAAAAATATTTAATTAAAAATATTTTTTAAAATTATTTCATTAGATTTTTTTACTAAATATCTTATATATTAAGTTTAAATTTCTATTTATCCTTATATAAAACACATTTAAAAAATATATATTATATTTATATCAATATCAATATATTTATATATTTATATATTAATATATTACTTTTAATGATTTTTTTTGAAATATACCCTTTATCAGCGCTAGTAAAAAAGTGTTGATAAAGTGATACTTTTAACAGTGTTGTTTTAGCACTGTTAAAGGGTACTCCCTTTATCAGTGCTTTTTTTAGCACCGTTAAAGGGGTGGTGTTGTGAAAACCCATTTTTGTGGTAGTGTACTTCAGTTGTATCATATCAAGTATCTATGTGCAATTACTAACAAAGAAATGCCCATGATTTTAGAGTTTTTTCATGATGCATTTAGTGAAGCTAAGATCTCTGCATCATTCTATGAGATGAAGAAAGTCATCAACAAACTTGGACTTTATTATATAAAGATACATGCATGCCCTAATGATTGCATGCTTTATTAGGGAGAAGAGTGATAAAGAAGAATGCATAAGATGTCATACAAGTAGATGGAAGTCAATGAACAACAATGAGAGTATAAATTAGTACAACCCCAGAAATAAATAGAAGAAGAAAACTCATGCAAAGCTATTACGTTACTTTCCTTTGAAACCACGCTTGCAAAGATTATTCATGTTATCTAATACTGCATACGACATGAAGTGGCAAGCCCAGGATAGTAATGGTGGCTTGATGAGACGTCCAAAAGATTCAATATCATGGAAAATGTTTGATTCGTTGTATCCATATTTTTCTTTGGATCCTGGGAATGTACGTTTGGGATTGGATTTTGATGGTTTTAACCCTTTTGGTACTTTAAGTACTAATTATAGAATTTGTTTAGTTGCTTTGATCCCTTATAATCTATCTCCATGGATGTGTATGAAGAAGAATTCCTTCATTATTTTAATGATTAAACCTGGAAAGAAAATGCTTGAAAATGACATTGATGTATACCTTCGACCTTTAATCAAAGAATTGCGAGAATTATGGGATGATGATATGGAAACATATAATGATTCAATGAGACAACTATTCAAAATTCATACTACTTTAATGTGAACAATTAGTGACTTTCCTAGACTAGGAAATTTATATAGTTGGAACACTCATACTGGTTTGGCTTGTTGAGTTTGTAATTTTGATTTTGAACCTCAATGATTACCTCATAGTAGAAAATGGTGTTTTATGTGTCATCATTGATTTCTTGATGCTTCTTATAAATTCAGGTTTAACAAGACATGACTCATTGGAGATATTGAATTGAGAAAGTCATCAAAGGTGTTATCTGGTTCAAAAATCATGGGACTATTAATGAATGTCACTGAAGAATTTTGAAAATGTCATCAATTTAAAGAAGGGGGAAGGGTACGAGGTATAGTATCCAAAGCAATTGGAACACAACAATGGAAGAAAAATAGTATATTTTTCAAACTTTCTTATTGGGAGTTTAATTTGATATGTCATAATCTTGACATAATACATATTAAGAAGAATGTCTGTGACAATGTAATTTTTACATTGCTTAATGAGAAGGGTAAATCGAAGGATCACCTTAATGCTCGTAAGGATTTGGATTCAATGAATATAAAGCATGGTTTGTGGGAAAATGAGAATGGAAAGTCTCCTTTAACTATTTTTACAACGAAAAATCATGAGAAAGACATATTATTTCAAACTTTAAAGAATGTAAAAGTGCCAGATGGATATTCAAGTAACATATCAAGGTGCGTTGACTTAAAACATCAAAAGTTACTTTGATTGAAAATTCATGACTCACATATTTCGATAGAGAAATTTTTTCCATTGGCATTGCGTAATACATTACCTGGAAAATTAACTATGGTTTTAGTTGAGTTTTGTACCTTTTTAGAGAGCGTTGTGGAAAAAAAATCCCAATGAGCTTGAAAAACATCAAGAAAGAATTGTTTTGACACTTTGTCATTTGGTAATGTTATTTCCCCCTTCATTCTTCACAGTCTTGATTCATTTTACTATTTATTTGGTTGAAGAATATAAACTTGGTGGACCGGTATACTATCAGTGGATGTATCCAATTGAGAGGTACGTTGATATTATTTTTATTTTCATTGGTGAATTATATTATATCAAATCATTTCATAATTTTTTTTAATATGTTTCATTTTTTCTTCATCAGGTACTTAGGTCATTTGAAATCATATGTGAGGAATAAATCTCAACCATGAAGCTCTATTATTGAAGGTTACATAGCTGAAGAGTGCTTGACCTTCTATTCTAGGTTTTTGGATGGGATTGAGACTAGATTCGATTGTGATAGATGTGTTGATGACATCTCCATTAATTCTCATTCTGAAAACTAATCATCGATATTTCCAACTATTTGATGACCAATTGGAAAGAGTTCAAATTTTTCACTGACTGAATTGGAGTTGCTACAAGCATATAGATATGTGCTACTCAATAGTGTTATTGTAGATCCATTTATTGAAGAATTGAGACTGATGACAAAGAGGCGACTAAGGGGTCGAGCTTGAAATGAACTTGAATTAACAAAAGCTGTTAATAAGGAGATTGTCGAATGGTTCACCTGTCGTGTAAGTATATACTCATATTCATATTATTGAAGTGTAGTTATTTTGTCTATGTTAAAAGTAACACCTTATATCTTTTTAACAAGATAATGAATGTTGAGAATCGAGGTGAAATATTAAATGATTTTAAGTTTTTGGCTTAAGGTCCTCTAAGGAACACTACTAGAAAACGAGGCTATAGCCACGGTTTTAAACAAAACTGTGGCTATATGTTTTTTTTTTCAAAATCTATAGCCACGGTTTCACCCAAACCGTGGCTATAGGGTCTTTTTCAAAGGGTTATAGCCACGTTTTGGTTAAACCGTGGCTATAGGGTTGGTCTATAGCCACGGTTTTGGTAAAACCGTGGCTATAGGGTATTTTTTTCATGAACTATAGCCACGGTTCATCAAAACCGTGGCTATAAATCTCCCGCCCTTGCGCGGGAAAAAAATTAACCCGCGAAAAAATGGCAGGAAGGTTTATAGCCACGGTTTACATGCTATAGCCACCGTTTTTAATAATATATTTAACAATATATATATATCTGCAAAGACGTCTATGGAGTAGTGGAAAGGTGTTTGGTGTACATAGCGAAGGTACATAGATCGAATCTCGATGGGCGAAAATTAATTTTGGGCTATAGCCACGGTTTTATTGGGCTATAGCCACAGTTATAAACCGTGGCTATAACCATGTTGCCACGGGGGACAACTGTGGCTATAGCCCAACTGCCACGGTGGACAGATATGGGGGTTATAGCCACGGTTTTAAACCGTGGCTATAGCCCAATAAAACTGTGGCTATAGCTTTTAGCTATAGCCATGCCAATAGGTGCCACGGCTAGATGGAACCGTGGCTATAGGTTATAGCCACAGTTTTGACCCCTATAGCCACGGTTTTTGAGCGTGGCTATAGCCCAATTTTCCAATAGTGGAAGGATAAAAGATTTGATGCCTATAATATTCATGGATTCAGGTTTTATACAATTTATCTTGAAGAAGACTTGAAAACTCAAAATAGTGGTGTATTTACACTTTCAGGGGTGGGATACTATGGAAAGCCGAATGATATAATTGAATTAAACTATCATGGTCAGTTTTTAGTTGTCTTATTGAAATGAAAGTAGGTCGACATTGATAGGGGTATGATGAAAGATTCATTACATTTTACTTTTTCAACTTATCTCGCTTGATCCATATTGATGAGCGTGCAGAGCAGGTCCATTTATCTTGGATTCACAAGAGAAGATGGTTTATTTTTGTGGATGATGAAATACATGAAGGTTGGAGTTTTTTTACACTGAAAGCAGAGAGACTTATATGATTTGGGCGATGGAGATTAATTGGTGATTTGTGATAGTAAGCCTCATCAACCGCAAAACATTGAACAGTTTTTTCCTGACAATATCAAAACAGTAGAACTTGCAAGAGAGGGTAAAATGAAGGACTCGTCACAATGAAGATTGATAACAATGAAGATAATGAAGATGAAGATAATTGAATGTATAAATTGGTAATGAACAAATATTACAATTTTTCATTGATAAGTGATTCATACATATATACATTTTTATAGTTTTTTCTCTTTTTTCTAAAAAAAACTAGTTTTCATTTTTTATACATTTAATATACCTGAACTATTTGAATTGTAGGAATTCTGAGAACAAAAAAACTTCAGGATCCTAGTCGATTAGCATCTCAGAGAATGTCATCACTACCATTAGCTTCTGTGGATCTGAGTGATTCAATTGTACTCGAGACTACTAGAGAGCCAGCTGTTTCCCCAAATATCATTGGTAACCCACCACCTGATTCACCTCCTATAATGGAGCAGTTGGTCATCCCTCTATCGAGGGGATATTGGTGAGTTTCCCTTACTAGTATGTATGTTATTTTTCAAAAAAATTGTATATTTTATTAATTATTTAATGCATTTGTTAAAAAAATAAATACATAATAGAAGTGATACAAATATGAACACAGAAGATGTATGGGACCTGAAGGACTTCAAGATTGTCGTTCTATTTGATGAGTTTGGGGTGCCTACCAGTGATGCTGCCAGAATCTATGGGCAGATTCTTGGGCATCTTGTTTGTGAGATGATGAGATTTCTCATTAATTATAAAGATTGGATGCATATTCCTACAACATGGAAAAATGAGGTTTTTGATACTCAAGTAAAGGTAATATTAATTTAATATTCTTTGATTACTAATTTAATATACATGAGTAATTTTTTTTAATATATATATATAAGGTTCTTGGGTATATAATTACATTTAAACATACACACACCTCACACACAAACTAGAAAGGTTGGTCATAGCCCCCTAAGGGGATAGCCCACCCATCAAGCCTTATTTATTCAGTACATAGATCATAGACTCAATAGGCATGAAGCTCATTACATGGCCCATAGTCCTAGTAGGAATGAAATCCCATTACATGCCTATGACGGCCCATAATTTGACCCAAAGGCCCTTCAGTGAAAAATTTGGTCAATAAATTGAGAGATTTTAAATGGAGAATATGACATGAGTTTAATGACACATCTCTGAGCTCACGATAGATGTATAAGAAAGTGTTTGAATGAATTTCTCATGAGAAATGGAAGCACTTTATCGATATTAACAGAGATACATATCATGATTTAATTTCATATTTTATAGTATATTAATAACATAAACACAATAAAATTATAATTTTTATTAATTTTTCTCTTTTTTGTAGGAATTATCTGAAAAAATATTTTGAATCATGAGAAGTCATTCCTCACATTACTGGCTTTCAGAGTTTTTCGAGAAAAATAACAATTTTGGTTTGTATTTTATTCATTATTATTTGTCATTTTATTATAACTCAAGATTTTTTCTAACTTGTTTATCATTTTTTATAAAGGAAAATGAATTAGGTCACTCTATTGGCCAAACAGAGATGTCATTTAAAGTGTATAGGAAACTCGATGATAGTTTTGTAAATGAACCTACCAAACACGTTGGAGTAAGTACTTTTCATTACCATTTCATGTTATTTCATTACTATAAAAACATAATAATGAAAAATATATTATAACAACTAACAAGATTTAAACCCAATTAAATGGGGTTGGCTACATGGATCAAATGATGCCAATTTGGCGTTGTCTGATACATTTAGTCGGCCCCAATTAATTGGGTTTAAATCCTGTTTATTGTTATAATATATTTTTCATTATTATGTTTTTATAGTAATGAAATAACAATAAATATTAATGAAAAATTTATTAATTAGATAATATTATGAAGTTCAGGTATTTTAAAAATTCATTGTTAATATTTTTGTATTAAGAGGTTAAAATTCAAGAAGTCTGGGATACGAACCCTTCATAATCAACATTTTTTTCTCAGAATGATGCAGATGGAATCATTTTAGGTAAGGAGTATCCCAAATGTGTATGGGGGATGGGTTCTGGGCCTACTCCATCAGCTGACTTTTGTAGGGAATTTTCATCTGTTACTACTACACTCAGTGTGAGTTTGAGTAGTGTCATTAATTAGGAATAATAAAGATAAATTGCAAGATTGAAATAAAAAGTTCAAGAGAAAGACTCTTATAAGAAAACACATGATCAACGATGGTCGACAATGGAAAATGCTTTAGTTTCTATATTCCAATGGGTAACCGGTGTGATCCTCGAGGAAATTTCCAACCTTATAGCTCATCCTGCTGAGGTAAACTCTAAATTCCATAGATAATTTACAGATTTCAAAGAACACATACAACTTCCATAAATAAAACTAAAATAACACTTTTATATAGAAAAAACACATTTCGAGTCATATCAACCACATCTTGTGCTAGATTAATAGTTGGTTTATTTCTACATGTCAAAAATTAATTATAGGTCATTATCCACAATTTTGAATATAATTAGAACTTTTTTTCTCCCATTTTTCTTAGTAAAAAATTATTAAAGGTATAAAAGCCTTTAAAAACGTGTGTCAGGGGGGTCAAAACTAGGAAAACAATGCAAGATTTTCCTAAAATCATAGGACAACGACCGTAGATTAAATCGTGAAATGTTGGAACTAACAACATGCCATTCTGAGTTATGATTTGTTTTGGATAACCATAAACAAGTTTTTTTGGTTTTAAAACACTAAAACGTGTGTGGGGTGGTCAAAAGAATATAAAATGACCTCATATTGATGTTGAATCATGGGAAAACCACCTATGAGTTATTTTTTACATGTACGCGCAGACAACACGTCAATCCGACATGCGGTGTGGTTGGAATGACTTGGTAAACACTTCTTAAAGGGCGCAAAAGTCTTTAATAACATGTTTCTAGGGGTCAAAACTAGGAAAATGATGTTAAATTTCCCTGAAATTAGAAAAAAAACTATTTTAGATTGAATTTTGAAATGTGGGAACCGACGACACGTCATTCCAAGTTACAGTTTCCCCAGGATGGTTGTAAATGTGTTTTTAGTGTTTTAAAACACTAAACATGCATGGAATGGTCAAAACCATAGAAAATAGCCTCATATTAACATGGAATCATGGAACTACCACTGTTGAATTATTTTTTATGTTTATGTGCAAATAACATGTCAATTTGATGTGCGGTGTGGTCAGAATGACTCGATAAACACTTTTTAAATGTACAAAAGCCTTTGAAAATAGGTTTCTGAGGATCAAAACTAGGAAAAAAATGTCAGATTTCCCTGAAATCATATGACAAAGACCGTAGATTGAATTTTGAATTGTAGGAACTTATAGAATGTCATTCTAAGTTATGGTTTTCTCAGGATGGTTGTAAACACATTTTAGTGTTTTGAAACACTAAAACGTGCATGGAACGGTAAAACCCATAGAAAATGGACTCATATTGACGTAAAATCATGGGGAAACCACCTTTGAGTTATTTTTAACGTGTATATGCATACAACACGTCAATATGACATGTGGTGTGGTTATAATGACTCGGTAAAAACTTTTTAAAGGTAAAAAAGACTTTAAAAACATGTCTGTGGGTTAAAAACCATAAAAGTGATTTCATGCTGCCCTAAAATCACAGGAAAATGACTGTAAATTGAATTTTGAAATGCAGGAATCAACAACATGTCATTTTGAGTTATGGTTTTCCCAGGATGATCGTAAACACATTTTTAGTGTTTTAAAACATTAAAACGTATCTGGAACAATAAAAACCATATAAAAACAACATCATATTGACGTGTAATCATGGTACAACCATATTTGATTTATTTTTGAAGTGTGTGTGTCGAAAACGCGTCAATACAGCATGCGGTGTGGTCAGAATGACTCAGTAATCACTTTTTAAAGGTATAAAAGCCTTTAAAAACATGTGTCAGGGGGTCAAAACTAGGAAAAAAATGTCGAATTGCCCTAAAATCATAGAAAAAATGACCATAGATTGAATTGTGAAATGTAGGAATGGATGACATGTCATTCTTAGTTATGGTTTTCCCAGGATGACTGTAAACGCACTTTTAGTGTTTAAAAATACTAAAATGTGCGTGGAACAGTCAAAAACATAGAAAACGACATCACATTAACCTGGAATCATGGGAAAACCACTGATGAGTAATTTTTTATGTCTACGTGCATACAACATATGAATACGACATGTGGTGTGCTCATAATGACCTGGTAAACACTTTTTAAAGTTACAAAATCCTTTAAAAACATGTGTCGGTGGGTCAAAACTAGGAAAATGACATCGAATTACCCTGAAATCAGAGGAAAATGACTGTATATTGAATTGTGAAATGTAGGAACCAACAACACATCATTCCGAGTTGTGGTTTTCCCATGATAGTCATAAACACATTTTAGTGTTTTAAAACACTAAAGCATGCGGGGAACGGTAAAAACCATATAAAATGACCTCATATTGATGTAGAATCATGCTAAAACCACCGCTGAGTTATTTTTGACATGTGTGTGAATAAAAAATGTCAATCTGACATGCGGTGTGGTCATAATGGCTCAGTAAACACTTTTTAAAGTTACAAAAGACTTTAAAAACATGTGTCGGGGGGTCAAAACTAGGAAAATGATGTTGGATTGCCCTGAAATTAGAGGACAATGATCTTAGATTGAATTATGAAATTTAAGATCCAAAGACATTTCATTTTGAGTTATAGTTTTCTAGGATGACCATAAACACATTTTTAGTGTTTTAAAACACTAAAACATGCATGGGGTGATCAATACCATAGAAAACAACATCTGATTGGCATGGAATCATGGTACAACCATTGTTGAGTTATTTTTGATGTGCACGTACAAACAACACATCAATATGACGTGCAGTGTGGTCGGAATGACTCGATAAAAACTTCTTAAAGGTACAAAACCCTTTAAAAACATGTGTGAGGGGGTTAAAACTGGGAAAATGACCATAGATTGAATTGTAAAATGTAGGAACTAACGGTACATCATTTTTATTTATAGTTTTCTTGGGATAACCGTAAACGTGTTTTTAGTGTTTAAAACACTAAAACATGCCTAAAATGGTCAAAACCACAGAAAACGACCCCATATTGATGTTGAATCATGAGAAAACCACCATTGAGTTATTTTTGTTGTCTATGCGTAGAAAAAACATTAATCCAACATGAAGTGTTGTCAGAATGACTTGGTAAACAATTTTTAAAGGTATAAAATCCTTTAAAAACATGTGTCGGGGGTCAAAACTAGGAAAATGATGTCGTATTTCCCTGAAATCATAGAAAAACAATTGTAGATTGAATTTTGAAATGCAGGAATTGACGATAGGTCATTTCGAGTTTTGGTTTTTCCAGGATGATCGTAAACGTGTTTTTAGTGTTTTAAAACACTAAAACATGCGTGTAATGGTAAAAACCATAGAAAAAAATCTCATATTGATGTGGAATCATGGGAAGACCACAATTGAGTTATTTTTTATGTGTATGTGCAGACAACATGTCAACCTAACGCGCAATGTGGTTGGAATGACTCGGTAAACACTTCTTAAAGGTACAAAAGTCTTTAAAACATGTGTCGAGGGGTCAAAACTAGGAAAACAATATCGAATTTCCCTAAAATCATAGGACAATGACCGTATATTGAATTGTGAAATGTAGGAATCGACGACAAGTCATTCTGAGTTACGGTTTTCTTGGGATGATTGTAAACATGTTTTTAGTGTTTTAAAACTCTAAAACGTGTGTGGAACAGTCAAAACCATAGAAAATAGCCTCAAATTGATGTGGAATCATGAAAAAATCACTGTTGAGTTATTTTTGATGTGTACGTGTAGAAAGCACATCAATCCAATGTGTGGTGTGGTCAGATGACTGGGTAAACATTTTTTAATGCTACAAAAGCATTTAAAAACATGTATCGGGGATTCAAAACCAAGAAAACGACATCATATTTCCCTGAAATCAGAGTAAAATGACCATAGATTGAATTTTGAAATGTAGGAACTGCCAACATGTCATTACGAGTTACGGTTTTCCCGAGATGACCGTAAACATGTTTTTAGTGTTTTAAAACACTAAAACATGATTAGGACACTCAAAACCATAACAAAAGACCTCATATTGGTGTGGAATCATGGGAAAGCCATCGTTGTGTTATTTTTGACGTGTACCTATAGAAAAACATCAATCTGGTGTGCGTTGTGATCAGAATGACTCGATAAACACTTTATAAAGGTATAAAAGCCTTTAAAAACATGTGTCGGAGGGTCAAAACTAGAAAAATGATATCAGATTGCTCTGAAATCAAAGGATAGTGACTGCAGATTGAATTTTGAAATTTAGGAAGTGACGACATATCATTTCGAGCTATGGTTTTCTTGAGATGACTTTAAACACATTTTTAGTGTTTTAAAACACTAAAAATGTGTGTGGAATGGTCAAAACCATAGAAAATGACTACATATTGACGTGAAATCATGGGAAAATCATATTTTTATTATTTTTGAAATATAGGACATGCTATGATATCAAAGTCTTTAAAAAAATTATTAAATAAATTTCAAGCAACTGCACATCGATTTAAAAATTAATTAGAATATTTACTTATCCCTTTTCAATTTCAAGTGTTGGATCATATTTTAAATAGGCAATTTTATGTTTTCAAAGTATTTTTCATGATATATTATTTGTTTCATTTTAAAATTTCTTCTATTTGGTTAACAAAATAACAAATTTTATGTGCAACATTTTGAATATATTTTGTGTCTTCTCTTTCACACTTCTTTTCTTAAATGTTTTGGTTTTCATTATAGGTGACAAATGTCAGCAGTAGGCAGAAGGTTAACCATTCTGATCCATAACAATCTTCATAATACAGTCATGATGGTTCTTAGTTTCCATTGTATATTACAATTTTATCAATTATTCTATAGTAATTCTAATTTATTATGTTTAGTTGTAATTCATGTTTTCTTTTTTGTTACAGTTGATGAGATGATGTGGTAGTTTTTAGTTGATGAGATGATGTGGAGGCATACAGATGTCGTGGAGGTCATGATGTGGATGTATGTATATTGGGCATGAGTTGTTGTTAGACATATTTTATATGTATATATTGATGACTTGGATATTGGTTGATTGAGACTGAAGTTATGCTGACTGTGGATGTTTGTATATATGATTTTTGGATGTATGATGTATGTATGATGAGTTTATCATAAATTTATATTTTAGTTTAGTTCATGCCATTTTTTTATGTTTATAGTTTTTTATTAAACATTTAACAAAAAAGATCTAACTACAGTATCTAGTGGTAGTTCTTAGTAACTGTCGCTAAGTAGATTAACCACCACTATTCTTTTTAGTGGTGGTTAATTTTATGACATTTATTTTTTAGCTCAGTTTATTTTTTTAAAACGTTTCTAAATAAAAATGTAACCATCGTTAAATACTCAAAAAAACAAAACATATCAAAACCATTGTAAAATTAAAGAAGTCGCTGCTAAATGACTAGCGGTCATGCAATATGCGGCGATTTTGGTAACTACCGCTAGTTCAAAAGATAACTGTCGCTAATTCCCTTTTTTGAAGGGTAATGAAGTGAGCCTCCTTCATACTTGGCAAGAAGGGAATAAAGTGGTGGGATTTTTTACTGTTAGGGGTAACTAGGAAAATCCTTGTATGATCTTCTCCAGTCTTGGGTCCCTTCCCCTAGGATGTGCTGATCTCATTTGTGCTGACTCTCTCATAATTCACTACTTTAGGCCCCCATAGATCTTCACTCCAATTGCTTTTTTCTACCTATTCTCTTGCATCTCTTCTACTTTTGGCCTAATAAATTTTAACTATTCATTCATTATTAGAAGCATTATAGCTTTGGCATCTTCAATCCTAATAGTGCACTTTGTAGGAAACTGGTCAAAGAGACGTCAATACGTCTGCATGAAATCTAAAATGATAAATGACTGTTAAAATATTTTGTGATTAATTTCCAAAAAACCATAATATTTTGAAATTTATTACTTAACATAAGAATGTATATATGTACATAAGTGGGTAAAAGACTCTAACTATAACATATAATATGGAAAGTGTTAAATAATAATCAATTCAATACAATATAACTCATATTATCCTTAGAAAACAATAAATATGATTGATCATACCAGCATCCGCAAAGAGTGTCATGGAACAAATCCATGAGAACCTTTGGACCAATGACTTTGACACATCATCCATCGAAGATGAAGGAAATAAACTCTTCTACAACAAATTTTTTAAAAATTAAAAAACATTTTTCTATTATTGTTTTCCCAAAAAAACCATTTTGAGGTTAATAATTGCTTAAAGTACCAACAACCGACACTCAATGATTTTTTATGGGTTTTTTTAAAATTTTTTAAATGTATGTAGGTTAAAAATAATTTTTAAGTTGTGTCGGAAAGGTGGCAGGGGTGCTACCACCTTTCTAATTTATTAAAAGGCGATAGACCCCCTACCTTTTCCCCGAATTGGTGACATGGAAAAGGTAGGTGGGGGTGGCCACCTTTCGCCTAAAAAAAGTGAAAGGTGGATGGGGGTGTGTCACCTTTCACCTAACGTAAATACAAAATCAACCCCACCCCACTTCCTTTCCTTTAAGTCCCTATAAAAGAGCATCCCCCTCCTCCTTGCTTCTGAAGTTAGGTTCATCTCATCCAAACTATATTCTATTGAAAAATTCTAAGGTATTTTTTTTCTGTTGTAAATAATTTATGTGTTTTTTATTGTGTTTTTTCTTCTCCATTTCATTTTATATGATCATAATTTTCATTTTTGTAACATCCTGATTATGGGTGCCACCCAAAGGTTTCCCATACCCAGTTGGTCACATGACCTCAAGGGAATTTCCCCAAACTCCAGAGGTTTTCGACTAGTAGCGAGGGACAATGTATGATAATGGGGAAACTATGCCCTCATTGGAAGAGTATACACAGTGGAATGACAAATAGTAAATATCAGTGGAAGCATTAATACCATAAAACAAAATTAAACAGTGGAAAAATGATAGTGATAAAACAACTGTAGAATATACATAAATGATTCATGTCACATGTGTCTAGGAAAGCATCCAAACAAGTCATAATGCTGGAAATAAAATACTAATCCAAAGTATAGAAAATCAGTAAACTCCAACAGCATCGCAAGCCTCAGCTTGGTCCCACGCTCTCCAACTCCAATGATAATAAAGTACCTGATGAAGAAGGGCATGTGCCCTTATTTATAACTACAACCATATAATCTGTTTGGGTCTAAAAGTATGACCCAAATAGGTTGTGAGATGAATCCTAGTAGGAAACCACCAAAATATATGTGCCTAACAGTCAATGAATATATATAGTAGGAAATATATAGAAAATAAGTAATAAACTAGGAAGTACTCAAAATTAAACAATCCTAAAGTTTTCAATTACATTCATTTCCATTCATTATATAGCCTAAGCTCTTTATCCCATGTGTAATAACAAAACATATGTCTCAAAAGACCATCTAACAAACAAGTAAGACAGAGTCCAAACTTGTTCTTTGGCTTGACATACTCGTCATAATCATTTAATCATTCAAAAGAAACCCTTTGGGAAAGTTATCATAGTCTAACCCCTCTGGTTTAACATATCACCAATTCAATAAATAATGACCCTTTGGGAAAGCTCACACAGTCTAACCCTTTTGGTCCTACATGACACTAATCATTTACAAATGACCAACTGGGTAGCTCTCACGGTCAATACACCTTTGGTCTGTATAGAAATAATAAAATATAATGACCCCTGAAATCTCTCACAATCAATGCCCTATGGCCCAATATTCATTTAATAATGACTCTTTGGGTATCTCTCAAGGTCTAACCCCTCTGTTCAATGACCACTTGATAGGTCTCGCAGTCAATACCTATGAGTCAACATAAAAACATATTATACCTAAATGACCCTACCTCTGGAAGCTATCAAAATCAAATTCCCCTTGGTCATACTTTCACAATGCTAATCACATGCATCTCAAATAAACAGTAACTCCATCCTAACAACACGAGGCATGGAAAACAAGAAATCCTAACATGCATTTTTGACCAAACGTCTATAATCAATCAAACATAGGAACACACCCATAATCAAGGTATAAAACCTCATGTGTAATCAATAACCCCTTTTTCAATCAAACACACCATAATAGGTCTTAAATAGGGTTAAATTCCAAAACTCGTGATACCCTAAACATGGGTATTTGTCACTTTTAGCATATATAATCTAAATAAAATCAAAGACACAAACCAACTACCTTGATGTTGTATGATGAACACTCTTGAATGTTGGTCCTTGAATCGGCCTAGAACGTCATAGATCTACGAAAAGGGTAAAAACGATCAACCCTTGATAACTCATCAGAGAGGAGAAATTAGGAAGAGAGTCTCCAGGGGAAGAGGGAACTCACCGGTGGGAATCCAACTCACCTAGCGGCATCTCAATCGGAGCTCGAACAGAGGAACAAGAGGAGCTTGAAGATCTTTGGTAGTATGTCGCTCTCCTATATGAGACACAGGAAGAAGAAAGGAGTTTTGTATATAAGATGAGACCCCATTCTAATTAATAAAATAAAAAGAAAAGTACACAACATGTTCATGTAATGTACACACTGTGTACTAGCCTCAACTGGCCCCACTTTAGGCTGTCATCCAGGTCACCTCACACGACCATGTACTCGGTCATTACACGGCCAGTACATGGCTACCCTCGGCACCCAGATACATGGTGTGTACTCAAAAGTACACGATGTGTACTTGGAAAAAATCCAAATTCTTCATTTTTCCTCAAAAACAACCCAAAACAAAGATCCATACCTGAAATGAAGATCTGAGTTCTTACAAACTTTCCCCCTTAAAGCAACTAGTCCCTGAATTTCCCTTCCAAGGGTGGTAAAGAAGAAACATCAAACAACTCTGGACACTGTGATCGTACATCGATCTCCCTCTCCCAAGTCTCATCATGTACTCACCTGTGTTGTCATAGCGCTCGTACCATAGGAATAGACCAGCCACAGAGAACCTTTATGTTGTGATCCACAATCTGAATAGGGTGATCCTCAAAGGATGCATCCACATCCAACTCAACCTTTTTGGGTTGAAAAATATGAGACAGGTCTAAAAAGTAACGTCATGGCTGAGAAACGTGGAAGTCATCGTGCATAGCCTGATACCTCTGAGGTAACTAAAACCGATAGGAAACCGGCCCAACTATATCCAAAACCTCAAATAGCCTGACATATCTTCGTGAAAGCTTCCCCTGTCTCCTAATCCTCCTATTTCCCAACCTCAGCATGACATGCAAGAAAACCTGATCTCCAACCTCGAACTCCATAGGTCATCTCTGTTGGTCAACATAAGATTTCTAGCGAGACTGTGTAGTAGCCATCCTCTTTTTGAATCAACTCAACCTACTCAGTGGTCTCCTAGACAAGATGAGGTCCCAACATAGCTGACTCTCCTACCTCCAGCCAACATAGGGGTGATCGGCATAGCCTACTATACAAGGCCTTATAAGGTGTCATCTAAATCGCCACCTAAAAATTGTTATTTTAGGAAATCTCCACTGGGGCTATGTGTCTCTCCCAAGACCCCCTAAATTCCAGGACGCATGCTCGTAGAATGTCCTCCAAAACCTGAATCATGCGCTCAGACTAGCCATCTATCTGAGGATGGTAAGATGTACTCAGAAGTACCTGTATACCCAATCCCCTCGGTAGTCCCTACTAGACACAAGAAGTAAATCGGGAATCCCTGTCTGAAATGATAGAGTGAAGAACCCCATATAGACATACAATCTCTCAAATGTGCAACCTTCCAATCTCATCAACATTGAAGGCTTCCTTGATCGGTAAGAAATGTGAAATCTTTGTGGTTCTGTCAACAACAACCCAAACTGAATCATTTCTCAAGGCAACCTCGGTAAATACATCATGAAATCCATCATGAAATCATTCCACTTCCACTCCAAAATGGGTGTATGCTGGTCGTTGATGCTCCACCGTCACCTGATGATAGGTGGAACATCTCATAACAAAACCATCTACATACCTCTTCAAACATGGCCAACAATACTAATGGTGTAGATCTCGATACATCTTGGTGACATCGGGATAAACTGCCCAAACTGAGGAATGAAAATCCTACATCAACTCCTCACGTGTGTCTGCTGACACCCATATGCATCCATGAAAACGCAAGATCTCATCGTCGCCTATAGTCCACCCAGGATTAGGGTCCACTCTTGACACACTCTCCTATAAGACTAGGCCTTTGGAATCTGATAACTTCCTCATTCTCACTCGATCTAGAAGAGTAAATGAAACAAATATAGAAGAAAAAAATGTCTGCCCATATCTATTGTGCACCTCTAAATGCATCTCAGAGAACATAGCCATAAGCTGCCACTCACTATTGGCCTCCTGAACTGCCTGTATCTGAGTCCTCCTGCTCAACGCAACAGCCACTGCGTTTCCTTTTCCAGGCATGCAGGCAATATCAAAGTCAAAATATTGAAGGTACTCAACCCACATTCTCTGTCTCAAATTCATATCACACTGAGTAAAGATATACTTGAGGATTTTGTAGTTAGTGAACGACACAAAATGATCTCCCAAAATATAATGTCTCCAGCAACACAAATCATGAATAGCTGTAGAAAACTCAAGATCATGTGTTGGGTAGTTCCTCTCATGTGGCCTCAACTGCTGAGACTCATACGCAATGACTCCATCTCCTTGTATAAGAACTGCTCCCAGTCCGATACCTGATGCATCACAGTAAATAGTGTAACTCTTGCTCAGCTTTGGGAAAATCAATATCGGTGCTAAATTCAACCTCCCCTTCAGCTCCTGAAAGGCTGAATCGTAGGATTCTATCCACAAGTACTTTCACCCTTCTTAGTCAGGCCCATCAGTGGAGCTGTTAACTGTGAAAATTCCTGAATAAAGTGCCTCTAGTAACCATCCAGTCCCAGAAAACTCTGTACCTCAAAGAAGTTCTTTATATTCTCCCAGGAAACTATTGTTCTCACTTTCTCTAGGTCTAATGATACTCCTGTCTCTGAGATAACATGACCCAAAAGTGAATCTAATCCATCCAAAAGTGGCATTTTGATATCTTAGCATATAAATAATGCTCTATTAGTGTACTCAAAACGATGTCAAGATGGGTGGAATTATTGTGTTGAGTGTGAGAGTACACCAATATATCATCCACGAAGACTACCACAATAGAATCCAAGTAAGGATGGAACACTCGGTTCATCAGTTCCATGAAAACTACAAGCGCATTCGTGAGACCGAATGGAATAACCATGTACTCTTATAGACCATACCTACTCCAAAAGGCTATAAGAGGTATATCTGATGGTATAATGTGCAACTGATGATAACCGAATCTCAAGTCAATCTTTAAGAACACTCGGGCTCCTTGAAGCTGATCAAAGAGATCATCAATCCTCGACAAGGGATATCGGTTCTTAACCATCAACTGGTTTAGCTTCCATTAATCCACGCAATGTCTGAAGGTATTGTCCAATTTCTACACAAACAGGATAGGCGAACCCCAATGATAAGTATTGGGTTGGATGAAAACCTTTTCCTGCAACTCCTTTAACTACTTCTTAAGCTCCTATAACTCTGGTGTAGCCATCCTATACAGAGGAATAGACAATGGTGAATCTCTAGGCACAATCTCAATTGAGAAATCTACATCTTCCTCCAGAGGTAAACCTAAAAAGTCGTCTGGAAAGACATCCCTAAAACGATCAACCACTGGACTAAAGTCCATATGTTAAGTCCCCTAGTCATCTAGATATAGAATAGTAATCTGGACTATAACTCCTCTTAACCCATGATGCTCAGCTCCAGCTCCGCTCGCCTAGACATCCCATTCTCCCTTGTGTAGAAAAGACTTTCCCTCTGGTGACGTGAAACTCACCCTATGAAAATTGTAGTCAACAAAGGACTAAAAAGAGACTAATCAGTCCATTTGAAGAATGAAATCTAATCTTTTCATATCTAAGACATAGTGTTCCCGTAATAAGTGACACCCACCAACCTCAAGAGGGCACTCTTTGTACTGTTGTACACTAACCGTCCTAATCCCCAACAGAGTTTCTAGCATCATAACATCCTCATAAGTAAAGACACAAATCCCAAGGATCTCCATAATAGTAATAGATATGAAATTATCGGAATCCCCTATATCAAAACAAGTCTAAAATAAAACTAAGGCAACTGGAATTGTACCTCCAACTGTAGAGGGCTCAAGATCCTTCTCTTGCTGGGTCTGATCCACTACAAAAGTATGACCTGTATTGCGGCCCTACGACCCTGCCTGACTACCCTAAGTGGATCCACCCTGATGTCACTAAAATCATGCTGACTGGCTACCACGGACATGACCTCCTCCTCATCTTGAATGTCCGGACGAACTCCATTTCCCCGACTGATGAGAAAATGGTGGTCCTACTCCTGAATGTGGATTCATAACAAAACTCTTGTCACTAGCCACTTGTGAGAAAAACTGGAAAAATGTTGAAGGTGACCCATCTTTCCGCAAGACCAACACTCAACCGGGTCCTTCAGGAAATGTGGTCTCATATGCCCACTCTTTCCACACTGGTAGCATACCACTTGGCTACATGAAGAAACATCGCATGAAAGCTCCCTATGGCGCTTCCTGCTATCTGTTGAAGGAGTATTATCTCTGGATACTGAACTGACCTAGCTTGCAGCTCCCAACTCCCTCATATTGTACTTGGTAATCAACGCCTGGTTTACTATAGTAGTCACTGAATTCATCCTGAATACATTCACCTATGATTGGATGTCATACCTGAGACCATCCCCATATCGTCTAGCCAAAGATAACTCGTCACCTCCTAAAATAGTTGTGAAGCGCTGAAGCTCTGTAAAACGAGTGGAGTAATCCATCACTGAAAGAGCACCCTGCTCCAAATGCATAAACTCTCGGGCTCAATCGGCCCTCAACTTCTTGGGATAGAAGTAAGCATATAAGGTCCTATGAAATTCTTCCCAAGCCATATCTCAATGATGTCCAAACTTTGAGATAACATCCCATCATATCTTGGCGGAATCACATAGCATGTATGTCATGATATTCACCCTTCTCTCCAGAGGCGTCACCAAATGCTCAAGGATAGAAATCATGGCCTCCAACCATGACTCTGCATCATGTGG
The DNA here is from genome assembly GCA_963277665.1 of Viscum album. Lineage (NCBI taxonomy): Eukaryota > Viridiplantae > Streptophyta > Magnoliopsida > Santalales > Viscaceae > Viscum > Viscum album. The sequence continues at coordinate 861,481,841 of OY728138.1, forward strand.
TCCTCCATCCAAAGAAAAATTTGGAGGATGATGCTGCTGGAACACTCGTGTCAACTCTTCCATAGTCGGGGAAAGATGTGGTGCTCCCTAAAAGGTCTGCATCATCCTCATAAATCCTTCATGGAATTATGCATCAACACCTGCATCTGGTATAATAGCTAGTGCCAAGACGGGCACAACAGGAGGATATGCTGGTAGTCCTTGATCTACCATTTCCAGTTTTTGATCATTGCTCTACACCTGGCATACAACTGGAGGACGTCTCAGTGGTATGACTCTACAAGGTCAAGAATACACCTCAGTTAAATATTACCAAGGATAAAAACTTATAAGTGAATAAAAGGAACATGAGAAGAAACATTCATGTTTTACAAAACAGGGTTACACGGTGTGTATAACCCCTACACAGCATGTTCCCTTACACTTTTAACATGGCGTGTACCTCTTACAAACCTAGTTGTGTAACACCCTACACACAACATGTACCAATTAATCTCCATCCACCCGTTTCATTGGTCACACGGACGAATACACGGTTGATAAGTACATGGTGTGTATTCACTAGACATGACGTGTACAACCTAAGTTTCATCCACTTGTGTCATTCGTCACACGGCCAGACACACAGTCCTTACAGCATGGCATGTACTCCCAGTACACGGTGTGTTCCACCAAAGATTTCTCAACCTCGTGTCTCTGCTCACACATTCAGTCACATGGTTAAAGACTACACGACGTGTACATTCAGTACACGGCGTGCACTTAAGAAAAGTTGTTTCTTCCAGAATAGAAGAACGCATGACATGTGTTCAAAACACCACACATCGCGTTCTCTAGGTTTCCAAACAGTAAACCTATGAAACTTCTATGGAACCCTAAAAAGTGTAAAATTTGGTCCAAAGAATGAAAAATTCTGACCCATGAGAGCCCATACTTCCATGAATCAATGTTTGGCATCCTTATTCATATCATAACTTGAAAAAATTTAATTAAAGTTCAAACATGATCCAAAAAATTCCGATCCAAGAGGGCCCATAACACCTTTGGGACCAGCATCCATCCAAATGAAACTTTACATATTCAAATACCCTATAAAAATAGTAGGTATTCTATCACAATATCTATCATAACATCATTCATATCTAGCACAACATCTATCACAACAACATGCAATTAGTAATGCTCCCTAAATGGCGTGACAAGAATGTATGACATGTGATATCTATCAAGTGTCTATATGATGCATGAGATGGCATAACCTCATCTCATAGAGTTTCAATAGAAATAGAACCTCAATAATATCAATGATAATGGTACAAAACAAGTGAATCATCTAATGGTGAAATAAAATCAACTGTAACAATTGAAAAACTATAAAAATAGAAATATTCGAAGTAACTTGTCTTTTCCTTGTACACAGGTTAGCTACTCTCAGTCACAACTTATTACCAACTACCCATTTCTTCCTATACCTATCTATAGGCTCTAAATATCAAGAAAAAGCATAAAATAAACTACCTCTGATACCACTTTGTAACGTCCTGGTTCTGGGTGCTGCCCAAAGGTGCCCCATACTAGGTTGGTCACATAACATCAAGCGCATTTCCCCAAAAACCAAAGGTCATCGACTAGAAGCTAATGCCAAGGTCTGATAATGTGGAAACTATGACCTCATTGGCAGAGTATACATAGTGGAATGAAAAATAGTAAACAATAGCGGAAGCAGTAATACCATACAAAAAAAGTAAACAGCAGAAGACTGGCAATGATAAAACAACTGGATAATATACATAAATGAAGCATGTCACATGTGTCTAGGAAAGCATCCAAATGAGTCACAATTCTGGAAATACAATACTAATCCAAAGTATAGAAAAGCAGTAAACTTCAACAGCATCGCAACCCTCATCTTGGTCCCATGCTCTCCAGATCCAACAACAATCAAGTACCTGATGAAGAAGGGTGCTTTCCCTTATCTATACCTACAACCATATAATCTATTTGGGCCCAACATCATGACCCAAACAGGGTGTGAGACGAATCCCAGTAGGCAACCACCAAAAGTTCTGTGCCTAACAGTCAGTGAATATATATAACATGCAATATGCAGAAAAGAAGAAATAAACTAGGAAGTACTTAAAAGTAAACAATCCTACAGTTTTCAATTACATTAATTTCCATTTGTTAATTATTAAATCCATTGAATAATAAAATATTGGGATCTTGCATAATCTATTTATCCCCTATGTAATCATAAAACAGATGTCTCAAAAGACCATATAACAAATAAGTAAAACCGAGTCCAATATTGTTCTTTGGATTGGCAGACTCATCGCAATCATTTAATCATTCAAAAGCAACCCTCTAGGAAAGTTCTCACAGTCTAACCCTTCTAGTTTAACATATCACCAATTCAATAAATAATGACCCTCCAGGAAATATCACATAGTCTAACCCCTTTGGTCCTACATGGCACTAATCATTTACAAATGACCACCTGGGTAGCTCTCACGGTCAATACCCCCTTGGTCTGTATAGCAAAAATAAAATATAATAACCCCCAGTAGCTCTCATATTCAATTCCCTATGGTCCAACATTCATTTAATAACAACCCTCTGGGTAACTTTCACAGTCTAACCCCTTTGGTCAATGACTACCTGACATCTCTCACAGTCAATACCTTTGAGTCAATATAACAATAAATTATACATAAATGACCCTACTTCATGAAGCTCTCACAGTCAAATTCCCCTTGTTCATACTTTCACAATACAAATCACATGCATCTCAAATAAACAGTAACTCCATCCTAACAACACAAGGTATGGGAAACAATCAATCCTAACAAGCATTCTAGACCAAATGGCCATAATCAATCAAACATGGGAACACACCCATAATCAAGGTATAAAACATTATGTGTAATCAATAACCACTTTTTCAATCAAGCACACCATAACAAGTCTTAAATAGGGTTAAATTCCAAAACTCGTGATACCCTAAACATGGGTATTCAGCACTTTTAGCATATATAATCCAAAGACAACTAAAGAAAGGAACAAACCACCTACCTTGATGTTATATGATAAACACTCTTGAATGTTGGCCCTTGAATCGGCCTAGAATGTCGTAGAACTATGAAAAGGGTAAAAACGATCATCCCTTGATAACTCATGAAAGAGGAGAAATTAGGAAGAGAGGCTTTAGGGGAAGAGAGAACCCACTAGTGGGAATCCAACGCACCCAGTGGCGTCTCAATCGGAGCTCAAACGGAGGAACGGTAGGATCTCAAAGATCTTCGGTCATACTTCACTCTCTTCTACGAGACATGGGAAGAAGAAAGGAGTTCTGAAGATGAGATGTGACCCTGATCCAATTAATCAAATAAAAAGAAAAGTACATTGCGTGTTCATTTAATGTACACACCGTGTACTATCCTCAACCGGCCTCACTTTAGGCGGTCATCCAGATCACCTCACACGGCCATGTACTCAGTTGTTACATGGCCAGTACACGGTTACCCTCGGCACTTGGATACATGGTGTGTACTCAAGAGTACACAGCATGTACTTAGAAAATTTCCAAATTCTTCCTTTTCCCTCAAAAACAACCTGAAACAAAGATCCATACCTGAAATGAAGATCCGGGTTCTTACAATTTTATCATTGATAAATAGACTAATTTGGTGTTTTCTCTTCTTTTTACCTCAGTTTCCAAAACATTCTATGACTTATTTTCTAATAAATTTTTAAATAATGAAACATTAGCATAATATTTTAGGATATAAAAGGATGTTCTAAAATTTCTATATCGTAAAGATTATATGGTCAACCCTCATAGTCAATATTATTTACACCATCAGAAACTTGATTAAACAACATTTTTGATGTAGATATTCATGTTTGCATGTGTCTACTGATATAGGGAGGTTATTTAGAGTGAGCAAGGAGCTTCTAATAGCACACAACCAACAGAAATGGTTAGGACATCTGATTTTGTAACCATAAGTGAACTTCAAGACAAAATTCTTGGTCGCTTAAATTTGGGACCTGATCAATAGATCAAGTCTATTATCTATATACATTTTCAATTCTCATCTACACTATGACATCTAGCTTATCCATTGGTTGTTGACGAGCAGTGGGTCCAAGCAATAAATTCATTTCCCAACAGTCGTATGGTACCATGATGGAGTTATATGTTGAGGTTCCTATTGTAAAACAACAATGTCCAATTGTATGAAGACATAGAATTACAAGACTTGTTGAAGAAGGTCTACCCCAAGAAATTTAGGTTGCTCCCTATAATGCAGAAGAGAAAAACCTAGATTATCTCCTATATATACATGTAAATATGAATTCTGATGAGGATTTTATTAATGATGGAACAGACGGAGACAACAGTGTTGATGAGGAGGGAGAAACACAAGTTGGGGAGAAAGTTTCTAGAAATGAAGTAGTTTTATAGCAGCCTTGACCCACAATAAACCATCCACCACTCTTCGCATCTTGGTCGGAAGTAATGACATGTTTTTCTGAATTCGACTTCAATGTTCTCACACCTGCAACTGAGTTTCTTGGAGTTCTAGTGGATAGGTTTAGTGAGATGGACAAAACATTATATGTTTGAAGGGATTTTCCAAGTAAATATGAATTGAAAAATGTACTAAAAAGATTTCATATTGAGAGTCACTATAGATATTTAGTTTAGGAATCAGACCACAAAAAATACATCATACAATGTGACAAGTATGACTATGATTATAGATTCTGTTTGAGGGTGAATCTGGACATTGCATTTGGAGGTTGGAGAATTTTAAAGATCGAGGCAGCTCTTACTTGAGTTCAGCCAAACCTAACACAAGATCATACCTCATTGGATGTTGAATCCATGTCATCTACTGTCATTGAGATGATTAGGACCTATCAAGATGTTCCTGTAACCATTTTGAAATGGAGGATACAACAAAAATTCGGTTATAAGATTTCCTATAACAAGGCATGGAAGACAAAACATAAGGCAATTGTGAAGGTCTATGGTGATTGGGATGACTCGTATCAGGTGTTTCCACAATTTCTAGTCATACTGAGACACAACAACCAAGTTTTCTTCCATCTTCATACAAATGAACATTTGTCTCAAGATAACCGACTTGATCCATCTCGTGTTCAATTTCATCAATCGTTTTGGGCATTCCTCCCCTATATTTCTATATTTAGTTTCAGAAAAAAAAATCATACAGATTGATGGAACATTTATATATGAAAAAAATACAAAGTTGTATTGTTGATTTCGGCAACCCAAGATGAAAATCGTTCACATCTTCCTCTTACATTTTCCATTTTGGAGAAGGAAAAATATGAATCATAGATTTGGTTTTTAATATATATCAGAAACCATTTCACCCATATTTGAGGTGTTTGTTTGATATCTGATTGAAATTGAGAAATCAATGAGGCAATCAATGCAGATCCTGATACATGGTGACCCCCAAATACACATCATCAATACTGCATCACACACATTTCTAGAAACGTGCAAAAAAAATTCCATAATGAACCTATGAAGAATAAAATCACGAGGCTTGGTATGAAATGTCTTTATTATATTTTACTATTTCAACATAAAGATAAAGTCAATTTATGTGAAATATGATCACTTTTGTGTAGCATATGAGCCGGATCAATTAGGGTTTGAACAATATTTCAAAGAAATATTCAAGGATAATCAAGAAGTGTATGATTATATGATACGGATTCCAAAAGAAGAAAATGAAATTGGCATATGAAAGGGGGAAGAGGTACAAACACATGAACACAAACATTGTGAAGTGCATCAATGGTGTCTTCAAGGGACTTCACAAGATACCTATAATTTCCCTAGTTCAAAAGACATTTTATGTAACGAACTGAAATTTTGAATAAATATTGTTTCCTAATTTTGTGTGTTATTTTATTTTTTTTATACTCAACAAAACTGTTTCATTTGATAACATGAGTATAATAAAAATGAGACCGTTGGGTTTTGATTGTTATATGACCATTGGTCAATATGAACGATGGAAACTAAACGTTTTGATTATTGTTTCTAAATACAAGTGATATTGGTTAATTATTATAGAAAGAAGATTTGATGGCCTCACCCAGTAGTCTTGGACCGATCGAAACCCATCTAATAGAACTTGGGAAGGAGGTAGCACCACTGGGCTTTTCTCTGGAACAAACCCAAGCCGAACTTCGTCGTGTGAAGCTAGAACGGAATCACCTTTGTGAGAAGTTCAAACTGATAGAAATTACTACTCGTGCAATGTTGGCTGAGCCTCCCTCGGATTCTCTCACCTTAGCACACCTTACACTTAGGTCCTATGCTGGTGTGATAAGGGGCTATGTAAGGAGACCGTAACTGCCTTGTGTAATCCTTTGTTTTAAATAAAAAAATTTATTTCTTCTTACGATGAAGTTTATGAATTTTCAAATGTCCAGATAAATATAGTATGCATATTTTTGGTGAATTTTAGAGAAATAATATTTTAAAAAAATTTCGTGTAAACCTTAAATAATTAAAAATGTGTAATGATTTTCAAAAAATAGTCTTCTACAATTATGCTCAGTACGAAATTTAGAGTCTAATATGATCAACTTAATTTTTGATGAATAGTAAATTATGAATAGTGATTTTATGCTTAGTATTAGTAATGTGACCAAATGGATTAGTGATCTCACTTAAATAAATTATTAATATAATCTAGGCACCTTGATTAATTAATGTGATTCAATAAAATGGTTAAATAACAGTTTCATAAATTATTAGTCAAGTATTAGTTTTTCAGGTGAATAGTGTTTTTTTAATTAAAAATTAAATTAAAAATATTTAGAAAATTATTTTTATAAAATGGATTTCATTTTTGAACTCAGAGCATCGATATTATGTTAAGGTAATTTTTGGGGATTTTTCTGAAAAAAATGAATTTTCGATGAATAGTGTATTTATTTAAAAATTAAATTTAAAATATTTAGAAAATTATTTTTATAAAATGGAGTTCATTTTTGAAATCATAGAATTGATATTTGGTTAAGGTAAAATTTTGAGATTTTTCTGAGAGTTGAATTTTTGATGAATAGTGAAAATATAGTTTTTAAGTTACGGGTGTTTAATGACATCATTAAATGATGTATTAAGTATGTAATCAATATGGTCGACTTATGAATAGTAAGATAAGGTATGAGGTGTACCAAGTGGCCAATACCATGGGAAAATACCATGGGCAAGCCCATGGTTTTTCCAAAACCGCCAATGAGGTGTCCTTTGGCCATTAATGCCTTGTCCCCTCACTTTCCCTATAAATACCAAGCCATCCTCTCATCCATTCGACTCCCAACTCTCCCCCAACGAAGCTCTGGTATCATTACCTCCCAAGGAGTCCTCCCAAGGTGCCCCCAAGCCCTCAAGGTCCCAACCTTTGAGTTTTAAGAGTTACGTTTTAAGGTAAGGGATCCAAACTCTCTCTTTCTTTTGAAATACTCTCTTTTAAGTCATTTCTTTTATGCTCCATGTTCTTATGTTGGAGGATGTTCTTTTATATTCCTATTACTTCCCTTTTCATGTTCATATTATGAGATATCCCCTCTTACTCTCATCATTTCGTTTTATGAATGTTTAAGTGGCGCCGTTAGGCTGCCGAAATTTTTGTAACGGATTCTTTCACCCTTCTCATTTTCAAGTTCTATTTTCTTGTCAAGTCTTTAAAGTTCCTTTTTATGTTGGGGTATGATCTCTATATCTATCATACTGATATTTTATGTTCATATGATGAGAGACCCTATTTTATCTCTTCAATTGATTTTTTTGATGTTTAAGTGACGTCGTTAGGCTGCCGAATTCTTAAGGGGTTCTTTCACCCTTCTCATTTTCAAGATCTATTTTCATGTCAAGTCTTTCAAGTTCCTTTTTATTATATTGGGTTATGATCTCTATATCTATCATACTGATCTTTTATGTTCATATGATGAGATACCCTATTTGATCTCGTCAATTCATTTTTATTGAAGTTTAAGTGATGTCGTTAGGCTGCCGAATTCTCATAAGAGAAATCTTATTTTTTTGTCTTCCTTTCAAGTTCTTCGTTTCATATGGTATATCATTAAAATTTCATTACCATGTTCTTAAATCCTTTATATTCTATTCCCCTACTATTTTATGTATCATTTATGAGTGGGTGACCCATGTCCCCTCTCTTTTCAATGTTTTCTAAAACCATGTATCATAATCGTTATGCTGCAGAATTTTCGTCTCAAAATGTCTTTCTCTTTTTTCTAATTATTTTATTTTATTAAGTGAATACTCAAAGATATTTATTCTACATGGGTATTCACATATATATCAAAATGTTCTATTTTAATTCTGGGATTTATATACATGAGACCCACTTTCTTTTTTCTGTGGGTTTAAAGTGACATAAGGATCACATCTTTAAAGCAGTTTTTGAAAATGTGATGACTATGAAATGAAACCCTTTTCTTTTATGATATATGGGTTATTTATGAAATGTTTGATGATGATATATGTGGCTCACATGATAATAAAGACAAATTAAGGGTGCGCCCTGATAGCGCCCCATTGCATTGGGTAATGATGTAACCACTAGAGATTACAATTTTAACGATACCTTGGGGTTTACCTTGGTAATTTCAAATGACACCTTGGGGATGGACCTTGGTGATATGTTCATGATTGTCTATATTAAATGTTATAGCCACATATTCAAGTTATGAAATACGTTATTTTTGTTATGATATTCCTCATGATTTCTTTCTCATGCCTTAAAGTTCTTTTTCATGACATTGTTGATGTATCTCAAGTTCACATGTTAAATGTTTCCCCTTGTTTCCCTTACCGGGCCTTCTGATCACCCTTTCTTTTGATGTATGTCCCCAGGTTATGAGATGCAGTAATGAACCTAGGATGAACATAAGGAGAAACCTTTCAAGTGTTTAAGAATAATGTTTTATGTTTTCATGTTTTAAGTTCCTGGTTTCCAAGACACTAAACCTTAAAGATCATCGGTTTTGTAAAATGTAATGAAATTTTATGTGATAAAAAGGCGGGATATTATAGTTGGTATCAAAGGATGGTTTAGTTATTTGTGGAAATTAGGATATGAAAACTTTAGGAAGAACCCTATAGAAAAGTTTAAATAGAGTAAATCTTCCTGGTATTTTGGTGAGTATTGAGTAAGGGGTTACCAAGAAAATACATCCTTGTCTGGATACGAGCAGGTAGAGGTGGCTCTGGCACAGATGTATATAGGGGTAAAACCCGAAAACACTGATTTGAGCTAGACTCGAATGGGAACTGGTACACGACAATGGGCCTTGCTGCACTCTTGGTTACGACACTCCCGGGGGATATGCTTTGGTAAATTCATAAGCTTAGTATGAACCATTATTAAAGGAACACGGATAAAATAAAATAAAGATTCACATAAGAATATATGATCATGGATAACCTTGATTGGGACCTAGGGGATCACAAGTTAGGGTATACTTTTCTTCTACAATTTTATCCTTCTATGCTTTAAGTTTCCTTTTCATGATTAGTGGCTAAGTATTTAAGCCCCCCTAATTATACGTTCTTTTCTTAGTTAATGGCGGGAAATGGAAGATCATGTCCCAACGACCAATGTGATAGGAAATGTGAATATTGCCCTATTAATGTGACAGAGATGACGAAAGATCAAGTTGAACATATTGTGATTATGCTAAACCAGTTATCAAAAATCACAATTAATAATTGGTACTTAGTTGAATGCCCAAATTCATCAAGGAAGAAGAAGAAAAAGTCTCAAGGATGTTCATGTGATAAAGTTGATAAGGAAAAGAAGACCCAATTTCTTTTTTGAAAAAAGTGTGGGAAGAGGCACCAAGGAGAATGTCACAAAGGAACCGGGAGATGTTTTAAGTGTGGGAAGATATGACATAAAGTAGCCTATTGCTTTAAAAAAAATGGATAATGTGATGAATGTAGATAAAGTTTGATCTAATGTAACTCATACATTTCGATGTCGTAAATGTGGAGAAGTTAGAAATTATCCAAGGCAATGCTCTCTTGGAATGGATGAGAAGCATGATGAGCATCAACAATCTTTGAGGACAAGGGAACAACGCAAGTCCTATGCTGATATGAATCATGATGACTGAAGTACATGTAACTTCTTCGCAATAATTGTCTATGTCATGTTGTATTTTAGTTCGTGCTCTATGAGCATATCTTTTATGTTTTCTAAGATCATAGAGTCACTACCTAAGATGACTTTATATCATTAAGGAAAACATCTATTGTTATGTACCACATGTTGATGTAGTGAAGTTATTCTTCTTAAAAAAAGGGTGATTAGGGGATTAAAAGATGATTATTATTTTGGAAGACGTTCACTATTTTGGGAACCCTATTTGATCGAGGTAAATATATTACTATGTTATTTTCTTTGAGGAGTAAAGGTTGAATTATATTTTGAAGAATCGATGAATTTAAGGCGAACTTATAGTAATTTAGGTTACATATGGAAATGATTAACCTATCTTGGGGAAAATGTGATTAGGTTAGTTACTTTTGTTATAAGATTATAAGAGTGGTTGATGTTATTTGAAGATGAACGATAAAGTCTATCTTGGAAGACTATGTTATGAGATCGTTCTTATAATTGGGTTTCAATCTTAGTTTGGTTTATTTTGAGGAATTTTAAGGACAATTATTTATGGAATGGTCTATGATGAACTTTGGGTAGTACCATGGAACTTTGAAGATTTAAAAGTAGTTTCCCTTCCTATGGGATTATTTCTTTTTGAAGAGTTGTTTTATCTTACCCTTTCTGTTTTTGGGATAATGTTTAAAGATAGAAGAAATTGATAGTTAATCTTTTGTGGATTACATGACTCTCAAGAAGATGATTCTTGTGTTTTGATGAGACCAAGTGTTTTTGAATGCTCATCGTTTGGAGAAAAGATTAGTTTTGGTAGAAACTTATTAAAGGATGAAACTCTACTTGAAGGTAGGTATATTTCCTTATGTTTTTGTTCTATGTAGTAAATGAATTCCTAAAAATTATGAAAAGGAACGTAAAACAAAAACTTTGTTGGTTTACGTTTCCTACTAGGTAATCAAAGACCGTTTACACACATCATAAGTTTGGGATTTTCTCGTGGTTAACTTTATCCTAATCATGTTTTCTATCCCTCTTACTCAGAACTTGACCCTTTGTTTTCTCCTCTATGTCCATGTTTTCCTACATGGAATCCTAGTGTGGGTTAACTCGGGTGACCTTTGTACTTCCTTTTCTTTCTTTTAAAGTAATAGTTTTACTGACTCCTTTTCCAGTGTGGGACTTTCAATGAAATTTCAAAACCCAATTTTAAAAATTGCGAGGACGCAATTTCTTAAGCGGGGAATATTGTAACGACCCGAAATTTTGAATAAATATTGTTTCCTAATTTTGTGTGTTTTTTTATTTTTTTTATACTCAACAAAACTGTTTCATTTGATAACATGAGTATATTTAAAATGAGACCATTTATTTTTGACTGTTATATGACCATTAGTCAATATGACCGCTGGAAACTAAACGTTTCGATTATTGTCTCTAAATACAAGTGATCTTGGTTAATTATTATAGAAAGAATATTCGATGGCCTCACCCAGTAGTCTTGGACTGATCGAAGCCCATCTAACAGAACTTGGGAAGGAGGTAGCACCACTGGGCTTTTCTCTGGACCAAACCCAAGCCGAACTTCATCGTGTGAAGTTAGAATGGAATCGCCTTCATGAGAAGTTCAAACTGATAGAAATTACTACTCGTGCGATGTTGGCCGAGCCTCCCTTGGATTCTCTCACCTTAGCACACCTTACACTTAGGTCCTATGATGGTGTGATAAGGGGATATGTAATAAGACCGTAATTGCCTTGTGTAATCCTTTGTTTTAAATAAAAATTTTGATTTCTTCTTACGATGAAGTTTATGAATTTTCAAATGTCCGGATAAATATAGTATGCATATTTTTGGTGAATTTTAGAGAAAGGATATTTTAAAAAATGTTTGTTTAAACCTTAAATAATTAAAAATGTGTAATTATTTTCAAAAAATGGTCTTCTACAATTATGCTCAGTACGAAATTTAGAGTCTAATAAGATCAACTTAATTTTTGATGAATAGTAAATTATGAATAGTGATTTTATGCTTAGGATTAGTAATGTGACCAAATGGATTAGTAATCTCACTTAAAGAAAGTATTAATATAATCTAGGCACCTTGATTAAGTAATGTGATTCAATAAAATGGTTAAATAACAGTTTCATAAATTATTAGTCAAGTATTAGTTTTTCAGGTGAATAATGTTTTTTTAATTAAAAATTAAATTAAAAATATTTAGAAAATTATTTTTATAAAATGGATTTCATTTTTGAACTCAAAGCATCGATATTATGTTAAGGTAATTTTTGGGGATTTTTCTGAAAAAAATAAATTTTCAGTGAATAGTGTATTTATTTAAAAATTATATTGAAAATATTTAGAAAATTATTTTTATAAAATGTAGTTCATTTTTGAAGTCAGAGCATCGATATTTGGTTAAGGTGAAATTTTGGGATTTTTCTGAGAGTTGAATTTTCGATGAATAGTGAAAATACAGTTTTTAAGTTACGGGTGTTTAATGACATCATTAAATGATGTATTAAGTATGTAATCAATATGGTTGACTTATGAATAGTAAGATAAGGTATGAGGTGTCCCAAGTGGACAATACCATGGGAAAATACCATGGGAAAGCCCATGGTTTTTCCAAAACCACCAATGAGGTGTCCCTTGGCCATCAATGCCTTGTCCCTTCACTTTCCCTATAAATACCAAGTCATCCTCTCATCCATTCGACTCCCAACTCTCCCCCAACGAAGCTCTGGTCTCATTACCTCCCAATGAGTCCTCCCAAGGTGCCCCCAAGCCCTCAAGGTCCCAACCATTGAGTTTTAAGAGTTACGTTTTAAGGTAAGGGATCCAAACTCTCTCTTTCTTTTCAAATACTCTCTTTTAAGTCATTTCTTTTATGCTCCATGTTCTTATGTTGGAGGATGTTATTTTATATTCCTATTACTTCCCTTTTCATGTTCATATGATGAGAGATCCCCTATTACTCTCATCATTTCGTTTTATGAATGTTTAAGTGGCGTCGTTAGGCTGCCAAAATTTTTGTAACGGATTCTTTCAGCCTTCTCATTTTCAAGTTCTATTTTCTTTTCAAGTATTTAAAGTTCCTTTTTATGTTGGGGTATGATATCTATATCTATAATACTGATATTTTATGTTCATATTATTAGAGACCCTATTTGATCTCTTCAATTGATTTTTTTGATGTTTAAGTGACGTCGTTAGGCTGCCGAATTCTTAAGGGGTTCTTTCACCCTTCTTGTTTTCAAGATCTATTTTCATGTCAAGTATTTCAAGTTCCTTTTTATTATGTTGGGGTATGATATCTATATCTATCATACTGATCTTTTATGTTCATATGATGAGAGACCCTATTTGATCTCGTCAATTCATTTTTATTGAAGTTTAAGTGACGTCGTTAGGCTGCCGAATTCTCATAAGAGAAATCTTATTTTTTTGTCTTCCTTTCAAGTTCTTCATTTCATATGGTATATCATTAAAATTTCATTACCATGCTCTTAAATACTTTATATTCTGTTCCCCTACTGTTTTATGTATCATTTATGAGTGGGTGACCCATGTCCCCTCTCTTTTCAATGTTTTCTAAAACCATGTATCATAGCCGTTATGCTGCATAATTTTCGTCTCAAAATGTCTTTCTCTTTTTTCAAATTATTCTATTTTATTAAGTGAATACTCAAAGATCTTTCTTCTACAGGGGTATTCACATATATATCAAAATGTTCTATTTTAATTTTGGGATTTACATACATGAGACCCACTTTCCTTTTTCTGTGGGTTTAAAGTGACATAAGGATCACGTCTTTAAAGCAGTTTTTTAAAATGTGATGACTATGAAATGAAACCCATTTCTTTTATGCTATATGGGTTATTTATGAAATTTTTGATGATTATATATGTGGCTCACATGATAATAAAGACAAATTAAGGGTGCGCCCTGATAGCGCCCCATTGCATTGGGTAATGATGTAACCACTAGAGATTACAAATTTAAGGGTGCGCCCTGATAGTGCCCCATTGCATTGGGTAATGATGTAACCACTAGAGATTACAATTTTAACAATACCTTGGGGTTTACCTTGGTAATTTCAAATGACACCTTGGGGATGGACCTTGGTGATATGTTCATGATTGTCTATATTAAATGTTGTAGCCACATCTTCAAGTTATGAAATACGTTATTTTTGTTATGATATGCATCATGATTTCTTTCTCATGCCTTAAAGTTCTTTTTCATGACATTATCTCAAGTTCAAATGTTAAATGTTTCCCCTTGTTTCCCTTACTGGACCTTCTGCTCACCATTTCTTTTGATGTATGTCCCCAGGTTATGAGATGCAGTAATAAACCTAGGATGAACATAAGGAGAAGCCTTTCAAGTGTTTAAGAAGAATGTTTTATGTTTTCATGTTTTAAGTTCCTGGTTTCCAAGACACTAAACCTTAAAGATCCTTGGTTTTGTAAAATGTAATGAAAGTTTATTTGATAAAAAGGTGGGATGTTATATTTTATCTTTGTGTAGATTACTTCATTAATAAAAAAACTAGCCTTTGATAGGATTCAACTAGGGATAAGGTACGGAAAACACTTTCAATGAGTGATTGAAAAGAACATTGAAGCAGCTTATGGTTGTCAAGTGTGCCTTTTTTCTGAGAAGAATCTCAATTTGAAGTTCAAGAGTGTTTGGACCCCATCACAAGTCACAGCTGTGAAAAAATGATGGTATTACTGGAAGCGAGACAATATCAATGTGGGAACTTCCAGGCATTATGGTTCTCACGCGCACACATCATTGTAACATGTGCCTCTGTGAATATATCACGGGAAGCATATGTTGATCCAGTGTATCAGATGGACACCATTGTTAACTGTTATGTTGCACCATGGACACCTATTGGGGACTTTTGATATTTCCCAATGCCCGAAAACTAGTTGATAGTGATACCTGACATCAAAAGGTTGCATCAACGAGGGAGACTGAAGTTCAAAAAGATGCAGAATGAGATTAACTATCCTCAAGAACAAGGGAAAAGTTTGGGATACAACATAAGTCGTCAAGAAGGTCATAACTAGAAATTATGCCCTAACATTACTGGATCAAGTTCACACTCTCATACATAATGATGTGTTGTCTCTAATGTGATCTTCCCAAATTGTTAATTATATGGTGTTAATATAAAATCCTTTATTTTGTAGAATTTTTTGACATTTCTGAATACTTTTACTATCAAATTAGGATAAGCCTTTCATATTCACGTTAAAAGGAATATGGAAAGTGCATGTGAGGTGACATGAAATCATAATCAATCTGTCCATGGCTAAACAATAAATCAAGAAGGTGAGCAAATAATCATGAAATATACCGTCATGTGAGAAATCGTACATAAATTACAAATTACACTATTTCCTAATAAACTTTTAGATAAAGAAGACAAAATATTTATATATATAAATATATAAAAACATATCTTAAAAAATACTTCTTCCTATATAAAAACATATCTCAAGAACACTTTAAATATATGTTTTTAGAAACTTGAAAACACGACCTTGTATTTTGGTAAAAAAACTTCATACAACAATGTGAATAAACATGTCACGTCTTATATTCTATCAGTCATAGCATTCTGTTGACCATAATGTTATATTTTCATTTTCCACTTAAGACTTATTTCATTTTTTTACATAGAGATGGAGGATACTGTATTACTCACTGAGCAGGCTAGGCATTTTTCTCACACTACGATAGAGGGTCTTCTAGTTCGATGGATCAGGGTGTGTTGAGCGTAACATCGTCATCACACGCTGCCTCCAGCCTCCATCATACCATATATGCGTCGTGATGGTTTCTACAACATTGTGGTATCCGATTTCACATCCTTTGATCATCACCTGCTTGTTGCCCTCCCAGATAGGTGGAGACCAGAGACACACACATTCCACCTGCCTGAGGGAGAGATGAACATCACCCTCAAGGATTTGGCAGTCTTTCTCAGTCTTCTGATCGTACCATGATTCACTATTTTATTCCACCCTTACACTGCAGTTTTAAACTAGTTTTGTAATGAATATTCCAAATATAATAATAAATTTCACTTTATGCTTGAATCAATCAATTAATGTTAATAAAGATTATAATGGACAATGTTACTTTTTTTATTATTTCAATGTAGGTGGAGGTGATTTGGAGGGCCTTTGATGAAGTGGAAGAAAAATGGACCAAAATGGCATGGATCCATGGACATTTGTCCACTGTTTTGAATAGTACACAAAATCCGTGCATCCAAATGGGCTGATATTTTTTGGGCCTATCCAAAATTTAATAGGATACATTTAATATGAAGGAACCCAATCCTGATTCGGATTCTATGGGTCCCATCCGAACTGATCTGTCCAAGACACCGAATATGGACCAAGTCAAATGCGGTGTTCTGTATTTTATCAATATCTTGAGATGTAGTTGTCCAAAGGGTTCCAAACTTTCATTTGAGACAGTAAATAGGTAGGGATACAACTTTTCTATTTTCTCCAAAGATTGATAAAGCTGTCTGAAGGCTGAAACGCGTGGTACAAGTGGATTGATGAAATCTATGTGCCTAAAACCACCTTCCAATTTTCCTATAAAATGGCACCTTGGGCTCCCCATTTGCATGTTCGGCCAAGGAGTAAAGTGCTGCCAATTTTGAGTCCTATAGGAGTCTCTTAATCACCTTGGAGGTTTTGGATTCCCCTATCCTCATAGGGGAATCAAGGATGAAGAAGGAGTTCCACCCGGGCTTCCTCCTCCTCCCGATGTCGAGCTAAGAGTTGGGTGTTCGTTGTGAGGGAGCTACACACATATCAATGGAGTTCCGATGCATACACTAGCTACTAGTTTGGAGTAATTTGGGTATTTAAACATTTCATTCCATGTATCTTATTTTATTTCAGGTTTGAATGCTTGATTTGATGCATGTGAGTGTTATGCTCTTAATTTCTAACCGATCGGTGTGAGGTTTTGAGTGCGTGACTTTTGTTGTTCCGATTGAACATCACAAGAATCTTTTTCATACCCACATTATTGAGATTTCAATCTGCTTTGGAAGCTCTTATTCCATGCATAAGTACTGGACCTTGACAATACGATTGTTACGTCGAGGTTTGGTCCTTAAAGCATTGAAATAAAAGCTTATGAATTAATCGGGATTCCAATTAACTCCAACCAAAGAATTACTCTAAACCTAATATGAATATCTATGAACAATGAGCTTTATATGTGTGTAGTGAAATCAAATCGACCCTTTTATCTCATATTTTTCAAAATCCACTAGGTCACTCAACTTTTAAGCTATTTCAACTAAGTCATTGTTTTAAACTCTTTTCAAAACCACCCCCTCTCTTAGTCATTTTTATTAAAAATACACACTCTAAACCTAACAAATCTCCTTGAGAGATGACCTAGGGTCTACCCTAGACTATAAATAAACCTTAAAAACATAATAAATTTGATGTGTCACAACAACGTGGTCAAATTTTGGCACTGTTTCCGGGGAGCGTTTTGGTTTTTTGTGCGTGTTTTTGATAAAATTTTTGTAATTTTTGTGAATATTTGTTTGTTTTATCTTCTACCTTTGAATTTATTTTTGTGTTCTAATTTATTTATTGTGTAGGTTCTGTGTATGAAGCGTTCTACTCTGGGAGACCTACAAACTTTCAAACCCAAACCGGAGAGGATCCTACATCAACGAAACCGAGACATACAAGACCACACTTTGAAGGAGGAGACATCACATCTTAAAATTCTTATTGATCCTTCTTCTTCTTTTGAAACCAAAGTTAAAACTGAACATAACTTGTATAACATGTATGAAAATAATAGAACACTAAAAGAAATAACCTCACCTAATGTTGATATCCGACCCACTTACATTCAATTACAAGGCGAGGCACCCAATTTTGAACTAAAATCTGGTTTAATTCATTTATTACCAAGATTTCATGGACTGTCTGGAGAAGATCCACATAAGCATTTAAAATAATTTCATACTGTGTGTTCAAAATTAAAACCTGCTAATGTGTATGAAGAAAAAGTAAACCTTAGGGCATTTCCATTTTCATTAGAAGACACGGCTAAAGATTGGCTGTATTATGTTAATTCACCTATTAGAGGTTGGGCAGACATGAAATGGATTTTTCTTGAAACATACTTCCCAGCCTCTCGAACTGAAACAATAAGGAAAGAAATATGTGAGATAAGACAATCTCAAGGAGAAACCCTTCATGAATATTGGGAACACTTTAAATGATTATGTTCAAGTTGTCCACACCACCAAATAAGCGATCAACTTTTAATACAATATTTTTATGAAGGCTTAATTCCAATAGATCATAACATGATTAATGCTGTTGCAGGTGGTGCACTAGTGGATAAAACCCCAATCGCTGCAAGGACCCTAATTGAGACCATGGTACAGAACACTCACCAATTCAGTTCAAGGTCCAGTGTACCCATTCGAGGTGTCCATGAGGTGCAAAGTACTAAATTAGAGAAAAAGGTGGACACAAAGTTTGGAGAGGTGAGTACCCTTCTATGACAACTTGCTCTTTCCCAAGGTAAATTCCAATCTCCTCCCCCCATACATTGTGGTATATACTCTTATGATACCCATTATTCTGACCAATGCCCCCAATTGAGATAAACATCTGAGAGTTGTGAGGCAATATTCTCAGGACGCCCCTATAACCAACCCATTAGGCAAGAACCTTAATATCCATCCAACCCTGGGTGGAAATACAACCAAGCCTATAGGCAAGGGGGTATTCAAACCAGCCTCATAAACCATGGAACCAACCAGGGCAAAGTAGTCATCAACCACCACCACCCAGAAATTTTCAACCACCCCAAAGGCCTTTCCAACAACCCCCTCCAAAACTCGAGCCTAGCCTAGAAGATATGATGAAACAAATGGATGCCAATAATCTCCAGTTCCAAAAAACCACCCAAGCATCCATACAAGACCTCAAAACCCAATTAGGCCAACTAGCTAACTCAGTGGGTGAAATCCAAAGCCATGGGTCTGGTAAACTACCATCTCAACCACTTGTCAACCCTAGGGATAAGAGAAATGTTATTTTCATCACCCTTCGGAGTGGAACTCAACTTAAAAGCCAAATAAACCCTCCATTAGAGTCATCCTCACCAAAGGAAACCACCATCCCAACCACTGAAAAAGGTTCAAATGAGGTGGAACCTTGTCTTGAGAGAAGTCCTACCAAAGGAAAGAGTGTGTATATTGATGAGTTACCAAGACCAAGCATTCCTCTTCCATTTCCCCAAAGATCCACCCAACCAAGGAAACAAAAGGAAACTAAACTTGATAAAGAAATCTTGGAGACTTTAAAAAAAGTGCAGGTTAACATTCCATTGATTGATGTCGTCAAGCAAATTCCGAGATATGCCAAGTTTCTAAAGGAGATGTGTACCCACCGAAGGCGACTTAGAGGTGTTGAGAAGGTGATCCTGGGGAGGTACGTCTCAGCATTGATACAACCATCACTTCCCACCAAGTGCAACGATCCTGGAACATTCTCGATTCCGTGCACCATAGGGGAGTATTCTTTCTCCAATGCTATGATTGATTTGGGTGCTTCTATTAATGTGATGCCTCACTACATATACTCTTCTTTACAGGTCGGTGAACTAAATCCCATAGGAATAGTTGTTCAGCTAGCAAATCGGAGTACGGAACACCCTTCTGGTGTGTTAGAGGATGTTCTTGTGAGGGTTCAAAATTTAATATTTCTTGCTGATTTTTATGTGCTAAAAATGGAAGATGATAGGATGAATGGACACGCCCCAATTATATTGGGGAGACCTTTCTTGAAAACTACCAAAACCATAATTAATGTCCATAATGGTACATTATCTATGGAATTTGGTGGTGACATAGTCCATTTTAACATCCTTGATGCCATGAAGCACCCCTCAGAAGAACATTCCTCTCTCTCGGTAAATTCAATTAATGTACTCCCTTACCCTAAAATCACTTCATTTGTTTCCCCTAATACCTTTTCTGAATTTTCCTCTTTGATTGAAATTCTTGGTAATGAATCATGTGTTGATTGTTTTAGTGGTCTAGAAAAGTGTCATGCATGTTTATTAATTGATAATTTCTTGAACACGGAGGATCACATGACCATCGATGATACTTCCACGCTTGTAAAAGCCAATTCCTTGTATGAGGATGATACCATTGAGAATTTAGATGAGATTAGTGACCTCTCACTTTCACACACACTCCCATCAATCCAAAATCCACCTGATTTGGAACTAAAGAAACTGCCTCAAGATTTAAAATATTCATATCTTGAGAATGGAAACAAGTTGCTCGTCATCATTGCTAGTTAACTCCCTCCTGAGCATGAATTACGACTACTTGAACTTTTGAGGGAGCATAAACAAGCATTGGGATGTACACTTGCAGACATTCCGTGTATTATCCCATCAATTTGTGCACATCATATTTTATTAACTGATGAGGCTAAACCAGTGAGGCAGGCACAACGTTGACTGAACCCAAACCTCTTAGAAGTAGTTAAAAATGAAGTAACAAAATTATTGGCTGCTGGATTCATTTACCCCATCTCTGACAGCCAATGGGTCAGTCCCATTCAAGTAGTTCCTAAAAAAACTGGCCTAACGGTAATTAAAAATGAAAACAATGAATTGGTTCCAACTCGTATGCAGAATAGTTGGCGTGTCTGTATAGATTATCGCAGACTAAACCAACACACTAGGAAGGACCATTTCCCATTGCCATTCATTGACCAAATGCTAGAGAGGATAGCGGGGAAATCCCATTACTGTTTTCTTGATGGGTATTCTGGATACTTTTAGATCCATATTGCCCCTGAGGATCAGGAAAAGACAACCTTCACTTGCCCCTTTGGCACATTTGCCTATAGAAGGATGCCATTTGGCCTGTGCAATACCCCGGGTACTTTCCAGCGATGTATGGTTAGTATTTTTTGGATTACCTGGAGAATTGCAAGGAAGTTTTCATGGATGATTTTACTTTTTATGGATCCTCTTTTGATGAATGTTTAAGTAGTCTTGGTTCAGTCCTATGTCACTGTATTGAAAATAATCTTGTATTAAATTATGAGAAATGCCATTTCATGGTGCGACAAGGTATAGTTTTGGGGCATGTCATTTCTGGGGATGGTATCCAAGTAGATAAATCGAAAGTGGATTTCATTTCTTACCTACCATTCCCTAAAAATGTACGTGATGTGCAGTCTTTCCTAGGTCATGCTGGATTTTACCATCGTTTCATTCGTGATTTTAGTAAGATTACACTTCCCCTCTTCCGCTTACTCTAAAAATAAAAAGATTTTGTTTTTGATAAAGAATGTGAAGAAGCTTTTAATAAATTAAAATAGAGTCTCACATCACCCCCAGTAATCCAACCACCTCGGTGGGATTTACTATTTGAGCTCATGTGTGATGCCTCTAACTATGCAGTTGGGACCGTCTTATCACAAAGGGTCAATTGAGCTCCACATGTCATTGACTATGCCTAACGTACTTTGGACCCTGCCCAAGCAAACTACACCACCACTGAAAAAGAATTTCTTTCCATTGTGTTTGCCTTGGATAAATTTAGGTCATACCTTTTAGGTTCCAAAGTCATTGTGTTCTCAGACCATGCAGCCCTCCGGTATCTCCTAAATAAACTGAAAGCCAAACCACGTCTCATTCGTTGGATGCTCCTCCTTCAGGAATTCAATCTAGAAATTAGAGATAAAAAAGGAGCAGAGAATGTGGTGGTAGACCATATCAGTAGGATCCCCCCATCCTCAGACATTGTCTCATCCCCTTGTATTCCCATTAATGACATGTTTCCTAATGAGAAATTATACAAAGTGCAAGATGATATTCCCTAGTATGATGAAATTGTAAATTATTTGGTAGCATCTTTCATTCCTACTGATTTCAATAAAAACCAAGAAAGTCGTCTAAAACATGAGTCTCGTTGGTACATTTGGGATGACACCTACCTTTGGTGCACATGTAGTGATCAGGTCCTTAGGCGTTGTGTTTCCGATAACGAGTTTCAGTCTGTCCTTAGATTCTGCCACACTCTTGCTTGTGGGGGACACTTTGGTCCCCAATGGACTGCCCGCAAAGTTCTTGATTCTGGTCTCTTTTGGAAAACACTTTTTCGGGATGCCCATGAATTTTGTAAATCTTTTCCTCGTTGTCAAAGAATGGGGAATGTCTCTAAAAGGAATGAAATTCCACAACAACCCTTGCACTTTCATGACATTTTTTATGTTTGGGGCATTGACTTTATGGGGCCATTTCCCAATTCTTTTGGAAACTTGTACATTATTTTGGTCATTGATTATGTATCAAAATGGGTAGAGGCACGGGCCACAAGGACAGATGATTCCAAAACAGTTTTAGAATTTTTGAGAACTCAGATCTTTTGTAGGTTTGGATTACCTAGGTTCATCATCAGTGATCGGGGTTCTCATTTCTACAACCGAACAATGCAATCACTTTTACATCGGTATGGGGTCAATCATCGAGTATCTACTACATATCACCCACATACAAATGGTCATGCCGAGGTGTCAAATAGAGAGGTAAAACAAATTCTTGAAAAAACGGTCCAACCCAACAGGAAAGATTAGAGTCTTAGACTCGATGATTCATTATGGGCTTACCGTACTACTTTTAAAACTCTCATTGTAATGTCACCTTATAGGCTTGTTTTTGGAAAGATTTGTCACCTCCCTGTTGAGATTGAGCACCGGGCCTACTGGGCCATCAAACAATGAAATTCTAATCATTTTGGTGTCGGTGCTCAAAGGAAGTTGCAGATTCAGGAGCTAGAGGAAATGAGAAGAGATGCATATGAAAACTCCAGGATTTATAAGGAGATAACCAAGGCTTCCCATGACCGTCTTATCCTTCATCGTCAGTTCCATATTGGGAAGAAGGTCCTCCTCTACAATGCAAGGCTGAAATTGCATCCTGGTAAGCTTCGTTCCTGCTGGTTTGGACCATACATTGTTACTAATGTCTCTCCATTTGGTGTTGTTCAAGTTCAAAATGAAGAAACCAAGAAAACCTTCACTGTCAATGGGCAGCGGCTGAAGCACTTTCATGAACCCATTCTGGAGTCCCCGATGGAGGAACTCCAAGTTCAAGAAGCAAACTATGAATGACATCCACCGGGTTTTATCCTTCCTTCCCACATTCTCTATTACTACAGTGAGGACATTGCATACTCTAGGTTTGGGGGGGGTGGATACATTCCTGGGTTAGTTAGGAATTTTCATCGTTTTCTCCTTTTGGCCTTCTTTATGGTATTTTCATTTTTTCCCATCAACAATTTCGAAGTTCCATGATTTGGAGACCATAAAGTGGGGAAAGTAAAAATACCATAATCAAGGCCAAAAAGAATTTGTGTATGAGTTTACCATCAAGGAGTGATTTTTTTAGTGAATTGGTTTTATGTCAATGATATAAATGGTTGTATCATTATGAAACATTTGAGATGATTGATGCCCTTTGTGTGAGTAGTTTTGGGAAAACTGTGTCACTAATATCTCCACAAATTTTTGCACCAAACCACAAAGTGTGAATATTTCTTACTTAATATAAGGTAAATATATGTTGGGTTAATATTTTTCAGCTTGAAATGATATTTCCATACGTTAGTTCCTTATTCGATCTGTTTCATTACTGTACCAGATTGACCTATGCGTGTGTACCTAATGTATGACTGTTGTATGCCCTCAAAAAAAAATGGTTGTGTCTTGGGCAGGTCAAAAACCACTCCTCCTCAACATTTGATCTTGTTATAACTATTGCAATTAGTGTCGTGAGGATATCAAACAAGGGTTGAGAGATGAGTGTGAGATTTGTTCCAAATGAAACTTCAAAAAAAATATAATAAATGAGGGGAGTGATGAAATGTGCAACATATGGGGATATCTAGGTTGGAAGCTTATGGTTTGACTTCTGGGAATGCTTAAATGAGTGGTTCTTGAAATATGATTGCAAAGGATGTAGGACAAGTTCGGTGAAAAATCATTTAAAGCTGAATAATGTTAAAATAACCTATATTTATTTGATAGAAAGTGGAAAGAATAACATGGAATGGTTTTCACACACACACATGGAGAGTTAGTGTAATGGTTGACCTTTGAATTCCTTTCTCATGTTGGTTTCATAAATCTCTTTGAATTTTATTATGATATGACTTACGAGACATCTTTTTCCATTTTCACTAGGAAGAACTCCTTGGTGTGGTTCGTGCATTGATCACAATACTTTAAATAAAATTTCCTCAAATGATAAATCTTCAGGATGTTGGAAATATATATATATATATATATATGAATCATTGTATTTGGATATGTGACTTTTCCCAAGAGTGCAAATGTTTAGGTGTGGGGGTGTAATCGTACCACGATTCACTATTTTATTCCACCCTTACATCGCAGTTTTAAACTAGTTTTGTAATGAATATTCCAAATATAATAATAAATTTAAATTTATGTTTGAATAAATCAATTAATTTTAATCAATATTATAATGGGAAATGTTACTTGTTTTTATTATTTCAATGTAGGTGGAGGTGATTTGGAGGACCTTTGATGAAGTGGAAGAAAAATGGGCCAAAATTGCATGGATCCATGAACATCTGTCCATTGTTTTGCATAGTACATGAAATAAGTGCATCAAAATGGGCTGATATTTTGTGTACCTATCCAAAATTTAATAGGATACATTTCATATGAAGGAACCCAATCCTGATTCGGCTTCTATGGGGCCCATCCTAACTGATATGTCCAAGCCACCAAATATGGACCAAGTCAAATGAGGTGTTCTGTATTTTATCAATATCTTGAGCTGTATTTGTCTAAAGGGTGCCAAACTTTCGGTGGAGACAGTAAAGATGTAGGGCTACAACTGTTCTATTTTCTCCAAAGCTAGATAAGGATTTATAAAGTCCTAAACTCATGGTACAAGTGAATTGATGAAATCTGTGTGCCTAAAACCACCTTCCAATTTTCCTATAAAATGGCACATTGGGCTCCCCATTTGCAAGTTCGGCCAAGGAGTGAAGTGATGCCAATTTGGAGTCCTATAGGAGTCTCCTAATCACCTTGGAGGTTCTGGAGTCCCCTATCCTCATAGAGGAATCAAGGATGAAGAAGGAGTTCCACCTGAGCTTCCTCCTCCTCCCGATGTTGAGCTAAAAGTTGGGTGTTCATTGTGAGGGAGCTACACACATGTCAAGGGAGTTACGATGCATACATTAGCTACTGGTTTGGAGTAATTTGAGTTTTTAAACATTTCATTCCATGTATCTTATTTTATTTCAGGTTTAAATTCTTGATTTGATGCATGTGAGTGTTATGCTCTTAATTTCTAACCGGTCGGTGTGAGGTTTTGAGTGCGTGACTTGTGTTGTTCTGATTGGACATCACAAGAATCCTTTTCATACCCACCTTATTGAGATTTCAATCTGCTTTGGAAGATCTTATTCCATGCATAAGTACTGGACCTTGACAATACGATTGTTACGTCAAGGTTTGGTCCTTAAAGCATTGAAATAAAAGCTTAGGAATTAATCGGGATTCTAATTAACTCCAACCAAAGAATTACTCTAAACCTAAGATGAATCTCTATGAACAATGAACTTGATATATGTGTAGTGAAATCACATCAACCCTTTTATCTCATATTTTTCAAAATCCACTAGGTCACTCAACTTTTAATCTATTTCAACTAAGTCATTGTTTTAAACTTTTTTCAAAACCACCCCCTATATTAGTCATTTTTATTAAAAATACACACTCTAAACCTACCAACGCTCCTTGAGAGACGACCTAGGGTCTACCCTAGACTATAAATCAACCTTAAAAACATAATCAATTTGACGTGTCACGACAACGCGGTCATATTCCTATCCAGGGGGAAGTAGTTATTAGACACACTCATGCAGACTGGCCTAAGTTGGTACATAGATTGCTAGGCGTCGACATTTTTGGCTGATGATGCTGTTATAGATGGTAGGTCGATATATATAAGTTAGCTGGAGACGCTGTCACGACCCGTCCTCGGGGCCCGTGTCGTGACTACCCCAAGCCCGCCTTCCATAGGCTAGGGGCTGGCGACTAGCACCAAGGCGTAAATCCCGGTAAAAAGGGAAGGCATTGCCTTTGTAAAGTATACAAGCACCACAGAGTAAGCAAGCGGAAAAGTAAACACTAAGTAAAAACAGAGTACGACTGTAAGTGCGGAAAGTAAGTGGGCCAGTATACAAACCCAAACTGAAAGTAAAGTAAAACTCGAAAGGGAAAACAACAACTGAAAAGTAAAAGCCGCTACGCCGAGCTGTCCACTAGAAATCCCACCTGAAGGGTGGGTACAGATAGCTCCACTGCTCCTTGGGTCCCGTCGTCCGCTCCGAGTGTGTCCCGCCCAGTGGTCCACCTCCAGGTACCGTCCTGCTCTGCAAGCCGCAACCATGATCAACGCTGTCTGTCGTCTGCAACCAACACAACGTAGTGCGGGCATAGCCCGTGCAGGGGTGAGTAGAAGCTACTCAGTTGGGACCCCGAGACCCCCGAAGGTCTCCCAAAATCCAAAAAGGATAAACCACAAAGGAAAGATACAATCACGAAGTAACAACCGACACTGCTTAGGTATATGCCCATACATATACCTAAGTCATCAAATCCAATACGCTCCAACCTCTGAGCCCAAGTACAACTCAGTCCACACAGGAAAGTATACGTATTCCACACCGGAAAGCAAAACGTAATCCACACAGGATAGCACAACACAATCCACACAGGAAAGCAAACAGGATTCAGCTCACACAGGTATACTTCTTCGAAAGACGATAGAGATGATCACTGATCCATCTAAGTCGTCGGACACACAAAGGATCGATAGGTACTAACCCCCGCAAAGACCCACATAGGATCGGACCCACACAGGATCTGTAGGCGCTAGCTCACACAGAACCGCTGAGCGCTGACCCACACAGGATCGGACCCACACAGGATCGGTAGCACTGATCCACATAGGATCGCTGAGTGCTGTAGTTGTCACTGTCGAATCCACTGAGGATCTCTACACAGTCGTCGTCGCAGTCACAGTAGCAGTCGCAGCCAGCACTAGGGTTCCCGCACACAGCAAGCTCGTTCGGGAGGGTCCGCTCCGTGAGCCGAGAAGCTGATACATCAACTGTCACATAGACCAGATTTGATGTATCCAAAAGTTTCGTATCGTCAACAGGAACTCAACGTCGTAGACGGCGCGTCGATCGGACGCCCGGTCTGAGAGTTATTGGCTTTTTCGTCCCAGGGGCCCGGTTGGTTTTTAAGGCAAAACCAACCCGACCGTACTCCACCTGTGTCCAAACCTCGGGCGGAGTATATCAAAAGATCCGTCTCACTAAGAGAAACTCAACAAAGTTGACGGCACGTCAATCGGACGTCCGTAGCTCAAGATATGAGCGTTTCCGCTCCGAGGGCCCGGTTGGTTTCGTGTACGAACCAACCCGGACGAACTCAAAGTATTCCGAAACCTTGAGTGCGATATACCGAAACGACTGTCTCGTTCCAAGGATCGCATCGCCACTGACGGCGCGTCATTTGGAGGTCCATAGCCCGAGTTATGGGCATTTAAACCCAAATGGTCCGAAAACGGGGGTCTCGGGCCCGGGCCGACCCGGCCCGAGACCCCCCGGTTGGCCCGAACCGGGTCGACCCGCCCCGGAAAGGGTCGGCCCGGCCTGACACGGCGCGCCCGGCCCGGCCTGGCGCGGCCCGGCCTGGCAGACCGTCCGGGCGCCGGTCTGGTTGGGGACAGCGCGCTGTCTGGCTCGGCTTTTGGTCGAGCCGTTCGGCAAAGGGGGGGGGGGCGCCTGCCCCCCCTGTGTAACTGCGCCCCCCCCCCCCCCCCTCATTTATGGGGGGCCGTTGAAGCTGGCCGGGGGAATTTAATTCCCCCCGGCTTTCCCCTTTCCGACCGGCCCGACTTGGCCGGCCGGCTCCTTCTCGACGGGACCGGCGGTGGCCGGTCCCCTTCCGGCTCCGACACCAGCGGCCCGGCTGGCCGCCGGTCACCATGCTCCGCCGCGGCCTGGAACCGGCCGCGGACCTTGTCGTCCGGCGCGGTGCGACGGCACCGCGCCCCTCCGCCGCGGCCCGGCTCCGGCCACGGCACCTTCGATTTCCTTCGACGCGGCGCGACGGCGTCGCGTTCTTGAATTTCTTTCCACGGCGTGGCGCGATGACATCGCGCATATCTTCCGCATGAAACTGCGTGGTGCGACGGCACCACGCTTTCTCGTACCAACCACAAGAAACCATCACGAAGATAAGGAGGAGGGCCGGCCGTGTTTGTGCGGTCCGACCCCCTCGCGTTATTTGATAACAAAAGGTTTTAATCCACGATCATCATCAAGTTGGTATTCACGAACAATTAAATAAATAAAACTCCTACCTCGGTTCAGGAACGGTGTTTGTCAACGAGCCGCAGAAGACGAGCGTCGCGGAGGTCGGGCGCCGCGGAAGAACATCGACGTCGCGAAGCAAGGATTCGAAGTCGTTGACGGCGATTTCGTCGGGGAAAACCGTTGCGGAAGAGACGTCGCAGAAGAAGAACGTCGCGTCGCGGATACGGCGTCGCGGAAGAACCGTGTTCTTCGGCGGAGAAGTTCTCCGTTGAAGAACGGTGTTCTTCGCGTTCTTCGTCAAGGTTAAAGAAGATGAAGAATGCTTCTCAATCCTCTCAAGGTTGCAAAATAAAGTAACCAAAATAAAATAAGTCCAAGCCTTATTTTATTTACACATCCTAACCTCTTTGAATTTCAAGAGTTTGAAAAAAAAGTAACTCATCTCAATTAATAACACAAGTTGTCAAATTAATTAGAGTGAAGTTATTGGGGAGTTTAAGGGGAGTTGAAGAGTTAGGACTTGTGTGGGCCCCACCACACTTTATCCTCTCAAGGGAGGTTATGTGGATGTGGGCCCCACCTCTAACTCCCTTTGGGAGGAAATAACCAACAAGGTTAAAAATAAATTGTGTTCCATAATTTATTTAACTTCTTCTAATTCCCCCCAAAACTAACTCTCATCCCGCATAAAACGCAACCTCGGAAAAGGTCTCCTTATGCGAATATCGACGCTGCGAGTTCATTGGTGTCCTCGGATTTCAATTCCAAGCACCGGTTCAAAAGTTAGAAATTCCCACTCATTCGTTCACTGAACGTACCCGAGCCAAACTTCGGAAATTGATTCCGGGCACACCGGGCCTCGGAATCAGGTGCCGTCAGAAACCACGTTCTTGTAAAATTCCAAAGAAAATTAAGAAAAAATTTCCCTTGAATTTTACGGGTCTTTACATTACTCCCACCTCAGGTCTTTACGTCCCCGTAAAGATACATCAAAACTAGGGAAACAAATGAGGGTACTGAGCACGCATCTGAGCCTCCCGCTCCCAAGTGCTCTCCTGGAGGTTTTTGTGCTGCCATTTGATGCGCACTAGAGAAATCGACCATCCACGTAGGACCCGCTCCTGTCGATCCTCGATCTCCACCGGGACCTCCGTAAAAGTCGCCCCATCATCAACGTCAAGCTCCCCATGGTCAATGATGTGTGTCGGGTCATGAACGTATATCCTCAGATGAGATACATGGAAGACGTCGTGCACCCAGTGCAACTGAGGTGGTAGAGCCAGACGATAAGCCACCTCGCCAATCCTGTTGAGGACCTGGAATGGTCCGATGAAGCGCGGAGATAACTTGCCGCCATGACCAAATATCCGTAAACCACGTCGAGGTGAGACATGCAAGAAGACGTGGTCGCCATCCTCGAACTCTAGTGGCCTCTACCTCCTGTCAGTGTATGACTTCTGCCGGCTCTAAGCTGTCCTCATCCGCTCCTGGATGACCTGGACCTTCTCTGTCGTGGCCTGGACCATCTCTGGTCCCATAAGTGCTAACTCCCCAGGGTCTGTCCATCACAAAGGAGATCTGCAAGGTCGGCCGTACAACACCTCGTATGGTGCCATCCCGATGGTGGAGTGGTAGTTGTTGTTGTACGCGAACTCCACCAAGGGTAGGTGGTCCTCCCAGCTACGACCAAAGTCGAGGACACATGTGCGGAGCATGTCCTCGAGAGTCTGAATGGTCCTCTCCGTCTGACCATATGTCTGATGGTGAAAGGCTGTGCTCGGACGTAGCTGCATCCCGAACGCCTCCTGCAATCCCTTCCATAGCTGAGAAGTAAAACGAGCATCTCGATCGGAGACGATAGAATATGGCACACCGTGAAGCCGTACAATTTCTTGAACGTAAAGTCGTCCCAAGCTCTCCACTGAGCCCTGCTCTCTGATGGGTAAGAAGTGAGCCGACATCATGAGTCGGTCGAAAATCACCCAAATGGAGTCATGACCTCTGGAAGTGTGTGGAAGTCCAGTCACGAAGTCCATAGATATGCCGTCCCACTTCCACTCTGGAACCTCCAAGGGCTGCACCAAGCCTGCTGGTACCTGGTGCTCAGCCTTCACCTGCTGGAAGGTGAGGCATCGAGAAACGAACTCTGCCACAGCCTTCTTCATGCCCGGCCACCAGTGCTGTCATCTGAGATCCTGGTACATCTTCGCCCCTCCAGGATGTACCACCAAAGGAGAAGTGTGAAACTCTCTCAGCACCTCCTCCCGTAAAGCGACTGGTACCATGGTACGTCCTCTGAAAAGGATGTCCTGCACTACTCCAAAGGAGAAACCATCAGGTGCCTGTCCTAAGGATATCTGTGCACGCCGCGTCTCACAGTCGGTGTCCCCACGCTGTGCCTCTCTGACTCGCTGCAATAGAGGAGGAGTGACTGTGAGAGACTGAAGGAAGGCTGCTCCATCTCAATCCACAAAGGATATCTTCAAAGAGGCTAGCTGCTCTGTCACCTCCTCAAGTAGCTGAATGCTCGTCCTCCTACTGAGGGCATCAGCTACTACGTTCCCCTTCCCAGGAGTATAGACTATCTCAAAGTCATAGTCCTGGAGGAACTCGAGCCATCGTCGCTGTCTCAGGTTCAGGTCCTTCTGCGATAAGATGTACCTGAGACTCTGATGGTCAGAAAAGACTGTAAAGCGCTCGCCCATCAGATAGTGTCGCCATGTCTTCAGAGCGAAGACCACTCCTGCTAACTCCAGGTCATGGGTAGCGTAGTTCTGCTCATGCGGCCTCAACTGACGTGATCCATATGCGATCACTGCCCGCTCCTGCATCAGGACACATCCGAGTCCGGTCCCTGATGCATCGCAGTAGACTACGTACCCTACTCCCTCCTCAGGCAACCTCAAGATAGGTGCGTTGGTCAATCTCTATCTCAGCTCCTGAAAGCTCTGCTGACATCTGTCTGTCCACATAAAGGGTTCCCCCTTCTTCGTCAAAGGTGAGAGTGGTGCCGCAACTTTGGAGAAGTCTGGCACGAATCTCCAGTAGTATCCAGCTAGTCCCAAGAAACTCCGCACCTCCGTCATGCTCTTGGGTGGCTCCCAAGCTAACACTACCTTGATCTTCGCATGATCCACTGCAACTCCCGCCTCAGAGATGACGTGTCCCAAGAAGTGGACCTCACATATCTAGAACTTGCACTTCGAGAGCTTACCATAAAGCTGGTGCTCTCGGAGTGTGTCTAGTACAACCCGTAAGTGGTAGGCGTGCTCCTCCTCAGTCGTCGAGTAAATCAAAATGTCGTCGATGAAGACCACGACAAATCGATCGAGGTATGGCTGAAAGATCATGTTCATGAGGGCCATGAACACTGCTGGAGCATTGGTTACACCGAAAGGCATAATCAAGAACTCATAGTGGCCATACCGACATCTGAAAGCTGTCTTCTGCACATCCTCGTCTCGAACTCTGAGCTGATGATAGCCTGACCTGAGGTCTATCTTCAAGAACCACCGTGCTCCCTTGAGCTGATCAAAGAGGTCATCAATCCTCGATAGCGGATACTTGTTCCTCACTGTCACCTGGTTCAGGCGACGATAATCGACACACAGTCGCAAGCTCCCGTCCTCCTTCTTGGCGAACAATATCGGGGAAGCCCAGGGTGAAACACTGGGTTGGATAAACCCCTTGCCCTGTAAGTCCTCCAACTGTACCCGTAGCTCTCGAAGCTCGTCGGGGGCCATCCGATATGCTGGAGTCGATATCGGGGTTGTCCCGGGGTACAGGTCAATATAAAAGTCTACCTCTCTGCGAGGAGGTAACCCTGGAACGTCGTCGGGGAAAACGTCCGCAAACTGATCCACCACTACAGGAAAACCAGGACTCCGCACGTCAACTGCTCCTAGGATGAGGCTAGCCAACTGATGAGTGATGGGTTGTCCTCTCCTCCGCGGAAGTCCATCCTGTGCTGCAAAGGCTCCCTTCTCACCGGTGAAGGTGAACCTGCTCCCGTCGGTGCGTACACATCGCACCTTGCGCCTAAAACAGTCAATATGTGCATGGATCGTAGATAACCAATCCATGCCCAAGATGACGTCGTAAGGCCTCGACGCTGCTACAAGAAGATCCCAGCCGAAGCTCTCGGTTCCTAGAGTAAGCTCACACTACCGGCACCAGTGCGTAATCGTCGAGTCTGCTCCCATAGGAGTCTCTAGCCGTAAGGATCGAGCCAACGGCTCTGTCGGAATCTCCGAGCTCCGAACAAAGGCAGCGGCTATGAAAGAGTGACTCGCTCCTGTATCTATAAGTACTGTAGCAAGGGTGTAATAGACACAGATAGTACCTCGAATCATCTCGGGAGCGCCGTGGTCGTAGGCCTCTACTGCCTGGAGCTGTGCCTGTCTCTGCCCGCCAGATCCCTGTGGTCGGGGTGGACCTCCTGGTGGTGGTGGTGGTAGAGTCTCAAAGCGTCGCCCACCACTTGCTGCTCGGCCAGCTCCTCTGCCTCGTCCGCCTCCTCCCTGCGGACCGCCACGGTCGACCCTCTGCCTCTGCCTCTGTGGTCCCTCAACCGTCTGCTGCTCCTCAGAACGGCGAGTCGGGCAGTCACGAGCCATGTGGCCCTGCCTGCCGCACGAGTAGCACTGTCTGCCTCTCGGAAGATTGGCTCCGCGCTGTGTGCCCCGCACTGCTGAGCCAGTGTCCTGAGGTCGTCTGCCTGAGGGTCTGGTCTGCCTGGACCCCTGAGTCATCCATCGACTGCCTGCTGCAGAAGACTCTGCCACGTGCCGCCCTGCGGTGGGTCTCGGCGCTGGTGTAGACTCAGCAAGAAAGCTCTCGATCAAAAGGGCCTGCTCCAGTACTCCCGTCTGAGTCGGAATGTTGACGGAGATCAGCGATGCCCTGATCTCGTGTCTCAATCCCTGCTCAAAGGTCCGGGCCCAGAAGAATGGGTCTCATACCATGTCGTTCGAGTAGCGCGAGAGATCGGTAAATCTCGCCGAGTACTGGGCGACCGTCATGTTGCCCTGCCGCAGCTGAAGAAGCTCTTGAATGCGCACCACACGGAGGGTGGCTGGGACAAACTCTGAGTGGAAGAGGCTCTCAAAGTCTATCCAGAGTAGAGATGCCTCATCGTGCACCTGGAGCATCAAGTTCCACCATCGGCCCACTGCTGCGTGCAGTAAGCTCGCAGCGAGGATCACCATGAGGTCTGCTGGTGTCCTCACTAGCCTAAAAACTCGTACGACTGCCTCCAGCCAGTCCTCGGCTGCCTGGGGGTCCATCTCCCCACGGAACCTGGGTGGTCGCTGGCGCTGGAACTCATGCAGTGTGCTGAGGCGACGTGCATCGTCAGCGGCTGGTGCTGGAAGCATCGGGGGCTCGGCGGGTAGAGCTATCGTCGGTGCCACTGCTGACAAAGGGCCCTACACCAAGGCCTCGTCGCTCGGTGGGCTGTCGTCACGCTCGACTCTCGGAACCCTAGCTGGATGCCGTCGTGGGGCCATCCTGAAAAGGAAACAGGTGAGCCACGGTCAGAACAGTATACCTGGTGAGCTGATACAAAGTAATCACAAAGAAAACTTGAAACACAAAGGCAATCAATGTTTTCGTGCATTAAGTCGGAAATCAGAAGTCAGGGTCCTGGTGTACGGATACGTCGGCCGCCGCACCAACACTGGACTCCCTGGACTGATAACCACACTCAATACGCTAAACACTATTGCTTCACATAGAAAAGATCAGAGTTCGCGGTAGAACCGAACTCCTTTGATACCAATTTGTCACGACCCGTCCTCGGGGCCCGTGTCGTGACTACCCCAAGCCCGCCTTCCATAGGCCAGGGGCTGACGACTAGCACCAAGGCATAAATCCCGGTAAAAAGGGAAGGCATTGCCTTTGTAAAGTATACAAGCACCACAGAGTAAGCAAGCGGAAAAGTAAACACTAAGTAAAAACAGAGTACAACTGTAAGTGCAGAAAGTAAGTGGGTCAGTATACAAACACAAACTGAAAGTAAAGTACAACTCAAAAGGGAAAACAACAACTAAAAAGTAAAAGCCGCTACGCCGAGCTGTCCACTGGAAATCCCACCTGAAAGGTGGGTACAGATAGCTCCACTGCTCCTCGGGTCCCGTCGTCCGCTCCGAGTGTGTCCCGCCCAGGGGTCCACCTCCAGGTACCGTCCTGCTCTGCAAGCCTCAACCACGATCAACGTTGTACGTCATCTGCAACCAACACAACGTAGTGCGGGCATAACCCGTGCAGGGGTGAGTAGAAGCTACTCAGTAGGGACCCCGAGACCCCCGAAGGTCTCCCAAAATCCACAAAGGATAAACCACAAAGGAAAGATACAATCACGAAGTAACAACCGACACTGCTTAGGTATATGCCCATACATATACCTAAGCCATCAAATCCAATACGCTCCAACCTCCGATCCCAAGTACAACTCAGTCCACACAGGAAAGTATACGTATTCCACACAGGAAAGCAAAACGTAATCCAGACAGGATAGCACAACACAATCCACACAGGAAAGCAAACAGGATTCAGCTCACACAGGTATACTTCTTCGAAAGACGATAGAGATGATCACTGATCCATCTAAGTCGTCGGACCCACAAAGGATCGATAGGTACTAACCCCTGCAAAGACCCACACACGATCAGACCCAAACAGGATCTGTAGGCGCTGGCTCACACAGAACCGCTGAGCGCTGACCCACACAGGATCGGTAGCACTGATCCACATAGGATCGCTGAGTGCTGTAGTTGTCGTCGTCGAATCCACTGAGGATCTTTGCACAGTCGTCGCCGCAGTCACAGTAGCAGTCGCAGCCAGTACTAGGGTTCCCGCACAAAGCAAGCTCGTTCGGGAGGGTCCGCTCCGTGAGCCGAGAAGCTGATACATCAACTGTCACATAGACCAGAGTTGATGTATCCAAAAGTTTCGTATCGTCAACAGGAACTCAACGTCGCAGACGGCGCGTCGATCGGACGCCCGGTCTGAGAGTTATTGGTTTTTTCGTCCTAGGGGCCCGGTTGGTTTTTAAGGCAAAACCAACCCGACCGTACTCTACCTGTGTCCAAACCTCGGGTGGAGTATATCAAAAGATCCGTCTCACTAAGAGAAACTCAACAAAGTTGACGGCATGTCAATCGGACGTCCGTAGCTCAAGATATGAGTGTTTCCGCTCCGAGGGCCCGGTTGGTTTCGTGTACGAACCAACCCGGCCGAACACAAAGTATTCCGAAACCTTGAGTGCGATATACCGAAACGACCGTCTCGTTCCAAGGATCGCATCGCCACTGACGGCGCGTCGTTTGGAGGTCCGTAGCCCGAGTTATGGGCATTTGAACCCAAATGGTCCGAAAACGGGGGTTTCGGGCCCGGCCCGACCCGGCCCGAGACCCCCGGTTGGCCCAAACCGGATCAACCCGCCTCGGACAGGGTTGGCCCGGCCCGGCACGGCGCGTCCCGGCCTGGCAGACCGTCCGGGCGCCGGTCTGGCTGGGGACAGCGCGCACAGCGCGCTGTCTGGCTCGGCTTTTGGCCGAGCCATTCGGCAAAAGGGGGGGGGGGGTTGCCTCCCCTGTGTAACCCCCCCCCCCCTCATTTATGGGGGGTCGTTGAAGCTAGCCGGGGAAATTTAATTCGCTCCAGCTTTCCCCTTTCCGGCCGGCCTGACCTGGCCGGCCGACTCCTTCTCGACGGGACCGGCGGTGGCCGGTCCCCTTCCGGCTCCGACACCGGCGGCCCGACTGGCCGCCGGTCACCATGCTCCGCCGCGGCCCGGAACCGGCCGCGGCCGTTGTCGTCCGGCGCGGTGCGACGACACCGCGCCCCTCCGCCGCGGCCCGGCTCCGGCCGCGGCGCCTTCGATTTCCTTCGACGCGGCGCGACGGCGTCGCGCATATCTTCCGCATGAAACCGCGTGGTGCGAAGACACCACGCTTTCTCGTACCAACCACAAGAAACCATGACGAAGATAAGGAGGAGGGTCGGCCGTGTTTGTGCGGTCCGACCCCCTCGCGTTATTTGATAACAAAAGGTTTTAATCCACGATCATCATCAAGTTGGTATTCACGAACAATTAAATAAATAAAACCCCTACCTCGGTTCAGGAACGGTGTTTGTCAACGAGCCGCGGAAGACGAGCGTCGCGAAGGTCGGGCGTCGCGGAAGAACGTCGACGTCGCGAAGCGAGGATTTGAAGTCGTTGACGGCGATTTCGTCGGGGAAAACCGTCGCGGAAGAGACGTCGTGGAAGAAGAACGTCACGTCGCGGATACGGCGTCGCGGAAGAACCGTGTTCTTCGGCGGAGAAGTTCTCCGTTGAAGAACGGTGTTCTTCGCGTTCTTCGTCGAGGTTGAAGAAGATGAAGAATGCTTCTCAATCCTCTCAAGGTTGCAAAATAAAGTAACCAAAATAAAATAAGTCCAAGCCTTATTTTATTTACACATCCTAACCTCTTTGAATTTCAAGAGTTTGAAAAAAAGTAACTCATCTCAATTAATAACACAAGTTGTCAAATTAATTAGAGTGGAGTTATTGGGGAGTTTAAGGGGAGTTGAAGAGTTAGGACTCGTGTGGGCCCCACCACACTTTATCCTCTCAAGGGAGGTTATGTGGATGTGGGCCCCACCTCTAACTCCCTTTGGGAGGAAATAACCAACAAGGTTAAAAATAAATTGTGTTCCATAATTTATTTAACTTCTTCTAATTCCCCACAAAACTAACTCTCATCCCGCATAAAACGCAACCTCGGAAAAGGTCTCCTTATGCGAATATCGGCGCTGCGAGTTCATTGGTGTCCTTGGATTTCAATTCCGAGTACCGGTTCAAAAGTTAGAAATTCCCGCTCGTTCGTTCACTGAACGTACCCGAGCCAAATTTCGGAAATTGATTCCGGGCACACCGGGCCTCGGAATCAGGTGCCGTCAGAAACCGCATTCTTGTAAAATTCCAAAGAAAATTAAGAAAAAATTTCCCTTGAATTTTACGGGTCTTTACAGACGCACTTTGCACATTTACCCGATGATGCTGACGAGAAGACTGTCATGCGTCATGCACGTGCCTATATATTACAGATCATTGGATGGACACCGTGCGTTGATCACTCAGGTAAGTATGTGCACATGATGTATTTGGGGATACTGGAGGACTTTGATCGGGTCGGGACATACAATTGGGGATTTGCGTGCTTGACTTACACTTATAGAGTATTATGCACGGCATGCCGCTATGATCGCACAGATCTTGGGCGATGCATGATCCTTGTTCATATGTGGGTATGGGAGCGCACCCCCTCACTCTGCCCTGATCTTGCTGGTCAGTCATTGCCTATAGAGCATAGACGTTGGTATGATCACTCATCTCTATTGGTTTCTGATGCTAATACGAGTTATTGAATTTAATTTCTTATTATTTGTCACTTTTGTTTTTTTTATAGGTGGAGTCAAGCACATAGCTTTCTCAGCGCTCCAACACACTATTTGGGTGCATACCAGCTCATGTTGGATAGTCTCTTACCCACCGATTTAAGTATATACAATTTTTCATTGACTACCAAATTTCATAATATCATAATTTTTTGTTTTTGGTAAGATTTTTTTGACAAATCTCACATCTCATTTCAGATTTCATGGATGTCATACTGGGCATTATTGGACTAGTTGTTCGCATACTGCACTGTTGGACTTGATGATATTATGGTTGTAGTGTCACTCATTCACTTTCATATTATTGAGTGACACCAGCCTGATAGAGTCATGCGTCAGTTTGGTTGTGTTCAGCGCAGTCCATTACCACCGAGATAGTTACAAGATCTTCATGACTTGAAGCTGACAGGGAGGCAGGATGAGGACTGGCACTGATGACATGCCCAGTATCTCGATCTCTGGGGCAAACGAGCATCGCTTCATATCCAGGGTGTACCTATGATGTGATTCCATCTATCACAACAGACTGAGTATGAGCCATGGTATAGATTGTCTATACTGTATCAAACTCGACATGATAGAGGGGCTCTGGATATGGTAAATTAATACATTTTCACTAGTTTGTTTATTGTACTATTTTCTAATTTATTTTGAATCTATTTACAATATACTCGAGCACAACAGATTATCTGCATGAGTGATCCAGAGGAGGAGGTTGCTAGCCTGGCAGCGATCCATGCTGCAGCGCTGGGGCTGATGCCAGCTTATCATGCAGTTTACGATGGTATCTTCAATCATTCGTCCCAAGGAGATTACGTTCCTGCCTAGGAAGTGGAGGTTCCTGCTCAGGAACCTCCTTCAGCAGTTGCTGATGCTGAGGAGCCACGATGACGACGACATAGACCACGTCGTGCTTCACGTGAGGCCACACCCGCTCCACAGGCAGAGGTCGACCCTCGAGCAGTCCCGCCTCAACCGATGTGGGATGTGCATCAGGCAACATGAGATCCATCTGTATTGGCGACATATCCACCATTTTATTTAGGTGCAAATTATTTAAGCTTCTATTAGGGGTCATTTTCCATGCCTCTAGCTTCCATGCCAAATCCTTCACAGCTTGTATGGTTCCTCCAGTAATGATGGTGGGTCCTTTTACTACCCTAGTGGGAGAAAGATCAGGTGCACATGACGACGACTAGTTGACATCTCCTCTCATTCAGACACAGATAGAGCATCCAACGGCCGAGGTTCTAGTGCCCGAGGATCAACCCTCTCCAAGTTATTAGACTCCACCGCATCACGGAGGTTGACACTTTCGATACGAGCATTCCATTTGCACACCACCATGTAGGACAGAACCTCATCATAGACATTGATTGTACTCGTTCATGTATATATTTTATATCTATTAAAATGAAGAAATTCTTCTTACTGTCAACATTTTTTACATGTCCAGTCATTGTTTCGATTTTCATTTATATTTTAGTCACAATTTATATTTTATAATCTTTAAATTCAATTACTTGAAACATAGGAAAATATGTTTCAAGTGGGTAACTTTAAAACCTTATATATATATATATATGTCATAATATATAAATCTATATGTTTATAAATATAAAAACATGTATAATTAAACTTTGTTTTTTTTTTGCTAAAAGGCTGCAGGACCTCGCCTACTTTCAGACACAAGGTAAAAAAAATTGACCTACACATTAAAAGGCAAAAAATTTCCAAATACATATAAAAAAAACTTGAAACTAGATTGTGAAAGTTCCGGGTGAAAAGTCCAACAAAAAAAAAAACTTTATTTACAAACACAACATGTACTGGGGTCTTAACCCACCACCCAATAGACGGCTACATCCAGAATTATTATGATCTCCTGCATGATGTTCATCATAAAAATTCCCAAAAAAAAAAAAAAAAAAACTCTCTCCCGCTATGGATCTCCCGTTGACTGAAGTAGAAGAACCACAAAAAACTAGAACAAAAAACGGGAACCAAGCCGGAGGAGGAAATGTCGTCGAATAGGGTTCATCTTGAACGCCACCACCATCCGCCCAAATCCATGGAGATGAAGACGAACATGATGAGTGGGTTTAAGTGGTGGCGGGAGCCGGGGGGACCTTGGGAATGCCCTGCCGTTCCAGTCCCACCAGCACCGCATCCATGGACGGGGGCTTCAGCCCCAGCGGCAGCGGCAGCCACGGCTTCGATATCGCGTCTCCGATGGCTGCGTCTATGCTCTCCATCGACTACCCACATATAAAAGGATCACTCCCAGTTCACCCATCCGGTATATGAATCTCGATTCCCAAGGAACCATTAACAAAATTTGATCCAACAACATGATTTGAATTCAAAATGCAGGCGCACGGAGCGAGAGAGACTCACGGGATGTAGATCAAACCGAGGCTGAGGGGCAGAAGGGACAGCGGCGCCCACGCCTGGTGCGTACGCTGGTGCGGCTGCGACCGCCACCCCACTGCTGCATCTCTGCACGCGCCTCCACTTTCAGCTTATTATTATTGATACATAAACCATCCCGCCATTGTAAATTGCAAACCCCCTCCCCCTCAAACTGGAAGAAATTCCTTACTGATAATAATGGCAAAGCTTGTGGGAAACATGGCGCTCCTGGCAGCGGCATGACCCCGACTGGAACCTGAACCTGCACCACACAGTCGTATATAAAATAAATCGTCGTCTTTTCATCTTTTTATATAATAAAATATAATTTGGGTCAAATGCCTGTGGGTATTTTTGCCATTTTATACCTAGAGGCATGGACAAATCTATCCACAGATTTAATATTTTAAAGAATGCAAACCCACTGGACCTCGAAATGACGAATATACTAAAATATTGCAGAGGATGAGTGAGAAATGGAGATCTTACGCGGTAGTGAGGATGAGGATGAGAGTGCCGCCAAAAAGATGTGGCCGGCGGCGGCCACGTTGGGGGAGGAGAAAGAAGCTTGGTGGGCCACATGTGCGGGGGAGACTGGTCGAGGGAGGGATGACCCCACACGTGCAGAGGCCGGATCGGGTGCACCGGCGGGAAGCCCATGGTGGGTGCGAGGCAGGGGTTGAGATGCCCCCTCGGCCCTCCTCCCCGACCCTCGCCGCCTCCGCCGTACCGTTGCCACAGTTGGCGGCAGTTCCAGCTCGCCGCCTCCGCCTCCCAAATCTGCAGATGCGTCCGGTGCGACCGATATTTCTAAAATCAAAGGTGTTTATATTTAATTAAATAATTAACCAACGGTACGCTCGCTTCAAGATAAACACGCCCGCAACCGGATAGGAAGAAGACAATAGGCGGCACGGGTTTTCAGATGCATCTGGCTTCAAATATAAAAATGGGTTTATTTTAATCGAATACCTTAATGATTGGGGTGTAAAGATCGAGCGTGTCGTCATTTTTTATTTTATTTTTCCATTATAGGTTCTGATAGAGTTCCGTGAATTTGAGAGAGAAAGCAAGACCTACTTGAAGATGGCTGGCGATGTTATGGCGAGTGAGACAGTCGATTCCCATGAGCTCGAGAATTCTTGAAGGGACCGCCTTCTCCACGCCAAGCTGCTCCACCGCCTGCACGAATCTCCGGTGCAGCTCCGGCGTCCAATCCACCTGCACCGCCGTGAACATGATTCCGATAAACAAAAACGTGAAAAAGAAAGATGGAAAACAAAAAAGCATGGATCTTGAAATTCAACCCGCTGTTCCTCATCAATCTTAACCTTTCGCTTCTTGGGCTTCCTCGATGATTTTCTGGGCTTCTCTTCTCTCGGTAAAGGATCGGCTGCGGCGGGCAGATCATGACCGGTCGTTTTCACCGCCGCTTCCACCTTCCCGGCGCTGAAATCCAAACCCATTCCATCCGCCTCTTTCCTCTGCGCTTCGCCGTCTAATCTTTCTGATTTCCTGGCGTCCGGCGACTGGTCGCCGGCGCAGAAATCGGTGTCGCCGCTGCTTCCTGAGAAATCTCCGAATACTTCAAGCGGGTCCATTTCGAGGTCCGGCAAAGCATCGCCATCGTCGATGCTGATGCAAACGTCGTCGAAATCGAAACTGAATAGTAAATTCCCCCTGCCCAGATCTGAAAGGCCGATTTCCGAACAGCCCGTGGCCGGGAAACCGTCCATCTCTCCTTCATCTCTCCCTCCGGCAGTACTTCTCAAAGACGTCGCAGCAGCAAGCATGAATTCGAAATACCCACCTCCTCCTCGTTGGGAAAAAACGAAGCACAAAAAACAG
This sequence comes from Viscum album, assembly GCA_963277665.1. Lineage (NCBI taxonomy): Eukaryota > Viridiplantae > Streptophyta > Magnoliopsida > Santalales > Viscaceae > Viscum > Viscum album. Next base: position 861,524,232 of record OY728138.1, read on the forward strand.
ACCCGACACTAGCTAGAAAAACACAACTGCACGCCCACTACTTGAAATGCCACGAAATAACCATAACTCTGAGCATAGCATTGCTTGGAAATTGCCTGCGATGGGGTGAACGTCCGACGTGAAAAGCTATAGAATGAGATCCGTCGGCGATCGACGGCGGTTTTCCGGTGTCTAAGAGTGGGGCGGGAAGGTGGGGATGGGGAAAGAAGAAGAAGACTACCCGCGACGATGGTTTTGTTATATAGTGTAAGTGGGCGAGTGGCGTGAGGAGGACAAATCTCCGCCACAGCTTCATTTAAATTTCTGACCATTGTGTTTTTTGTCTATATATTTTGGGATGCTTTTGTTCGAACATGCTGTCCCACTTCCCCTATCTATATTATATCCATTGCAGTGCATGTTTATCTTGAAATTCTAGAACTTGATCTTTGCCTCTATATTTTGAGTTGCTTTTGTTTAAACATGATGTCTCACTTTCCCTAAGTTTCAAAATTAATAAAAACTCTCTATTTTTCTATATAAACTCACCAAACCTCCCATTTATGTTAAACATGCATCTGCATGTTGGTTGCAATGAAATATTACACTTCAGTTTCATTTTATTGACTGTTGCATGGCATTCCGACATACGTGGTTTTCCGGGTTTCGGTTCACCTTTTATTTTATAACCCGGTGGTGCACATGATCCGGTTCAATATTTTCCTTACCTAATAGCAGGCCTGTTATGAACCGTTGATTTCTTTGATCTAACGACGCTGGGGAGCCTTCGGTGCGTTTCTTCGCCTAGCCTCAATCCGCTCTTCATGCTGCCCGACCAACCGCGTCGTGCCATCTGTCTTGTGCGCTGTATTTGTTACGGTTATGTGAACGACCCCTTTGATCCTGGTCGTCCACGCGGCCTTCATCCCGTGCCTCCACTGATCTGTCGGACGACTCTCTATTGCGCATTGATTGCACTATTGTTTCCCCGAGGGATGCACATGCTTCAGTGGGTTCCTTCTCTTCGGTTCCAAGGTAGCTCCCATTGAGCGTTGCTCTGCTCCGGCTCCGCGAAGAAGAAGGACCATTCCAGGAGTTCCCGACCACCCGCACTCCCCACAGCCGAAGAACGCCCCACCTCCTGCAACCAGAGTACTTCTCCAGTGGAGATTCAGTGGGAATCATCTCGACTCCGGGTATTTTGACGGTTACGCTTCAAGTGGTAACAAGCTTTACATTCCTTTATAAATCGTGACCAAGATCTGGTTTGTAGATCTTGGCTCTGTAACGATTTATCTATTCTTCAAAATGTATGCGGCTGTATCCTACTTGTGTGCGTGTGTGAGTCCCTTCAAGAGTGGACGAGGCTAACTCTATGTGACAGGATTAATCACTGCCACCTAGTTTAGCAAGCTCGGCCTCCTCGGATAGTTTTTGTGGTCCTTTATTTTCTGCTTTCGCGTCTGTAATCGTTGCTTGCTTTATTTCTTGCTTTCTTAATAAATTGGTAGCCCTTGTGGTGTTCTCGTGGTGCACATAAGTCCCTTTTGGGCCGAAGCACGTTACATCTGTTGTCCTCTTTATATTCATGCATTGAATGTTTATCATTCTTGATCCAGTACAATTATAACTAATATGTTAATTAAATTTACCGATTTGATCTCCATTAGAACCAAACAATGGATCTTAGTTTATTAAGGGTTTAAGTGATTAACCCCAACAAGTGGTATCAGAGCCTACTGTTTCATTGCCATGGGTTCAACTAAGTTTTATATCGATAAGTTTGATGGTGAGAATGATTTTAATCTCTGGATAATTAAGATGACAGCCTTGTTACATCACAATGATCTAATAGACGCCCCTGCTAGCTCTAGGAAGAAAATCACCACCACTACCCCTGATGGGCAGGCTACTACCTCTTTTGTAGATGTCCTTGAGGAGACCCTTAGGAAAGCCCGTAGTTTAATACTTTTATCATTAGGAGACAAAGTGTTAAGAGAAGTCGCATATGAGTCCTCTGCCGCTGGTATATGGTCTAAATTGGAAACCCTTTATATGACTAAATCTCTTGTTGGTAGACTATATAAGAAAATGAGATTATATACATTCAAAATGCGCTATGGAATTGCAGTTAGGATACACATTGATGAATTTAATAAAATCTTGTTAGACCTAGCCAACATTGACATTAAACTGGATGATGAAGACCAAGCTATCATATTATTAACATCATTAGATGATTCGTTTAACTCTATTAAAGACTCTATGATGTATGGGAAAGACACATTAACTCTTGAAGAAGTGAAATCTGCTTTGCTCTCTAAAGACCTTCAAAGGAAGGGTAGTGTGAAAACTGAGGCTGGGGGTTTAAATATTAGGGACAAAGGTGAATCTAGAGGCCGAAGTGAGTCAAAGGGTAGGTGAAAGGATATGGGACAGTCTAAGAAATATAGAAGCAAGTATAGAAATAAGGTAATCAAATGTTTTCAATGCAAGCAGCTTGGACATATTAAGAGAAAATTTCCTAATAGGAAGGGTGACTATAAAGATAGTAATAATGACCATTCCCTATTAGTTGAACAAGATTTTGACACTGCTGATGTGTTAAATGTCACTGACATAGCCATCCTTGATGAATGGATCTTAGATTCAAGATGTTCATTCCACATGTGCCCTAAGAAGGAATTCTTTAATGAATTAAGGGAAGTCAAGACTGGTGAGGTCTTTCTAGGGAATAACATGAGATTTCACATCATGGGTATATGCTCAATTTTATTAGAGCTTCATGATGGTTCTGTTAAAACTCTTAAAGAGGTTAGGTGGGTACCTGAATTAAAAAGGAACCTAATATCCCTAGAAACCCTTGACCAAAAAGGTTATGGCTTCAAGTCTGGATCTGGAAGCCTTACAGTTGCTCGCGGATCCCTCATAGTAATGAAGGGAACCCTTCACAATGGCCTGTATGTGGTAGATGGTAAAGTGTATATAAGTCAGTTGAACACTTCTTCAGCTTCAGAAGTTGATTCCACCACCTTTTGGCATAGGAGACTAGGGAACATTAGTGCCAAGGGTCTTAGTGAGCTTAGAAAGCAGGGACTTCTAAGTAATATCACTCCTATCAGTTTTCCATTTTGTGAAGACTGTGTATATGGGAAGTCCAGGAGAGTCAGTTTTAGTAGGTCTATGTATAAGGCTAAATAACCTCTTGAATGTGTACATTCTAATTTGTGGGGTCCCTTTAGGGTTACCCCCCACAGTGGAGGCTTATACTTTGTAACCTTTATCGATGATTTCTCTAGGAGAGTGTGAATTTATATACTTAAGCACAAGTTTGACACCTTTCAGAATTTTAAGAGATGGAAAGCTGCGGTAGAGAGTGAAAGTAATAGGAAACTTAAGGCCTTAAGAACTGATAATGGATTAGAGTATCTTCCCAATGAATTCATTGAATATTGTAAATATGAAAGAATTAAAAGATATCAGATTATTGCAGAAACCCCACAACATAATGGGTTAGCAGAGAGAATGAATATGACTATTCTTGAAAGGGTGAGGTGTATGCTATCCTATTCAAAACTCCCCAGGTCCTTTTGGGCTGAGGCTGATGCAACACCAGTGTACCTCATTAACTAATTTCTATCTTTAGCTAACTCCTTTAAGACACCTGAAGATCTTTGGAAGGGCACACCCCCGAATCTAGCTCACCTTAGGATATTTGGATCTGTAGCTTATGCTTATACACACAATGATAAGCTAGCTCCAAGGGATATTAAGTGCATATTCGTGGGATATCCAGAGGGTGTTAAAGGGTATCAGTTATGGGTAGATAAACTAGGTTATCTGAAATGCATCATTAGACGCGATGTGGTCTTCCATGAATCTGGTGTGACTAGTGGGAAAGAACCAAAACCTATTAAAACTTCTAATGAAGCTATCTGACCCTCATAAGTTCTAACACCTTTAGGTGTTAAAGTTCCTTTAAGATCAGATGACCAACCCCAGTCTAGTGTTGGTCCTGCTCATTCAGTTCCCCAAGCCCAGTCTGAATTAGATTCTAGTTCGGAATCAGAACCTGAGAGGGAAGAACCTGATAACCTAAGCAGCTATCAGCTTACTAGAGATAGAGAAAATAGGGTTATTAGACCTCCCACTCGCTTTAACCAGGCATACATTTCTTCCTATGCCTTTTACATAGCACATGACTTGTTTAATGATGAGCCTCAAACTTATAAGCAATCTATTAAGTCCAAAGAAGCCAGTAATTGGTTGAGAGCAATGCAAGAGGAAATTAATTCCCTTCTTAAGAACAACACCTGGGTTTTTGTTCCCAGACCCAATAACCATAAAGTTATACGTTCAAGATGGATTTATAAGAAGAAAGAAAACAATGTAAGAGAGTCTAAAATTAAATAAAAAGGCCGTATGGTTGCTAAAGGTTTTCTATAACGTGAAGGAATTTATTATAGTGAAATATTCTCTTCTGTTGTTAAGCATTCATCCATCAAAATTCTACTTACATTTTTTTGCCAAACTTGATTTTCATGTTGAGTAACTTGATGTAAAAACTACTTTTTTACATGTCAGTCTTGATGAAACCATTTATATGACTCCTCCTGAAGTATTTTCAAAATTGTTCAAGCCTAACCATGTTTTTCTTTTATAGAAGTCCTTGTATGGGCTTAAACAGTATTCAAGACAATGGTATAAAAGGTTTGATTGTTTTATGATTAAAAATCAGTTTTCTAGAAGAAGATTTGATGCATGTATGTATTTTAAAACTGTTAAACATGAGTTTGTTTACCTTTTATTATATATTGATGACATGTTGTTAATATTTTAAAAAATAAAGATCATAAATTCAGTTAAGCACTAGTTTAACAGTGCTTTTGAAATGAAAGACTTAGGCCAGGAAAATCAAATCCTTGGCATGGACATAATTAGGGATAGAAAGGCTAGAACCTTGTACCTATCCCAATTCACTTATGTTTGAAAGGTATTAACTAGATACCTATTTGAGCACATTAAACCTATTAATATTTCCTTGGTAAAACACTTTAAACTGTCTTTGAATCAATCCCCTAGGAATAAAAATGAAGCAACCTTTATGAATAAGATTACATATGAAAATGTTGTAGGAAGTCTTATGTATGCCATGATCTGTTCTAGACCAGACATAGCATTTACTGTTTGTACCCTGAGCAGGTTTATGGGGAAACCTGGTAAGGCTCATTGTCTTGCCTTAAAATGGTTTTAAGGTACATTTCAATGTTTGATAAACTATTCATTAGATATGGATTGAATAATAGTTTTAATGATGATATAGTTGGCTTTGTCGATTTTGATTATGCTGAAAACATTGATACTCGTAAGTCCATCATTGGTTATGTATTTCTTGCATATAGAAGACCGATCACCTGGAAATGAAACATGAAATCAATGGTTGAACTATCCAATACTGAGGCGGAGTATATTGCCTTGAAAGAGGCAATTAAGGAAGCCATTTGGATGAAAGGTTTTCTTTCAGAATTATCATTATCTACTGATAATATAATGGTACACTGTGATGGCCAGTCTACTTTACATTTATCTAAAAACTATGTATTCCATGTTAGATCTAAGCATATTTACATTATATTACACTTTTTTAGAGATATTATAGAATCTAGGAAGGTGAGTGTCACAAAGATACCCACTGGTGATAACCCGACCGATAGTTTGACTAAGGTCGTTCTGTTATCTAAATTCATGCATTGTCTTAAACACATGAATTTAGTTCCAATTCTATAATCTAGGTTGCGAGAAAATCATCACTGTATTTTATTTTATTGAAAGGTGGAGATTTGTTAAACATGTATCTGCATGTTGGTTGCAATGAATTATTACACTTCAGTTTCATTTTATTGACTGCTGCATGACATTCCTATGTATGCGGTTTTCCGGGTTTCAGTTCACCTTTTATTTTATAACCCAATGGTGCACATGATCCGGTTCAGTATTTTACTTACTTAATAGTGGGCCTATTTTGAACCATTGATTTATTTGATCTAACGAAACTGGGGAGCCTTTGGTGTGTTTCTTCACATAGCCTCAATCTAATCTTCATGCCACTCAACCAACCACGTCTTTCCATCTATCATGTGCATTGTATTTGTTATGGTTATGTGAACGACCCCTTTGATCATGGCCATCCATGAGGACTTCATCCTGTGCCTCTACCAAACTGTTTGATGGCTCTCTGTTTCCCATTGGTTGTGCTATTGTTTCCCCGAGGGATTCACATGCTTTAGTGGGTTCTTTCTCTCTAGTTCTAAGGTAGCTCTCGTTGAGTGTAGCTCTGCTTTAGTTCCGTGAGGAAGAAAGACCGTTCCAGGAGTTCTCAGCCACCCACACTCCCCACAGCCAAAGAACACGCCACCTCCTGCAACCAGAGTACTTCTCCTGTGGAGATTCAGTGGGAATCATCTCAACTCTGGGTAATTTGATGGCTACGCTTAAAGTGGTAACAAGCTTTACATTTATTTATAATCATGACCAAGATCTGGTTTGTAGATCTTAGCTCTGTAAATATTTATCATTTCTTCAAAATGTATGTAGTTGTATCCTAATTGTGTGTGTACGTGAGTCTATCTAGGAGTGGACGGGGCTAACTCTATAAGACATGATTGATCACTACCACCTAGTTTAGTAAGATCGGCCTCCTTGGAAAGTTTTTTTGGTCCTTTATTTTCTTCTTTCGTGTCTGTAATCATTTCATGGTTTATTTCTTGCTTTCTTAATAAACTGGTTTCCCTGGTGGTGTTCTCGCTGTGCACGTAGGTCACTTTGGGACCAAAGCACGTTAAATCTGTTGTTTTCTTTATATTATTACAATGAATTTTTATCATTCTTGATCCAGTACAATTATAACTAATCTGTTAATTAAATTTACCGATTTGATCTCTATTAAAACCAAACAGTGGATCTTGGTTTATTAAGGGTTTAAGTGATTAACCCCAACAATTTCACTTCACTAAAAACTCTTTGAGAATAAAATTATTCTTCTTTTCTATCTCTAGAGTAATCCTAAGGTTCCCTCAAACTCTCAATAAAGTCCTCCCAAGCTTTTAAAGGCTCTCTCTCAAAGAAAGGAATCCTCTTATTCTCCACTTTATTCAAAAACCTTTTTATCTCATGCCTTTTAATTCCCAATTGTTAATGTTGGATTATAATCTTACATATACCTATTACTATTCTTCTATTTTTCAAGTGATGAGAGACTCATTTTACTCTCATTAATCCCTTTTATGAATCTTTATGTACCGTTGTTATGCTGCCAAAATTATCCCGTGATTTTCCATGCCAAACATTTTTGTAGTGAATGCTTATACCAATTTCCACTCAAGGGTATTCACCTATATGTACCTATACATTATTTATTGTTGAATTTTATTTATGTAAAAACTACTTAATCATGGTATTGAATGTGATGAAATATGACTTTATATTGAATGATCTATCTGACAGACATGAATACATACATATTATGATGAGTGCATTCAAATAGCACTCCAATGTATTGGGTAATGTTTTAATCTCATGCGACGTCATGTATGAGATTAAGGAGTAACATTAATCCATTATGGGACTTTTCCTAGCATGTGATATTATCTTGACAGTTAGCCTTGACATATGTTTATGACATGATTTATACTATTGTCACATCCTCATGTTGGATTTATACTATTATGTTATATTATGTCTCATTGTCCAAGATTATGATTCTCACCCATCTTATGTTACCTTTATATACCTCTTGGACCACATGTACTACTTTACCTTATGTTATGCTTTATTTATTCTCTTATTTGGTTTTATAGCTCATCATTTTTTTATGTAGGTCCCCAGGTTATCCCATGCAGTTTTAAAAGAACAATGGAATTTTAGGATCATGTTAAGAAAGTTTTCAATAGTTTCATTCTATTCTTGTTTCAAGTTTTTATGCTATGTACCTAATTTCTCAAAGTCACTTGGCTTCATGATCTTTTGGGATTGTATTATGTGCATCTTTACGTAATTAATCCTGAATTAAAGTGTATAAAAGATATGAGTAGTCATATATTGTTAATTATTTTATTTCTTAAGAACATTTTTCAAGTTTATTATTCCTTTTATTTAATTTATTATTGTGTTATAATTAATTAATTAATTAATTAAGTTTGCGTCAGTCATTTTGATGATATTCGACTCATATGTCCAAAATGTCTTCAGTTAGTTGACACTAGTTGAAGAGTTCATTATTCCATAATCTCCAGAATAATAATCATGACATAATTATTATTTTTATATTTCAATCATAAATTTAAAACCAACCATGAAATATGGTAATGAAAAATGGGATGTGTTGCAATCATAGAGACAGTAGGTCGTACACACGCATGAGTAACGTTTCCATTTTTCAACAATCATTATGGAAAAAGGTAAGTGTTGTTTAATATTTATAAAATGATGATTATACGATAAATATAATATAATTTATTTCAATAAAGTTATATATAGAATCCATGTGGTGTGGTTATGGGAAAAAATTACATTGCTTCATGTAGGTGGTAATCCACACATACGCACGAACGACGTTATCATTTTTCAATGGATGTAAAGGTAAAAAAAATAGATAATATATTATATTTAAATAATGATAATTATTTCATGAATATAATACATATACATTAAATCTATCATTATAACCAGTAGTGAGAGGCATTGATGGAAAATAAATTGCAACAGTTCATGAGATGATAGTCCATTGTGCACACAAACAACGATTTTATTTCCCATTTGATGGAATAAGATATGGATATAGATTATTTAATTAACATAAAAAATATAAATATATAAAGTATATTGATTTTATTATTTAATAATGGTTGAAAAATATTTGAAGGAGGTATAAGAAGAAATAAAACTAAAACATTCGGTTAAAACCTATACCTATTCTTTGGACAACCTCATTTTCTTTACACCTTAAGCCATATAAAGTTGGTTTTCTACCCAAACTAAGATATATAAGACATTAGGAGGAATTTTAGGAAGTTATTTGGGAAGGTATTGGTTAAACCAAATTTTTTGTTAAGTGTGAAGAAAAGATGAGAGGAGGTGTCCTTTTATATGAGAGAGGAGGGGAATTCTTGGAATTTCTTAAAGTATTAAATTAATATAAATTAATTTTCATGAAAAAATGTATCCCAAATGATATAATTATAAGATATGATGAGGATGAGTTAAAATACACTCATACAATAAAATTTAGGCAAGTTTTGGTTATGTCCATACCCTTATCTTTTAGTTTTAGCCCCTTGTTAACCCATTTGACAATTACAATGATTTCAATATTTTTCACTATTTATGGGTAAAAAAATTTACTATAAAAGGAAAAGTGATCCCTGAATGGACCATGATTGATATTTTAAACCATATCCCATTTAGTTGGCCAAATATAGTATTTTTATGATTTTCAAATAATTTAATAAATATTATTTAACATAAAGTACTATAAATTTCATTTTAAGAACTATTAAAATAATTTGACTATAAAAACAACATGACATAAATTAAATTAAAATCTAAACCTTTAACACGTCTCTATTATGTTATATTTGTCTTCAAAATCCATGGTACACTTTAACTGAGCCAAACAATATTACTTTTAGAGTTTTAAATATTATTTAATTGATTTTTCTAACTAAAGAATACTTATGTTACTTTGAAATCAAATTCAAAGAAAAATGGAACTTTTAAATGAAAAGAAATAACCATTTTGCAAAAATTGATATTTTTCACCATTCACAGAAAAATCAATATTTTCATAAAAATCCCAAAATTTCACCATAGGATAATTTTGATATGCTAATTTTAAAAATGATATAATTTTTATCAAATACGATGTAGGTATGTTCAAGAAATTAATTATAATATTTTCTAACAAAAATCAATAATTTTTTTTTGAAGAAAACATATTCTTGAATCATAAAATGACTTTACTAAAAATTGAGTGATTATTTACTAAGAATTTATCAATAAATTTTTATTGAGTAGGGACCTTATATATATATGTATATTTAATAAGGTGTTCAATCATATTCATACCCATTAATTTAACAGCTAGGTTATAATGGTCATATTTAAATAATAATATTTTGTGGTTTATTTATGATTGAAGTTGTTATCTTGTACACTATCAAACAAGGTCTTTCTTTTAAAAATCTCAGGATATTACATTCTTATAGATTAATTTGCCTTGAGATGAAGATATTGAGTGATACCATGAATTTTTATGGGAAATACTGGATGTGTGAGGGAAAGAGTGTGTTGTTTATGCACAGCTCCCATTTTCTATAGATCGATGAGTGGATACATGTGGGACTAAGACTAATGGTTTTGATGTAATTATTATGATCTTGGTTTCCCAAGGTTTATAAAAAAATGTGAGGTGTCCCTTTATAGAGAGAGGTGACATCATTGATGGTTCAGGGTACCATGGTACAACTGATCAGTGCTTGTTCTTTGACAGAACTATCATGGGTTGTATGAGAGATGTGATCGTATCTCAGGAGTATCAACACACGTGTGGTGATGGAACCTATCGTTGTTGTTCTTTAGGAACAATATAATGGAATCTATATATTGGAGAGTGCATCATCGGTTGGTGGAGTGTGTCACCCTTATTTCAGATGGAAATTCAGTTGTAGATGAGGGTGAACTTTCTAGTGATAAGGCAATGGGTGGTGATTAAGGTTTTTCATTAACACTCAGGTATAAGAGGGATATAAATATCCAATCATCGCATATGGTGATGGATGGATTGTAGGTCATGGATGTACCAACCTCATGCTTGAAGGGTCGTAGATGGGATGAGACTGGCCAATAGATGGTTAAGATGGCATTTGAATTTGGATGAGTAGGCAGATCTAGTTTTATCTAGTTCCTTATAAAATACTATATTTGAGCCTTAGATGTGGTATTATATAGAGTATGTGCATTGGCATTAGGAATGATGTGGTTTTGATGTGATCAAAGTGTGGGTCAGATTGATGGTGAATCGGTTCTTGGAGTTAGAGTATGAAAATGTATTTGGTTGATCGAGGAACCGACCGTGAAATTACACCGAATTTCATGTTTATACTTTGGTGCGGGTGTTTGGATGATCTGGTGATTCCTATGATGATTAAGGAAAAGGGATCGAGTGATGGGATAATGTCGGTGGGTACAAACGATCATTTTTGAGAATATATGGACATGGGAGAAGAAGCTAGTGTTGTGTTATATAGTTTGATATAGTTGGCTGGGACTTGCATCAGGAATGCCATAAAAAGTATGATTGATGTGTTTTAAGGACTAGTTAGGGATTCTTAGGGAAATGTGAGTGTGACCAGGATTTGTGCATGGATAGTGGAGGCTCATCTAATTCATCTAACAATCAAGAAAAGGAGTGGTATCGGATTCTGGCTGGTACTTCCATGTGATATTGGATGTTGTGAGTTGGAATCCGCATCAAGTATGTCATTAGGCCAATAGGATTGTGTTCTGAAGAATGATTTTAATGGTGGGGAGCACCATAATGCTGAGGAATAATTGATGAATGATGATGTCGTGTATCCGATTAAACGAGCATAGAGAAATAATCTTCTCTAGGTTTCCATGATGTTTATGAGTAGTGAATCATGTTTGGATGAGTTGTGTGCCTCTTGCTCGGGGTTGCACTACGGAGGCCCATTCGACATTTCAAGGTAGGATGTGATGAGTTGATCACTAATTGAAGATTGAGATGGATCAATATTTATGGATAAGGATTCATGAGATTTATTTGGGGACAAAAGTTCTATGGTGGGGAGATTGTAAAACCCCAATCCTTTATGAGTTATAATATTTAGTGGTAATTTGAAATTTTTATTTTGGAATCATGAGATTTGTAACACCTCTTGGAGGTGTTTTTGGATGCGGATAGAGGCTCAATAGGTTTCATGAGCTATTAAGTGAGTCCTATGAGGTTCAGTATTGTAAATAGAAAGTTTTTAAGTGATTTTTCACAATTCATGGTTAACACACGGTTTGGATAAACTGTTAGGGTAAACCATGTGGCTTAGGTTTGTTTAGGGGATTGGTTCATTATTGGTTTATAATTGCAGAGAAACCATGAAAAAATTATATTCTAGTTTTATAGGTGATTTACAAAGTTTGTGCATGGTTTGGAAAAACATGTGAAAAAACCGTGTGAGTTGGTATGGCTCGGGTTGTGTGAATCACATGATGGGTGCACAGTTTGAAAAAATGTGTGGCCAAACTATGAAAAGTGTGTATCCATGGATAGTGAATATGGTACAATTTGTGAAATTTTTGTAAAATTGTGTCATCAAACCTTTCAGGTGCCCAAATTTCTTTAAAAATTGGGTTTTACAATTTTCCCCTCCAATATTTTATGCCTCAACCCCTCCTTTCTCCTATCATTTGTGTGCATGGACTAGAAGGGTCCCTCTATTTTTTCCTTCGATCCTCATGTATTGGGGTGGAGTTTTGGGGTATTTTAATAGTGATACATATGATATGCAGCCTCATATGAATGGTCATTGGCCGGTTGCATTGGACGAGTTGGGGGGCAAGAGTTGTCAGGCTTTAATCTAAAGGGAATGACATCATTTGAGGTAGGTGGTCCTTATGTATTTCCTAATGATTTATGAATTTTTTATATAAAACATGTGATATGTGGTATCACCACCATAGACAATTAAATTTTTTAAATATAATGATTTTTTAGTTAAAAAGAATAAAATGGATGGAATGAACAAAGTGAAAGTCTAAGAGGGACCTTGAGCACTAGATTGATGCCTCAACCACTAATGGTTTAGAACTGAATTATGAATGTATACTTTGTGATATTCATACCTATAGGAGTGAAATTTAAATGATCATAGTGATAATAGAATACCTAGATAGGTTCCCTTAGACCCCTTGATTAAGTACACACGATGAATTGGGGGTGGTTGGCCCAAGTAGGCCATGATGAAACTATGATATGCCTTATAGCCTAAGAGAGAGTTGATATAACTATAGGGAGAGTGTTCCTTCCCCACTAGTATGTGAGTACCTAGGTGGGTAGACCCTAATAAGTTTGATGATAGGTTGGGTGAGTGGACCAATCTAGGACGACTTGGGAATTGAGATGGGCTTGATGCCACCTCTCTAGAGTGATGATTATATTCCATTACCTATAAGGTAAATGAGGTCGTGACATGACTATGATGATGTTGAGGAATGTTATTTACTCTGAGTGTTGAGATTGGATTGAGAGAAAAGGTTGAGATCGAGGAACCCAAGTAGGTTTTCTATGCCATAGTGTGACCTAGTGGTCCATTTTGGGTGCCCAGTGTAATGATATCCCTTGATAGGGTTACTTTGTAAATGGGTAGTAATGATTTCGACTTCAAGTTCTAGGGGCAGGATTTGAACCTTGGGTAATGGAGGCTTGTACCTGGTTCCAGGAAGGGGATGTGAATCCCCGAGTGTATGGATTATGTTTTGAGGATGGGTATATTAGCCCAAAGTGGTTATCATATATTATAGGGATGGGTATATTTCCATTGGATGCTTCGCCTATATTTTGAGGATGGCTATATTTCCCCTAGTGGTTCTCATATGGTTTTAGGGATGGGTATAATTTCCTCAGGTGATTACTTATGCTCAAAGGCACCCTAAAACTAGCTGAAGAAGGTACAATAAATCTCAGGTGTTAGGTTAGAACTCGAGGATTGATAATGGTTTTTTTGTATCCACAACTATATTTATTTTCCTAAGAATATCACAGTGTTCATACAATGTTTTATTGATTATTTAAGGGATCTCATTGGTGGTTCCCTACATAGCTATACTCACACCCTGGTCGGGCAGCTATGAAACTTGGGTAACCAATAATATCTCAGTGATTGTAGGATCAGGTTGGGTAGAGGTCCTATGTTTCTTGATCAATAAGGATGGTTGAAATAGAGTTCAGATATTGGGATGTAAGTAAAACTCAATGATGAAATTAGGGCCTTTATATTTTTTTATCTCGTTTATGTTGTATATGTGATTGGCCCAATGGGTGATCAGTTGTTGTATGTTGGAATGACTATGATTATATATGAATGTATACTTCTATACTTTCATTTATTATTGATGATTATGTTTTATTTCATCTACCTAATTTATTTAAATCTGATGGATGATTCTTGGTTTGTTTTCCTCTTTTATTTCACTCTGATATGAGGGTATAGTCTCCTTGAGGTAACACCATATACCCTCAATGATAGTCAGCAACCTTTGGTGCATGGGGAGGAAAATATAAGTTCATGTATACACCACCGATCTAGACACCATAAAGTGTTTTGAATAGGGGAATTTATAGTTATCTTCCTCGATTAGGTGTATGTGTGGTCTAATTGGCACTCATATATAATTTTGATCCCTTTGATCATCAATGTACCTTTTACTTATGAGTTGATGGAATCATTTGGTGGTTTTAGCATGACCTATAATCATTTATAGGGAGATTCATGGATCTTTATATATTTTTTCTCAATACATTTTTAAGTCCCTGGTTTTCTCTTGTTTAGCTAAATTGTTCATTCGGGGTATTCCTTTGTGTTTTGGGATCATGTCGCCATAAATTAATCTTTCATTTTTCCTCTTCCTAAATTATTTTCTTGTGGGTATTATATAACACCCAAGATTAAATTATAGTAAGAAAAAATTCTAGTTTAATAAAGGTGTAATACAATGCGCATTTTAATATTTTATGGCACAAAAATTCTAGTTTCTTAGGATGAATATCGATTATAAAATCACTAGGTCAAAATAAGCATAGAATGAGTTTTTAAAATTTTCTTTTAGAAATAAGAATCTATAAAAAATTGAAATGTAGAATTTAACTATTATTAATTTTAATTATAAAAATGTGTTATAATATGTATAATTAACCATGTATTGAATATCAATTTGATATAAATAAAGATAAGATCATTTGGAGGTAAAAGGGATATTTTTTAGAAAACCTTTTTTAAATGCATAATGTATTTACATTTTAATTAATTAAATTAATATTTAATGATGAATTATTTAAATGAAAATAATATATTTTATATCTAAATATATTAATTTAAATCCATACATCGATGATTACTAGTTATATAGTTAATGTAAGATCATCTTATTCTTGAAAAATTCATTTTTTTGAAAAACTGTTTTTCAACACGTTTTGCAGGTTTATTTTTAAATTAAAATTTTCCAATTACATGAACTGAATTTTATAAAATGGATTTCATACTTTGAATCATAATTTCCAATTTTTTTAATGATTCCACTTTCATAATAAAAATAGTAAAAAAATTCACCACGGTTAAGGTTAAAACAAGTTCACTAGAGGGTTAACCTAAAAAGATAAAGGTTAAAATTACAAAAAAACTTACTAAAATCCCATTGGTAGATTTTATTTTAGGATTAACCTTATAAAATTATAATATGATACATTTTGATCCATTTTTCCAAGAATTTGACTTCACATTATTTTAAAACTTTTAAAATTAACAAGTATGCCACTCACCTCAATTATAAAAGGGAACCTACTCTCCTCACTTCTTCACACCACTTAATCAATTTAGCTAAAAAAACACTGAAAAAATATCTCCAAAATAACCTTATCCACATTCTAGAGCTATTTATTTTCCCAAAATACCAACCCTATTGTTCTTAATAAGATATTCAAAGGAGGTTTTTTCTAAGAGAATGTAACTGTATTCACCAAATTCTTTCTTTTTTACTTCTTCTGTTACCACCTTCAATTATATATTAATAATTATAATATAATAAAAATAGTATCTAAAATATTATGATATTTTATTATGTTTATGGAATAATTTTTATCCATCTCCTTCTCCATCAAATAGGACACAAAACCATCATTCGTGTATGGAGGACTACCGCCTCACGAACCTATGTAATTTTTTTCCATCACCGACTCACATGGATAGTCATAATGATGGAACTAATGAATATATATGATAATTATGACATAATATTGATTCAATAAAATTAATATAACATCCAATACCATACCTTTTCACCCAATAAGAAAATGATAACATCAATTGTGTGTACGTACAGCCTACCATCTTTACGAAGCAATGTGATTCATTTTCCATATCCAAATTTCATGATTTATCATAAAAATTTAAATAATTAATAAATATGATATTTATAAAATTAATCTCATTATATATATGATGTAACTATAACCTATTCACAAGAACCCAAACTTCCATGACAAAACATGCATGAAAAAATGAAGCAGTTAACACCTGAAACAATGGTTATAATGAAATATTATTAGGGAACGAGTGATAAGATATTATAAAAGGATCATATATGATATTATAAATATGAATATGGTTTTTTTATAAATTAATAACATGTTTAAAACCATTATAAAGGATGTTAAATCACATTCAACTTAAGGGATGCATGAGGTAAGAGATTTCATCTCAATCTCCATTCTATTGAGACATATTTGATATTATATGCCAATTTAATTTTATGTGGTGAATATAATACCCTATTGACATATTTAACATGAATAAATATTTGTTAATGATGATTAATTTTTCAATTGAAGTTTATTCTTTGAAGGGGTTATAATTTAAAAGTTACCAATGAGGTAAGGATTTAATTTACAATCTCATTTTTTGGGATTGGCTTAATTTTCATTGAAGAAATCTTATAAATATTTTTTCATAAAATAAATATATTTTCTTATAAAATAGTTATTTAATTATTTTCTATATTTTATTCAAACTTTTCCTCTATTTGGAACTTGAATTAAGAAAATAAATGTTTAAAAGAAAATTTGATTTTAATTCTCTTTTAATCAATTATATTTTTCTTTCATGTCCGTATTTTTCAAAATTTGTTTGAAAAATTCATTTTTATTAATTAAATGATCTATTAATGAAATTTTAATTTATCATTTAATTTTTAAAATGCTTTAAAGGAATATTTACAATGTTTTCTAAATGGTTAAATTTTGAAATTCTTTACAAAAATTCACAAGGGATATTTTTTAACGTATACGTCATTAACAGAATTCTCCACCACCATAATCATTTGACAATATTTAGCTACTTATATAAGTTTTCAATGGTTATAAAAAGAAAACCCTTTAATGAATGTTTATTTTAATATTTTACTTCCATTTTATTTATTTTTCTAAATGGCATGATTTTATTACAAAACCTATATTTCTAATGAACTGATGGTCATATATTATCTCTTATTAATTTTGTGGTTGGTAAATTTATCTTAAAACATTTACTTTGTTAGAATAATTGGAAATTAAATTTCCCTTAAATATCCATATTTTTTTTATCATGTATATTATTATTGGTTAAACAGTATACTACTTTTATATATGGTGTTTTACTATGAAAGTTATTTGACTGTCTAGAGAAAATCTTGTTAAATACGCATTTTTTACATAATACAGAATTTATTGATATGGAAAACTATTTATGAATTGAATTAATCATTCAATATACGAGGAATGAATTGGATATGTAGTGATAGGTGGGTCCTAGTTAAAGATAGTCCCTTGATGCATCGATGGGTCTCATGAGACAAATCATTTGTCTAAATTAAATGAGTTTTTTTTGTATACCTACCCATCAATTAAACTATTTTGGTGCAAGGTCTTGAAGACATAGATATCATGATGTCTGAGATCATGATGTCTAATATTAATCATTTAATTCATTGAAAATTTATTAATTATTATCCATTATATTTTTGCATTGATATTATATGTGGATGCATTTTGTTCTCAAGTTATTGATTAAATGACCCGTGTTTTCACTAATTTACCTTTCCATGTTGATTTGGAATTACTTAATCATGACATATTCCATTTTATGTAACCATTACTGAGCATTTTAGATCACCCTTATTTTGTTTCTTTTCTTTAGGATATGAAGAAGAATTATTTGAATGAGTTCAAGGATGCCATATGTTTTCTATAACTACATTTTATGTTTTATTTCCAATATAAAAAATGGGAATCACATATGTATCTCGTTATTAAAGACTACCAAACAGATTGGTCTTTCAAGATTAAATCCCATGTATCAATTCCAATATAATGAATAATTTATTGACTCTAGGTTATTGGAGTTTGGGTTGTTATAGTTGATATTAGAGTAAATTTAGTAGAAACCTTGAGAACTATATTTAGGAAAACTTGGATTAAGGAACATGACCCTATGAAATACTTTGAGGATATGTCTAATTGTAGGTTAATATCATAAATTTTTTGGTATGGTATATATTATGTAGTTTTTACTAGTAATACATCCCTTTTTGGATACTATAATTGGACATGGTTTTGGCATAGATGTATCTAGGGGTAATAACCCTGAAAGAAGTTGGTTGAGTATATCTCAGCCATCACTTTGGTGCATGGTGAGTCTACCCTTTTTGCACACCTAGTTTGAAAATCCTGTGGGATATTTTTTGGTTAATTAAAATCATATTTACAAACTATTATAAAAAATTTGAAAATATTTTTATTATTTACAGATATCCCCAAAGAAACCAAGTTTATGATTTTGATATTAACAATGCATAATTTTTTAATTTATGTTAAGTGTTATAAAAAAATTTGAATTATATATATTATAATTTAAAATTCATGATGTTATGAAATAATTAAATATATTCCATTATTTATAAATGGATCATAGAAAAAATAATGGTATCAATACTCGTGTAAAATATATAAAATTCCCTGCTGAGAAGGCCAATACAATTATTGTTGGAGCTGGGAAGATCATGGCCATATTGGGTAAACTAACCCAGGTTTTGACTAATAACCTTACACATATAGAACAACATGATATTCCCTAGCATGATTCTCCTACATTGGATCATTTCATGCACTATAATCCCCCCATAATTTAGTAGAACTACTAATACAGTGGTAGCTGAGCAATGGATTAAGTTTATTGGAAAGATATTTCTGGCCTTAAGATGAAATGAAAGGTAAAAGGTGATACTTGAAGTATATTTTCTCAAAGGTGATGTTAATAAATGGTGGTTGTTGATCCAGAACACTAGGGAAGAAGAAGAAATAGATCACATGGAATGGATAGCTTTCAAAGTAACATTTTTTGAAAAATATTTCCCTCATGAGAAACAAATTGAAACAGAGAGAAGGTTTCTCATATTAAAACAAAAGAAAAAAGAAAGTGTTGAGGAGTATGCAGATATATTTAAAATACTATACAGGTATTCTATAGATTACATAATTAATATGGAAACAAAATTGATCATTTCTTTGAAGGTTACAATACAAATATCTAAAGGGAACTGATTTCTCAAACTTTTTCACCATATGGTGAAATAGTTTTATGTGCCATCAAAACAAAGAAAAAAACTTCTAAATCCTATATATTCAAGGGAAATCTAGAGAATAATAGGTCGGATTAACACTAAGAAAAAGGGTACATTTCAATCATATGAAAATTTTGGAAAGAAACATCATGGAAAATGCTTGAAGGGCATGGGATTTTATTACAAATGTAGATATAAGGGTCATATGGATAATGAATATAAGAGAAATAAATATAACACTACAATCTAGTGCTTCAATTTTAAATAAACGGGGAATTTTCAAACCAATTTCCCAAGCATCAAGGTAACTTACTGCAAAAGAGGCTATGGGTGGAAGGACACGCTTATGTGATCCTTAAAGACCTGAAAATTCCATGTATTTTTTTAAATTATTTGGGATTTTTACGAGTTTGTAAAAATTTACAGCGCGTGATTCTGAGGCCCGGTGTGCCCGGAATGAATTTTTGAACTTTTTTAAGGTATGTTCAGTAAACGTGCAGGCGACATTTTCTATCTTTTTAATCGGTGCTCAGATTAAAAATATGAGGGCACCATTGAATTCAGAACACTGGGATTCGCCAAGAAATGACTTAACTTCAGATGGCGAGGGCCGAGCAGAAAAGTTAATTTTTGGAATTTTTGAGAAAAATAATAAAAGAATTTAAAATAATTATTTTATTCTTTTCTCTCTGTTGCATGGAAGATGGAGACACTGCGGGGCAACGATGATGTGGCGATGGGGTACTTTAATGAAACATGTGGATGACCCGTATTTCGCAATGTAATAGTGAATTTAATGGTGCGAAATAGAAACACTGTTTCATAAATGAAACAACGTAATGACACGACGTCATGTCATTATGGAAACTCTGCAGTGTGGTTCTATAAATAGTTCGACATGTTATAAAAAATAAGGAGGAAGGATTTGGAGGATTCTCGGGTGAAGCTCTGACGCACTTCCACCCCAGCGAAGAATGACGAATGACGAAGAACGCCATTCGAAGGTCGGAACCGGGAAGCATCGTTGACGCTATAAACCCTTGAGGACGAATGTGCAACAATGAACATCATAAAAGGTAGGGGGTTTATGTGCTTTGATGTTCCCTCTCATCCCGTTCCTGAACAATATAATGAACGCAGACCAACCGACTAATAGGTTGATCCACGTCTTGTCTAATCATGCAGATGATTGTTGCAGGATCTTAAACTCAGGGATTATTCTTCCTTTTGTTATTATTAATTTTTCCTCATGTTTAAAATGATAACATGGAGGGTGTGAGCTGAAACCAACAAGGCCCGCACCCTCTACTAAACTTGTCCTTGGTGCGTTCTTCGCGGCGGAGCAACGAATGCAGCAACAAGACGTTTGAGGGATGCGAAACGACGACGACATTCCAGTGGCTGCGAAAACAACCACTACCATGCCATGACGATGGTGGCCAGAGGAGACCCACAACAACTGGATGCGGGCGGTGGAAGGCGGCGCACCGTCGCACGCCGTTGTGGCTAAAGGCGGCCGACCCGAGCAGGTCGTAAAGGGGATGGGTGGCACCCGCAGGTGCCGCCAGCGGCAGAAGCCACAACATGCGGGCCCTGAAAGGAGGGTCCGGCCTAAACCTCACACCGCGCCATGTCATAGACCTCAAACCATGCCACATCGTGTCAGATGAAATGAACTCACATCCAAAGGGATAGCTGGGTGAAGCGCTCTGCATTTAGGCGGACCGGGCCAATTGTGGCCCGGGCCTGCGAACCAGCCGAGCCGACATCAATGGGCCAGACCCAGTGAACCTGGCCAACCCTTAACGGGCCAAACCTGGGTGGGGTCAGGTAGACCCCGGGACCCATTGCGTCGGGGCTGCCTGATCGAGTCGGACCGGGCCCAGACCCAACAAGACCCCGAATAAAGAAACGCCCGTAAATGAAATACCAGGTGTCTGTTTGACATGTCGTCAGTGGCATTGGGACCCATTTTGGGAAGCGGTCCCTTTGGTCATATTCCGGCAGGCTCGACCAAGCTGGGCCAGACCAAGGTGCGATCGCCCCCGTTTCACGGAAATGTGTTTATCTAACAGACCATGTGTCTGATCGATGCGTCGTTAGTGGCATAAGGACCCTTGTGATAAGGCAGTCATTTGTAAATACACTAAGTGAGTTTTTTATGGAGTTTTATGTATGACCTGGGTTGGATCAGACTTGAATCTAACAGGGACCTTTTTACAAAAGTGCCCACATCTCACAGACCGAGCTTCCGATCGACGCGTCGTATGTCACGTTGGGACCCCTATGATGAGGCGGTCCCTTGGGTATAATTTTTTCAGGACTTCATACTAGTTTAAATATGAATTATTTCTTGAGGATAAGAGTCTTCCGGAAATCAGGTGTGCTTCATGCGGGAATCCAGTGGTTGGCTGTGACATGATGAAGAATAACGACCAATACGGGTCAACACTAGAAACTCCAGAGTGAGATGATCTAGCTATATGACTAATAATCCCTATCTCTGCATCAACGACCAAGACAGGTCAGCACTAGCGACTAATACGGGTCAGCACCAGCGACCAATACGGGTCAGCACCAGCGACCAATACGGGTCAGCACCAGCGACTAATACGGGCCAGCACCAGCGACCAATACAGGTCAACACCAGCGACCGATACGATTCAAAATCTAGCGACCAATACAGGTCATCACTAGTGACCAATACGGGTCAACATCTAGCGACCAATACGGGTTAGCATATAGTGACCTATATGGGTCAGCAGTAGAGTTACTACGAATCAGATGATCTGGATTTATGACTAGTCATCCCGATCCCAGTAACCTTGAAGTTATACCGTTAGAGTGAGATGTGTCTTTTGCTTTGTGTTTCATGATTTATACCATGCTTGTGATATTACCATTTGAGTTATTTATTGTAATTTTTTACTTTGTGGATTTCTGAGAGACCTTTGGGAGGTCTCAGGGTCCCTTACTGGGTATTGTTATACTCACCCCTGCACGGGCTCTGCCCACACATGTGTTTCTGGTGTAGACTATTGATGCTCCAAAGTAGAATTTGGAGGTTTAAGACTTGGTGGAGCTTGGTGAGATGTGAGAAGTTGATATCCTCTTATTCGACTTCATACTTAAAGCTACTACCCTCCAGGTAGAGCTCCAGGGCAGATGCGACAACTGTTTACTTTCCTTCAGTTTCTAGGGATTGTATTCTAGCCCACTATTTTCAGTTTATAGTTGTACTTTTGGTTGTACTTTACTCTCGTGGTTGTACCTTACTTTTTTTGTTTTTTTACTTTAGTTTCCCTTTTTGAGTGTGTACAAATCTCTAAGGCAATACCTTCCCTATTCGGGAAAATCCTTCAGTTTCTAGTCACCAACCCCTGGCCTATGGAAGGGGGGATTGGGGTAGTCACGTCTAGGCCCCTTGGGACGGGTCGTGACAAAGTGGTATCAGAGGGAGGTCGGTTCTACCAGAAGAACTAAGAGTATACTTTTAATGAGGCAATTGTGTAAAGTGTCTTTAATTTGATTTTCAGTTTGAGGAGTCTAGTGTTGGTGCTGTGGCTGATGTATCCATACAATAGAACCCTGAATTTTTTTTTCCAACTCGATACATGTAAACATTGGTTTATAGTGTTTTTAAAAGTTTTCTTGATCTTTCTTGAGTCAGCTCACCAGGTATAACTTTTTGACCATGGAATATTTGTTTCTTACAGGATGCCTCCATGAATATAGCTAGATAGGATTCCAATTAGAGACAGTGAGAGTGGCCCACCGAGTTATGAGGAGTCGGTACATGGACTACTCACAGTGATGGCACCTTTGGGTGGCATACCAGCATCAACACCACCCGTTGAGCAGTAGATGATACAAGTGGATTATTCACCCTGGATGAGCACGTTGCATGAGTTCCAGAGGCAGAGGCCTCTGAGGTTTCTAGGTGAGACAGACACCCAGCCAGTAGAGGAATAGCTTGAGGTGGTTTCACGGGTCTTTCACTTTGTAGAGACACCCACCGAGTAGATGGCGATCTTGGATGCTAGCCTTCTTCAGGGCTCGACAAGATGATGGTGGAGCTCGATGCTCCAGGTGCATGAGAAGACAAACCTCACCTAGATAGACTTTGAGAGACTTTTCAGGGTGGAGTTCATGCCAACTACACTACCCTCTGTGCATATTCAGAAGCCGATATATCTATAGTAGGGTAGCCAGACTGTGGCTCAGTACTTGGTGAGATTTACTGACCTCTCCCGATACTCCACCAACATGGTACGAGACCCTTACTTTAGGGACCAGACCTTTGAGCAGGGACTCCGATGAGAGATCAGAGAAGTGAAAATTTCTCTCAGCATCCCGATGTAGGCTGGGGTGCTAGAGAAAGCTTTACTGATGGAGATATTCCTTTATGAGTAGGCATCAATAGTGAGATCCCCTATCGGAAGAAAGGTAGCAGAGTCATTTGTAGCTGGCAGTAGACAGACGACGCAGAAGCCCAAGCGGGATAAACCTTCTGAAGGGTGACCCGGGGATGTAGGGTCAGAGGTGCAAGGCTCGAAAGGCTGAGGGATTCACCAGCATGGAATGATCTATTTTTCCTACAGGGGACAGGGTCACAGAGCTCGTGATTGTCCAAATACCTACGCGGATGATCGACAGACGGTGGAGGGGCCATCGAGGTAGCAGCAATGGAAGGAGCATGAGCATTAGATAGACAACAGACGAGCTAGGGGAGCAGGACGTGCAGTGGGAGGTGGTCGGGATCACCATGCACTACCACCACCACCCCCAAGTTGTCCACCACGAGCTCAGGGAGTATATGGATGGGGACAGGCCTAGCTAGAGGCAGTAGAGGCTCACGATCCCGACGTCCCTGAGATGATACAAGGTACGATCTGTATCTTCTTTACTTTAGCAGCAGTGCTTATCGATATATGTGCTAGCCATTTTTTCCTTGCCGCTAACTTAGTTTGGGGCTTAGAGATTCCGACTGAGCTTTTAACTAGACCTTTTCATTTAGATACACTTATAGGAGGAGATTCAGTGGTCACACACTGTTACCGACAGTGTGATCTTACTCTCGGAGGATAGAGATTCAGATGGGATCTTCTAGTAGTGGCGTTGAATCCCTATGAATCTATTCTAGGCATGGACTGGCTATCAGCAGTTCACGCATATATTGAATGCTTGAGACGTACAGTGCGATGTACGCGCAGAGATGGAGGCCAGTTTTCCTTTGTTGGTGAGAAGGAAAATAGAGCATCATGAGATGGACTTACACTCAGGAGGCGGCACCCAATTATAAATCAGATGGCTTTCATGACCTTTGACACGGTGGATGAGATGAGTCCACAGTTCCCAGTGGTGGTGGACGATTATGAGGACGTCTTTCCAAAAGATGTCTTAGAAATATCTCCTCACAGAGAGTTTGACTTCTGTATTGACTTGTACATAGGAATATCACCGATATCTGCACCAGCATATCAGATGGACCCTGTGGAGCTCCAGGAGATGAGGGTATAGTTGGAGGACTTATAGAGGAAGGGATTTGTAAGGCCCAATGTTTCTCCATGGGAATTCCTGGTGTTGTTTTCCAAGAAGGCATACAGAAGTTTCAGGCTATGCGTGGACTTCTAGTGCCTAAACCAGGTGACCATGAAGAACAAGTATCATCTGCTGAGGATTGATGATCTATTTTATCAGTTAATAGGAGTGAAGTGGTTCTTGAATATAGACCTCAGATCAGGCTATCATCAGCTCAGGGTACGGGATGAGGACGTACCAAAGACAACCTTCAGATGTCGGTATGGCCATTATGAGTTCTTGGTGATGCCTTTCGGTGTGACCAATGCTCCAGCAATGTTCATGGGGCTCATTAATAGGATCTTTCAGCCATACCTAGATCGATTTTTGGTGGTCTTCATCGATGACATCTTGGTGTACTCTGCGTTTGAGGAAGATCACATTGTACACTTGAGGATAGTTTTGGACACACTCTGAGAGCACCAGTTCTATGTAAATATCTCGAAGTGTGAGTTCTGGATATGAAAGTTCCACTTCTTGGGACACGTCATCTCAAAGGCTATATTTGCAATAGATCCAGCGAAGATTGAGGCAATACTTTCTTGGGAGCCACCCAGGAGTATTACTGAGGTGTGGAGCTTCCTTGGATTAGCAAGCTACTATCAGAGGTTTGTACCCGATTTCTCTAGAGTAGCAGCACCTATGACTTCCTTGATGAAGAAGGGGAAACCCTTGTTGTGGTCAGAGTTATGCTAGCATAGCTTTCAACAGTTGAGGCAGAGCTTGACTAGCGCTCCCATCTTGAGGTTGCCAGAGGAGGGCACTGACTACGCAGTTTACTATGATGCATCAGGTACCAGACTTGGTTGCGTCCTGATGTAGGGTGATGTGGTGATTTCTTATGGTTCATGATAGCTGAGGCCTCATGAGCAGATTTATGTGACTCACAACTTGGAGTTTGCAGTAGTAGTCTTCACACTGAAGATGTGGAGACACTACTTGATGGGTGAGTGCTTCTTTGTTTACTCAGACCACAAAAGCCTTATATATATTTTCACACAAAAAGATATGAATATGGGACAATAAAATTGTCTAGATTTCCTCCAGGACTATGACTTTGAGATAGTCTATACTCCTGGGAAGGGTAACGTAGTGGTAGATGCACTTATATGAAGATTGAGTTCATAGATAATGAACGAGGCTTCAGAGCAGTTAGCCTCACTTCAGATATCCTATGTGGATAGAGATGATATAATCTACCTCCAGTCAATGGTAGTTTCCCCTCCACTCCTTAAACGAGTCAGGGAGGCGCAACTCAGAGATAATAGCTGCGAGACTACACATGCTCAGATATCCTCAGGCCATGCACCTGAAGGATATTCTAAAGTTGGGTAGCACACTATCCTTTTCAGAGGACGTACAGTTGTACCAGTGGATCTATGAGAGGATCTATTGAGGGAGTTCCATACACCCACTTGGTAGTACATCTAGGCATGATGAAGATGTATCAGGACCTCCGACATTAGTATTGGTGGCTAGGGCTGAAGAAATATGTGGCGGAGTTTGTTTTTAGATGCCTCACTTTCCAGCAAGTGAAGGCCAAGCACTAGGTACTAGCAGGCTTGACCCAACCCCTCGAGATACCAGAGTTGAAGTGGGAAGGGATATAGATGGACTTTGTGACAAGGTTACCACATATGTCCAAAGGGTACGATACCATCTGGGTGATCATTGACCAACTAACCAAGTCAGACCACTTCCTTGCTATTCGAGAGAAGGGTTCGGTAGAGAGCTTGGGACGTCTCTACGTTCAAAAGATCGTGCGACTTCATGGGGTGCCTTCAATGATAGTCTCAGAACATGATTCACACTTCACATCCCAATTTTGGAAAGTATTGTAGGAGGATTTCGAGACTTATCTTCACTTTAGTAATGCTTTTCACCTGCAAAAAGTTGTTCAAACTGAGTGGACCATCTAGACCATTGAGGATATGCTTCGTGCATGTGTCCTAGATTTTGTTCATAGTTGGTAGAACCACCTAACCATGGTGGAGTTCGCGTACAACAATAGCTATCACTCCACCATTGGTATGACCCCTTTTGAGGTGTTGTACGGATGACCGTGTAGATCGCCCTTGTGCTGGACGGATCCAGGAGATCCAGCACCCATGGGCCCAGTGATGGTACAAGATACCACTGAGAAGGTGTAGGTCATACGAGAGTGGATAAAGACTACACAGAGCTGACATAATTCATATGCTTATAGGATATGGAGACCATTGGAGTTCCAGGAGGGGGACCACATACTCTTGAGAGTCTCTCCTCGATGGGGACTACAGAGATTTGGCTGAGGCGGTAAACTCTCACTGAGGTTTATCAGACTATTACTAATACTTCTGAGGATTGGTAAGGTGGTGTAGCGCTTGGCACTGCCATCGTAGTTGGATAGGGTGCACAATGTCTTCCACGTATCCCATCTGAGGAGATATGTGCATGACCCATATCACTTCATCGACCATGGAGAGCTGGAGATTGATGACGGGGTGACTTTTGCAGAGTTCCTAGTGGAGATAGAGGATCGACAGGAACATGTTCTTCTAGGGCGGTCAATTCTTCTGGTGCGAGTTTTTTGGTAGCATGAGAATCTCCAGGAGATCACATGGGAGAGAGAGGCTCATATGCGTTCCCAGTACCCCTCTTTGTTTGTGTAGCCTTTTTTGGATTTCGGGGACGTAAATCCCTAAGGTGGAGAGAATTTAAAGACCTGAAAATTTCATGTAATTTTTTTTAAATTATTTTGGATTTTTATGAGTCTGGGAAGATTTACAGCGTGTGATTCTGAGGCCCGGTGTTCCCAGAATGAATTTTTGATTTTTTAAGGTACGTTCAACAAACGCGCAGACGACATTTTCTATATTTTGAACCAGTGCTCGGATTAAAAATCCAAGGGCACCGTTGAATCTAGAACGCTGGAATTTTTCTAAAATGACTTAACTTTGGTCAGTGAGGGCTGAGCATAAATGTTAATTTTTGGACTTTTCGAGAAAAATAATAAAAGAATTTAAAAAAATTATTTTATTCTTTTCTCTCCGTTCCATGGAAGACAGAGACGCTGCGGGGAAGCGACAATGCAGCGATGGATAACTTTAATGAAACACATGGATGACCTATATTTTACAATGTAATAGTGAATTTAATGGTGTGAAATAGTGATGCAGTTTCATAAATGAAACAGCGTAACGACATGATGTCACATTATTATGGAAACGCTGTAGCGTGGTTCTATAAATAGTTCAACATGTTGGAAAAAATAAGAAGGAAGGATTTAGAGGATTCTTGGGTGAAGCTCTGATGCACTTCCACCCCAGCGAAGAATGAAGAACGACGAAGAACGAAGAACACCTTTCGAAGGTCAGAACCTGGAAGCATCGTCGACGTTGTAAACCCTCGAGGATGAACGTGCGACAACGAACGTCATAAAAGGTAGGGGTTTATGTGATTTGATGTTCCCTCTCTTCCTGTTCTTGAAAAATATAACGAATGCGGACCAACCAACTAACGGGTTGATCCGCATCTCGTCTAATCATGCAGATGGTTATTGCGGGATTTTAAACTCAGGGTTTATTATTCCTTTTGTTATTATTAATTTTTACTCATGTTTAAAATGCTAATGCGGAGGGCGCGAGTCGAAACCAACAAGGCCCAGACCCCCTACTAAACTAGTCCTTGGTGTGTTCTTCGTGGAGGAGCAACAGACGTGGCGACAAGATGTTTGAGGGCCGTGAAATGACGATGACATTCCAGTGGCCATGGAAACAACCGTTGGCACGCCATGCTGGCGGTGGCTGGTGGTGGTCGTAGGAGATCCGCTGTAGCTGACCATGGGTGGTGGAAGGCGGAATGCCATGGTGGACAAAAGTGGCCGACACTAGCTAGTTGTGCGGAAGATTGGTAGCGCCCTCAGGTGCCGCCGACGATAGAAGTTGCGGATATCGGGCCACGATAGGTGGGGCTGACGCAGACCTCGCACCACACCACGTCGCACCGGATGAAACAGCTTCACATCCGTGGGGCCAACTGGGTGAAGTGGTCCACCTTCAAGTGGACTGGTCTAGATGCGGGCCGGCTGAACAAGCCGGACCCGTGACCTAGCAGGCCAGTGCGGGTGGGACGAGCCCCACCCAGCAGGTCAGGACAACCGCGGACCGGGCCCGTGAACTAGACTGACAGACATCGATGGGCCGGAATTAGTAAACTAGGACAAACCTTAATGGGCCAGACCCAGGTGGGGTCAGGTCGACCCTGGGACCCGTTGCGTCGGGCCGGCCTGATCGAGTCGGATCGGGCCCAGACCCAACCAGCCCCTGAAAAAAGAAACGCCCGTAACTAAAAAAACGGGTGTCAATTTGACACACCGTCAGTGGTGTTGGGACCCCTTCTGGGAAGCAGTCCCTTTGGGCATATTCTGGCGGGCCCGACCAAGCTGGGCCGGACTGAGGTGCGATCACCCCTGTTTGACAGAAAGGGGTGTAACTAACAGACCGAGCGTCTGATCGACGTGCCGTCTATGGCATAAGGACCCTTGTGACAAGGTGGTCATTTGGAAACACTCTAAGTGAGTTTTAAAGAAGTTTGAAATAAGACCTGGGTTGGATCAAACATGAATCCAACTAGACCCTTTTTATAAAAGTGCCCATATCTCACAGGCTGGGCGTCCGATTGATGCCCCGTCTGTCACTTTGAGACCCCTATAATGGGGAGGTCCTTTGGGTATAATTTTTGTGGGACTTCGTACTGGTTGAAATATGACCTATAGATTGAGGAGCAGAGTCTTCTAGAGATCAGGCGTGCTTCATGCGGGAATCCAGTGGTTGGATGTGACATGACAAAGAAGAGTGACCAATATGGGTCATCACCAGAAACTTCAGAGTGGGATGATCTAGTTGTCCGACTAATAATCCCTACCTCTGCATCATCGACCAAGATGGGTCAGAACCAGTGACCTATAGGGGTCAACACTAGCGACCAATACGTGTCAGCACCAGCGACCAATACAGGTCAGAACCAACGACCAATACGGGTCAGTATCTAGCGACCAATATAGGTCAACACCAGCAAACAATACGAGTCAAAATCTAACAACCAATACGGGTCAGAATACAGTGACCTATACGGGTCATAAGTAGAGTTAATATGGATAGGATGATCTAGATTTACAACTATTTATCCCTATCCTAGTAACCTTTAAGTTATATCATTAGAGTGAGATATTTCTTTTTCTTTGTGCTCCATGATTTAGATAATGATTTTGATATTACAATTTGTGGTATTTATTGTAATGTTTTTCTTTGTGGATTTATGAGAGACCTTCGGGGGTCTCAGGGTCCCCTACTGGGTATTTTTATACTCACCCTTGCATGAGCTCCGCCCACACATGCGTGTTTGGTGTATACTACTGATGCTCCGAGGTAGATTTTGGAGGTTCAGGACTTGGTGGAGCATGGTGTGACAGGAGCAGTCAAGATCCTCTTCTTCGACTTCATACTTACAACTACTACCCTCCAGGTAGAGCTCCAGGGCATATGCGATAGCTGTTTACTTTCCTTCAGTTTCTAGGGCTTGTATTCTGGCCCACTGTTTTGAGTTTATTGTTGTACTTGTGGTTATACTTTACTCTCGCGGTTGTACCTTACTTTTGTTGGTCGTTTACTTTAGTTTCCCTTTTTGAGTGTGTACAAATCTCTAAGTCAATGCCTTACATATTCAGGAAAATCCTTCAGGTGCTAGTGACCAACCCCTATCCTATAGAAGGTGGGCTTGGGGTAGTCATGTCTGGGCCCTATGAGACGGGTTGTGACATGATCACTACAGAGGAGGCTAAAGTTACTAAATATTTGGTGGGTGGTACTTTAATCATATCTTCAAATTTAGATAACTATTTATTTTATTCTAGATCTTTTCACTCTTTTATATCTTCCATGTTTTCTAAGAAAATTATATATTTCCATAACACCTTGAGAAGGAAGTTGTTTGAAAAAATTCCTAGAGGAAATCTCACTACAATAAGGATATAGAAGAAAGTTCCCATTATTAAACATAAACATGCTCTGTTTTTTGAATTTATTGCTATACCTATGGTTGAATTTGATGTAATACTTAGTATGTAATGACTTTAAAAATATGTTGCAAAATTTTATTGCAAATAAAAGGAAATTACACTTCGTGAAGAAGTTGTAGAATTACTTATCTTTAGAGGGGAGACTTAATCATCTGATTCATGTCTAGATCCACACCTATATCTCTTCTAAATGATATTCTTGGGAAATAAGAGAAGACAAAACCTATAAAGGTAAAAGGTAATATTCAAATTGAGGATATACATATTTTACTTGAATGAACTGATGTATTTCCTGAGGAATTACATGGACATCCACCAAAGCATGAGGTTGAGTTTTCCAATGATTTAATCCCTTATGCAGGACCTATATAAAATATGCTCTATATAATGGCCATGGTGGGATCAGTGGAATTAAAGAAACAACAAGAGGATTTGTGTAATGATGGATTTATATTCCCTAGTGTTTCCCCTCAGAGAGACCCTATTTTTTTTGTTAAGAATAAAAATAGATCTATGTGGTTATGAATTGATTATAGGGAAATGAATGTAAATATAATAGAGAACAAGTATCATCTGCCTTACATTGATAACTTATTTGTTCATATTTATGGAGCTCAATATTTCTCAAAGATTGAACTTCATTCTGGGTATCATCAATTGTGAGTAAAGATGGAAGATATTTAGAATACAACATTTCGAACGTGGTATAGACATTATGAGTTTATATTAATTCCATTGGATTGACTAATGCACCCTCTATTTTTATAGATATAATGAATAGAGTATTCAAAGAATATCTTGACAATTTTTAGTGGTATTTATTAAGGATATATTAGTGTATTATAAAATATATTAGGACTATGAGAAACACTTACAGATAATTCTTGATACTCTTATAAGAAAATATTTATATGGGAAATTTAACAAGTGTAAATTATGGATTCAAAAAGTTTGTTTTCTTGGCCATATTTTATACAAGGATAGAATCTCAATTGATCATATAAAGAAAAAGGTAGTCAAAGAATGGCCTACACTAACGAATATAAATAAGGTACATATTTTCAATGTTTTTGAAAGTTACTATAGATGATTTGTTCAAAAAATTTCCCGATTGGATAACCTATTAACCAAGTTTATACTTAAAAGAGTTAAGTTCATATGAAAAAAGGAATGTGAATATTTTTTTTGAATAATTAAATAGGATATTGGACAATGCTCTAATTTTGACTCTACTATCAAGAAATGATGGATTTGTGATATATAGTGATGCATTAAAGAGGGACTTGGTAGTATCCTTATTCAGAATGATAAAGTTATTGCTTATGTATCAAGGTAGTTAAAGACTCATATATAGAACTATCCAACCCATCATCTTGAGTTTGAAGTTCTAAAATTTTCTTTGAATATATGGAGACATTATCTCTATTAAAAAAATGTGGGATATATATAGAACATAAGAGCCTAAAATACATATTTTCATAGAAAGTTTTCAATATGATGCAAAGGTGAGGACTCAATCTACTCAAGGATTATGATTTCTCAATACACTACCACCCAGAAAAGGTAAACGAGGGAGAAGATTCATTGAACAAAAAATATTGTTGATTCCTAACCAAAATGATGATTGATAGGGATCTTATGTTTATTTATTTAGTAAAGATATATATGGGAGTTACCAAGGAAAGGGAAACATCACTCATCTTTCAAATGATTTTCAAACCATCTTTGTTGGAAAAGATAAAATGTTATGAAACTAATAATGAGAATTTTCAAAATAAAATTAAAGTCATGAATGATAGGAAGGTGGAAACTTTATATATGAAGATGGTATTCAAAAATTTGGAAAGAGGCTACGTGTTCTATATATACCTAAGCTAAACATGGAATTATTTTATAGTGCTTAAAGCTCAAATTTCTCTATACACACTGTTATCACCATGATGTATTGGTATTTGAAGAATCATTTTTAGTGAGATAATATAAAGCATGAAATTGTTTATTATGCATCAATATGATTGGTTTATATATAGGTAAAGGCTAAGAGAGAACATCCTAGAGGAGTCATGCAACATCTACCTATTCCTATATGAAAATGTGATAACATTACTATGGAATTTTTCATTATATCACCAAATACTCCTAGAAATAATTATGCAATATGGGTTATTCTTGATCACCTAACCAAATCTACACATTTCCTTACTATAAGGGAAGATTTAACTCTGGAGATCCTTGTACATATATATATTAATTAAGTTGCATGAATTTATGGTGAACCTATTTCAATTGTTTCTAATCATGATCCCCAATTTACATCAAAATTCTAGAAAATTATTTAGAATTATCTTGATGTCAATATTTATTTAAAAACCTATTACCATCCTCAAACTAATGGAAAGTCTGAAAGAACTATTAAAACATTAAAAGGCATTTTAAGATCATTATCACATGAATTTCAAGGTATTTGGGATTAGTATTAACCTTTGGTATATTTATTCTATAATAATAGTTTCCATTCAAGTATTCAAATGGCGTCGTATGAACATTATATATAAAGATATGTCATACTTCAACTTGTTAGGATGAAGTTGGTGAAAGGAAACTTATACCCCCAAAACATTTTGAGGAGAAAATGATAAAGGTAAAAACTATTTAGACTCATATTAATATATATCAAAGAAGGAAAATTAGTTATGTCAACAACCAAAGGAAATATTTGGAATTCAAGTGGGAGATCATGTTTTTTTGAAAGTATATCCATGGAAGGGTGTTATAAGGTTCAGTAATAAGGGAAAACTAAGTCCCATGTAATCAAACAATTAGAAATTCTAAAAACAATTAGAGATGTGTATTTCCTATTGAAAATTACACCAATCCTATCTAAATTACATTATGTGTTCCATATATCATTATTAGTGAATTAAATTTCAGATCCAATGCATGTTCTCCCCTTTGAAGGAATAGAATTGGAACCTGATTTATCTTACGGTGAAGAGCCTATTGAGATTATTAACAAAATAGAGAAAGTGTTGAGGAATTGGATTACTTTACTAGTAAATTTACTTTGTATAAATCATAAAATGGAGTAAGAATCATGAGAACTTAATTATGTTATGAAGAAGAACCACCCTCATTTTTTTAGAAAGTAATATCCATGAAAATTTAGAGGATGACATTTTTATAGGATGAAAGAATGTAATACCCAATAATAATTTATAGTAAGTGAAAAATATATTTTAATATATCTATAATACAATACACATTTTCATATTTAATGTCACAAAAATTCTATTTTTTCAGGATGAATATTGATTTTAAACTATGTCAAAATAATCTTGGAATGAGTTTTTGAAAATTTCCCTTAGAAATGATCTTATAAAAATAATTTAAAATGTATTATTCAACTATAAATAATTTATTTATATTAATTTTTTATAATATATATAATTTAAAATGTATTGAAATTCAATTTTATAGAAATAAAGATAAGATCATTTGGAGGTAAAAGGGATATTTTTCTAAAAGCTATTTTTAAATGCATAATGTATTTACATTTCAATTAATTAAAATAAATTTAATTATAAATGATGTAAATGAAATTTATAGATTATATATATAAATATATGAATTTAAATCAGTACAAATATAATTACTAGTCATATAATTAATGTGAGATCATCTTATGCTTAAAAATGCATTTTTTTGAAAACCCATTTTTCGATACCTTTGCTGGTTTATTTTTAAATCAATTTCTTCCAATTATATGAAATGAATTTTATAAAATGGATTAAATATTTTTAATTATAATTTAATTTTTTTTAATTATTATACTTTCATTTTTGGTCATAATTAATAGTAAAAACAATAAAAATGTGTCACCATGATTAATATTAAAACAAGTTTACCTAAGGAATAACCTAAAATGTTGAGGGTTAAAATGACCTAAAGACTTTATAAAACCTCATTGGTTGGTTTTATTTCTAACTTACCCTTATCAATCTTATCTAATTCTAATATTATCCATTTTGGATCCTTTTTTCTAAGAAATTGGCTTGACATTATTTTAAAACGTTGTAAAATTACAAGTGTGTCACTCACATCAATTATAAAAGGGCACCTCATCTACTCACATATTTGCACCACTTAAGCCATTTAGATCAACCAAACCCTACAAAAATATCTCCCAATAATCATTATATATGTTATATATCCTCTGTTATTCCAAAAATACCAACTATAGGGTGCTTAATAAGATATTCAAATGAGGTTTTTCTAAGTAAAGGTAATCATCTTCACTAAGATCTTTCTTTTTTACTTCTTCCATTACCACCTTAAATTATGTATTAATAATTAAAATATAATAAAATCAGAAACTAAAATATTTTCAATTTTTTATGTTAATTCCATAATATTTATCCATCTCCTTATCCATTAAATGGGAACCAAAACTATCACTTGTGTATATGGCGGTCTACCGCCTCGCGAACTGATATAATTTGTTTTCCATCACCGACTCACATGGATAGTAATAAATATGTAACTAATTAATATATATGATAATTATGAAGTAATATTTATTCTATAAAATTAATATATCATCCAATTTCTTACCCTTTCACCCATTCAGGAAATGATAACATCACTCATTCGTACGTATGACCCATCGTCTCCATGAAGCGATGTTATTCATTCTCCAGGTTAAAATTTAAGAAAAGATTATAGAAATTTATATAACGAATAAATATTATATTTATAAAATTAATATAATTATGTATATTATGGATCTATATCCTATTTTCAAGAAGTATAACTTTTTTGACAAAACATTCATGAGAAAATGAAGCAGTTAACACCTGAAACAATAGTAATAATGAAATATTATTAGCGAACGAGTGATAAGATATTATAAGAGGATTATATATGGTATTATAAATATTAATATGGTTCTAATATAAATTAATAAAATGTTTAAAACCATTATAAATTATGTTAAATCACTTTCAACTTAAGGGAAAAATGAGGTATGAGATTTCATCTCAATTTCAACTCCAATGAGACATATTTGATATTATGCACCTATTTAATTTTATGTGGTGTATATAATAACCAATTGATATATTTAAAATAAATTCCTATTTATTAATGATGATTAATGTTTCAATTAAATTTTCTTATTTCAAGGGGTTTCAATTTAAAAGTTTCCAAAGATGTAAGGATTTATTTTACAATATCATTTTTTTGGGATTGCCATAATTTTCATTAAAGGAATATTATAATCCATTATTCATAAAATCCATATATTTTCTTATCCTAAATAAATTTAAGTATTTTATATATTTTCTTCTAAATTTTTATCTCTTTGGAACATGAATCAAGAAAATAAATGTTTAAAATAAAAATTGATTTTATTTCTATTTTAAATGGTTAAATTTGTCTTCAATGTCCATATTTTTCAGAATATATTTTAAAAAATTAATTTTGGTTACTAAAATGATTTATTAATGACATATTATGTTATTTTTTAATTTTTAAAAGTTTTTAAATTAATTTTTTTAATATTTTCATAAAGGTTCACTTTTAACATTATTTACAATAAGTCGAAAAGAATTTTTTTAACATATACAACTTTAACGGACTTCCCTAACACCGTAACTATTTTATGATATTTG
This sequence comes from Viscum album, assembly GCA_963277665.1. Taxonomy (NCBI): domain Eukaryota; kingdom Viridiplantae; phylum Streptophyta; class Magnoliopsida; order Santalales; family Viscaceae; genus Viscum; species Viscum album. The sequence goes on from OY728138.1 coordinate 861,560,958, forward strand.
TTTTCTTCTACAAGTTTTCAAAATATTTGAAAAAAAAAATTTCATGAAATATTATTTAAATATTTCACTTCAATTTTCTTTATTTTTCTAAAGTACATGATTTTATAACAAAACCTATATTTTTTATGAATAGATGGTCATCTCTTATCACTTATTAATTTTGCAGTCATTAAATTTATCTTGAGACATTCAATTTATTATGATAATTAATAATTACACTTTCCTCACATATACACACTCTTTTTATCATGGATATTATTATTTCCTAAACTGAATAACATTTTTACATATGGTGTTTTACTATGAAATTTATTTGATTGACTGAGGAAAATATTAGTAAATCCATATTATTTACTAAATATGGATATTTATTGACAATGAATATTTTTTATGAATTAAATTTATCATTCAATATATAAGGAATTCATTGAACACGTAGTGATGGCTGGGTTCGGGTTATAGATAGCCCCTCGATGCATTGATGAGTTTTCTAAGACAAATCAGTTGACCAAATTAAATGGGTTTTTTTGTATACCTTCCCATCAATTAAAATATATTAGTATAAGGTCTTGAAAGTATAGATATCATGATGTATTAGATCATGAAATCCAATATTAATCATTTCCTTCATTGGGAATTCAGTTATTATTATCCATGATATTTTTTCATTGATATTATCCATATATGAATTTAGTACTCAAGTTATTAATTAAATGACATTTTTTAGTTATTTACCTTTACATATTGATTATGTATTATTTACTCATGATATCTCCCACTTTACGTAACCCTTACTGAGCACTTTATCTCACCCTTATTTTGTTTCCTTTCCCTAGGACATGAAGAAGAATTCTTTGAATGATTTCAAGAATGATGAATGTTTTCTATAACTATGTTTTATGTTTTATTTATAATGTAAAAAATGAGAATCATGTATGTATATGGTTCTTCAAGAATACTAAACTGACTATTTCTTTGAGATTAGATCCCTTGTTTCTATGCTAATGTAATAAAGCTGACACCGACTCTAGGTTACTGGATTTTGGGTTGTTACATATTTTTGACCCTCATGGCCCCTCAAAAATTATTTATAGTTTCATGTTTTCATGGGAAAGGATGTTTGGGATTCTATACTATTTCATGATGAATGGGTTCTTGGTGTTAGTCTCAGTGGTATCTTCTATCTTGGTTATTTGAGTTGAGCCTTTAATGTTTCAACTGAATTTTATTCCAATTTCGGTCAACCTTTTATCTTTGGACTTCTAAGAGTATAAAGTGTTATAATAAGGAGAATTATTACACACTAGCCTCACTTTTTATCTATTATTTTTTTAATTTTTTAGTCTTAATTTTCTCTATCTCATTTTATGTTTAATTTATATGAAATTTGGATATTTTAAGTGTGCAATGCATATCACATGATTTTTGCACAGTTACTACTGACCATGGGATAACCATTCCACATTCCAGTAGGTTATGTTAGTGTAAAATTGCATGGTTGGTGAATATATAGTCTAACTATGAATCATTCCCATATGATTTTCCCAAGTAAATCCAGTGAGGCTTTCATGGTTGGTGTGTGGTTTGGTAAATTGTGTAACCAAACCATGCAGCCTATATAGTCCATCTAAAATATGAAATGAATATAGATTCCACCTTAAAATTTAACTCTTAAGCCTCACATTTATTCCCTATTCGACTCCCATGAATCTATCATGACTCCTCTGTCATTTTTACCTCATCCATGGGAATTTTATATGGATTTATTCTTGGTTTAAGGATAGATTTTCAAGGCAATTTATTTCTAGTATCTTCTTCTTCCATGATCCTCTTAACCTTATTTTCTAACCCTAAAAAGAGCATATAAACCTAGGGTTTTACTTTAGCTTACTTTTTTTTAAGAATTTTCATTTTTAGGGTTTTCCTTAGATTTTTAAAGATTTAAGGGAACTCTTAAGGTGGATTAGCCCCACCATTTATGAAAGGGCCAAGATCAAAAGGCAGGTGGTATCTTATATAGATCTTTAAAATTATAACCATGACTTCTTGTTTTTTAATGGATTTTTTGATGTTTTATAAATTATCATCAGTGTATTTAGTAGTTTGTTAATTAATAATAAATTTTCTATAGTTTTAAATGGGTATAGAAAGTGTATTTATTTTGAATACATAAAACCCAAATATGTTTAAAATGAAATGTACTTCATGTGTCTAATTAAATAATGGTGTGGGTTTTGAAAAATGATTTCTTCTATTTAAAGATGTGTTTTGGTCATGTCACTAATTTTCAAAATTTTTTTTTGGGAATTAATGGATTTCATGGAATTTTATGGGGGGGGGGGTGTAAACCCCTGAAATGATTATGGAATTATATGGTGTTTTGGTATTTGGTTTTCAAATCTTGTTTGTAACCCATTTTCACAAGGAATGTTTATAAGGATCAATTGGAACTTTAGAAATTATTTTTCTAAAAATTATAATCCCATGAGACAAGCCCATTGTATTAAATAAAATGGTTTTTATTGAAGAATTTTATATGAATGGTTCCTGATAAAGTGGATTGTGTATTATCTATGTTTTGATAAAAAGAGGTTGTTTCTTGTGAGGGAATTGGAGGTGATGGTGTAGATTTTTTTTATTGTTATTATATATATAGTTATGTGATTATCATTTGAAATCACTTCCATTTTAATGTCATGAAAATCCAAGGGTATCTCGGTGGGAATTCTAGGGACACAAGTTTGGTTAGTTACAATCAAGCTCTAGCTAGTGGCCCCGAGTTATAATTTTCACTACTTATTGAATTTCACCCATTAGTTAGGCCAGTGAGGGTAATATCAAGTGTCAAGGTAGGTCATTCAATGTTCAATGTTAATATTTCTTTATATTGGTTATGTTACCCCATCCTAGATTATCTTATGATCTTATAACCTCCCATTATGTCTACTTTTATATGTATTATATTTTCTATTATCATGTGATGCTATTTTTAAAAAATGGCCTTTAAAATTATGCTTTTATTTCATTTTTTAAAAGGTATTCATTTTATTTCATTCAGAATTTCCTTAAAAGGTTTTACGATGTTATTTTTTTTTTCTTTGAGTTGAAAAAAGGGAAATGGTTTCAAAATACATTAACATTTACTTATTTTGGAAAGAAATAGAAAACTTATTTTTGTATGTATTTTCAAACTAGAATGAAATAGTTTTATCTTTAAATGGAATTCATGGAATATGGAGAGGATACCTAATGGGAATATATTTCTCATTCCTATCATATTATAGGTCCATCTAGTTTATTAAGGACATGAAATTTTTTATTGGGTTCTTGATTCAGGTTGGTGGATATAGAAAGCATAGGTGTTTCTCTTTCTTATAGATATTAATGGATGTGGTTTGGTTTATTTTTTATTTGTTATTGATTCCATTGTTGTATATGATACTTTTACTTTCTTTACTTTTTTATAATATATATTTTTTCTTTTTATTGGGTATGTATTTTGTTTCAATTTATTTTTATTATGTTAAATGTATATTTATATTATTCCATGTTTGGTTTGGAATTTGTATTGAAGCTTCTTACTTTGTTGCATAGCCTTCCAAGGTATAGAATGCTTTATCCAAAATCTCAGATGTGAGTTATTGTTGATTAATTCATTTATCAAGTGAAATCATTCCCAGAGGTGGTCATTTGATGCATTGGTAATTTTTTCCTGCTATTGGGGGTCGAGAATTCACCTTAATCTATGTTATGGTCTAGCTTGAGAACCTAGACCAGGGGTATATTGGTCTGAGTAAATATGGAATGGGGGGGGGGGAATTAACTTTTAAAAACTATTTTTAAATTAAAATTAAAATTTATGGAATTAAAATAATTGAATCAATTATAATAGTTAAGCGTTAGTATTAGAATTATAAGTGAAAGCAATTAAATAATAAAGTTAGTGCATCTAAAATAAAAAATAAATACAATGAATAATTGATAATGAAGTTTATAAATAATCCCCAAAGGGATCCCTATGTCTCCTCCCCTCAAGTAACCTTGAGATATTTAGATTTAAACCTTTCTTTTTAATATATGTATCAAGAAACTGAAACCCTTTATTTTTAGCAGTTGTAGTAAGGAATCCCATTTACAAGAAGTAAACCCATGGGTTCTAGGGTTTTATACCAAGAAACCCAAAGAATGGTTAGCCTTTTAGTGGTTGTGGCTAGAAACCCCAAACCCCCTCACTTCAAATGTGGTGATAACCTATCCCCTAACACTCAATAGTAGTGAACACTCAAAAAAGAGAAAATAAGAGACCTGTTATTTTCAATCCCAATGAAGAAAGATTTATACCCCACACCAAGATTAAAATAGGAAAAGAGTGGGTGAAATAGATAAAAATGTAAGAGAGTAATATAATGATATAAAAGTGATACATTTTTTCTCTATAATGAATATCTAAGGTAACCATAGATTCCATGCACTCTTGGGGTGTATTTACAGCCTCTCATGGATTTATGAACATTATTGGAGTGTTTTGGGTTGAATAGAGTTGTTAAGTCAAATTAAGGCATGTGAGGCCACTATCAATGAATAATTTTTTGGTCTATTTGGATGACACTAGATATTTGGTGGGTTCCACTAGCCATCTGGTGGTATCCCACCATGTAAATGTTGGAACCTATTGGTGGAGAACCTTAAAAATTTCCTTCACACTCCTTTTGAGCCCTCTGATTGGTCATGTACCTCCATGAAAAAATATAAAAAATGTAAACACATAAATCAAAAAAAATAAATTATTAGAAACATAAATATGTCTTTTTGATCATTCAAAACTACCTAAGAGAGTTTGATGTACAACATGCTAACCCGAGTTAGTTCATGATGAAATGATATCAAAGCCTAGGCTCTTAAGAGGGACTAGGATCCAAATCCACCATTGTTATTTGGGATGTATAGTAGATAGGAGATTGGATCATCAAATTTAAAGTGGAAAATAATGAGTAGGTGATTTATCACCACATTTCAGGACAACACTTAAGTTACCAGGGCTATTTGAGATGTGTCATTCTAAAATTTGATATTGGTTCTTGAATTATTTTGGGATTTATGATCTTTTTAAGTATTTCTTTATTGTTTTGAGAGGCTATTGGTAGTTTTTGAAAAATATTGGTTTTAAAGTGGATTTTGGTAGGAAATCCAAGTCGCATGGTTATTGTGAATGGTCTGGAAAACCATGTATATAACATGGAAAACAATTTGGATAACCCTCTAATGAGCTTCACATGGTTTTCCAAACCATGCACAATTTTTATTTATCTGTAAAGCTCCATGTTTTATTATTTTATGGTTTTGAGTTTCCCATATTTTTTTATTGATTTAGGATGGATTAGTGATTTGATTATAGATTAATTATGGTGTTAGGTTTATTTTATTTTTATTATCAAAATAAAAACTTTGTTTTTGTCTTAATAAGGTGATGAAATTTATGAAAATAAAGGGTTTAGTGAAAATTTTTGGATATCAAGTGGAATGTGTGTTTGTAAATGTTTTAATTTGGTAAAAATGGGATGTTAGATAAATTTTTTTTAGTGTGTTCAAGTGAATTTTTATGGTAAATACTTTATAATTATTATAAAATATATGAATTGAAATGTTTTAAGAAGTTTATTGCGTGGAGTTTGATAAAAAAATTAAAACATATTGAATGTTTTTATTAGTTTTGTTCTCAAAAATCAGTTAAAATTATTTCGCTAGTAATGTTTCAAGAGGTTGTAATGCTTCTTTACATCTAATTATTTTTGGAATTAGTTCTCATTGTTCCTCCAATACAGAATGGTAGTACATAAGATGTCTTAATATTAGGAGTCTCTTAAGACCTATCATAGTTGTGTCCATTTGGGTCACTTGCATAGGTTTTGCAGAGGAGTTTCTCATAAGAGGGGTGGAACCAAATCTACGATCTCAGAAGATCCTCAGGTTCAATATTCTAAACCCAATGTTGATGCAGAAACCATTTTTCTTTCTCCTTAGTGTGGTTTTTTCTAATGTGGCTTTTAGAGGTGTTGTGTTTGAGATTAAACAACCATGATTCAAGTATCATTGAGATGGGAAGGGGTAAATCAATGATATATTTTTCTTTTAAGTTTCCTTACTTTAGAAACAACCTTTTCCTCCTATTAAATATTTTTTTATCTACTAAAAACAAATCAAACACACAAATATAAGAACATGAAAATTTACAAGGTTCACTGCTCAACAAGAGTAGCTAGTACTTATTATGGTTTGAAAGTAATCCAATATCACACAATCCACTAGAAATCAATCCTTTTGTGTGGAATAAAATGATTAGGATATTCCCTGACCCTCGTGTAACACTATGTTCAATACAATAGTGCATGTGCTTCAAGTAGAATGAAATGATGTAATAAATGTTTTTTAGAAAATATGTTATGGTTCTTCTTGATCAACTTTTACAAATATGATCTTTCAAAAAAATTCTTAACTTTCTTACCCAGAAGCTGGTAAGAAATTCCTAAAGTTTGTTATGTTACTCAGTCTGATTCCCCATTCTGTTTTCCAAGTACAATTGCTCAATATGGAAATATAACTTTGTCCAAATACCACTGAAACAATCCTGAACTTCTTCTTCTTCAGTATGAAAATCCTAGTCCAATTTCCCAATCTGGTCCAAAAAATCTGAATACAATATTCTTCCTTATTTTTCTTCTATCTAGTTAACTTCTTCAAGAAAAAACAATCTAAAACCCCCTTCTTTCTTAAATTTCAGAGTTTTACCTCTCCTCTGTCAGGAATAATGCAAGTGACTGAATACAAGGAGTACTCTACTCATATTTATTGGCTCATAAGAATGGTTTAAGAGGAATCCTAAAAAGTTTTTCCTAGTTTACAAAAAATTTAAAATCTTCAAACTTCCTCAAATATCAAATATTTATTTGACTCATTTTAATTCCCCTTGAAATCTAGATATTTCTTTGACTCATTAAATTCCCCTTGAAATCCAGATCTTTCTTTGACTTCTTCAACCTTCCTTGAATTTCATATCTTCTCTTGACTTCATCTCCCTTCAGTCTTTATAAAAAATCATCAATCTGATTCCGATTTTCCAAATATTATTTCTTTATTACTATAAAGGCATTTGGTAAATTCAATTTTCTTGACCCAATTGCAAAAAACTCAGAACTGAAGATATTTCATTATGTTTCTCTTTATAAAACGTAAGAAGTAAAAAATATATCTTCTCATTATGATTCTCGAAACCAACTCTCATTCCAAAGATTTAAATCTATTAGTTTTTGGTTTGACTAAAAACCCAAATCTTTTGTCTCAGTCATTATGATCAAGAAAATATTACTAACCTCCAAAAAATCTGTATCTGATGATTTTAGACCGAAAATAGTTAGAATAGTTCACACACTTCCATGTTGGCCTTAATACGATTGGCCTTAATACGATTGGAAACACTTTTTATCTTCTAATAAGATTCTCAATATGATTGTCAGTAATTCTTCTCCCTATTTCTTTTATCAAGATAGAATGACAAGTTTTATAACTTACTTATGATTTTTAGGAAATACAAAAAAATAAAGCATCATCATATTTTACATTGGATTCATGCCAAATTCGATCCTCTTTCTCAATATGACCTCATTCTCAACCCAATGTGAGTTTGATGATCATTTTATTCTAGAAACCATCTTCAAAATATGATGTAATTTCTTAAATAATTTGAATACAATTTTCCGAATATGATGGTCTATCCGATTTTCACAAAAAAAGTGATGTGATTTCTTTTTCTTTGTTATTTCCTTGACAAAAAAATAAAATGCCTGAATACAGATATCTTCCTTATCATTTTGGTCCAAACAATATCCCCATTTTTATTTTGTTGTCAACCAAGATTCATAAATCACAGAACATTTTCACCTCAATATATGGATTACTTGTCAATAATTCTAAGCCTACGTGATCTAACTCATTGTAGGAAACAAGAATTATTGATAGTAGGGCCATGATGTCTAAAAGTAATAACTCATGAAACCTCCTAAACTTTTCTTCCTCAGATTTTCTTCCTCATCTTGTATCCACTTATTCATCTTCCTTGGAATAAAAAAAAACTTTTGTTTCCTACAACCACTCCAAAAATAGTTATAATAGTTCACACACTTCCACGTTGGATTCACAGCTTAACCACAACTCCCCTTTTATGCAATCTTCGATAAGGATAGATTTATGAAACAATTATACCCCTTGAAAACACTATCCAAAGTTAATATGAGAGAGGGTAAAAAATACATACCTCAACCTTGATGAGAAAGTGGTTGGACGCCCATGTTCAAACTCAATTTATAAAAATGTTTCTTTGGTAAATGTTTTGTGAATATTTCAGCAACTTGTTCTGATGTAAGAGCATAATATAGCTTCAATTCATTATTGTACACATAATCTTTGATGAAGTCGTAATTTATGTCAATATGTTTTGAATGAGAATATTTTACCATATTCCTTGTAAGGTTGAGTTCACTTTGATTATCGCATCCCAAGATCAAGGGTAACTTTACTTCAAAAAGACCTTAAACTGAGTTTTTATCGACATAAGTTGTGTAATGTCTTGGATTTTTCCATGTATTATTTTTAAATATTATATGGGATTATTAAGAGACCATGCGCGGAGACAGAACTTCATTCTGAGGCCCGGTGAGCTCGGAATGGTGGTTTGAAACTTTTTAAGTTAAGTGAGTCGGCACTCACGTACGGTTGTGGTAGTTTCCAAACGGATGCCTAGATTAAAAATCTGAGGGCACCATTGCATCCGGGATGATGAATTTACCCAAGAACGAGCCTAACCTCAACCGGTGTAGGTCGAGGGAAGAAGTTAATTTTCAGATGTTTTTAGTAAAATAAAAATAAAATAAATTTTTCAATGTTTATTTTATTTTTATGGAAACATACGTTGTAGGGTGGCGACGAGGCAACAGTTCCTTTAATAAATGCCATGTCATAATGACTCAAAAAAATGTCAAGGTGGAATCATTAATGCTGAAACATTATGAGATGCTATTTTCTTTCCCTTTTTATTAGGGTAATGGGATTCTACTCGTTGGCGGACGATTGAGAGAAATCTCTGGAGGATCAGCGGAGCACTGGAGCAAACCATAAACAATGAACGACGATGGATCGAAGTTGAGAATCGCTGCGCCAACAAAGTTGGAGGATCTCGATGACGATGTCCACACGACACCTTCGTCAGCGATAGATCCCAGTTGTGGTAGGGGTTTTTTATTTGAATTATTTCTCCATTTTTGAGTTTAAATGACGAATGCGGGTCAACCATGAACAAGTTGATCCGTGGATTCGTACGTTCTTGCATGAGATATTTCTTTGGGATCATTTGGGGAATTTATTCCATTTTGATTTATTGTTATTTATTTCTACTTTGTTTAAGCCTATTAACAGGAGCGGATCAACACTGTGACGAACGACAGTGGAGGTTCATTCCTTAAATTTGTTTTATTGGATTTTCTTCCCTTTTCTTTCGTGTGTTCTTCGTGTTCTTCGCAGGGCGATGAAAAATAGATCATTGTGCATCCTTTCTGTGACGCAACAATCCCAAGGTGAAGAATCAACACCACAACGACCTTGCGGAGGTGCGACGACGATGGCAGATGATGAATCAGGCCGAATCAAGAAGGGTCGTTCTTCGAGTGTTATTCACATGGGAAGATCAAAACTTGTTTTTGGGACCGATCAGAGGTCCGAAAACACCAGAAGTAGCTTCGTAGTGTCGGGGTGACCAAAACCCAATAGTTTCATGGTGATCAGATGGCGGGATCGATGATTGGGGTAGCACAAGAGGCGCGCCGGTGAAGAGCGTCATTTCTGGAAATTTCCAGAATACATGGCGTGTAATTCTGAAGAACGCGCCGTGTAGTGATTGTGCGGTGGCTAGGGTTTTGGGGGTCATAGAGGAATCACACGGCATGTGACCCTGGTTACACGGTGTGTTAGACTTTCCCGAAGCTCGGCATGTATCTTGGGAAATACACGAACACAGGATAAACTACACGACTTCAGAACACGACGTGTACAGCATCGTAGAGGTGGCTATGTGGGACTCAGCATGTATCCAGGGGGGTACAGGGACATGGGATGGAGTACACGACCATGTACTCTATCACATGGCCAAGCGAGGCTAGTAACGTGGGTCACATCATGTACCGATTACATGGGTTAGAGTACACGGGTTGAAGACTGTGTAGGGGCACATGGCTAGCGTACACGGAACCAATCCTGGGCATTCAGACATGATGTGTACATAGTACTACACGCTGTATACTAACTCTTCTATACGACCTTCCTTACGACACGAGCCGTTGTACATGATCAGTACCCAGGGTTAGACAACATGGCGTGTAACCTTTATACACGCTGTGTATTTTTTAGAAAATGTCATGGTCTTCTTGTTCACTGTATCTTGGACATCTTTTGTTTGGGTTAGTGACCCTTCTTCTCGTTCCCCTGAAGGTCAGGCATCGTTTCCTTCTACAAGAGTATGATCCCTTCAGCAGGACTTTCTGTGATAGATTCATCATCCCTCTGAGAGGCCTGAAGTGAGATCCTCTATCCATTCCTGGCCCTAGGTAAATTCAGGCATCGACTTGACCAATGCTACCAGGCATTGATCCTCTACCTAGTTGGTGTATCACCTAGCAGGTGAATTCGGATGTGGCGTGGTATCCTCCATGGCCCTGGTAGTGTTCCTCGTATTTGTATCGTGATCTTTCCCACTCATGTGTGTGTCTCCAGTAATGAGTGCTTCTATCTATCGTAATCCTTCCCACTCAGTAGTGCGTCTCTCGTAATGAGTGCATCTACCTGTTGTGGTGGTTCCCGACGAATAGTACTTCTTAGACGGACGTCATCAGAGCTATCAGACTTGTGGAGTGTGTCTCCCATAACGAGTGCTTCATGGAATCTTCGAACGGAATCCCTAGATGGGGTATTCAATTGTGTGACTTGACTCTAGACTACAGGTCTGTGTTTTGAGTATATCTGGTTTGTGTTACTATATGCTTTGTAGACACATACTGTACATAGATGACTATACCTTTGATTTAATGCTTTGTGGTTTTTGGGGTCCTCTACTGAGTATTGTTATACTCACCCCCTGCATGGACTTTTCCTGCACGTCTCGTGTCTTGTGCAGACGAGCAGCCTTGTGACAGAGTCCAGGGCGGACCAAGACATGACCGAGCTTTCTAAGTTCTCTACAAGGCAAGGCATTCCTATGGCTACGAGCAGCAGTCCCAACACCTATTTGTGTTCACAGGTTGGACTTTGCAGTTTTAAGACTCTTGTTTTAATGGGCTTGTATTTTTGGCCCAGTTTACTTCCTGCACTTTACTTTCCATTGCACTATGGTGTTTGGGTTTAGTTGTATGCATGAATTTTTTGTTCCTTAGTGGTTGTTACATTTCATCATTTTGGGCTTGGAGATGTGTGCGTGTGTACAGGTACTTAGGAAATTCCTCCCATGTTAGTAATATGCCTACTCGGTGCTAGTCACCAGCCCCTGGCCTATTGGAGGCGGGCTTGGGGAGTCGTGGTGTGGGCCCCACTGGGACGGTTCGTGATAGAGTGGTATTAGAGGTGGTCAGTTCTACCTTAGGACCAAGATTCTATGAGATTGGTTGGGGGAAACAATGTTCAGTGTTTCGAGCTTGGCTTTCAGGCTAGAGACTTCAGTGTTGGTGCGGTGGCCGACCTATCCATACAACAGGGCTTTGATAACCTGCTTTTCAACTCGGTACACAAAAACACTAGTTATGGGGAAATAGAAGAACAGTACATGCATCATATAGGAATGGGTCGTGTTTTCCATATCCTTTGTGTCAGCTATCCAGATATACTCATTGACCATGGTACATCTTGTTTCCTCACAGGATGCCTCCGCGATGCATACCCGCTAGGATTCAGCAGCAAGATCATGAGGATGACCCCCTCAGTGACAAGGCTTCGATATAGGGACCAGTTCCCTAGGTGTTTCCACCAAGTGGTGCACCTGCTATTCCACCACCAGTGGAGCAGGCAGTGGTACCTGCAATACCGACCAGCAAGGAGCATATGCTTAGCGCGCTCCATGAATTCCAGAGACAGAGACCCATCAGGTTCCGAGGCAATGCCGACCCTCAAGCGGCTGAGGACTGGCTTGGGGTGGTTACTAGAGTTTTCTGTCTAGTGAGGACACCAGCGAACCAGATGGTGATCCTGGGATTAATCCTCCTTCAGGGTTTGACAGGATGATAGTGGAGTCTAAACACACAGAATCACGACGAAGAGACTCTTTTGTGGATGGAATTTGAGCGACTCTTCAGGGAGGAGTTATCACTAGTTAAGTTGAGAGATATTCACATCCAGGAGCTTCTTCAGCTCCAGCAGGGCAGTATGACAGTAGCTGACTATTCCTTGAGGTTCACCAACCTCACCCGGTACTCAATGGATATGGTCAGGGATCAATATTTCAGAGCTCAGACCTTCGAAAGAGGTCTACGGAAAGACATCCGAGCTATTGTCGTGCCTCTATGAATTTCAACTTATGATGGGGTGCTCGAGCGGGCTTTGGTGATCGAGAGCTTCTTGGTGGAGGAGGACCCAGGACAGGGGGTCGATATTCTAGGGCTCTCAGGTTGGATCCAGTTAACCTAGGGAGAATCAATGCTACACATGCGATAGTAGGGGACATCTCACTAGAGATTGTCCGAACCGTCGAGTTGTTGGCAGGGAAGTGGTGGATGGACCACCGAGGCAAAGGCAGAGAGTGGAGCAAATAGACCCACCAGGCGGCGGACGTGGAAGAGGAGCAGGGAGAGCTGCGAGTGGTGGCAGACACTTTGACTTACTTCCACCACCACCCCTAGGAGGTCTGAACTAGGCTCAGGGAGCTGGGGAACAGGGATGGGGACAACTGCATGTGGTCGAGGCATACGACCCAGGGGCTCTAGGGATGATTCGAGGTACGATCTGTGTCTTTTCTACCTTAGCTTCCATACTTGTAGACATAGGTGCCATTCATTCCTTCATAGCCACATGTATTGTATGAAACCTCTAGATTCTGGTAGAACTTTTGACTTGATCCTTACGATTGGAGACACCTACGGGAGGAGACTCGACGATCACACACCTTTGTAGATAGTGTGATCTTACCCTTGGAGGTGAGAGTTTCAGTTGGAACCTCTTGGTGGTAGCGTCGAGGCCTTATGACATCATTCTTGGTATGGATTGGTTATCTTCAGTCCATGCCCAGATTGACTGTTTTAGGCAAAGAGTGCGGTGTGTCCATAGTGATGGAATGGGGTTTTCCTTTGTCGGAGAAAGGGAGACCCAGGCAGCGCAGAATGAACTCATGCATAGGAGGGTGTAGCTAATCGCCCATGAGTTGGCTAGCCTTGCCCTTGGAGCAGTGGATGTTGTGAACTCCCAGTTCCCAGCAGTGGTGGCGGAGTATGAGGACATCTTTCCCGTAGATGTTCCAGGATTACCTCCCTACCGGGAAATCGACTTCTACATCGACTTACACCCCAAGACGACACTAATTTCCTCATCAGCGTATTGGATGGCTCCCGCAGAGCTTCATGAGCTAAGGGTGCAGTTGGAGGATTTGGAGAGCAAGGGTTTCATGAGACCCAATGTTTCACCCTGGGTAGCCCCAGTCTTGTCTGCCAATAAGGCAGATGAGAGTCTGAGGTTGTGCATGGATTACCGGTGCCTGAACTATGTGATGGTGAAGAACAAGTATCCACTACCAAGGATCGATGAACTCTTCGATCAGCTGATAGGGGCACAATGGTTCTCGAAGGTTGATCTTCGATCAAGTTATCACCAGTTATGAGTACGGGACGAGGATATACCGAAGAAGGCCTTCAGATGCCACTACAATCACTATGAGTACTTGGTGATGCCTTTCGGTGTGACGAACGCCCCCGCAATGTTCATGGGACTGATGAACCGGATCTTCCAACTGTACTTGGACCGATTCGTAGTGGTCTTCATCAAAATCCTCCTTGTGTACTCTGCGTCAGAAGAGGAGTATGCGAGACACCTGCGGATGGTTCTAGACGTACTTCGGGAGCACCGGATTTATGGGAAGCTATCAAAGTGCCAGTTTTGGATTCAGGAGGTCCACTTTTTGGGACATGTCATCTCAGTAGATGGAGTAGCTATAGACCCATCCAAGGTGGAGGCTGTGATAGAATGGGAGCCACCTCGGAGTGTGACGGAGGTGCGGAGCTTCCTTAGGTTGGCAGGGTATTACCAGAGATTCATTCCTGATTTCTCCCAGATATCATCACTGATGACCACCCTGACCAGAAAGGGGAAACCCTTCATGTGGATGGAGAAGTTCCAGTAGGCTTTCGATCAGTTGAGATAGAGTTTGATGAGCGCTCCAGTCTTGAGGTTACCGGAGGAGGGTGTCAGGTACGTAGTTTTCTACGACACATCAGGGACTGGGCTTGGTTGTGTCCTGATGTAGAGGCAGGTAGTGATTGCTTATGGTTCGCACCATCTTAGGCCACATGAGCAGAGCTATGTGACCCATGATCTCGAGTTGGCAGCGGTAGTCTTCGCATTGAATATGTGGCTACACTACCTCATGGGTGAGCGGTTTATTATCTACTTTGACCACAAGAGCCTCAAGTACATGTTCTCACAGAAGGATTTGAATATGAGGTAGAGGCATTGGCTAGAGTTCCTCCCAGATTATGATTTAGAGATCATCTATACTCTTGGAAAGGGGAACAAGGTGGCTGATGCTCTTAGTAGAAGGTTGATCTCACAGCTATTGAGTGAGGTGACACAGCAGTTAGCCATGTTGCAGTTATCCTTCATGGATGTAGAGGATAAAACTTATCAACAGTCGATGGTTATCGCCCCTCCACTCTTACTACGAGTTAGGGAGGCACATCTTAGGGATGTCGACTGCGTGGCTTTACGTGCTCGGTTATCCATAGGACATGCTCTTGATGGATATTCACAAGGTGGGGAGCACATACTTTTTTTTAGAGGATGCACTATTGTACCAGTGGCATTGCAGGAGGAGTTCTTGAGGGAGTTTCATACACCCCTTGGTGGTATATCCTGGAGCATCAAAGATGTACCAGGATCTTCGATGACATTTTTGGTGGTCAGGCATGAAGAAGGCAGTAGCAGAGTTCGTTTTTCAATGACTTACATGCCAGCAGGTGAAGGACGAGTACCAATTTCTTGTGGGATTAGATCACCCCCTGGAAGTTCTAGAGTGGAAGTGGGATGGACTATTGATGGACTTCGTGACAGGATTACCAAGAACATCCAAGGGGCATGATTCCATCTGGGTGATCATTGACCGACTCACTAAGTTGGACCACTTCCTAGCTATCAGAGAGCAGAGTTATGTAGAGATCTTGGAACGCCTCTACATGCATGAGATAGTTCAGCTTCATGGCATCCTTTCAACGATAGTCTTATACCGAGATGCCCGCTTTACATCCTGGTTGTGGAAGGGATTACAAGAGGCTTTTGGGACTCAACTACGCTTGAGCACAGCGTTTCATCCCTAGACAGATGGTCAGACATAGAGGACTATTCAAGTTCTGGAGGATATTTTGCGGGCCTATATCTTGGAATTTGGTTGTAGTTGGGAGGAACACCTACCACTGGTGGAGTTCGCGTACAAAAATAGCTACCACTCCACCATTGGTATGGCACCGTTTGAGGCCTTGTATGGAAGACCCTACTGGTCACCACTTTGCTAGACCGACCCCGGAGAGTCAGCACTCATGGGTCCAGAGTTGGTGCGAGCTACCAACGAGAAGGTTTAGATCATATGGGAGAGGATGAAGACTGCACAAATCCAGCATAAGTCCAATGCTGATAGGCGATGAAGACCCCTAGAGTTTGAATAGGGAGACCACGTCTTTCTTCGGGTCTCACCTCGACGAGGGTTACAGAGATTTGGCCGGGGTGGCAAGCTATCTACGAGGTTCATCGGACCTTTCTAGATACTGTGCAGATTTGGAAAAGTGGTGTACCGCCTAGCTCTACCATCACAGCTACATTGGGTACATGATGTCTTCCACGTGTCGCAGCTGAGGAGGTACGTGCATGACCCATCGCAAGTCATCGACTGGGGCGAGCTGGACATCGAGGATGGAGTGACCTTTGCTGAGTACCCAGTGGAGATCGAGGATCGGCAGGATATAGGATCCTTCATGGGCGATCGATTCCCTTGGTGCGTGTCTGGTGGCAGCACGAGAATCTCCAGGAGAGCATGTGGGAGTGGGAGGCCCAGATCCATACCTAGTACCCACATCTTTTTGAGTAGCCTTTGTTTTGGCTTTTCGAGGATGTAAAGCCCCAAGGTGGGGAGAATGTAATGTCTCGGATTTTTTCATGTATTATTTTAAATATTATATGGGATTATTATGAGACCAGGCGCAGAGACGTCACCACATTCTGAGGCCTGGTGAGCTCGGAACGGTGGTTTGAAACTTTTTAAGTTAAGTGAGTTGGCACTCGCGTGCGGTTGTGGCAGTTTCCAAACGGATGCCCAGATTAAAAATTTGAGGGCACTGTTGCATCTGAGATGATGACTTTACCCAAGAACGAGTCTAACCTCGACCAGCATAGGTTGCGGGAAAAAGTTAATTTTCAGATTTTTTTAGTAAAATAAAAATAAAATAAAATTTTCAATGTCTATTTTATTTTTATGGAAACATCCGCTACAGCGTGGCGACGGGGAAACGGTTCCTTTAATAAATTCCATGTCATAATGACTCAAAAAAAATGTCAAGGTGGACTCATTAATTCCACAACATTATGAGATGCCATTTTCGTTCCCTTTTTATTAGGGTAATGGGATTCTACTCATTGGCGGGCGATTGAGAGAAATCTCTGGAGGATCAGCAGAGCGCTGGAGCAAACCCTCAACAACGAACAACGATGGATCGAAGTTGAGAATCGTTGTGCTAACGAAGTTGGAGGATCTCGACGATGACGACCACATGACACCTTCTTCAGTGATTGATCCCAGTTGAGGTAGGGGTTTGTTATTTGAATTCTTTCCCCATTTTTGAGTTAAAATGACGAACGTGGGTCAACCACGAACAAATTGATCCTCGGATTTGTACGTTCTTGCGGGAGAGATTTATTTGGGATAATTTGGGGAATTGATTCCATGTTTATTTATTGTTATTTATTTCTAATCCGTTTAAGCCTATTAACAGGAGTGTATCAATGCCGTGACGAACGAAGACGGAGGTTCGTTCCTCAAATTTGTTTTATTGGATTTTATTCCCTTTTCGTTCGTGTGTTCTTCGCATTCTTCATGGGGCGATGAACAATGGATCATTGCACGTCCGTTCTATGACGAAACGATCCCAAGGTGAAGAATCGACACCACAGAGACCTTGTGGAGGTGCGATGATGATGGCGGACGACGAATCAGGCCGAATCAAGAAGGGTCATTCATCGAGCATTCTTCACGTGGGAAGATCAAAACTTGTTTTTGGGATCGATCAGAGGTCCAAAAACATTGGAAGAAGCTTTGTAGTGTCGGGGCGAACAAAACTCGAGAGTTTCATGGTGATCGGATGATGGGATCGACGATCAGGGCATCACGGGAGGCGCGCCAGTGAAGAGCATTGTTTCTGGAAATTTATAGAATACACGGTGTGTACTTCCGAAGAACACGCCATGTAGTGCTTGCACGACATCTAGGGTTTTGGGGGTCAGAGAGGAATCACACGGCGTGTGAACCTGGTCACACGGTGTGTTATACTTTACCGAAAATCAGCATGTATCTTGGGAAATACACGGACACAGGATAAACTACATGACTTTAGAACACGGCGTGTGCAGCATGGTAGAGGCAGCTACGTGGGACTCAGTGTTTATTCAGGGGGGGGGTACATGGACACGAGATGGAGTACATGACCATGTACTCCATCACACAGCCAGGCAAGGCCAGTAATGTGGGTCACCCTGTGTACCGATTACACGGGTTAGAGTACACGGGTTGAAGACCGTGTACGAGCACATGGCCAGCGTACATAGAGAAGATCCCGAGTATTTGGACAAAGTGTGTACACAGTACTACATGCCGTGTACTAAATCTTCTATACGACTAGCCTTATGACACAGGCCGTTGTACACGGGCAGTACCCGGGGTCAGACAACAAGGCGTGTAACCTTTCTACATGCTGTGTACTTTTTAGAAAATGGCATGGTCTTCTTGTTCACCGTATCTAGGACATCTTTTGTTTGGGTTAGTGCCCCTTATTCTTGTTCCCCTGGAGGTCAAAAATCATTTACTTCTATAGGATTATGATCCCTTCAACAAGACTTTTTGTGATAGAGTTGGCATCCCTCCGAGAGGCCCAGAGTGAGATCCTCTATCCATTCCTGACCGTAGGTAGAGTCAGGCATCAACGTGACCAGCTCTACCAGGCGTTGATCCTCTACCTAGCTGGTGTATCACCTAGTAGGTGAATCTGAATGAGTCGTGGTATCCACCATGGCCCTGAAAGTGATCCTCATCTGTGTATCGTGATCTTTACCACTCAGGAGTGTGTCTCCTGTAATGAGTGATTCTATCTATCATGATCCTTCCCACTTAGAAGTGTGTCTACCGTAATGAGTGCATCTACCTATCATGGTGGTTCTCGACGAACAATACTTCTCAGATAGACGTCATCAAAGCTATCAGACTCATGGAGTGTATCCCCAGTAACGAGTGCTTTGTGGAATCTTTGAATGGAATCCCTAGACGGGGTATGCGATTTTATGACTTGCCTCTAGACTATGTGTGTGAGTTTTGAGTATATCTAGTTTGTGTTTCTATATTCTATGTAGACATATACTGCACATAGCTGACTGTACCTTTCCTTTACTGCTTTGTGGTTTTTGGGGTCCTATACTGAGTATTGTTATACTCACCCCTGCATGGGCTTTTCCCGTATGTCTCATGTCTTATGCAGACGAGCAGCCTTTTGACAGAGTCGAGGGAGGACCAGGAGAGGACCGAGATTTCTGAGTTCCCTAAAGGACGAGGCGTTCCTATAGCTATGAGTAGTAGTCCTAGCACCTCTTTGTGTTCACAGGTTGGAATTTGCACTTTTTAGACTCTTGTTTTGGTGGGCTTGTATTTTTAGTCCAGTTTACTTCCAGCACTTTACTTTTTGTTGAAATATGGTGTTTGGGTTTAGTATTATGCCTGCATTTTTTGTTCCTTAGTAGTTGTTACATTTCAGCATTGTGGGCTTGGAGATTTGTGCGTGTGTACAGATACTTAGGCAATGCCTCCCATGTTAGTAATATGCCTACTCGGTGCTAGTCACCAGCCCCTGGCCCATTGGAGGCAGGCTTGGGGAGTCATGGTGCGGGCCCCACTAGGATGGGTCATGAAAAGTTGGATAGTAGATTGAGTGATAGAAACATACTCAGCTTCAGCCATTCTAAGAGTTATAGATTTTTTTATTTGTATGCCAACTAACACAAATTTTCCCCATAAAGAAAACTCCAACAGATGTGGACCTTCTCTCATCAACATTTTTGACCAATCAACATATGAATATCTAAACATGTCAATACATTTTGAGTTATCATACCTGATTCTGAATTTTTTTGTTCATTTGATATATCTGATAATTCTCTTTCCAACAAGTAATTGTGATTATTTAGGATCACTCTGAAATCTTTCATATAAGGTAACATCATATACAATGTCAGGTCTTGAGGAAATAAAATATATAAAACATCCAATTAGCCTTCAAAACTTTTTCTAATCAACTTCCTTTCCATCTCCATCATTACTCAACTTGGTTTCCAATAAAATTGGTATGGAAACTAGTTTTGAGTTTTCCATGACAAACTTATTAAGAAATTACTTAGCATATTTTTCTTGAGAAATAAAAAACTATTTCTTATTTTGTAATATTTGTAACCCAATAAAGTATTTCATTTCCCCCAACATAGACATCTCAAACAACTTTTTCACCTATTAAAAAATCTTTCACAATATCTTTAATTATTCGCAACAAAGATAATTCCATCAATATAAACAATTACTTTGATATAATACTCCTAAATTTCCTTGATATAAAGATTACTATCAACTCTTACTTTCTTAAAACTCATCTTCCTGGAGCAAGTATCTAATTTAGAATACGATTCTATTAGATATTGTTTTAGCCCATACAAGGATTTCTTTAACTTAGACCCATAAATTTCATCTTTCCCATAAAAAATCCTCAAGTTTTTTCAATGTAAACTCCCTTATTAAGATTCCCATTCAGAAATTAAGACTTTACATCCATTTGATTTTTTTAACTTCATTCTGCAATAATAGAAAGAAATATTCAGATTGTTTCTAACCATTCCAATATAGAAAAAATCTCATAAAAATGAACACCTTCAATTTGTGAGTAACCTTTGCATGCTAATCTTTCCATGTTCTTTATCACTTCACCATCTTCATTCATCTTGTTCTGAAAAACTCACTCTGTACCAATAAAATTTTTGTTATCTATATTAGGTACGAGTTCCCATGTATCATTCTATTATATTTGATCCAACTATTCATTCATGGACTAAACCCATTTTGGATGCTCAAAGGCTTCATTAAAATCATTTGGATCAACTTTTCAATACAAAGAATTATTTGAAATGGTTCTTCTTGTTTGAACACTTTGATGTGGATCACCAATGATGTTTTTAGATTCAAATTTATTCCTCAACCTGGGATGATATTTTTGAGTTTCTTCCTCATCAATTGAAATATATGAGTCTAATTTTTATTCTAGAGTAGGATTACCACTGTTAGTATCCTTATCTAAATTGTTAACAAAAATTTATTTATCCTACTCAAATTCCTTATCATACTACATATATTTATCTTACTCAACCTTTTTAATAATTTTTACATCAAAATGATAAAAAATTATTCCTATTTCTTTTTTGAAACATATGTATCCTCTTCTTTTTGGAGAATATCTAATAAAAATTATGTCTTCACCTCTCTGCTCAAACTTTCCAAGGTTTACTCTTTGTTTCTTTATAATCCATAGACTTCCAATAAGTATTAAGTGTTTCAAACTTTTATTTTTACCATAAAACATTTCATATGGATTTATATATGAACAAATCCTATAAAAACATCAGTTTCAAATATAAATAGTAATACTCATGGATTGCCTCCAATAGTAATGAGAATGACCACGTTCATGTAACATAATTCTCCCCATTTCCTCCAAACTTATGTTCTTCCTTTCAGCAACCCCATTTTATTGAGGAGTATACAGTGAACTAAACTCATGCTGAATTCCATTATTATCAAGATAAAATTTCAAATTATTCATTCTTATACTCACCACCATTATCAGTTCTTAACTTCTTCACAGAATACTTAAATTCCATCTCAGCATTCCTCCTAAAACTTTTAAACATTTTTAGATCATATGACTTATGTTTCATATACATAACACAAGTAATGCGAGTAAAGTAATCAATGAAAGTGATGAAGTACTTATCTCTATTAGTTGATTGTTTTCTCATTGGCCTACATATATGGATATGGATAAGTTTCAGGGGTTGTTTTGAATAAATCTCAACATTCTTATGCACTGAGTTAGTAATTTTTTCCTTTTGAAAAATTGTGCATCACCAATAACTTATTCTAGACATATCAGGAATATGACAGACACTATCTCTCATTGATAAATTGATAATGTTTCTTTGAAACATGTGTCCCATCCTTTTATACCATAAATGAATTTTCTGTACCTTTCCCAAGTAACAAGAGTTTTGTATTTAACCAACTTGAAATAAGTTTTCTTTTGTATGTTGTCCACTTGTATTAATCTTTCAATCTTCATCACTTTTAAAAAAAATCCATATTTTCTAAAAATGACTTTTTTCCTTCATCACAAAGTTGTGAAACACTTAAAAAGTTGTGTTTCATTCCATAAACATGCAAAGATTTCTTGGATTTCAATTTTTTTCCCAATGATGGCTGATCTAACACATTTGATTCTCAGGGATTCATCATTGCCAAAATTCACTATTAATTCTTTAAATCCTTTCACATTCTTTAAAAACTTTAAATATTATTTCATATGAGAAGAACACCTACTATCAAGAATCCATGGTCGTTCTCATTTTATAGATTTCAAGTCGGTTTCAACAACAAGGGCCTTTCTTTTATCACCTCTGGCTTCTGAGAATTTTTAAGAAACTTTTTCTGTTTCTAAAACAAACCAAGACAACCCTTAGTAAGATAAAAAAGTTATTTACATCTTTCAGAAATAATTTTTAGGGGTTGGAACCTATTTTCATCTTTCACACCAAAATTCTCAAGTTTCTTCAGAACTTACTTCTCAAACTTCTTCTTTTGAGAGGATTGATTCCCCCTAAAACATTACCTTTCATAACCTGTGGAATAACAAAATTGTTATTGGTTAAACTAAAAAATATTTTAATTATGTTCAAATCCACCACAATACCAACAATACCCATAGAAAGAGTATTTTCTATTGAAATTTTCATATTGACCGATGTTGTGAGTATGTTTCTTAGTAACCATATTAACAAAACTTTGTTGAACACTAACCTTTCTGTTTTCAAGAAAAATATTCTTTTTCAGATCAGTTTTATTTTCAACCTTATCAGAACCATAAGTAATAAAAACTTTTCTATACTCTGAATGTTTAGATTTTTTTAGACTCATACTTCTGAGAAACTTATGAATTATTTACTTTGTTAATCTTGGACACATACATAACTTTCTCAGCTTTCTTCTTCATTGGAACAATTCTATCTTTCTTCTCAACCTTTAAAGGCAACTTCTTTTTATCCTTCTTAGGTTTCTACTTATGATAATTTTCACAAACTTCAGAGATAGAGTTTTTGAAACTTATATCCCTATATTTAGTTATATAAAGTTTTTTTTGTACAAGTTCCAAATCTTCTTCTTTTACCTTCAATGCAACTTCCATATGTTCATTATGATTCTTTTATTTCTCAATAGATTTTTTCAAATCTTGAATCTATTTCACCAGATTGAATTTTTTACTAGTAAAAACTTATTTATTATTTTTTGAGGAACTTTCATTTATCAACTTCCTATTTTCATTCTTGATCCTTCTAATATTTCTCAAAAATTATTTAAACTCTTCTTTCAAATGAAGTTCAAGTTGAGTTTCTTCTTCTTTAAAACTACTGCTTCCAAAATCTTCATTATTCACTGTTGTAATAAAAGTAATCTCTCCAACATTTTCAAAATATTTTTTGGATTCATCTTCACTTTATTCTTCATCATTATCTTTATATTAGAAACTTATTTGTTTGTATTTAATATTTTTATCTTTCCCTCTATAAAAATATTTATCTTTATCACCCTATTTCTTCCACGATCTGCTTATCCTTCTTTATTCTTCATCACTATCCTCTTATTTATTTCTTTGAAGACAATTAGGTGCAAAGTGCCCAAAGGATCTACATTCAGATCATTTCAAGTGAGGTTTCCCTTTATATTTACCTGTACCTCTTCTCACATTTTTATAAAATAAGGATAAAATATCATCAAGATTTTTACATACCTCATTTTTGGATTCAAAGTCACTAGCATCATCTTCCTCAATAACTTTCTTAGAATTTTCTCTATTTGTGGCTTTGAAAGACATTTATCTATCATATTTTGTTTTGGTCTTCATAAATTTTACTGTTATAATTTCATATTTAATGAGAGTGCTATAAAAATAATCCATAGATAATGTTTCTAGATCTCTATCTTCTAATGAAAAAACTTTAGAATCAAAATTCTCAGGAAGGATTCTCAATATTTTTTCAACAACTATCGAATCTTTAAACTTTTCACCAAGACATATGATAGTGCTGAAAATATCATTAACCCAGGTAAATAAGTCACCAACATATTCGTATTCACCCATCTTGAGTTATTCGTACTTCAATCTCTATATTTAAAACTTTTCCTCATTTACTTTTGTATTTCCTTTGTAAATGTTTTTTAATTTATCACAGTTACCTTTGGTTGTGGAAACACATTTCAATATTAAAAACTCACTCTCAAAAAGTTATGAGAGTAAATCATTTTTATCTCTTCCATAATTTTCAATATTCTTCTTATCGATAGTTGTAATAGGAACCTTATCATAAATAGGAGGAAATTCATATGTTATAGGTTCAAGAACATCATACCCAAGAGATATAAGATAAGGTATCATTCTATCTTTCCAAATATGATAGTTTTTTCTATAGAAAATAAGAATCCCCTTAAAGTTCACACAATTCAAATTCTTCTTCACAACTTCTATTCAAAACTTCAGTAAAGAATAAGCGATGGGAACCTTCAACTATGATACTAGTTGAGATTACCCATCCAGGATTCAAGAATCAATGAGAGGAGGAGGGGGTGAATTAGTGATATCTTTTTCTGTTAAGTTTCCTTACTTTAGAAAAAACTATCATCTTCTATTAAATATTTATTTCTCTGCTAAAGAAAATCAAACACACAACCATAGGAACATAATAATTTACATGGTTTACTACTCAATAAGAGTATCTAGTCCTTGGTATGGTTTGGAAATAATCCAATACCACATAATCTACTAGATAATAATCCTTTTGTGTGGAATACAATGAGTATGATATTCCATTGCACTCATGTAGAACTATTTTCAATAAAATAGTGAATATGCTTCAAGTACCATGAAATGATGTTATAAAATTTTTATAATAAACACGTTACAATGCTTCTTAATTAAATTTCACAAATATTATCTTTCAAAACAATTCTTCACTTTCTTACCCAAAACTTGGTAAGAAATTCTTGGAATTTGTTATGATATTTAGTCTAATTCCCCAATTATATTTCCAATCTTGAATACTCAATACAAAAATATAACTTTGTTATAATACCACTGAAACAATCACGAACTTCTCTTTCTTCAATATGGAAATCCCAGTCTGATTTCCCAGTCCAGTTTGGAAACTCTAAATAAAATATTCTTCCTTCTTATTCTTATTTTTGGTTAACTTCTTCAAGAAAAAAAAATATAGAAACCACTTATTTCTTAAATTGTGTATCTTCTCTCTCCTCTATGATGAATAATGCAAGTAACTGAATACACTAAGTACTATCCTGATATTTATAAGCTTGTAA